>CM019695.1:36382377-36996942 GCA_009760885.1 Achatina immaculata
TTGTAAGGTGTGGCTTGTCCGGCGGTGTGTGTCAGGAATGGATTTAGTAGAACGTGGAGACTGTTTAAATAGAGACCTGTCACATGTGGTCGGTGGGTTGTAACTGGGGGTGGTGGATGGGGAACCGGGGAGGAGAGAGAGAGAGTGTGTGATGCAATATTGACATAGCTAGGAGAAATTGAAACAGATGATTGGGGAAGAGGGGTTGCAGAGTGATGCTGTGAGGAAGTTTGAAAAGTAAGAAGGGGTGGACTTTGTGGAGAGGTACTGTAATGATTGAAGAGAATGCTACGTGTAACTAAACAGCCAGTTTAACCCATGTGGTTCCAGCGTCCCATAATTTTGAATGCAGCAGTTCTCAAGTGCCAGGCGGCTTGTGTCATCTGCGTGACATTGTTTGATGGCTGTAACCAGAAAGTCAGATTTGCCTCTGTGGTTGGGGCCATTGAAATGATTTGGGACTGGTTTCGAAGCATGCTAGGTGATGTCGTACAGATGTTTTTTTTGCATGCAGTCCCCTAATCTGAGGCCAGTCTATGTTATCCTGCATCTTTTGCAAACGATGACATATATCACATTACGGGACTCGCATGTGAATCCCTCATGAAGAGTGAGGATAGTTTTGGGAAAGGTGATTGTTTTCGTTTCCCAGACTAGAGGGCAGGTAACGCAGCGGGGGCGGTTACATTTTCTGGTGCCAACATATGTAAGGCTCTGCTTCAAGTGGCTGTGGACGAGGATGTCCTTAAGGTTTTGCTCACGTTTGTATGCCAATAGGGGTGGATCAGAGAAAATGTCGCGAGTGTCGGAGTCGAGTTGGATTATCGGCAGATGACGATAAAGAATTTTCTTAACCATCTGACCATGCGGGTGGAAAGGCAGTACTAACTTAACTCTGTCAGATGGAGTAACAGGCTTTTTCCTGAATACTTCTTTGCGGCTCACTAGTTGGATACGGTTGAAGGCTTCACGAAGGACCTTTTCTGGGTAGTGGCGATGACGGAAAAATTCTAATAACTTGTTGGACTGATCTATAAAGTCCAAATTATCCTGACAAATGCGGCGAAGACGGAGGAGTTGGGAATATGGGATGGAGTTCTTACAGGCTTCAGGATGGGAGGAGGTGTAAAGCAGATAGGTGTGGCTGTCGGTGGGCTTGTAAAATACAGAGGTGACAAGCCTGTTTGTGCCAATAGAGACTTTAATGTCTAAAAAGTTAACAGACTTGTCAGAAATTTCATAAGTGAATTTTATGTTGTTATTGAGTGTATTGGCGAATTCAATAAATTTTTTAAGGTCTTCCTGTGGCATACTTGTGATTCCAATGCCATCATCGATGTACCTTTTATAGAATTCTGGAAGTCTGCCAGTGTAGGTTTCCCATAATTTGACTTCCAGAAAGCCCATAAATAGACAAGCATAACTGGGACCCATTTTCGTTCCCATGGCAACACCACTGATTTGCTCGAAGTATTCGCCGTTGAATTCTAAAGAATTTAGGTTTAGTACTAGCTCTGTAAGTCTGATTATGGTGTCAGTGTCAGTAGTGGGGTGAGGGTCTTTGTCGAGAAAATAGCTGAGTGCTAAAAGTCCATCCTCAAGGGGATAGAAGTGTATAGGGAGCAGACATCAATGAGAAAGATGTGATAGGTGTGGTATTGAGAGAGTGTGATCGTATCAAAAGTTGTTAATGCGTAGTTGGTATCTTTCAAAAAGGAGGGTAGTTTGTGTACTAAAGGTTGGAAGATGCTATCTAAAAAGTCAGAAATGTGCTCAGTGGGGCATGAACACGCTGATACAATGGGGCGTCCAGGGTTACCTGACACACACCGCCGGACAAGACACACCTTACAATTTACAGCTAAGTACTCTTTAGAAAAAAAAATTTTTTATTATTATATTTATTTATTTGTTTATTTATTATTTATTATTATTTTTTAAAAATTATTTTAAATAGCATTCATGTGAATCCATACTTTATCTCCTCTCTCTATTTCTTCGTCCTGTATGTTTTTGTATGATTAAGGCTCACGCCGAAACGTCACAACTTTGTAATCGTTAAGTAATAAAGCTGCTTCTACTTTTTCCTGGTTTATACATTCTAGTATCACAGCTTTACTGCAGTGCTTCGTGTATAGTTATATACTTATACACTAATTATTCTCTCCTCTCTCTCTCTCTCTCTTATTCTTATATGGACAAGCTCTCACTCTCTCTCCTCTCTCTCTCTCTCTTTTATTCTTATATGGACAAGCTCTCACTCTCTCTCTTCTCTCTCTCTTTTTTATTTTTATATGGACAAGCTCTCACTCTCTCTCTCTCTTTTATTCTTATATGGACAAGCTCTCACTCTAACTCCTCTCCCTTTTATTCTTACATGGACAAGCTTTTACTCTCTCTCTCCTCTCTCTCTCTCTCTCTCTCTCTCTTTTATTCTTATATGGAACAAGCTCTCACTCTTTCTCTTCTCTCTCTCTTTTATTCTTACATGGACAAGCTCTCACTCTCTCTCTCTTCTCTCTCTCTCTCTCTTATTTATTCTGATATGGACAAGCTCTCTCTCTGTTTTATTCTTATATGGACAAACTCTCACTCTCTCTCCTCTCTCTCTCTTTTATTATTACATGGACAAACTCTCACTCTTTCTCCTCTCTCTCTCTCTCTCTCTCTCTCTTTTATTCTTACATGGATAAGCTCTCATTCTCTCTCCTCTCTCCCTCTCTTTTATTCTTACATGAATAAGCTCTCACTCTCTATTCTCTCTCTCTCCTCTATTCTCTCTTCTCTCTCTTTTATTCTTAGATGGACAACCTCTCACTCTCTCTTCTCTCCTTCTCTCTTTTATTCCCACATGGGCAAGCTCTCACTCTTTTCTCTCTCTCTCTCTCTTTAATTCCCACATGGATAATCTCTCACTCTCTCTTCTCTCTCTCCTCTCTTCTCTCTCTCTCTCTCTCTTTTATTCTTACATGAATAATCTCTCACTCTCTCTTCTCTCTCTCTTTTATTCTTACATGGATAATCTCTCACTCTCTCTTCTCTCTCTCCTCTCTTCTCTCTCCTCTCTTCTCTCTCTTCTCTCTCTCTTTTATTCTTATATGGATAATCTCTCACTCTCTCTCTTCTCTCTCTCCTCTCGTCTCTCTCTTCTCTCTCTCTCTCTTTTATTCTTATATGGATAATATCTCACTCTCTCTTCTCTCTCTCCTCTCTTCTCTCTCTCTTTTATTCTTACATGGATAATCTCTCACTCTCTCTTCTCTCTCTCCTCTCTTCTCTCTCTTCTCTCTCTCTTTACTTCTTATATGTATAATTTCTCACTCTCTCTTCTCTCTCTCCTCTCGTCTCTCTCTTCTCTCTCTCTCTTTTATTCTTACATGGATAATCTGTCAATCTCTCTTCTCTCTCCTCTCTTCTCTCTCTCTCTTTTATTCTTACATGGATAATCTCTCACTCTCTCTTCTCTCTCTCTCTTTTATTCTTACATGGACAAGCTCTCACTCTCTCTTCTCTCTCTCTCGTTTATTCTTACATGGATAATCTCTCACTCTCTCTTCTCTCTCTCCTCTCTCTCCTCTCTTCTCTCTCTATTTTATTCTTAAATGCACAAGCTTTCTCTCTTCTCTTTCTCTCTCCTCTCTTCTCTCTCTCTCTTTTATTCTCACATGGACAAGCTCTCACTCTCTCTTCCATGACGTAAATAAAATGTCCTAAAATCTCTAGTTTCTAACCCTCCTGACAGATGTTACAGAGGCTAAAGAAACCGAAGGAGACTCGAACAAAGAAAGTGCACAACAGCCTGAAGTAGACAACTTGAAATCAGTAGTTTAAAAAACAACATACAAGCACTTTTACTAGACATGAAAGACGCAATTTAGACAACTCATCATCTGCTTTTTTTTTTCTTGAATGTCATGTTTGAAGAGACAGCAATTTCCCTGTATGAACATTTGACACATCAAGTTTGGCAACGAATAAGGTCCATCGCTTGTGATAATTCAAAACCTACGCTCCTGAAAAGTACACAAGCAGCTCTGGGAGAGCGAGAGTCAGTGGCCTATTTGTCTGAAATCAATTGTCCCAATGTTAGTTTAAATAAATATCCTAGAAACCGAAGTAAAAATCTGAGTTTTAGACATCGGTAATAAATATTGACACTACATCTCCACATCTCAGATTCTGACTGAAAGCAGACTACATCTTACTTTAATATATTACTCTGCAGATTGTGAAATATGTCTGTATTAATAGATTTATTATTGTGAAACTATGTAGAAAGTGTTGGCACGTAGAAGTCAGCAGAAAGTTAAAGTAGGTACAGTAGATACATTTGTTTACTTCTTCTCTCAGTGAGCTCCCGCTATCACTTTCTGTTGACATCTACCTGCTCCTACTACCACTTTCTGTTGACTTCTACCTGCTCCTACTACCACTTTCTGTTGACTTCTACCTGCTCCTACTACCACTTTCTGTTGACTTCTACCTGCTCCTACTACCACTTTCTCTTGACTTCTACCTGCTCCTACTACCACTTTCTGTTGACATCTACTTGGTCCTACTACCACTTTCTGTTGACATCTACTTGCTCCTACTACCACTTTCTGTTGACATCTACCTGCTCCTACTACCACTTTCTGTTCACTTCTACCTGCTCCTACAACCACTTTCTGTTCACTTCTACCTGCTCCTACAACCACTTTCTGTTGACTTCTACCTGCTCATAAACAAAGACGTGGGAAAAAGAAACAAAAATGACAGGAAAATTACCTGGGACTTGAACCACGGATTCCGTTAGAACGAGCAACCGTCCAGCCACGAGAACCAGTCATGTGCGTGTCCCGTGTGGAACTTTGCCTCCCTAACAGCTATGAGAGTACAGAGCAAAAATAAACTTTGCTATCTAGCACCCCCATTAAAAGATGTTTGATAGCAAAACCATCAGTGTCTGTCTGGTCAAAAAGTCGTGACACCCGGAATAGGAACCAGACACAAGAGCTCTCTCTTTTTAAAGGTAAAATTCCCATTTCCAGGCCATTAAGGCATATTCGAGGATACGGCGTTAGGTCCTCTTTAAGATTCATTACTTTCATTTCTACGTGCTCCCACCATAACTTTACTTTGATTTCTACGTGCTCCCACCATAACTTTACTTTGATTTCTTCGTGCTCCCACCATAGCTTTACTTTGATTTCCACGTGCTTCTACCATAACTTTACTTTGATTTCTACGTGCTCCCACCATAACTTTACTTTGATTTCTACGTGCTCCCACCATAACTTTACTTTGATTTCTACGTGCTTCTACTATACTTTACTTTGATTTCTACGTGCTTCTACTATGACATTACTTTGATTTCTACGTGCTTCTACTATGACATTACTTTGATTTCTACGTGCTTCTACTATACTTTACTTTGATTTCTACGTGCTTCTACTATGACATTACTTTGATTTATATGTGCTGCGTTATGTTGAGTTCTATGCGTGCAGAAAGTTGGAGTAGAAGACATTGAAAAAAGAGGTGAAAAAATACAAAGTATTACAAACTAGTCCTAACAGGAGTGATGGTAGCTATGATAAAATAGGAGTGATGGTTACTATGATAAAATAGGAGTGATAGTTACTATGATAAAATAGGAGTGATAGTTACTATGATAAAATAGGAGTGATAGTTACTATGATAAAATAGGAGTGATAGTTACTATGATAAAATAGGAGTGGGTTACTATGATAAAATAGGAGTGATAGTTACTATGATAAAATAGGAGTGATGGTTACTATGATAAAATAGGAGTGATGGTTACTATGATAAAATAGGAGTGATAGTTACTATGATAAAATAGGAGTGATAGTTACTATGATAAAATAGGAGTGATAGTTACTATGATAAAATAGGAGTGATAGTTACTATGATAAAATAGGAGTGATAGTTACTATGATAAAATAGGAGTGATAGTTACTATGATAAAATAGGAGTGATAGTTACTATGATAAAATAGGAGTGATGGTTACTATGATAAAATAGGAGTGATGGTTACTATGATAAAATATTTGGATGCAGTTAGTGTTGCCAAGTACGATGGCTATCCTTCTTCCTTGTGTTGCTTCTAGAAACAAGATATTCTGCTCCCTCAGTCTAACATAGGTTTTCTCCAGGGTTATGGAGCTTATCGAGAAACCTATTTCTTCAATCAGCTCCAGAAATTAAAGAAAACACAGTAACCCACTCTCCATCCGTCATCGCATAAGATGACGTCTGCTAAAAGTTATGAAAAGATCTTGTAGCAATATTCAGGAGCGATGTGTTGAATTGTAACAAAGTTAGCTTGTGAATTATTACTTTTATTCATCACAGATAGTACGAATTTTAATAAATCAAGTCTCTGAAAAAAGTTACTGATTATATTTAGTTCGGTCTAATAATAGTTCCGATACAACAGGTGGCAACATTACTTGGACTAGAAAATCCATCTCCTTGGGTCATCACGGAATCACTTAAACAGTGTTTCACAACAAACAGATCTACCATTTTCTGTATGCAGCACTTCAGCAATGTTCTCAATTTCAAAACCTCTACTCGTGATGCGAGGACAACTCCTGTCTCTGTGCTGTGTTAGACCTTCAACATTTGCTCATCTAATTTCAAAAGCCTTCCTCAACTCAGTCATTTTTCACAGAGTTCCAAAATATCAAACCTGCATTCCACACACTGCACTCATCATCCCTTTCTAACTTGAAGCATTCCTCTGTCTGATCTAAACTACATCTATTTCCTAGTTTTAACACCTCTGCTTCCCTCTTCTCTTGCTACCTGTATATGTGTGTCTGTCTCCCTTTCGCGTCCCGTTTTCCTATTAGAAATAAGCACTCGGTACTTCAGCACTGTCATTCGAAACTCGTTCATTAGTTTTTGGTATGCGCGTCTGTTGATAAAATTATCTTTAAAATTGCTAGATGAGTTGTGTTGAATGTACCCCCCCCCCTTGTCTTTGTCTGTTTCTTCTGTTACGCTCGTCAGCGTCCAGCCGTGATGGTCTATCACTAGGGTTATGAGAATCGGTTTTCTAATACAGTGGAAGTGCTCCTCTCCCAAATTCTCCATCTTTTCTGACCTGATTTCTGCGTATCAGTAATAATAATAGCTATAATAAAGATGCTAACAGTAACAATAATCATAACATTAATAATAATAATACAATAATCATAACAAAGGACTATACTACAGAACAAACAACAAGGCCAATGCACTGAAACAAGAAACAACAAGACAGACATATAGACAAAGAGACAGACAGATTGTGCAATAGTCTTGGATTTATATTTATGAAAAAATGCATGTTCAATATGTTTCATATTACGACTAACAATAGCATGTAATTACACAGATAAATCATATGTCTCTTTGGACAATAATATAATTACTTATATCTTTGTCTTTGTCACAATTTCTTTCACTGGTTCATTCTGTATACATGTTCAGTACTCTAACAGTTTTTTTCTGTAACACTCTGTATACATGTTCAGTGCTGTAACAGTTTTCTTTCTGTAAAACTCTTTCAGTGCTGTAACAGTTTTCTTTCTGTAACACTCTGTATGCATGTTCAGTGCTGTAACAGTTTTCTTTCTGTAACACTCTGTATACATGTTCAGTGCTGTAACAGTTTTCCAAAATATCAAACCTGCATTCCACACACTGCACTCATCATCCCTTTCTAACTTGAAGCATTCCTCTGTCTGATCTAAACTACATCTATTTCCTAGTTTTAACACCTCTGCTTCCCTCTTCTCTTGCTACCTGTATATGTGTGTCTGTCTCCCTTTCGCGTCCCGTTTTCCTATTAGAAATAAGCACTCGGTACTTCAGCACTGTCATTCGAAACTCGTTCATTAGTTTTTGGTATGCGCGTCTGTTGATAAAATTATCTTTAAAATTGCTAGATGAGTTGTGTTGAATGTACCCCCCCCCCTTGTCTTTGTCTGTTTCTTCTGTTACGCTCGTCAGCGTCCAGCCGTGATGGTCTATCACTAGGGTTATGAGAATCGGTTTTCTAATACAGTGGAAGTGCTCCTCTCCCAAATTCTCCATCTTTTCTGACCTGATTTCTGCGTATCAGTAATAATAATAGCTATAATAAAGATGCTAACAGTAACAATAATCATAACATTAATAATAATAATACAATAATCATAACAAAGGACTATACTACAGAACAAACAACAAGGCCAATGCACTGAAACAAGAAACAACAAGACAGACATATAGACAAAGAGACAGACAGATTGTGCAATAGTCTTGGATTTATATTTATGAAAAAATGCATGTTCAATATGTTTCATATTACGACTAACAATAGCATGTAATTACACAGATAAATCATATGTCTCTTTGGACAATAATATAATTACTTATATCTTTGTCTTTGTCACAATTTCTTTCACTGGTTCATTCTGTATACATGTTCAGTACTCTAACAGTTTTCTTTCTGTAACACTCTGTATGCATGTTCAGTACTGTAACAGTTTTCTTTCTGTAACACTCTGTATACATGTTCAGTGCTGTAACAGTTTTCTTTCTGTAACACTCTGTATGCATGTTCTGTACTGTAACAGTTTTCTTTCTGTAACACTCTGTATACATTTTCAGTACTGTAACAGTTTTCTTTCTGTAACACTCTGTATGCATTTTCAGTACTGTAACAGTTTTCTTTCTGTAACACTCTGTATACATTTTCAGTACTGTAACAACTCTGTCCTGTTAGGCTGTCTTGCCTTTCCTAACATGAGAAGAGAAATTCAATGAAAAGCTGTTTTTTTTAAAATCCAGTTTATTCCTCATCTGTCCTTCCCTACCTGTCACGTGACATCAGACTAATGATGTCTGGATTGAACTCTTCCCCCCCCCCGCCCACATTTTTCCCTCCCCCACCCCCTCCCCTCCGGTGAGATTTAACGAGAAAACCAAATATGGAACTTGAAGCTGTTAACGTGAGTAATGAATGCACGCTCGTGAGTGGTTCGTGAGTGGCTTGTGAATGTTTCAGCCGTCATTTACAAAGTGACAGTGAAAAGTAATTGGACAGGAAGTTGATAAAAAAGACAGGGAGACAAAATAAGGAGACAAGAAAGGGAGACACGATAGGGAGACAAGACAGGGAGACAAGACAGAGAGACAAGATAGGGAGACAAGACAGAGAGAAAAGATAGAGAGACAAGATAGGGAGACAAGACAAGGAGACAAGATAGGGAGACAAGATAGGGAGACATGACAGGGAGACAAGACAGAGAGACAAGATAGAGAAACATGATAGGGAGACAAGACAGGGAGACAAATAGGGAGACAAGGTAGGGAGACAAGATAGGGAGACAAGATAGGGAGACAAGACAGGGAGACAAGATAGGGAGACAAGATAGAGAGACGAGATAGAGAGACAAGATAGGGAGACAAGACAGAGAGACAAGATAGGGAGACAAGACAGAGAGACAAGATAGAGAGACAAGATAGGGAGACAAGATAGGAAGACAAGACAGAGAGACAAGATAGGGAGACAAGATAGGGAGACAAGACAGGGAGACAAGATAGAGAGACAATATAGGGAGACAAGATAGGGAGACAAGATAGAGAGACAAGATAGGGAGACAATATAGGGAGACAAGACAGAGAGACAATAGGGAGACAAGACAGAGAGACAAGATAGAGAGACAAGATAGGGAGACAAGATAGGAAGACAAGACAGAGAGACAAGATAGGGAGACAAGATAGGGAGACAAGACAGGGAGACAAGATAGAGAGACAATATAGGGAGACAAGATAGGGAGACAAGATAGAGAGACAAGATAGGGAGACAATATAGGGAGACAAGAGGTAACCATTTGTGTAACAAGTAGGTACTTAGCTAATCGGTTAGGGAGATTTACGAGTGATGAGTAAATAGTAGGTAGGTAGCTGGTCGGTTAGGAAGATGTACAGGAGCGGAGATGAATGAATGAATGAATGAATGAATGAATGATCTTTATTTTCAAAAGGTAAAGAATTGGGCACGCTGGCCGGTCCTACATTCTGCTCTTCATCACTCTATCTTTCATTCTTTTCCCACACTCGATTTAATACAAGTATACAGATTACATAAGTCGAAAGAAAACGTTAACAAAAAGAATCAAAATTGAGCTATTACATTCACAAATATAAGACAGTGAATGTTATTAGTCTAACACGATAGGGCGCCTACACACGCTCACACAAATACATTTTCAATGCAGATGATAAACTGTAGGTAGGTAGGTAGTCAAATAAGGAGATGTACAGGCGAGGATAAGTAGGTATGTAGGTAGGTAGGTAGGTAGGTAGGTAGGTAGGTAGGTAGGTAGGTAGTCAATTAAGGAGATGCATAGGCGAGGAGAAGTAGGTATGTAGGTAGGTAGGTAGGTAATCAAATAAGGAGATGTACAGGCGAGGAGAAGTAGGTATGTAAGTAGGTAGGTAGGTAGTCAATTAAGGAGATGTACAGGCGAGGAGAGGTAGGTATGTAGGTAGGTAGGTAGGTAGTCAATTAAGGAGATGTACAGGCGAGGAGAGGTAGGTAGGTAGGTAGGTAGGTTGTCAGGAAGGCATACATGTGGGCATTAGGTTTGGAAATCGGTAGACAGGTAGGTAGTAGGTTAGCAGATAGGCAAACAGGTAAATAAGTTGATTCTCTTACTTACTATAAAACTACACTGATCAACATATTTCACTGACGTCTCCCATATATGTGCACAGGTCATGGCCTTCACGTCTGTTGCTCGATGCTTAGCTCGGAATCTTGACAATGTTTTCTGTGAAGAGCTGGCGAAGACCACGCCACGTGACAAACCACTTCTCGTGTGGACGCTTGTCTCATGAGATGAAAACAGGATCAAACACTTCAAATAGCGGACATCTTCCTGCTTCATAACTCTCTGGACATCTTCCTGCTTTATATCTCTCCAGACATCTTCCTGCTTTATAACTCCCCAGATATCTTCCTGCTTTATAACTCTCCAGACATCTTCCTGCTTTATAACTCTCCAGACATCTTCCTGCTTTATAACTCTCCAGATATCTTCCTGCTTTATAACTCTCCAGACATCTTCCTGCTTTATAACTCTCCAGATATCTTCCTGCTTTATAACTCTCCAGACATCTTCCTGCTTTATAACTCTCCAGACATCTTCCTGCTTTATAACTCTCCAGACATCTTCCTGCGTTATAACTCTCCAGACATCGTCCTGCTTTATAACTCTCCAGACATCTTCCTGCTTTATAACTCTCCAGACCTCTTCCTGCTTTATAACTCTCCGGACATCTTCTTGCTTCATAACTCTTCAGACATCTTTCTGCTTTATAACTCTCCAGACATCGTCCTGCTTTATAACTCTCCAGACATCTTCCTGCTTTATAACTCTCCAGACCTCTTCCTGCTTTATAACTCTCCGGACATCTTCTTGCTTCATAACTCTTCAGACATCTTTCTGCTTTATGACTCTCCAGACATCTTCCTGCTTTATAACTCTCCAGACATCTTCCTGCTTTATAACTCTCCTTACATCTTTATGCTTTATGACTATCCGGACATCTTCCTGCTTTATAACTCTCCAGACATCTTCCTGCTTTATACCTCTCCAGACATCTTCCTGCTTTATAACTCTCCAGACATATGCCTGCTTTATAACACTCCAGACATCTTCCTGCTTTTAACTCTACGGACATCTTCCTGGTTTATAACTCTCCGAACATCTAACTGCTTTATAACTCTCCAGATATCTTCCTGCTTTATAACTCTCCAGACATATGCCTGCTTTATAACTCTCCAGATATCTTCCTGCGTTATAACTCTCCAGACATCTTCCTGCTTTATAACTCTCTAGACATCATCCTGCTTTATAACTCTCTGGACATCTTTCTGCTTTATAACTCTCCAGACATCTTCCTGCTTTATAACTCTCCGGACATCTTCTTGCTTCATAACTCTCCAGACATCTTCCTGCTTTATGACTCTCCAGACATCTTCCTGCTTTATAACTCTCCAGACATCTTCCTGCTTTATAACTCTCCTTACATCTTTCTGCTTTATAACTCTCCGGACATCTTCCTACTTCATAACTCTCCAGACATCTTCCTGCTTTATAACTCTCCGGACATCTTCCTGCTTTATAACTCTCCAGACATCTTCCTGCTTTATAACTCTCCAGACATCTTCCTGCTTTATAACTCTCCAGACATCTTCCTGGTTTATAACTCTCCAGACATATTCCTGCTTTATAACTCTCCAGACATCTTCCTGCTGTATAACTCTCCAGACATCTTCTTGCTTCATAACTCTCCAGACATATGCCTGCTTTATAACTCTCCGGACGTCTTTCTGCTTTATATCTCTCTGGACATATTTCTGCTTTATAACTATCTTATAGGGCCAAAAAGAACACTCCCATTAATAAATATTTCAGTCTATAGTTAAAATAGACTGAAGATTTTAAAACGTGCGTTCTAACTTGCATTAAATTACCCTGGAAAACTACAGCCCATAATTACTGAATGGCTACATTAGGGAAGAAAAGATTTGTGAAACTGCAGAATTTGTATGAATCTTCTGTCTAGAGCAGTTATCTGCACAACTCTCGACACAGCTATCCAAATCACAGTCGTTGCTTTTAATGTGTTTTCAATTTTCTTTTTTTCATCGCTTTTTGTGTTGCTTTTTCCACATATATATACTTCATTTTTAACAAAACATATAGTCTCAAATTATTTCCAAGTTATGTACACTTTCATTTAGCCTCATATTATTCTATGTTCTGTACACTTTCATTTAGCATCATATTATTTCCAAATTCAGTACACTTTCATTTAGTCTCATATTATTTCCAAATTCAGTACACTTTCATTTAGCATCATATTATTTCCAAATTCAGTACACTTTAATTTAGTCTCATATTATTTCCAAATTCTGTACAACTTCATTTAGCTTCATATTTCAAAATTCTGTACACTTTCATTTACCCTCATATTATTTCCATGTTCTGTACACTTTCATTTACCCTCATATTATTTCCATGTTCTGTACACTTTCATTTAGCATCATATTATTTCCATGTTCTGTACACTTTCATTTAGCATCATATTATTTCCATGTTCTGTACACTTTCATTTAGCATCATATTATTTTATGTTCTGTACACTTTCATTTAGCATCATATTATTTTATGTTCCGAGTAGTAGAAAATGGAGACAGCACAGAGGACATCAACACCAGACTTACTAGAGCAAACCAGGCTTTTGCAATGCTGCAGACTATATGGAAATAAAAAAAACTAAGCATAAATATGAAAATCAGGATATTTAAGAGTAATGTTCTAAGTGTACTACTCTATGGAAGTGAATGCTGGAAAATCACCAAAACCATAGAAAACAAGTTGAATTCTTTCCAGACTAAGTGTTTACGAAGAATTAGAAAAATATTTTGGCCAAACACCATAAGAAATAACATCTTATTAGCAGAAATGCAGATGAAACCACTGACAACAATTATTGAGGAAAGACGCTGGCGATGGTTGGGACATATGCTCCGAATGACTGACAACTCACTACCAAAAATAGCACTAAGATGGACACCACAGGGGAGCAGAAGTAAGGGTAGACCAAAAGAGACATGGAGAAGAACAACAGAAAGGATGTTGAGCAATAGAGGGCTCACCTGGACAAGAGCAGAAAAAAAGGCGAAGGACAGGCATTTGTGGAAAACCCTTGCGGAAGCCCCATGTGCCCTGGGCATTTAAGGTTCAGAGAAAGAGAGAGAGAGAGAGAGAGAGAGAAAGAGAGAGAGAGAGAGAGATATTTCCAAATTCAGCACACTTTCATTTAGTCTCATATTATTTCCAAATTCTGTACAACTTCATTTAGCTTCATATTTCAAAATTCTGTACACTTTCATTTACCCTCATATTATTTCCATGTTCTGTACACTTTCATTTAGCATCATATTATTTTATGTTATGTACACTTTCATTTAGCATCATATTATTTTATGTTCCGTACACTTTCATTTAGCATCATATTATTTTATGTTATGTACACTTTCATTTAGCATCATATTATTTTATGTTCTGTACACTTTCATTTAGCGTCATATTATTTTATGTTATGTACACTTTCATTTAGTATCATATTATTTTATGTTATGTACACTTTCATTTAGTATCATATTATTTTATGTTCTGTACACTTTCATTTAGCGTCATATTATTTTATGTTATGTACACTTTCATTTAGCATCATATTATTTTATGTTCTGTACACTTTCATTTCTTATCTTATATCCTTCCCGTGCCGTTAAACGTCACATAGGGCTCGCAAAGTAGTTCACCAATTTTTCTTGTCTTCGGCGAGTCTTTCAACCTCATCAAAGGATTTTATGCCTGTTAACTTGGCCTCTATTAATAATGTCCTCTTCAGAGTTTCACGCGGTCTGTCTCTTTTTCTTCGGCCTGTTGTGTTCCACTTGATAGCTTGTTTTGGGATTATCTGATCATTTCTTCTCATCAGGTGACCAACATATGTCCATCTCCTTTTCCTGATCACCCATGAAACTGGTTGTTGTTCAGTCATCTGTCTTATCTCTGCATTGTTCTTGAATTCGTTCCACTTGACGCCGAGTATTTTCCTTATGCATTTGTTTTCAAAAGAGTCTAATTTCTTTTCTATTTCTTTAGTTGTTTTCCAGCTTTCGCATGCATAAATGAGGGTGGATATTACATTTGAATTGAATAGTCTTAACTTAGTTGTTATGCTTATAACGTTTGAATTCCATATTTTCTCAAGATTCTTGAAGATTGATACTGCTTTTGCAATTCTGATCCTAACTTCCTTTCTAGTGTCACCATCCTGGGTCTATGTAGCTGCCAAGGTATGCAAATTGATTGACTTCTTCAATATCTGTCCCTTCTATGTGTATTTTTCCATTTTGATTGAGAGGAATTTTCATTATTTTTGTTTTGTCCTTGTTAATTTCAAGTCCTATTTTGCTAGCCAGTGAAGACAGGCTATCTGTTTTTTCTTGCATGGAATTCACATTATTACTTATAAGAGTTATGTCATCAGCAAAATCAAGGTCTTCTAGTTGGGTCCCGTGTACCCAGATATTATTTTATGTTCTGTACACTTTCATTTAGCCTCATATTATGTCCAAGTTCTCTACACTTTCGTGGAGTCACAATCGTATCAAAGATTACAGAATTTTGTTCCTGATAATTTGTTTTGTCTTTCTCTTTGTCTCCTGAGGAAACTTTGCCCGAAATATGTGTTTTTTCTTGTCTTCTCCCATATTTCCAGCAATGATCATTTACCATTTATTGCAGTCTTACAGTATCCAAGGTTCCAATCTACTGGAACCTACAAGTCTGAGATCAACACTGAACTATCTTTAGACCTACAAGTCTGAGATCAACACTGAACTATCTTTAAACCTACAAGTCTGAGATCAACACTGAACTATCTTTAAACTGACGAACCCAACTTCTTCACAGATATCACATAATTGTGGTTTTGGGTAGTCCTATACACAAATTTTTAGATCGTCTTTGTAAACTTACCTCCCTTGTTTCGTCTGGTCTCTACGGTGATGTTTGTGTACTATGGTACGGAAATGGCAAGAAAACTCTGGCGCTAGCCAGCTGATATCTTCTTATTCTGTGTATACAATGTCAACACATCTCCAGTGTAAATGAATTTCTTAATCTGTTTAATCAAGATGGCGCTGACTTGAATGTTTAGAGTCCTGTTCACTTACATCTTAATTCCTGTGTTATGATTCTGGTGAGTTTAGGTTCAGTCTACATGTGCTTGTGAAGTAAGCTTCTCCACTAGTTGTATGTTGTAGTTGTAGCTCTTGTTGTAGGGTTTTGTGCGTTGTAGTTGTAGCTCTTGTTGTAGAGCTTTGTGTGTTGTAGTTGTAGCTCTAGTTGTAGAGTTTTGTGTGTTGTAGTTGTAGCTCTTGTTGTAGAGTTTTGTGTGTTGTAGTTCTTGTTGTAGAGTTTTGTGTGTTGTAGTTGTAGTTCTTGTTGTAGAGTTTTGTGTGTTGTAGTTGTAGCTCTTGTTGTAGAGTTTTGTGTGTTGTAGTTGTAGCTCTTGTTGTAGAGTTTTGTGTGTTGTAGTTGTAGTTGTAGCTCTTGTTGTAGAGCTTTTTGTGTTGTAGTTGTAGCTCTTGTTGTAGAGCTTTTTGTGTTGTAGTTGTAGCTCTTGTTGTAGAGTTTTGTATGTTGTAGTTGTAGCTCTTGTTGTAGGGTTTTTCTGCAACCCGTGACCTATGACAGCCTCAATGATCTTGTAAAGCACGCTCGGGGTTACATCTAAGATGGAATCCAGTACGAACTTGTGTAGTAAGTCTCTCAGTGAACTCAACATACATGGGTTACCGGATAACCACAATAACCAAGATAACCAGGTTGATCAGAATGACCAATTTTACCAGGTTAATTCAAATTTCTAATGGTTTAAAAAAAGCGTGTGATTATAGGCTGTCTAAACCCTCTGTCTAGAAAAGTATATGGCGTGTCTTGTCTTGTCTCCTTCCTCATATACCTTTCGGTGTTGAGGGGACATATAGACGTCTTGAAAGGGCTCGACGATTTGCTTCATATAATGGGATATTTAGTGCTTCTTTAATGTCCTCTCTCCATCTCCTGCGTGAGTGGCCTCTTCCTCTGTTACCTACAAATCTTAGTGTGAATTGTCTGTGATGCACTGTCTAGTGGTAACTGTGTAACATTGCCAAACCATTAGACTTGGTGTTTCTGGATATAGTGTTATACTGGTGTTACTCCAACCTTTGCCCTGATGGTGTCATTTCTTATTTGGTCTCTTCTTGTCACATTTAGTATTCTCCTTAAACATCTCATTTCTATCGAGATGATTTTTCTTTTGTTTTTAGGTTTAGTATCCATGTTTGACATTGATAGCATACAGCTGGGAGGAGAATTGTGTTGTTTTAGTTGTGATATATTATATATTTGTTTTTCAATAAAGGAGCCATTTGTGCAATGTCCTGATTTTCTTTACTGCATCTGTTCTCAAACTCAGCGTCAATTTTTCCTTGTGTGTAGTCCTCTAAAACCTTTGATGTTCTAGAAAGTTTTATGACTATAGTCCTCTAGAACCTCTGATATTCTAGAAAGGTTTATGACTGTAGCGCCTCTAGAACCTATGATTATCGTATGATTGCTTCTCCGTCTAACTAGAATTTTCTGTCTTCAGTTTGGAAGTTTCTGTGGAAGTTTCTGCCAGCATACCTTGGCTGAGGTGTCACACTGCCGAAGAGCGCTTTCCCTCGTCTGTGTTTGATAGTTCAAGCTTGATACGTAAAGTTCTGGGTTGGTAGGACAAAGCTCATTTCATGAGATGAAATATCAAAGTAAGATAAAACTGAACCTAGTCGATCTGATAGTACTAGTGTCCTTTGTGTGTGGAAGAGATATCACTGATATACATGTGTTTCTGTGGTTGGTTTCGTTATGGCAACAGCGAGTTTTCGCTAAATTTCTCACAGACGTCCACAATGAACCTGGACATTTCATTGTGGCAGATAACATCAGCGAGTTTTCATTAGTTTCTGATGAACTTTGACAGGTAACTTTAATTACAACTTAGAATTAAGTGACTAATAACAACTGCTTTACAGCAACGATTTTTCTCAGTTTCTCAAAGTCTGTGTATGTGGATCGGATAGCGTGTGTATGAATCTAGAAAATGCATGTGTGAGTCCAGAAAATGTCTGCCTGGATCTAGAGATTGTCTTTGTGGGTCCATTTCAGTGTCTGTTTTGATCTAGGAAGTGTCTGCTTGGGTCGAGGAAGTGTGTGTGTTCGTGCGCGCACGCGCGTGCGTGTGTGCATGTGTGAATCTAGGAAATGTCTGTCTGTCTGCCTGTCTGTCTCTCTGTCTATCTGTCTGTCTAGGGAAGAGTTGCGATTCCAAACAGAAAAGT
Organism: Achatina immaculata; assembly: GCA_009760885.1. Taxonomy (NCBI): domain Eukaryota; kingdom Metazoa; phylum Mollusca; class Gastropoda; order Stylommatophora; family Achatinidae; genus Lissachatina; species Lissachatina immaculata. Next base: position 36,400,370 of record CM019695.1, read on the forward strand.
GGAGAACTATTTTTTTCCTGTTATCTTGCCGTGATCTAGCTTGTACTCTGGTACACGTGGAGCTGACTTTGTGTTGTGTCTTACTTTCCCTACATGTACTTACACTAGCTGCATGGGCAATGTAATTTAGCGTGACTTATGCTGCATGTACATACACTCCGTTTTTAGCAGCAAACTCTAGCTAAAACAGGCTGTCTAGTACCAGATTTTAACCGCTGTTAGCATGAGGTCACCAGCTCACAGCCATCTCGTGTAAGTACAGGTCATTATTTAAGTGTACTTCTCATTATTTAAGTGTACTTCTCATTATTTAAGTGTATTTCTATTGCCTCTATTCAATATGTTTTCACTGGCGATGTAAATGATAATAAAAACATCAACAATGGTGGCATATGACGATTCATGCCAATGTCAGAAACTACTTTGTACATCTTCCTACGACTTTATTTCTAATAAAACCAACATTATCAACAGTCATTTGTAAGCTTCTTGTCACTTCGTTACATATGACGACACAGTAGACACAAAGGTTAAACAATTCAACAGTTTACCAGCGCGATGGACGACTGGATTGTCGGTAGAGTAAAGCACGTGTGAAAAGACTTCTGTGTCTAGTGATGTTGGCGCTGTGTAAGGCAGACTAGCTGCCTGCTAGCATTAAAGTGTAAGAAGAGAACCAACAGTTGTCCACGACAGGAAAGATCACTTAATATACTGAAAACAGTCATTTTAAATTAGATCGGACCAAAAGGCCGAGATAAGGTGGGCTTCACGGAAAAGAGATTTAAACAAACAAAAACTGTTCCTGTCATGACATAAAGACACTTAGGTTATCTGATGGTAGTGCCACACGTTTTTCTTGACCGGTCACCTCAACGATGTGGTCAGTATCATGTCTATCGGTCTCTCAGGTGATGTGGTCAATATCTTGTCTATCGGTCTCTCAGGTGATATGGTCAATATCATGTCCAGCGGTCTCTCAGGTGATATGGTCAGTATCATGTCTATCGGTCTCTCAGGTGATGTGGTCAGTATCATGTCCAGCGGTCTCTCAGGTGATGTGGTCAGTATTATATCTATCGGTCTCTCAGGTGATATGGTCAATATCATGTCTATCGGTCTCTCAGGTGATGTGGTCAGTATCATGCCCAGCGGTCTTTCAGGTGATATGGTCAGTATCATGTCTATCGGTCTCTCAGAGAATGCTTCACAGGATCGTTAGAGTCTGTAATGTGTGCTTCACTGAATCTTGGAGTCTGTATTTTGTAATTTCGCGGGATCTTTAGAGTCTGTATAGTTTGTGTTCCACGCGGTCTTTAGAGTCGTGTATTTTGAAACGTGACGTAACTTTAACGTCTAAAATCTTGCATTTTCTCGGGAGGTCTGCGACGAGATTTGATGCAGACCCGCAGAGTAAGAGAATGGAAGTTTCGTCTATGAAAACTTGTATCATTGAAAGTTCACTTAGCACTAAGGTAGAGTGGAGGAAAGAGAGGAAAACTGTCGTCTAGCCAGGTGAATTGATCTCTCCAACGATTTCATGGTAGTGGGGAGTACAGAAGAATTGAATGTGACTTTGTTGCGTGCAGAACTGCACGATTACGTCTGAGAATGTGGTCTTATTCCAGTGCTCTCACGTGTTGTGAAGTTTGACAACAATGTTACATTTAAGTTTCATGACATCCTAAGCTGTTTAAATATTCCAGATCCCGTGATGTCTTCCAAGGAATGTGATAATTTGCATGATCTTTGTCCAACAGTATAAGAATTTCATTAGTGAATTGCTTTTGAAAGGTGAGAATTGTAGCGAAGAGGGCGGGCAAGGAAAGACCCAGACGGCGTGCAGTAAAGTAAAGCAGACGTTTTCGTATTGTTACACAGAGCAACCAGCATTCGATGTAGAGCAACCAGCATTTGATGCAGAGCAACCAGCTTTCGTTGTAGAGCAACCAGCGCTCGATGTCAAGTAATATGTCATCCGTAGTCCCACAAGTTTGAGAATCCTTGTTGCCTTGCCTGTCTAGCTTGGTGAGATAAAAGATAGGACATTACCTCGCTTCTGCCATTCTCAGATGGTTTCATTCCAACCTGTTCTTGGAAGAAAGAGTTGTCTATCAAACAGGTAAGTAAAATCTTATGACAGTCTACCAAGCAGACCATAGATAGAAAACATGAAGACGGTGTCTCATAGGACAGTCTCTATACCAGCAGATCAGTGACATGAAAACAATATCTCTACTGAAATAAAGTATTTTCTATGAACATTCAGACAAATGTAGAATCTTCACAAAATATCTTCTTTGAAACAAATATGGCATTCCGAGGAATTTAGAAGGTGTTTTTATCTCAATAATATTCTCATTTTTATCATTTTTATCCTCTAACAGATCAGCGCAGCATAGAGAGATCATTTATTTCTTAAACCTGTCTTTATCTCAGAACCTCGGCCATAAAGTGATAAAACCCTGCCTGAACAAACGTAGCTCGTCTGCGTCATACTACAAGAGACTTGCCACAGCTGACTCCATCATAGTTACAACAACTGTGTCACGTGCAGAAAAAAGCCTTATAAAACTCTACAAGTAGTCCTTTCTCTTTAGGGGTGAATGTAATAAACAAATGTGATATGCTGCCAGTAGGAATGTGGATGGACTTTGATGGTTCTTCGCCATGTTGCGCGCCATTTTCGTTTACTCTGCTCGAGTAATGAGGTCCTTGTCTGAAACAACATTCCGATGTTGGGTAAAATACAAGACCTGACGTCACGCTAGTCTCAACTTACCAAGACTTGACCTCACGCTAGTCTCAACTTAGCAAGACTTGACCTCACGATAGTCTCAACTTAGCAAGACTTGACCTCACGCTAGTCTCAACTTAGCAAGACTTGACCTCACGATAGTCTCAACTTAGCAAGACTTGACCTCACGATAGTCTCAACTTAGCAAGACTTGACCTCACGCTAGTCTCAACTTAGCAAGACTTGACCTCACGATAGTCTGAACTAAAGTCAAGACCTGGGATTATCAGAGCTTGAACAGGCAGGTAGAATTCGGAGTCACACCAGGTGAACTTACAGACAAGATTTAGGGTCACATCAGCTGAACTTATAGACAAGCTTTAGGGTCACATCAGCTGAACTTATAGACAAGCTTTAGGGTCACATCAGCTGAACTTATAGACAAGATTTAGGGTCACATCAGCTGAACTTACAGACAAGATTTGGAGTCAAGTCAGCTGAACTTACAGACAAGATTTGGAGTCAAGTCAGCTGAACTTACAGACAAGATTTGAGATCACGTCAGCTGAACTTATAGACAAGATTTGGGGTCACGTCAGCTGAACTTACAGACAAGATTTGGGGTCATAATAGCTTGAACTGATAGACAAAATCTAGAGTCACACGAGTTGGACTGGTATACAAGATCTGGAGTCACAGGACTGACTGATATACAAGATCTAGAGTCACACAAGTTTGAACCAACCAGACAAGATCTGCAGTCACTCAAGCCTGAACTGACAGACAATATCTTGAGTCACGTCAGTTTTTTTTTTAATATATCAAATCACACTGCCAATGTAAATATTGTCATCACACAACAATAATGAATTACGAAATATCATTACAAACATCAGTATCTTCTAACATCAGCACATCACATATAATATTATCAGCTATGCCGAACACAGGCATATCAAAGCGCTAGAATCTGGAAAGTTCTGCCTTTGTTTGGCAGGTGTGAACTTGAAAATTGCTTCAGTTCTACAGCATTATCTTGTTCAACAATGTTGGATCCACTTCAGCACGTTCTCTCAGCGACGATGCTTCGGTTGAGGCGGTTTTGTGCTTTTGTTTGAGGCTGGCATTAAGTTTCAGCTCCATGTGTGTAGTGATCACGTCCTCTGGCAGCTTAATATTCCAAAACCGCTGTGGTTAATTATCTGCGCCTGAACACGTTAATGAGAGCTACTTCCAGCTCTCCTTTTTGCTTCTTATGTCGTTGCTACATATAACTGTTCGCTTGTGCCAGGAATAGCTACTTTTATTTCTGTGAAAAGACCAACATTTTTCCATCGTGTCACACGCGATTATTAATCATCTTATCGCCACTAACATCGGAAGCTTATCATTTATTGCTGCTGTTGGATTTATTTCAAGAACTCTTCATCCGCGGTGTTATTTCCCATAATTTCATCTATTCTTGTAGGCAGGCTCCTACGTTTCATTGTCTCTTGTGATAAGTGAAGACTTTACTGTGATTTCTCAGTTTCTGTTGCGAGTTTTACCTAGATACCTGCGTGAGTACTGTATCATTAGCTGCACCACTGAAAGCTGAACAACGAACAACAACAACGAGCAACAACGAACAACAGCAACAACAACGGCCCAGCAGTATGAAACTTTCACCTCGAATCAACATCAGAATGCAAGCAGGAAACAGCCGGAGAACTGCCATGATTCTCATCTCCCTGATCGTCCTTGTCATTGTCATCTTCATCTTCGTTCCTGTGCATGAAACTTTCTTCTCCTTCCCTGCTTGGAGGAACGTCAGCATCTATCAGATTGTCAAGATGCATCTCTCATCTCGGCCCACGCACCTAGGTCAGGTCAGTTCGTGCCAGAAGATGAACCAGCCTGGGGTCCAAAGGTCAGACCTGAATATTGCTAATGTAAGTTCATATTATTGTTATAAATATTTTCTTTTTTTCCTAACTCTATTGAAAACTTTTAATGCTTCCATATTTTTACTTTCCTTAATCAAAGCACCCTCCCTTCCTCATTAAGTTAATTATAATTATACATGCAGGTTGGCTGGACACGGAACTCCAGCTGTCAAGTTAATCAGTCTATGACTTCTGAAAAGATCAAAGATGTTTCTCGTTTATAAAGTCAGCGGTTCTAGTTATCATATTTCTCACGGAAGTCTCCAGCCACTTCTTCGCTGAAAAATGAACTGCCATTGTTGGTATGAAATAAATGCTTATTGTTACTGTAAACTGAATTCATAGTGCTACTGTAAACTGTAATGAAAATCGGTAACAGTAACTGCTGATACAGTAATCGTAATCGTGTACTTGTGATATGCTATGATTTCCATTCTCCCTTGTAATCGAAGTCAAACATAACTGTTCCTGTTAGACTCGATATGCTTTGATCTGTTCTTCAAAGAAGGGAGACTAACGTTTAAACCATCCATCCATCCATCCATCCATCCATCCATCCACCCACCCACCCGTCCGTCCGTCTGTTTTATCAGTTTCTCTGTCTGACTGTAAGTACAAGTACATATAAGGACAAATAAAAAAGCAAACGTAATTTGTCTGTAAAAATATCTAGCTAGAATAGTAAGACAGCTGTAGTACAGCTATATCTCTAAAAATATCTAGCTAGAGTAGTAAGACATTTGTAGTACAGCTGTATCTCTAAAAATATCTAGCTAGAGTAGTAAGACAGCTGTAGTACAGCTATATCTCTAAAAATATCTAGCTAGAGTAGTAAGACATTTGTAGTACAGCTATATCTCTAAAAATATCTAGCTAGAATAGTAAGACAGCTGTAGTACAGCTATATCTCTAAAAATATCTAGCTAGAATAGTAAGACAGCTGTAGTACAGCTATATCTCTAAAAATATCTAGCTAGAGTAGTAAGACATTTGTAGTACAGCTATATCTCTAAAAATATCTAGCTAGAGTAGTAAGACAGCTGTACTACAGTTATATCCCTCTCTACATGTATGTGAGCAGAGGCACGTGACGTGAGTACACCAGATCAAAGGTGGCTGCTACTTTGGAAGCACGCACGAGAGAAGAACAGCGACCAATTACTCGTTTCTTAGGTGTCTGTCATTTTTAAGCTGAAGAAGATAGTTTTCTACAACATAGAGACGAATGCTGGGTACATTACTTTCAATGAGAGACGAATGCTGGGTACATTATTTCCAACAAGAGACGAATGTTGGGTACATTACTTCCAGCAAGAGACAAAACTGGGTACATTACTTTCAGCAAGAGACAAAGCTGGGTACATTACTTCCAGCAAGAGACAAAGCTGGGTACATTAATTCCAGCAAGAGATGAATGCAGAGTACATTACTTCCGACAAGAGACAAAAATCTGGGTACATTACCTCCGACAAGAGACAAAGACTGGGTACATTACATCCAGCAGGAGACAAAGCTGGTTACATTACCTATAGCAAGAGACAAAACTGGGTACATTACTTCCAGCCAGAAACAAAGTAAGCCAGCAAGGAATGGGAACATTCTTTCTCAACGAAACCAAACAAGTTACGTACAACTCCGTCGGCCGGGAAACTGATGCTCATGCTCTTCTGGGACTGTAAAGACCCAATCTTGAAGCATCACATGCCCAGAGGAACCGCTACCGACAGGGATGCACACTGTGGTCTGCTTGAGAACCACTTGAAACCTGCAATCAGGTCAAAATGCTGCAGCCTGCTCAGTTCTGGTGTGTGGTTACAGCATGCAAACCCACGGCCTCACACATTGCGTGCAACAGCTCAGCAAGTTACGGGTCTGCTTTTGGAGTACATCCTACGAGTACATATTCACGCGACCTCGCATCACGTGATTACCACGTACTTGGATGTCATCAAGGAGGATTCAAGTGGGAATAAGTTCAATGCGGAAAAAGAAATTAAAGAATTCCTGCATGGCTGGCTACAGAGTCAGTCATAGCTGGCTACAGAGTCAGTCATAGCTGACTACAGGGTCTGTCATAGCTGGCTACAGAGTCGGTCATAGCTGGCTACAGAGTCAGTCATAGCTGGCTACAGAGTCGGTCATAGCTGGCTACAGAATCAGTCATAGCTGGCTACAGAGTCAGTCATAGCTGACTACAGGGTCAGTCATAACTGGCTACAGGGTCAGTCATAGCTGGCTACAGGGTCTGTCATATCTGGCTACAGGGTTAGTCATAGCTGGCTACAGTGTCAGTCATAGCTGGCTACAGTGTCAGTCATAGCTGGCTACAGTGTCAGTCATAGCTGGCTACAGTGTCAGTCATAGCTGGCTACAGGGTCTGTCATAGCTGGCTACAGTGTCAGTCATAGCTGGCTACAGTGTCAGTCATAGCTGGCTACAAGGTCAGTCATAACTGGCTACATGGTCAGTCATAGCTGGCTACAGAGTCAGTCATAGCTGGCTACAGTGTCTGTCATAGCTGGCTACAGGGTCAGTCATAGCCGGCTACAGGGTCAGTCATAACCGGCTACGGGGTCAGTCATAGCCGGCTACATTGTCAGTCATAGCTGGCTACAAGGTAAATCATAGCTGGCTACAAGGTCAGTCATAGCCGGCTACAAGGTCAGTCATAGCCGGCTACAGGGTTAGTCATAGCCGGCTACAGGATCAGTAATAGCTGGCTACAGGATCAGTCAGAAGATTTTCTTTTTCTCGCGGAATCCAGGCGTTAGTGAATCAATGGCTGACCTACACTGAACGCGCTGGGGACTATCTTAAAAAGTGATAAGGAGTTTTCTACCAGGTTTCTACACTTTATTCAGATTTTAAAAATAAGGTTACTTTTTGACTCGTCCTCATGCTAAGATAAAATAATATGAGGACTGGGCTTGGGATCCGTTGAAATAGTTTTTCTTCGTGCTTCTGGTTCCTCTTTTATCTTTCATCTTTGTACAGCAGGTAAGGCTGGGATCTTTACTTCAGGCCGTGATTTGGTGAGTGATGCTGGGTTCGCTATCTGCTGGGTCCAGCTATACTCCACCACCAATCTCTTACCAGCCACACCTCGGCAACAACAGGCACAGATCTCAAGCAAGGCCTGGGTACCACGTGGACAATGAGGTTTATTGGTGAATGTGTTGATGATGCGGATGATAATGATGATAATTTGACAGCCGGCAGGTTACCTCTGCCACATGGCCTGTCCTTTCATCCATCAAAAGCCTCCAGTAACCATATAACATCCGTGTTCATGACAGCGACATCCATTTTCACCACAGAAGGTTGCAAAAAGCATCCTCTCCTTTACACATCCAAACGTCGACCCTCTATACTCTGCCTTTCTTTCACACTTCCCCACCTGTCACGGGTTGCTCAGCCCACGTCACAGGCCTCTGCCGAGCACGGGAAAGTTCACACAGCGACTCACAATAATGCTCTTTCTGAAAACACAACAGTTATCTCACATATACTGTTACAAAGAGCAGCGCAGTGGGGAGGGAGGGGGATCAGGAGGCCCTTTGTTCCAGGGCTTGGGCGGACTTCCCTTGTTTTAAGAGAGGGCCTGGGCAGTTCCCTACTTTAAGCAAGGACTTGCAGTGCTTCTCGTGTTTTAAGAGAGGGCATGGGCAGTTTCCTACTTGAAGCAAGGACCTGCAGTGCTTTTCGTGTTTTAAGGGTGGGCCTGGAGGGCTTTCTCTGTTTTAAGGTATTGTGAACTGACTTTCGAAGCCAAGAATATTGTACGGATTTTGAATGGAGAGATGCAGTTCACGTGATGAGGGGGGTAGAAGACCTATATAAATGAAAAAGCGAGCGGGAAAGGTCACAATCTGGCATAGCCAGGAGGCAATGCTGGGAAAGTTCGATCTCGTCTGTGTAGTGTTTGATATGGAAATACTTAGCCTCAACCACCCTGGATATTGTGTTTTATATATATATATATGTATGTATGTATGTATGTATGTATGTATGTATTGGTGATTCATGATGATTAATGTTCTCTTGAATGGCACAGGGGATCCCATCATGGTGTTAATTTCATGTGAACTTCATGAAGCTGAGCGGAGAGTAGAAAACCAGAGGATATGGTAGTGAGCTAATTTCGTCTCGTCTGGTTAGCTCTGCCGAATTCACAATATTTGATTCAAATGTACTGTGAATTATATGACGTGTTGGATTATCATCACTGTCGTCTCGCGTGAAGATTTCGCTGATTCTGTTGAGTCTTGTCATATTTGATAGACACACCAAGGTCCATCATGTTCTATTTCAGTGCACTGGCACAAATAGAAATATATCTTAGTGTGTTGGCACAAGGTTAAATATGTTATTCAGTGCATGGGCACAACAGTGGAAATATGTATTCAGTGCATGGGCACAACAGTGGAAATATATATTCAGTGCATTTCGCACAAGTGGGAAAACGTTATTCAGTGCATTGGCACAGGGAAGTTTTATGTGAGATAGGGGGAATAGGAAATTCATGGCAGCTGCGGCTGAAATGTATGCAGTGCATTGGCACAATATTGAGATATATGTATACTTGCTTAGTAGGGCCAGAGGGGCCCAGGCCAATCTGGTCCACTGATTTAGTTGATACTTACTTATAGATAATACATTGTATTTATGTCATGCCTTGTTATTATCACGATGATGTCCTGTGTATGTAATGTCTGTGGTGGTGTTATTATGATATATGTAGAGAGTGTTCATAAATGGAAGTAATTTGATGGCTGACTTGGTGATATGTATGTCGTGTTGATGTGATGTATGAATGTGTGTAAGATGCTGAATTAACTGGCATGCAGTATCCTTGGAGGGGAGAATCTGGGTTGGCGGTCATGGGGATCGCGAGATCTTGGCCACGCAGTACGGTAGTACATGCCAAGGGAATGCCTGAAACAGCTAGGTTGATCTAATATTCCCAATCTATCCATAAAATGTAGATTTAGCGCCAGGTAAGTTTACAGTAGGGCCAGGAAAACTTTACCAGTTTTAACGAAAACGAGGGGGAGGAAGGGGGGAACTTCCTTTCTTTTAAGAAAAGATCTGAAGGTTTTCTGGAAGTCCATAGTGGATGAGAATAGAATGTCTAATCAGTAAGGTAAGGGTCCTCGGAGATGGGAAGGAAACAGTTTTGTACGGCTTCCAAAATTCTTCTCGAGGGTCCTGACTATAATCATGTAACTATGTAATCATGTGGCAAATGAATGGCATAGCACAACATATGCATTATTCATAGATTTTGAGAAAGCCTTTGACAGTGTCAACAGAGATGCACTGTGGAAAATCCTAAGATGGCATGGCCTCCCCCATAAAATAGTTAATGTAATCAAAGCCCTATACGAGGGTTTTCAGTGCAAAGTTATCTGTGGAGAACATACCTCCAGCAGCTTTAGGGTACAAACAGGAGTGAAACAGGGATGTGTACTATCACCAACATTATTTATCTTGGCAGTAGACTGGTTAATGAAGGAGGCAACATCAGACAAACGCAGAGGATTACAATGGACCCTTAACACAGTGCTGGAGGACCTTGACTTTGCGGACGACATTTGTCTATTATCAAGCAGTCACAAAGATATGCAAGATAAAATAAACAAGTTAACCCAGAATGCAAACAACATAGGACTAAAGATCAACGTAGGAAAGACAAAGTTAATGAAGCAAAATGTGAACAACAGAAATGTACTCAGAGTAGATAACAAGTTAGTGGAGGAGGTCAACGAATTTGTATACCTTGGCAGCAGAGTAGTAGAAAATGGAGACAGCACAGAGGACATCAACAGCAGACTTACTAAAGCAAACCAGGCTTTTGCAATGCTACAGAATATATGGAAATCAAATAAACTAAGCATAAATATGAAAATCAGGATATTTAAGAGTAATGTTCTAAGTGTACTACTCTATGGAAGTGAACTGGCACAAATAGAAATATATCTTAGTGTGTTGGCACAAGGTTAAATATGTTATTCAGTGCATGGGCACAACAGTGGAAATATGTATTCAGTGCATGGGCACAACAGTGGAAATATATATTCAGTGCATTTCGCACAAGTGGGAAAACGTTATTCAGTGCATTGGCACAGGGAAGTTTTATGTGAGATAGGGGGAATAGGAAATTCATGGCAGCAGCGGCTGAAATGTATGCAGTGCATTGGCACAATATTGAGATATATGTATACTTGCTTAGTAGGGCCAGAGGGGCCCAGGCCAATCTGGTCCACTGATTTAGTTGATACTTACTTATAGATAATACATTGTATTTATGTCATGCCTTGTTATTATCACGATGATGTCCTGTGTATGTAATGTCTGTGGTGGTGTTATTATGATATATGTAGAGAGTGTTCATAAATGGAAGTAATTTGATGGCTGACTTGGTGATATGTATGTCGTGTTGATGTGATGTATGAATGTGTGTAAGATGCTGAATTAACTGGCATGCAGTATCCTTGGAGGGGAGAATCTGGGTTGGCGGTCATGGGGATCGCGAGATCTTGGCCACGCAGTACGGTAGTACATGCCAAGGGAATGCCTGAAACAGCTAGGTTGATCTAATATTCCCAATCTATCCATAAAATGTAGATTTAGCGCCAGGTAAGTTTACAGTAGGGCCAGGAAAACTTTACCAGTTTTAACGAAAACGAGGGGGAGGAAGGGGGGAACTTCCTTTCTTTTAAGAAAAGATCTGAAGGTTTTCTGGAAGTCCATAGTGGATGAGAATAGAATGTCTAATCAGTAAGGTAAGGGTCCTCGGAGATGGGAAGGAAACAGTTTTGTACGGCTTCCAAAATTCTTCTCGAGGGTCCTGACTATAATCATGTAACTATGTAATCATGTGGCAAATGAATGGCATAGCACAACATATGCATTATTCATAGATTTTGAGAAAGCCTTTGACAGTGTCAACAGAGATGCACTGTGGAAAATCCTAAGATGGCATGGCCTCCCCCATAAAATAGTTAATGTAATCAAAGCCCTATACGAGGGTTTTCAGTGCAAAGTTATCTGTGGAGAACATACCTCCAGCAGCTTTAGGGTACAAACAGGAGTGAAACAGGGATGTGTACTATCACCAACATTATTTATCTTGGCAGTAGACTGGTTAATGAAGGAGGCAACATCAGACAAACGCAGAGGATTACAATGGACCCTTAACACAGTGCTGGAGGACCTTGACTTTGCGGACGACATTTGTCTATTATCAAGCAGTCACAAAGATATGCAAGATAAAATAAACAAGTTAACCCAGAATGCAAACAACATAGGACTAAAGATCAACGTAGGAAAGACAAAGTTAATGAAGCAAAATGTGAACAACAGAAATGTACTCAGAGTAGATAACAAGTTAGTGGAGGAGGTCAACGAATTTGTATACCTTGGCAGCAGAGTAGTAGAAAATGGAGACAGCACAGAGGACATCAACAGCAGACTTACTAAAGCAAACCAGGCTTTTGCAATGCTACAGAATATATGGAAATCAAATAAACTAAGCATAAATATGAAAATCAGGATATTTAAGAGTAATGTTCTAAGTGTACTACTCTATGGAAGTGAATGCTGGAAAATCACCAAAACCTTAGAAAACAAGTTGAATTCTTTCCAGACTAAATGTTTACGTAGAATTAAAAAAATATTTTGGCCAAACACCATAAGAAATAACATCTTATTGGCAGAAATGCAGATGAAACCACTGACAACAATTATTGAGGAAAGACGCTGGCGATGGTTGGGACATGTGCTCCGAATGACTGACAACTCACTACCAAAAATAGCACTAAGATGGACACCACAGGGGAGCAGAAGTAAGGGTAGACCAAAAGAGACATGGAGAAGAACAACAGAAAGGATGTTGAGCAATAGAGGGCTCACCTGGGCAAGAGCAGAAAAAAAGGCGAAAGACAGGCATTTGTGGAAAACCCTTGCGGAAGCCCCATGTGCCCTGGGCACTTAAGGTTCAGAGAGAGATGTAATCATGTATGCGTGTATTGTCACTTTGTTTAACTCTTAGGTTTAGAAGCTTCCTTCTTTTCTTGTCCAAACGACAGATCAAGTTTTATGAGAAGGCCAGAGAAGTCCTGAACAACCTACCACCTGAAGAAGACTGGAAAGCTGCCTTCATGCCGGCTCTGGGAAGAGAGGACAAGGTGGTTTTTGTTGTTAGTTTTCTTGTTTGCGCACAAAATTTGTTCGTCAGTAGTCAGTATCTTTACACCAGTGGTACCCAAAATATTTACATCCAAGGGCCACTTTCCAACCTATATATTAGATGGGGATCACCAGATCGTGTGTAATATCGCAATGCCATAAACCTTTAGTTATTTTTTCTGTACATGGTATTCATTATGACACCTGTCAGCCGTCATACTATCAACCCTGTCAGCCGTCATACTATCAACCCTGTCAGTCGTCATACTATCAACCCTATCAGCCGTCATACTATCAACCCTGTCAGCCGTCATACTATCAACCCTGTCAGTCATCATACTATCAACCCTGTCAGTCATCATACTATCAACCCTGTCAGCCGTCATACTATCAACCCTGTCAGCCGTCATACTATCAACTCTGTCAGCCGTCATACTATCATCCCTTTCAGCCGTCATACTATCAACTCTGTCAGCCGTCATACTATCAACCCTGTCAGCCATCATACTACCAACTCTGTCAGCCATCATACTATCAACTCTGTCAGCCATCATACTATCAACTCTGTCAGCCATCATACTATCAACTCTGTCAGCCGTCATACTATCAACTCTGTCAGCCGTCATACTATCAACTCTGTCAGCCATCATACTATCGCTAAGCAAGAAATGCCCCCAGGATTCACCGAAAAAGAAGGGGGGAGAGAATAATGGATCCAAGGGTGACTGTACGGAAACGACTATATCAGCCCCAATTAATTTGAGTTCAGAACAGCGGAAGGAGTATCCATGCACCTGTGGCAGGAAATTTAACACTCAACATGGCATGAAGATACACAGAACGAAGAAGGGATGTGGTGGTTCCTTGCTGCCAAATATTCAACAGTGCACTGTGACGCCAGTCTCAGATAAGACATTAGAAGATCTCTGTCAGGATATAAACCACAGTACAGAGAATATTCAGGATGAGTCAGGCAGCGGGAAGGCAATGCAGCCATCCGACGAGGCCAGAGACAAAATTAACTTCCCACCAGCATGTGCAAAAAGCATATGGGAAAACCTAGACGCAGGATTATGCAAAGAACTAGACAAACAGCTAATAGGAAAAAACCTGGAGCAAAAACTGGAAGCATTTGGTAACATCATATATCTTCACTGCCACAAAGAGTTTGGAACCAAACAGGCAAAAAGAGAAAAAGTAACACCAAGAAAGTCCAGAAGACAGAGGAAAATAGAAGCAATAAGAAAGCAGAAGAACCATGCCTGGAAAATGTTCAAGAAGGCACATGAATCAGAAAAGGAAGGACTAAGACAGGTTTGGCAGCATCTAAAATCCCAGCACAATGCCATTTGCAGAGCTGAAAGACTATGTAAAAGGAAGAGGGAAACCAGATACGCAAGAGAGAAGTTCTACATAGATCTCTTGGGTTTGCCAAGCAGTTATTTGAATATTACGGAAGCAAGTTGAAGAGAGCAGAGTTGAAACAAAAGCTGGATCTGTCTAAGACAATAGGCCTCTGTATCTGGAGAAAGATCAAACTTGAGCACTGAAGTTACACAGATATCAACCAGAAATCACTACTCTCATCTCTGCCAGAAACACACTGCACTCATTTCACATAGATATCACTACTCTCGTTTCTGCCAGAAACACACTGCACTCATTTCACATAGATATCACTACTCTTATCTCTACCAGAAACACGCTGCACTCATTTCACATAGATATCACTACTCTCATCTCTAACCACTGCACTCGTTACAAACAGATATCACTACTCTCATCTCAGACAATAAACGCTGCACTCATTTCACACAGATATTACTACTCTCATCTCAGCCAGAAATCACTACACGTATTTCATACAAATATAACTATTCTCATTTCAAGGAAAAATTACTACTCTTGTTTCACATAGAAATCATAAAACTTTACTCATAAGAAATCGATATTCTTTTTACATATAAATGACTATACTCTTTCCATGCAGAAGTCAATAACATGTATAAGTGTAGCAAAGACTGGGTTTTAGAACTGCTGTAAAGTAAAAGTATAGAGTCAACATATCGATGGTTGAAATATTAAGGCCGTGGATTGTAAATCTAAGTGACATGTCTTTATCAAGAAGCAGATTGATAAACATCGATAATGTCCCTTTGTTTGATGATCTTTGATTCGATGGAGCAACAGAAAAAACAAAACAGAATTGACTGAAGGTTATGTAGAGGAAGACGGAGAGGTAAGCTAAAGCGCATGCTAGCGTTTTTAAAGTCAACCAGAAACTAAATGAGATGCTTTAAGAAAACAGATATTTTCAGACAGAAGATCATACGGGTGTGATATAATGAGGCAACTTATGAGCTCTCTGTGTCCATCAGGCGGAGATGTAAGAAATATTGCTAACGGTTAAAGAGATTCTACTCTCGTTTAAACCTTCCGAGTGAAATGAAATTATTAAACTCCCCCTGAATACTAATTGTTAATATTAAAAGAGGCAGACCGCGTGAAACTCTGAAGAGGACATTGTTAAGAGAGGCCAAATTAACAGGCATAAAATCCTTTGATGAGGTTGAAAGACTCGCCGAAGACAGGAAAAATTGGCGAACTACTTTGCGAGCCCTATGTGACGTTTAACGGCACGGGAAGGATATAAATATAAGATAAGAATACTAATTATTATACAGTCGAGACAATTCTGCATGTACAACGTCTGCAGCTCATGTTTCTTCTAGAAGAGCCAGTCCCTGGGAATGTTAGAAGGTGATTAAATTTTGATCAGAAGAGACTTAGGGTTTGTCATGTTAGGGCGCATTGTTTTAGTTAGTAATGTGAGAGTGGAACTAGCGATTGTCAGCGTCGGTTAGAAGTTTTGTGATCGAGAGTTTGTCCTGTGTAGGACTAGTGTCATATTTCACTCAGTATCCTGTGATACATGATGATGATGATGATCCTGTGGCGGATATCTTGTAGTGAGATCCAAGTCTAGATTTCTTGTTCTTGTTTTCTGATCAGTTTGAGGTATGACATTGATATATTTCACCAACATGAATCATCGGCCAACATTATCATCAAGTGTCGTTAGTTAAATGTTTATGTGATCTGCAATGAAAGCATTTAGTTGACTGATTTAGAGTTAATGTTGAGTGAATTCCTGGGTTGACAGTTGAGCATCAGTTAAAGGCGTTGTGTACAAGTCAGAAATACCATGGAATAGTGAAGATTGACTGCCTATATATATATAATATTCATCATCATCATCAGGTGCCATGCTGACTGGCGTTGGCTATTATACTTCTCCAGAGTACACGATCCTTCATGCAGGCCATCAGCTCAGTTGGTGATCTATTCTTACACCATCTCGTCAAACTGTCAAGTATCATTTCTCTTGGTCTTCCTCTTGATCTTCTTCCTTCCATTTTTCCTATTGTTATAATATTTACAATCCCCCCTCTTCTCATTGAAAGTGCATTGTCCATCTCTTATTTTTTTTACAAGATTTTTTTGTCTCTCCAGCTCTTCTCATACATTCTTCATTAGTTATTTTTGCTGTCCAGGGGATTCGCAACATTCTTCTACTAAACCACATTTCTGTTGTTTCCAATGATTTTTGTGCAGACCTACCTATTGTCCATGATTCACTTCCATATAGCAAGATAGGTTCAATATAGCATTTTAGGACTCGTTTTCTAACATTCATTGATAAGGATCTCTTACGAACAGCATGGACCAAAGGAGTCATATGTAAAGAATGGAAAAAGGCTAACGGAGTATACATCCCCAAGGAGCAGAATTCCACTGAAATCAATCAATTCAGACCGATCTCACGTCTGAATGTGGAAGGAAAGATATTCTTCTCTGTGATGGTAAAAAGACTAACAACATACCTCCTAGACATTGGTTACGTTGATACCTCCGTGCAGAAGGGAATCCCAGGTTTCCCAGGATGTCTCGAGCATGCGTCAGTGATTTGGGAAGCTATTCAGCAGTCAAAATCTGGAAAGCAAGATCTACAGGTAATATGGCTTGACCTAGCCAATGCGTATGGCTCAGTACCGCACCAGATGATATGGCTAGCACTAGACATGTATCGTATCATGTGTCAAAAGAAATCACAAATATGCTGAAAAGGTACTTCACATGGTTCCTCATGAGGTTTGGAACATCAGGATATATTACAAGATGGATCGAGCTCCAGGTAGGAATTGCAGTGGGTTGTACAATATCTCCCATACTGTTCGTACCAGCCATGCAAGTAATCCCTAGAGCAGCAGAAATAGCAGCAGATGGAGCAGCAGAAGTCCCAAGATTCATAAATTGATGTCAATGCCACCACTAAAAGCATTCATGGATGACACAACAGTAATAACAACCAGTGAAGCACAGGCACGAAAGATGTTAGAGCGTTTGGACAGCCTTATCATATGGTGCCGCATGAGCTTCAAGCCAAAGAAGTCAAGAAGTCTGTCACTCAGAAAAGGGAAAGTGATAGAAAGATCGTACACAGTGGCAAATGAAATAATCTCGACTGTAGGGGAAGAGCCAGTGAAGAGCCTTGGCAGAGTATATGATGCATCCATGAAGGACTCAAGTGCTGTGAAGCAGGTTATAGAAATGGCACAGAATGGACTGAGCATTATAGACAGAAGCAGGCTACTGGGTAAGTTCAAAATATAGTGCCTCCAGTTCATGCTGATTCCAAAACTGATGTGGCCACTACTCATTTACGAAATAAGTACCAGCACAGTAGAGGCAGTCGAAAGAAAGATAAATAAAGCCATAAGAAAGTGGCTGGGCGTACCACCAGGATTAACTGATGTAGTGCTGTACTGCAAGAAGAGCAAACTGCAGCTGCCATTCAAATCTGTAGTTGAGGAATACAAGGTAGGAAAAACAAGACTTGCAATGATGCTACAAGAATCTACAGATCCAGTAGTACGAGAAGTGCAGCCAACACTTAAAACTGGACGAAAATGGAAAGTAGGTGAGGAAGTGACCACAGCCAGGGAAACGCAGGAGCTGAAAAAAGTAATAGGGTACACCCAGACCAACAGAAGAGGATTTGGTCATGGCGAAATCAAATGGTGGTCAAAGGCCTCCTGCAAGGAAAGAAGGGATATGATCATCAGTGAAGTAAGGAATTCAGAGGATGACAAGCGGGTCCAGAAGGCAGTCCAACAAACACAACAAGGGAAATGGACAACATGGGAGGAAGTCCTGCAGAGATCACTAACATGGAATGACATCTGGAAAATGGCACCCTTGAGGCTCAGCTTCATCACCAGAGCTACTTATGACCTTCTGCCTACAGGCTGCAACCTATACAAATGGGGTGTATCAGAAGATACAAAGTGCCTTCTCTGCAACGAAAGGCAAACATTGGAACATGTGCTCACAGCATGTAGGGTGTCTTTAGGGCAAGGACTGTACACCTGGCGGCACAACAGAGTGTTGCAGGAATTAGTAGTCATCGTAGACAGGGCAAAAGATAAAGCAAATAACATCAAAAGAATTGAGGTCCCACCTAAATATTTCATAGGCGCTAGTACGACATCGAATATTGAAATCAGGGACACTCCCTTACCATCACCGCTAGATGGTACAAATGACTGGGATGTGATAGCGGACCTTCCAGGAAGAAGAGAATACCCGACTACCATCAAGAACACAGGAATGCGACCGGACATTGTAGTGTACTCCATAGAAAAACAGGAACTAATAATGATCGAGCTTACGATTCCGTAAGAAACTAGAAAAGAGGAACAGCATTTATTCAAATTTGAGAAGTACAATGACCTGGTCAAGCAACTGAGGCAGGGGGCAGGAATCAGGGCAAAAGTGATAGCTGTAGAAGTGGGAGCGAGAGGATTCGTAGCAACATCAGCATACGACCTATGTAAGCAACTGGGCATAAAGGGACAAGCAAGAGCAAGGGCACTGAGAAGCCTTTCAGAAACAACAGAAAAGGCCTCATGCTGGCTGTGGAGTATGCGAAACAAGCAATGGGAACATAAGTAATTTCATTTGCCACAACCAATACCAGTCCTCCGTAGCTAAATCGCTAAAGACGCACATCAAAAGTGCAGTGCCAACTGGAAGATCACGGGTTCAATCCCGGGACCAGGAAAGAAAAAAAAAGCAACAACTCACAAGACCTCTGGGAGTCATGACCCAGAGGGGCCCACCCCCCTTAGAGTGTCAGGAGTTTAATAGGCCCGAAACACTTGTCGGGGGGGGGGGGGGTACTTCCTCTGATGATCTGAAGGAGTTGTGTTTTTGTTCCGCTGTCTACAGTAGAGAGTTTCCTGCATAAGGATGTGTTGCATAATATGTTTCTCATTCTCTGAAATGCAGTCATTGCTTGGCTTATTCTGTTCCTACATTTCCCATCAACATACCGAAGGTTGTTAATATTGTATCCTCCAATTTTTATACCTGGTTCTGTGATGATCGTTCTTAGAATATTCTCCCTGTACAGAGAAAAAATAATACACATCCTTGTCGCACCCCTTGTTTTATAGGTTGATATTTTCCAGTTCGATTTTCAACTCGAATTGCTGCTTCTTGCTGCCAGTATAGATGTTTTACAATCCTCAGGTCTTTGCCGTCTATATTGATGTCTTCAAGCATTTGAATAATTTCATTCTGTTTCACCTTGTCAAATGCCTTGGTGTAATCAATGAAGCATAAGTAGAGATCTTTCTGTACTTCTAAAGCTCTTTCTATTAGTGTTCGTAAAGCATTGTGTGTTCCCTTTCCTTCAACAAATCCAAACTGTTCATCTATTTCCATTTTTATCTTTTTCCTTGTTCTTCTCATAATAATTCTCAGAACTAGCTTCGTTATGTGACATGAGAGGCTGATAGTCCGGTGATCATCACATTCCTTTGCACCTGGTTTCTTTGGTAGTGTTATAAACATGGATTTAAGCAAGTCACTGGGCATATAATCATTGGTGTAAATGTCATTCAGTAACTTGGTTATTATTTTTATTCCTATATATATATATATATATATATATATATATAAAACACCTTCTACCGAAGTACAGTAATACAAGCAAGGTAGAGAAGAACGAAAACGAAATTAGTATCGTTCTAGCGCGTTCATAATTAAATCAATCATTATAAGGTTCAATCAGCAGCATCTGTATCCATGTGTAAAGCAGCAAACATACGAAATAAATATATACCAAATATGTTTAAGAGAGAGAGCGGTATGTAACCATAGTCAAGTTTCGCATATCTGGTTTAAACAAATAAGTGCCCTGTGCCCAGAGGCAGTGTGTGCTAGCAAGCATTATGTCAGCTTGTGAAGATCTCAGTTTCGTTTTGGATCGGCCGATCAAAATTAGGTGGACCGCTTCACGGTGGAGACAGGTGTTGGGTGTAATCTGGGGGGGGGGGGGGGGCGTGTGTTGTCCGGCGGGTCAGTTTGTGTTCTTCTTCTTCTTCTGCGTTCGAGGTTGTTGGTCACATCAGATCCTGATCCCTGTCGACATGGCAAAGCCCCCAGTCCTCTCTAGATCCTGACAGGACCTCCCAAAGCTTTTGCCCCAAGCTTGTGTCCTCTGGCCATGTCTCGCGCCTCAGGTCTGCATGATTTAGGCACTCTTGTAGGATATGTTCTGGAGTCTGGGCTCCACTGCCACATGGACACTCATCTGTGTGAGACATTTTAAGTCGATGTAGGTGGCTCAGTAGTCTGCAGTGGCCTGTCCTTAGGAGGAAGAGGATGGTTTGCTTCTTGGTAGTTTACTGGATGATTTGTTTGATCTTAGGAGGAAGAGGATGGTTTGCTTCTTGGTAGTTTACTGGATGATTTGTTTGATCTTAGGAGGAAGAGGATGGTTTGCTTCTTGGTAGTTTACTGGATGATTTGTTTGATCTTAGGAGGAAGAGGATGGTTTGCTTCTTGCTAGTTTACTGGATGATTTGTTTGATCTTAGGAGGAAGAGGATGGTTTGCTTCTTGCTAGTTTACTGGATGATTTGTTTGATCTTAGGAGGAAGAGGATGGTTTGCTTCTTGCTAGTTTACTGGATGATTTGTTTGATCTTAGGAGGAAGAGGATGGTTTGCTTCTTGCTAGTTTACTGGATGATTTGTTTGATCTTAGGAGGAAGAGGATGGTTTGCTTCTTGCTAGTTTACTGGATGATTTGTTTGATCTTAGGAGGAAGAGGATGGTTTGCTTCTTGGTAGTTTACTGGATGATTTGTTTGATCTTGATTTCTGCCAGCTTTGGTTAGGCTGTCAGCTATTTCATTGCCAGCTATTCCACAGTGGGATGGTAGCCAGTGTAGGGCCACGGTTGTTGACAGTGTAAGGTGCTTCAGTTCTGTTGTGATTTCCTGTATGTTTACCTGTGTGTTGTGTGTTGTTTTTAGAGATTCCAGAAGTGCCTTGCAGTCTTTGAAGATGGCTATTTTGTGTGGTGGCTGCTGGTTTTCTGTTTTAAGTGTTCTGAGGGCTTCAAGGAGGGTTGTTGTTTCTGCCCTGTAGTTGGAGGAAGTCTCTCCCGTCGCAGTTTGTGCTGTGTATACTGATACGGCTGGGGTTGTGATGTCCAGTGCTGGAATGTATTCTTAGAGACTGTTCGTGATGCGTTCTTGATGTAAGTCTATCCCGTGCCATGCCTAGTTTGTTCCAGCATCGTCGGTTGTCCTACTTGCAGTGTCAGCGTTTGTGAAGTGCGACGTCTATGGTTTGTAATTGTGGTAAGTGTTTTAAATGCTTTCTGTTAAAGGTCCTCGTGAGTAGTAACGTGAGCTGTTTTCATCACGACCAGGAGTGTAAGTGTAAAGAAATATGAGTCGTGATTAAAATGTATAAACTAAGAAAAAAGTAGGAACAGCTTTATTTAACGATAACAAACTTATGACGTTTCGGCGCGAGCCTTTGTCAAACACAAACAAACACCACGAACTCTCTGATTCTTCGTCCTGTTAGTTTTTGTTTGACAAAGGCTCGCGCCGAAACGTCATAAGTTTGTTATCGTTAAATAAAGCTGTTCCTACTTTTTCCCTGGTTTATACATTTTGGTATCACAGCTTTACTGCAGTGCTTTGTGTATAGTTGTATGCCTGTACACTAATTATTGTGTTTATAAGTCGTGATTAGTGCTGAACTAGGGATTCCTAATTGCAATACTGTTATTTGTAGGTAATTGAGATTAAGTGACATGAGATGTGTCATGGAGGGGGGGGGGATGATGTATTGTATGGTTTGTGTTCAAGTGTTCGATGGTTTGAGCTGTCCTGTCCTGTGTAAAAATCATATCTGACATTGTAATTTGCAGTCATTATCATGTTTTATTTCTCATTATTCATGTTCATTAATGCTGATATCTATGTATGTGAGTCTAGAGATTAGGGCGCTAATTTTGTGTGTTTAGAAAGGCGCCACGAGGACCACAGGTTTTCCATGTTCTGTTTACGTTTTATTCTAGACCATGGCTATTAAGATAATGTAAGAGTTGATTGTTGAATATCTAGACCATGGCTATTAAGATAATGTAAGAGTTGATTGTTGAATATCTAGACCATGGCTATTAAGATAATGTAAGAGTTGATTGTTGAATATCTAGACCATGGCTATTAAGATAATGTAAGAGTTGATTGTTGAATATCTAGACCATCTCTATTAAGATAATGTAAGAGTTGATTGTTGAATATCTAGACCATGGCTATTAAGATAATGTAAATGTTGATTGTTGAATGTCTAGACCATGGCTATTAAGATAATGTAAGAGTTGATTGTTGAATATTTAGACCATGGCTATTAAGATAATGTAAGAGTTGATTGTTGAATGTTCAGACCGTGCTGTTGGTACAGCTCATTAACATGATGAACTTTGATTTAATGTATTAGTGAAAAGATTATGTGTTATAAATGTGCATTTTTCTGCATGTTCCCGTAAAGTACCTTTGTTTTTGGTGTTGTGTGATAAGTGTAATAAACTGAATCCAGATATAAAATGGCAGAACTGTATGTTCTCTGTTCAAGTAAATGTTGTGTTGGCATAAGTGTCTGTTTGATAAACATGCAGTTAGTGTTGATCGCACAGCTTTAAGGGTGTAGGTAGCCCGGGGGTAGGAATTCAGTATATAGATATAGTGGAGGAGAACCTGGGAAACTCATAAAGGGAAGTCAGGTCCCATTAGTACTGTTGTACTAAAGAACGGGGAGACTAATGTTATTAACTGGCGAACTAAATTCTCCTTGTAGAGATACAAGTAAAGAATTAATGAATTAATAGACACGACACACTAACTGTCAGTTATAAAGTAAAGAATTACAACTGACATAGAGAAAATAAACATATGATGTAACAATGTTTTTACAGCCTTATGTCACCTCTGTAACCTGGCATGTTCCAGAAACCTTCTGTATATTTCATTATCTCCGCGCTACATTTTGACTTTCTCATCCTGGAGTCCAACTAAAAATTCACTGTTAACGAAAGCACTCATGGCGAAGATGAATGTACCTCCCCTCCCCGATCGACTCCTCTTGGGATTTTAATCTGTCAGCGTAAATGTAATTAATCTTGTCACAAAAAAAATCCTTGTCAATTCCCTGTAGGCTCTGTCCCCCGATGAGTGAAAAAGTCCAGATGTTTGAAACAGAGCTCAGAAATAGCTGCAGCGCTCACAACGGGAGTTCTGTTTCCTCAGAGCACAGAGCCATGCAACACAAACATCATTTGCTACTCTTGTTGATTACGCCAATTAAATATTAGTGGTACATTCAACTGTGAGTGAAAATGGTTAGAAAAATTAATCTTGGCAATTTCAGCAAATAGAAAACCTCTTCCTGATGCAAAAATCTCTTAGAAAATGAAATAAATAATATCGGTTTAATCATGTAGTTGGCGGAGAGGTTTAATCATGTAGTTGGCGGAGAGGTTTACTCATGTAGTTGGCGGAGAGGTTTAATCATGTAGTTGGCGGAGAGGTTTAATCATGAGTTGGAGAGATTTAATCATGAGTTAACGGAGAGCAGTTTACGGAGATTTTATCTTTTAGCTTTTCACATGGTTATCTTTCTTGAGTACTTTCAGTTCAGTTTTTGTTTCTGTGAATTGTTTAAACCATAATATTTCTATAGATATATTTTAGCACAATCTAGATTTTTCAGCCGATTACAAAAATAATTGTTTGTGCAGCTGTATTTTGTAGTCATTCTAAATGTGAAATTCGATTTGTAAGTTTTAGCAATGTGAACGAAGATAACAACAGAGTAAAGGCTGAAGACAACGTGAGAAACAAGCTGTGTGAATCTCTGACAGCCAAGTTCCCTTTTATGCATGTTTTTGTCGTTTTGTCAATAGCTGTTGTTGACAGAGGCACATTTCAGAAAATGATGGAATTATTATGTTGTTGATATACAGCGATAAATTCTACCATCGTTTTAACAATAGATCTGTGTCGTTGTTTTGTAAATGTTTGTAAAATCTGTGCAGTGTGTAAAGCTGAGGTTAATCAGATGATCTAGGAAGCTATTTAACTATTGTACTGTCTGTGATAGAGAGCTTATAAGTTTCAGAAGTTATGTTTTTTTTTTTGCTATGCCCTCTGTGGTAGAGAGTTTAAAGGCTTCTCATGTCTCGAACCATTAACATAAATATAACAAGTTCAACGCTTACTTCAATGTACCGTGTGATTATGTCTGATTACTGGCACAAGCTTCTGGCTCTGTAACATGTGATATCTCTGTTTATGATTAACAACAACAAAAAAAAAGACCTGAACTTATGTTATTTGACTGATATTATTTGACTGATGTTGTCTGACTGATATTATTTGACTGTAACCAACAGCTTACTCTGATGCTTGTGTATGCTGTGTTCAAGTATGCCATGGAGGCTGCTGGTCTCGGCCATATTATCATGCACGGGTCTGCCATGGGAGCGTGGAGACACCATGGACTTACACCCTGGGATGATGACATTGACATTGCTGTCCATGTCAAGGACTGGCTAAAAATAAAGCTGGTATTGTCTTGCATAGATGGCTACACTCTGGATGCTAACAGCAATTCTAAATGGTCGTTTTTTAAAAGGTAAACTGGTTTTATTTCTGGGCCCAAAATATTTTTTTCTTTCTATGACATCTGTTTCATGAAATGTTATCTGTGACATGTCTTCCATGACATGTGGCATTTATTGAATGGTGTCATGCAGGCAGCCGAACATAAATTGGTTACATACTGAAGCTTGAGAGCACCTGTGACAGTATTTGGTCAAGGGTATCTAACCCAAGTTAACAGGCATAAAATCCTTTGATGAGGTTGAAAGACTCGCCGAAGACAGGAAAAATTGGCGAACTACTTTGCGAGCCCTATGTGACGTTTAACGGCACGGGAAGGATATAAGATATAAGATAAGATCTAACCCTTGATATAACTCTGAATCAGTATCTCAGAGTTACGCTGTATCAGCCATGATGGCTGTATGTTTTGTAGAATCTTATAGTTTGTTTTGTCCATGACTTCAAGTCCATTCTTTGCTCGTAAAAAGTATATTTTGTTGTCAGGGTGCAAGACGAACGTTTCAGCTCAGAGCATTCGTAGCTTTACTGTGAAACGTGGATGTTGTGTTAGTGTCTTCTTGCTGGAAATGTTATTGTGCAAGTTAGTGTAAGTTTGAAGTGTGTGGACAGATGGACCTTTCTTGATTCTCATTTCGCTAAATTAGTATTAACTAGCTAGCAGCCAAGAATCTTATTTGTGATGGAATTCGGTATTGCTGGATGCGTCATGTGATATATTCTCTCTGCTCGATTCATCTTCATCATCATCTTGTTCCGTGTAATAAACGGTTGTGAGCGTTAAGATAATGCGGTCTTGTTGATAATCCTATGTATCAGTTTGTCAACGTCCTGGGATTGTCCTGTGAAGAGCATATCATTACAGGGAATGTTCATCGTGTTGCTACTGGATACCTGCAACTTACTCACAGCACACCGTGACACAGTCAACATATGTGTTCAGCACCAGCACTTAATACAACACAACTTAGTCACAGCACATTGTGACACAGTCAACATGTGTATTTAGCACCAGCACTTAATACAACACAACTTAGTCACAGCACATTGTGACACAGTCAACATATGTGTTCAGCACCAGCACTTAATACAACACAACTTAGTCACAGCACATTGTGGCACAGTCAACATATGTGTTCAGCACCAGCACTTAATACAACACAACTTAGTCACAGCACATTGTGGCACAGTCAACATATGTGTTCAGCACCAGCACTTAATACAACACAACTTAGTCACAGCACATTGTGGCACAGTCAACATATGTGTTCAGCACCAGCACTTAATACAACACAACTTAGTCACAGCACATTGTGACACAGTCAACATATGTATTTAGCACCAGCACTTAATACAACACATAACGTTTTACATCTGAATCAGTAGTGAAATGAGCTGTCATGTGACAAAACCGATTGACGAAAACTTGGTCTTTCTTTGCCCCAGCTGTAATCATGAGTATTGGTAGCTTTGCGTGAGTAAAGAAACTGCAACATTATGGTACACCCTACTCACACATGTCATCATATGAAGAGTATAAGCAGATATTTGTATAAACCTCAATTTCGAGCATTTATTTTAACAGCTAATGAACAAAATAAAAGCACATATATGACATATACTTGCACATCATATCCCCGCTACATATTATTGTGTTTAGTAATACGCCATCACTTTATCACACAAATATGGCTAGTGGGCAGACTGAAGCGAGCGAACTTGTATAATCTGACACTGAAATATGTGTCAACTGAATCTAAAATATTTCACTGCTGCAAACTTTGAACGACCTGAGGAATGTGATGGTGCAATAGGTACACATGATCCCAATAATAAACTACACTTCATGTCTCGGCAAAGAAGCGAATAGTTTTTAAAATGTGCTTTTTAATTACGTTTCTGTTGTTTCAGTACTGGCCTGACTATCGACAGCAGTGGAAAACGTTGGCCCTTTCTGGACATTTTCCTGTATTCTGAAGATGAGTACTACACGTGGGGGCTGAACTACATCCACATGAGGAAGTTTGTTTTCCCCAAAGAAGACATGTTTCCTGTACAGACCGTGCCTTTTGAGTGCTTTATGGTCAGTGCTGTGTTTTTTTGTTATAATGTGGTGTGTGGTTTTAACGTGATTTGTGGCTAGATGTGATGTGTGGTTACATTGTGGTGTGTAGTTTTAACGTGATTTGTGGCTAAATGTGATGTGTGATTACAATGTGGTGTGTGGTTTTAACGTTATTTGTGGCTAAATGTGATGTGTGGTTATAATGTGATGTATGGTTTTAACGTGATTTGTGGTTAAACATGATGTGTGATTATTATATGATATTTGGTTATAACGTAGTTTGTGTTTATAACGTGATGTTGATTATAATGTTATGTGGCGTTTGACTCATACACTTTGATATTTGGTTTTCACATATTATTATGTGAATTTCTTAAACTAGTTTCCAGCAGGTAAAAAAACTGATAGGTGGTTTTTGTTGCTTTCTTTTCATTTTTTGTCCTCACAGACTTTCATTCTCATCAGCTCATCATCATCATCATCATCATCATCATCATTAATATTATTAGAAAATGGCATCTGAGACAGTCGTAATAATTTAATGACTTATAACGATGGGTGATTGATAAGTTCTCGGCATAAGCTACAAATACTTGAAACACACAGTTGATGTTAGGTGCATTTATAGAACAGGTTAATGTAAGATTAAACACCAAGTTTCAAGAAATTAACTGCAACCAATTTTTTTACAGGCTACTGAAGTGGTAAGGGGTGGCAGAAATTAAGAAAATGTATAACATTTCTCATCGAGCAGTCATTCGCTACCTCTGCATCAAGGGCTTATCATCGAATGAGGTCCATGAGGATATGGTGGAGATTATAGGGGAGAGTGCCCCTTCTTACAGCACAATGAAGAAATAGGCAACTCAATTCAAACATGGAAGGGAGAGTCTGGAAGATCATCCCCGTCCAGGAAGACCAAGAACGGTAACCACCGATGAAACCACTGGCAGAATCCATGACATGATAATGTAGACTCGACGACTAACTGAGCGGTACATTGCTACTGAGTTGGCCATCTCCCATGAATGTCTTCATGCCGTTATTCACAATGATTTTCAAATGACAAAGGTCTATGCTCTATGGGTCCCGAAACTTCTTGGAGGTGGTTACAGACCACAACGTCTCAACATGTCAAGAGACAATCTTGGCCACTTTTCTGCAGATCCTGAAAAGTTTCTTCCGCAATTTGTGATTATGGATGAGTCTTGGGTTCATCATTTTCAACCAGAAACCAAAGAACAGCCAAAGCAGTGGAAACATCATGGATCCCTACCTCCAAAGAAAGCAAGGGTGGTTCTACCTGCAGGTAAAGTAATGACATCTATCTTTTGGGACTCAGAAAATGTGCTATTGGTAGACTATCTTCAAAAGGGCAGAACGGTCACCGGGGCCTATTACGCTAATCTTGTGAAGCAACTGCGGGTCAAACTGAAGGAAAAGCGTCGAGGGAAATTGACGAGATGAGTCATCTTTCATCAAGACAATGCTCCAGTTCACAAATCGGCGGTGGCAATGGCTGCCATTCATGAACGCAGCTTCCAGCTTCTTGAACATCCTCCTTATTACCCAGATTTCGTCCCTTCGGACTATTACCTGTTTACCAAACTCAAAAAGGAACTCAGTGATCGCAAATTTGCTTCAGATGATGACGTCATTCATGCTGTAGATCACTTTCTACTGGCACAAGATTGCTGACTTTTACAAAGAAAGGATCCGTATGCTACAGGATCGCTGGACTAAGTGCATAAACTTACAAGGGGATTCATTCATTCATTCATTTGCATGTCCCTTGTGGAACCCCGTCTCCCCAACAGCACTCCTGTAGGCCTCTCGGTTGTGAGCAAGATGGCCTGGTGCTGATGCATCCATTTGCAGATTATCAACGATGTCTTACAGCCATCTTCGCCTTGGTCTTCCTCTCTTTCTTTTTCCCAAAATGTACCCTTCCAAGACGGTCTTCTCTAGATTATCATGACATTTAATGTGTCCAAAATATTTCAGTTTTCTCTGTTTAATCCTCTTTACTAGCCAGCCTTCTTCACTGTTAAGTTCTTGTAGCATGGACAAATTTGTTATTTTTAGTGTCCATGATATTTGATAAACTCTTCTGTAGCATTTACATTCAAAGGCATTTATATGTTTCTCAGCTGTTTTGTTAAGTGTCCAGTCTCACAGGCATATGTTGCGATGGGAAAAATGCATGCCCTAACAGTCTTATTTTTGTAATTCTGTCTGTTCCTCTCCACAGATTCTTTAGTTGTTTTACTTTCTGAAGAGCGACAGATGTCCTCCTTTTAATTTCCCTCATTCTTCCAGTTTTTCCTCATTGATAGGTATATCAGCTGACTATGTTGAGAAATAACCCCCCAAAAAAAAGATGTCCACAAATAATCCATTGTACCTTAAGCCGCGAACTTATCAGTCACCCCTCGTAATATTTAGAGAATGGTCAAATCCTTTAAACTGTTTATGTTGACAAATTTAGCACGCACACACATACACGCACGCACACAAAATATCGCTGGAAATGTATCGATCATGTTCTCCGTAGAGACCCCAGCAACATCACTAGAACAGCCATGAGGTGGACACCCGAGGGGACAAGAAAGAGAGGGCGGCACTAAACAACCTGGAGGAGAATTGTAGAAGCAGAAGTGAGTGCTGCACAGGTGGGACGCAACACAAATGCTGGCTGCAGACCGTGAGAGATGGAGGGAATTTGTTGTTGCTCTGCAAGACGCCGCAGAGGGCATTGTGCGGTTATTGCTTAGCCCACTGCCGACCAAGAACATGAATGGATTGATGGATTGATAGATTAACAACATATGACATGCAAACAGAATATAGAATAGCAGCCTGTGCCACAGCATCTAAGACAAACACAGAAGGATTATCTAAACCGCAAAACACAGATCTCAGACTAAACTACACAACACGGATCTCAGACTAAACTACACAACACAGATCTCAGACTAAACTACACAACACAGATCTCAGACTAAACTACACAACACAGATCTCGGACTAAACTACTCAACACAGATCTCAGACTAGTCTACTCAACACAGATCTAAGACTAAACTATACAACACAAATCTAAGACTAAACTACACAACACAGATCTCAGACTAAACTACAAGAATGGTGAAAACTAATCCAAGCAATGGAAGATTATACAACCATGTTCTTCCATGAAGAGATACAAGACACGAAAATATTTGTTCACATCAGAAAACTGCTGGACACGACGACAATGCACAACAAACTTAAAACTTTTTTTTAGTTCAAGTTAAGAAGAAAGAGTTTCAGTCAAACTTCAGATCTTAGCTGCCGCCATAATAAGCGTCAAACCAACCCTTCAGACGGAACTAGCAGAAAGGAAAAATATTTTAATGGAATATTCGATAACAAAATTGTTAAACATGAACAGTAGCAGCACAAATAAATGAAAAATCATCGCCTCAGAAATGAGATGTTTATGAACAATACTAAATGTAACAAGAAGAGACGAAATAAGAAACGACATTTTTAGATTGGTGAACGCCATTATTACATCCAGAAACGTCAAATCAAAAGGTTTTGCCACGTTACACGGGCTACTGTCAGAGAGTACATCAGAGAAAACATTGACACTAAGAGTTGTAGGAAACAGAGGGAGACCACGCCCACACAAGAAGAGGGTGGGGGGGGGGGGGGAGGAGAAAAAGAAATTATTGAAACATAAAATATCGTACTATATGACTCAACTGCTGAACCCAAGCAGAACGCTTGTCTGTCCCTTCTACACAGAAAATTATGTGAGGAAGTAGACAAGACGAGACAAGCAGCAAAACTATGTGAGGAAGTAGACAAGACGAGACACACAGCAAAACTATGTGAGGAAGTAGACAAGACAAAGCAAGCAGCAAAACTATGTGAGGAAGTAGACAAGACAAAACAAGCAGCAAAACTATGTGAGGAAGAAGACAAGACAAGACAATACAAACAGCAAAACTATGTGAGGAAGGAGACAAGACAAGACAATACAAACAGCAAAACTATGTGAGGAAGGAGACAAGACAAGACAATACAAACAGCAAAACTATGTGAGGAAGGAGACAAGACAAGAAAAGCAGCAAAACTATGTGAGGAAGTAGACAAGACAAAACAAGCAGCAAAACTATGTGAGGAAGTAGACAAGACAAAACAAGCAGCAAAACTATGTGAGGAAGGAGACAAGACAAGACAAGACAAACAGCAAAACTATGTGAGGAAGTAGGCAAGACAAGACAAGCAGCAAAACTATGTGAGGAAGAAGACAAGACACGACAATACAAGCAGCAAAACTATGTGAGGAAGGAGACAAGACAAGACAATACAAACAGCAAAACTATGTGAGGAAGGAGACAAGACAAGACAATACAAACAGCAAAACTATGTTAGGAAGGAGAAAATCCAAGACAATACAAACAACAAAACTATGTGAGGAAGGAGACAAGACAAGACAATACAAACAGCAAAACTATGTGAGGAAGAAGACAAGACAAGACAATACAAACAGCAAAACTATGTGAGGAAGGAGAAAATCCAAGACAATACAAACAGCAAAACTATGTGAGGAAGGAGACAAGACAAGACAATACAAGCAGCAAAACTATTTGAGAAAGGAGACAAGACAAGACGATACAAACAGCAAAACTATGTGAGGAAGGAAAAAAGCCAAAACATTACAATCATCAAAACTATGCGAGGAAGGAGACCAGACAAGACAATACAAACATCAAAACTATGCGAGGAAGGAGACAAGACAAGACAATACAAACATCAAAACTATGCGAGGAAGGAGACAAGACAAGACAATACAAACATCAAAACTATATCAGGAAGGAGACAAAACACGACAAGCAGCAAACTTTTGTAAGGAAGAAGACAAGACAACACAAGCTGCAAAACTATTTGAGGAAGGAGACAATACACGACAATACAAGCAGCAAACTATGTGAGGAAGGAGACTATACACGACAATACAAGCAGCAAAACTATTTGAGGAAGGAGACAATACACGACAATACAACCAGCAAAACTATGTGAGGAAGGAGACAAGACAAGACAATACAAGCAGCAAAACTATGTGAGGAAGGAGACAAGACAAGACAAGACACAACAATACAAACAGTAAAACTATGTGAGGAAGGAGACAAGACAAGACACAACAATACAAACAGTAAAACTATGTGAGGAAGGAGACAAGCCAAGACAATACAAGCAACAAAACTATTTGAGGAAGGAGACAAGACAAGACAATACAAGCAGCAAACTATGCGAGGAAGGAGACAAGACAAGACGAGACACAACAATACAAACAGTAAAACTATGTGAGGAAGGAGACAAGACAAGACACAACAATACAAACAGTAAAACTATGCGAGGAAGGAGACAAGACAAGACGAGACACAACAATACAAACAGTAAAACTATGTGAGGAAGGAGACAAGACAAGACACAACAATACAAACAGTAAAACTATGTGAGGAAGGAAACAAAACAAGACAAGACAAGACATGCAGCAAAACTGGAGTTTAGCAGACTGGGGAAGAAAGATGAAGAAAACAGTCAATCAAGAACTTGTTAACAACTTGGAAAAAAAAAAGAATAATGGAAGATCATTTAGAAGAAAGTGTTTTTGGGGCAAGAGAAATGAAATTTTCTAAACTCTCTCTGAGCTGTGAATTTACCCCTTCAGGCAGTTCGTGATAATCTTGAAGCTCAAACACAATCAGGAACAAGTTACAATCATCATCATCATCAGGTGCCGTGCCGACTAGTGGTGGCCATTATACTTCTCCAGTGCACACGATCCTTCATGTAGGCCATCAGCTCAGTTGGTGATCTCCTCTCACACCATCCCGTCAGACTGTCCAGTATCATTTCTCTTGGTCTTTCCCTAGCTCTTCTTCCTTCTATTTTTCCTGTTATAATATTTCCAATGCCCCTTCTTCTCATTGCATGTCCTATGAAAGTACATTATCCTTCTCTCTTTATCTTTTTTTTTACAAGATTTTTTTTGTCTCTCCAGCTCTTCTCAAACATTCTCCATTGGTTATTTTTGCTGTCCAGGGGATTCGCAACATTCTTCTGCTGCTTCCAATGATTTTTGAGCAGACCTGCCTATTGTTCATGATTCACTTCCATATAACAAGATAGGTTCAATATAGCATTTTTAGACTCGTTTTCTAACATTTATTGATAAGGATGTATTGGCTAATATGTTTCTCAATCTCTGAAATGCAGTCTTTGCTGGGCCTATTCTGTTCCTAATTTCTGTTCTGCATTTCCCATCTGAAGTTATTACTGCTCCAAGGTATTTGACTTTCTGCACCTGCTTTAGAATAGTTCCATTTAATTTTATACTGCATGTTGGTGGATTCTGTTTCTTAGATATAACCATAATCTCTGTCTTTTTGATGTTCAAAGTAAGGTTTTTCTGTTCACTTTCTTTGGCGACTTTATCCAAGAGATTTTGTAGGAATTGTTGGTTCTCAGCCTGTGAGATCACTAATTCGTTTGTGCATGTTTTTGCTGTCTTTATTATGGGAGTCCTCCTTTTGTCTGCACTGTTCTTTTAACCATACTTCATTTGCTTCTCTGCATTTGTGTCTTATTTCTTTATTTATCTTGTTATATTTTTCTTGGTTATTTTTACTTCTCCTCTCTTGTCCATCAGTCCTAAGATGTCGTCTGTCATCCATTTATTTGGGGAGGGGGGCTTGTTTTTTTGGTGGTATTATCTCCTTAACAGTGCTATTGCATTGTATCTATTTGTTATAATAACTCCGTATTGTTCTTGCAGTTCTTGATCATTTTTAAGGAGTTCTGTATTCAGTTTGATGCTTCTCACTTTTCTGCCTGCTTTCTTTAGCTTTATTCTAATTTTTCCACAGAGTGGGTCATGGTCACTATTGCAGTCAGCTCCTGGCATGGTTTTTTTGCTGTCAATAATGCATTCCGGAACCATTTGTTGATTAATATGTAGTCTGTCTCATGAACTTAGAGCGTGAAGCGACCAGTAGGTTACTATGGTTTGCTGGAAATATCATGGAAAGAAGGGGGAGGGGAGGGGGAGGAAGGAAGAAGAAGATGACTTTTCAGCAGGCTCCACCACCTGATGGTTCACAGCTAGTGCTACAAACAGAGCCGGCCTGGAAAAGACACAACAATCTGTTCCTACAAACAGCACAAAGATCTTGGGTCAAGGTCAGGACTAACCCAGTTTTGCTGTCCCTGATCACTGTGACAGTCCTCCTAGATCTAGAAATCTTCTCCCAGAAATGTGGTGGGTACATAAATGCGTGCTCTCATTCGGCCGTGACTGGAAGGCATGTTTCATCAAAACTGGATCAGTGTGCAGGCATCAGTGGTAAACAAAGCAACAAGAACACAACTTCATAAAATTCGGAAAGCACACACAACGAAGAAGGCAAACAAAATAAAACAACCATACACAAGAAATCAATGACAGCCTCAGATGGTGTCCTCCTAGCACAGATTCTGCTGTACTTCATCCAAAACCAGTCGCTTCACGCAGTAAATTTGTATATTTCGTCAATTAGAGAAGCTTCTAACAGGATAGATACTGCTTTCTTGATAAATACGTAGATATTTTATTAATACATTCATGATGTATTTTTAAAAGCGAAATCGCCATTACGTCATTACGTCATTTGCTGATATTAACAAATCTGGGAAAGTAAAACATGTTCATATATTTAAAAATATAATAGGTTTTAATATTAAAAACTGCTCATACATGAAAAAAAAACACCACAATTACCAGAACTCACAGAAGACAGTCTAATGTAGGTTTTTGATGGTAGTGGTGGATGAGCAGGGGGGATGGGGGGAGGGGTTGAGTATCGTAAAAATTAACCCCTTCCAAAATCTTGCAGTCAAGTTATTCAGTCATGCTGTCTTGATTTAAAATAATTTATTTTAGTTACAAGATTTGCTTTTGAATATTTGTAAGATATTTTGAGAGTTCTTCATTACTTTTATTACCCAAAAATACATTTGTCCCCACTTTTTTCTGATGTGTTTTTTATACATACAGATTTGTTCAGGTTTCATGAGCTTTAGTATTTTTTATATACTATCTCTTGCTTTTTTTCTTTTTTTATTGTTGCTATTGTAATATTCATGCTTTGAAGAAGACTGTTTTATTATCTTGTAATTCTGTTCATTATTGTTTTCATACACTTTCTATTGTCTTTTTTTAGACCATGCTTTCTTCAAGGTGTCTGAGTGGTGAAGTGGCTAGTGCACTTGCCTCTCATGGCGAAGGTCAAGGGTTCGAATCCGGCTGGCGGCACCCCACTCACCTAGCTGTAGAAATGGGTACCCGACTTCTTCTGGAGATACTGACCATATCACCCTCTAGTATGCTGACAGGTCAAGGAAAATATGGGCACTAACACCATATCCCTATGTGCCTCTAAGGCATGACAGGGTTACCTTTACTTTTTACTTTACTTTTTTCTTCATGGATTCTATACATGTTTCATGCAGGAAGGTTTGTTTGTGTAAATTTGTGTGCAGTGCAATTTGTGTGCAGTGCTTCTGTAAATGTCTGTGTATGACATGTATGTATGTTTATGTAATTTCTGTGTAAATGTCTGTGTAAGCATCTGTACATGCCTGTGTAAATGTCTGTGTAAGCATCTGTACATGCCTGTGTAAATGTCTGTGTAAATTCTTACATGGCACGCACCATTTTTCTGAGCTCTAGCAAACTTATGCAGGAAAGGAGAGCTAGAGATATGTTAAAACTGAGATATAAGAATTATGTAAGGCTTTCGTGATATTTTTTTTCCTCACCAGCTGTAAGAAAACCATGTTATGTGAAAATAAATGTTTTAGTGGTCCTAAATAAGCTGTGGAGAGGAACAGACAGAACTGCAAAAATAAGATTTTTAAGGGCATGCATCTTTCCCATCACAACATATGCCTGTGAGACCTGGACACTTAACAAAACAGCTGAGAAACACATAAATGCCTTTGAATGTAAATGCTACAGAAGAGCTCTTCAAATAACATGGACACAGAAAAGAACAAATATATCCATGCTACAAGAACATAATATTGAAGAAGGCTGGCTGGTAAAGAGGATTAAACAGAGAAAACTTAAATATTTTGGACACATTAAATGTCATAATAACTTAGAGAAGTCTGTCTTGGAAGGGTACATAATGGGAAAAAGAAAGAGGATGACCAAGGCAAAGACAGCTGAAAGATATAGTTGATAATCTGGAAATGGATGCATCAGCAGCAGGGCATCTTGCTTACAATCGAGAGGCCTACAGAGAGCTGTTAGGGAGGCAAAGTTCCGCAAGAGACACTCAAATGAATGAATGAAAAGAAGAAACAAAGGCCACAACTAAAGACAAAAGTCACAAGCACAAAGGGATCTTATAACATGTGCTTCCTTGTCACTGTGACCAATATGTCAGTCAAACATTAGCACATTAGTCATGAAGGGAAATACTCAACAAAATGAAGCTCAACAAGGTTCATAAACTGTTAGTACCAACTTCCTTCTGAGGTCTACTTTTCATCACAGGTAATGGTCTTCAGAGATAACCTAGGATTGTCCTGTCAAACCACTTTTTTATTTGATGTACAGTATATAGTGATGAAGTGCAGATGAAGCCCTAACAGCAGTTACTGAGGAAAGATGCTGGCGATGGTTGGAACATGTGCTTCGAATGACTGACAACTAACTACCAAAAATAGCACTAAGATGGACACCACAGGGGAACAGAAGTAAGGGTAGACCAAAAGAGACATGGAGAAGAACAACAGAAAGGATGTTGAGCAATAGAGGGCTCACCTGAGCAAGAGCAGAAAAAAAGGGAAAGGACAAGCATTTGTGGAAAACCCTTGTGGAAGCCCCATGTGCCCTGGGCACTTAAGGTTCAGAGAGAGAGAGAGAGATGTAGTGATGAATTGTAAGTTCTCTAGTCATAGTCATCTTACATGCTTCCTGTGCCACTAAACACCACACAGGGCTCACATGGTAGCTTGCCATGATTTCCTGTTTTCAGCCAGCTTTTTAACCTCATCAAGGGATGTTATGTCCACTAAACTGGCCTCTTTTAACCATGTTCTCTTTAGAGTTTCATGTGGTTGATCTCTTTTTCTTTGGTCTGTTGTGTTCCACTTGATAACTTGTTTTGGAATTCTCTGATCATTTCTTCTTATCAAGTGACCAACATATGTCCATCTCCTTTTACTGATCACCTATGAAACTGGTTGTTCAGTCATCTGTCTTATCTCTGCATTGTTCTTGAATTCGTTCCACTTGATGCCGAGTATTTCCTTTAGGCATTTGTTTTCAAAAGAGTCTAATTTCATGTCTATTTCTTTAGTTGATTTCCAGCTT
Source organism: Achatina immaculata (assembly GCA_009760885.1). Taxonomy (NCBI): domain Eukaryota; kingdom Metazoa; phylum Mollusca; class Gastropoda; order Stylommatophora; family Achatinidae; genus Lissachatina; species Lissachatina immaculata. The sequence goes on from CM019695.1 coordinate 36,437,750, forward strand.
TCGCATGCATAAATGAGGGTGGATATTACATTTGAACTGAATAGTCTTAACTTGGTTTTTGTACTTATAACTTTTGAATGCCATATGTTCTCAAGATTCTTGAAGGTCAGTGCTGTCAATGAAAGTCATAGTCATAAAATAAATAAAACAGTTGCAAATTGGGGGAAAGAAATAGAGAAAATTTAAATATATACTAAAATATATACTTTTGAAGTTTCATTTTTCTCTCCTGACTGTTGTAGAGTACTTTAGATGCTGATTCACAATGAGACTGACAAGTGATCCTAACTCTTTTATTTCCAAGTTGTTCTTCTGATACTGTGACATTGTTTTAAAAACTGCTTTTCTTTCTATGTGTGTGTATAGACCAGGTTCTTGATATTTAAAGTGTGTCAAAACCTGACTGCAGCCATGACAGGAGTAAGTGATTTTTAACTACTTCTTTATTTTCTGATGATCAGGTGCCAGTCCCAAGACATCTGAGGAGGGTGCTAGACCGCCAGTACATCAAACCAGACTTGTGTACAAGTCATCACACAAACCACAAAACTGGGGCAGCCAAGGATATTGTGACCGTGCCTTGTGATGAGATTTCTGACATTTATACCATGTACTTCACCTATAACTGAGAAACACAGGTTTTGTGATGCCATACATTACACTGGATCACATGATGTCTATGACAGCATACATTACACTGGAGGATCACATGGCCTTTCTTTATGTTGATAGTGTAGGAGGATCACATGGCCTTTCTTTATGTTGATAGTGTAGGAAGATCATATGGTCTTTCTTTATGTTGATAGTGTAGGAGGATCACATGACCTTTCTTTATGTTGATAGTGTAAGAGGATCACATGGCTTTTCTTTATGTTGATAGTGTAGGAGGATCACAGCTGTTAAGAAACTGACATCTCCTGAAAATTTTCTGGAGATTTGAAGTCTTCCAGTCAACCTAACTGTAGAAACAAGTACCTAACATACAAGTATTAGGAAACTTTTTGTTTTTTTAATAATGTCTGCTTGCAGAGTGAGGTACACTGGGTGTGCAAGTGCATGAAAAGAAACCAGAATATCACATAAAACTCAGTCCAACATTATATCCACCTTTTGCAGTGAATTAACCCCAAAATAATTTTTTTTAGAATTTAAAAAACATTAAAGTTAAATGTTGGCTATTGTTGATCTCATATACTTTCTGTGAGTTAACAGTTTTGTGCATTATGGAAGATGTCATGTTAGTGGAATGTATTGTACAAGTGTGTGGCATTTATGGAAGATGGCATATTAGTAGAATATATTATATGTTCGAAGATGTTGCATTAATGGATGAAGTTATGTTACTGGAATGTATTATATGTTGGAAGATATTACATTAATGAAAGATCTTACATAATGGAAGATGTTAGATTAGCAGGATATCTTACATTCACATTATACAAAAGTTCTACATAATTATTGCATGCTACAGCAGCTGTTTCAGAAAGGTAGAGTAGAAGCCTGTAAGTAATCCAGTGTTATCCACTTTGGGAAAATATTTTCAAAATTCTTTCACATTTTCAATGGATATAATAAATTTGCTTATAACTATGGCTGTGATGAATAAGAAATGTGAATGAGAGAATACTTATGACACTGACAATGAATATTTATATATTTATTTATTCCTAAATGAATTGTATTTGCTTATACCACTATAAATCCAAGGCCATTGGATTTGAAGCAGAGGTATAAATATTTATATCTTCTGATATAAATTGTAAAAACTGTGAAGTAAAAAAAAATGTAGGGACATTTCTGTCTCTTTTATAATTTAAAATGATTGTACAATTTGTATCTGCTTCACTAATAGTATCACCAGCTGTGTGGTTGCTTCGCTGTCTGTGACATAGAGTTTCTGTGTGATTCAATCTTACATCATTCCTGTGCCATCACATAGGGCTTGCATAGTTGTTTGCAAAGTTTTCCTGTTCTCAGCCACTTTCAACTTAATCAAGGGATGTTATGCCCACTAAACTGGCTTCTTTTAACAATGTCCTCTTTAGAGTTTCATATGATCGATCTCTTTTTCTTCATTTTTATCACATGGCCTACATATGTCCATCTTCTTTTTCTGATACAGAAAGTTTGTTGTTTGGTCATCTGTCTTATCTCTGCATTGTTCTTGAATTCGTTCCACTTTTGTATTTTCCTTAGGCAATTGTTTTCAAAAGAGTCTTAATTTCTTTTCTATTTCTTTAGTTGATTTTCAGCTTTCACATGCATAAATGAAGGTGGATATCACATTTGAATTGAATAATCTTAACTTAGCTTTTGTGCTTATAACTTTTGAATTCCATATGTTCTCAAGATTTTTGAAGGACAATGCTACTTTTGCAATTCGAATTCTAACTTCTTTCCTGGTGTCACCATCCTGGTCTATGTAGCTGCCAAGGTATGCAAACTGGTTTACTTCATCAACTTCTATGTATATTTTTCCTTCTTGATTAATAAGAAGTTTCATTATTTTTGTTTTGTCTTTGTTAATTTCAAGACCTATTTTGCTAGCCAAGGAAGACAGGGAATCTTTTTTTTCCTGCATCAATTTTACATTGTCACTGATAAGAGTTATGTCATCTGCAAAATCAAGATCTTCTATTTGGATCTCATGTACCCAGTCAATGCCAGTTTTACCTGTACAGCATCTTTTCATTACAAAGTCTATGGCAATTCCAAAAAACAATGGAGATAATATACATAAAATTATTTTTAAATTTTTTTGGGGGAAAAAATGAGAATCTGAAATTTGAGAAAAGGAGAAGAAAGCACTCAGAAATGAAAAACAATAACAATCCACTCTTATGACAATGACACCTTTAGGTCCTTGTGAAACATGATCGCTGAAATACTGGGTTGTCATTCTTCATTTTCACATTTTCTTCTCATTTTCTCCTATTACTAATTCACTCTTTTCCTTTCTCTTTCTGGCTTGTACCTGCCTTAGACAACTTGGGTAGCAGGTAGGAGAGACTTACCTCCCTATCACAGGTGGTGTACAGTGTATTTCTTAGAAAATCTAAGGCTATATGAAGTGAAGATGTGTGCTTTTCCTGCATATTTGCTTCAGCAAATGAGCAAAGGTGTTCCTTGCAGTAAGTCCTGATATAAATGAAGATATTCAAAAAACATTTTAAAAATACTCAGTTTCTTAACTAAATGAAATACTATGTTGGAAAATGCCAGTATTTAAAACAATGAATATGGTGTATAATTCTGTTGCTTTTGTTCATGGACTGAACATAAAATTATTATTTTATTCATCTCATAATTGATAGGGACACAGTTGTGGTGATACCCACACTGTAGCAAGATGTACAAATGGGTTTTTACTCAAATAATAATTCATTGTCATTCTTGGTCAGCTTATTTCAAGTATTTCTGAGTTACATTAGAAACAGGTTCTGTTCTCAAACTGTCTCAGCTCTGATGAGGTTCCCTTTGTTTTATGTTGACTTGCATATGTTTCTGCAGCATATTCTTCCAACTGTCCAGTCCACATGTATTAATGTATTAATTTATTCCAGAAGACCTTCGACATATTTTAACTTGCAAAATATGGACGTTGGGCTAATAATAATGACACTTGAGATATACTGACCCTAACAACTGACAAAACAAACAAGGCAGCTGAAATATATATCAATGAGGAAAAATTGGAAGAAGTGGAGAGTTTTGAATATCTTGGATCATTGCTAACTAATAATGGATATACAATGAGGGAAATTAAAAGGAGGACGTCTATTGCTCTTCAGAAAGTAAAACAACTAAAGAATCTGTGGAGAGGAGCAGACAGTACTACAAAAATAAGATTTTTAAGGTCATGCATCTTTCCCATTGCAACATATGCCTGTGAGACGTGGACACTTAACAAAACAGCTGAGAAACACATAAATGCCTTTGAATGTAAATGCTACATATATATGTCCAAATATCGTGGACACAAAAAAGAACAAATATATCTATACTACAAGAGCTTAATATTGAAGAAGGCTGGCTAGTAAAGAAGATTAAAGAGAGAAAACTGAAATATTTTGGACACATTAAACATCATGATAATTTAGAGAAGACCATATTGGAAGGATACATAATGGGAGAAAGAAAAAGAGGAAGACCAAAACGAAGATGGCTGCAAGAAATCGTTGACGATCTGCAAATGGATGCAGCAGCAGCAGGCCATCTTGCTCACAACCGAGAGGCCTACAGGAGTGCTGTTTGGGAGGCAAAGTTCCACAAGGGACATGCAAATGAATGAATGAATGAATGAACAATGATAGACACTTAAGATATTTTGGCCAAGAACTAAAACTGAAGGATTAAATCTATGTCCTGTAGCATTTGCATGTCATAGGAGTATGAAGTGTTAGTGTCTCCACATTTCTCCATGCATACATCTCTATCTACTTTGATCACTAGAACCAGTTTTACTGCAGCCACCATCTCATCTCTCATATTTCTAGGCCACTACAGTATTTGAGCTAGGGATGCAGCACCTGTCTCCCCCGCTTTTTTTCCTTGGGAAACCCCAGATACCCATTTTTTTTAACCTGGGTTGACCCTAGAACTGGTCAGTCCAAATAAAATTTGCCCCGAGTGCAAAATTGAATCAGGGACCTCCTAATTGGCATATGAGTGCACTAACCACTACACAGATGTGGCACTTAACCTAAGATATACTGACCACGAACTAAGATGTGCTAGCCATAGACTAAGATTTACTGACCACAGACTAATGATGAGAGACATCTAAGATATACTGACCACAGAATAATGATGGGAGACATCTAAGATATACTGACCACAGACTGAGAGACATCTAAGATATACTGACCACAGAATAATGATGGGAGACATCTAAAATATACTGACCACAGACTAGAATGTATAAAACAGGAAAAAGTAGGAGAAGCTTTATTACTTAACGATTACACAGTTGTGATGTTTCGGCGTGAGCCTTAATCATACAAAAACATACAGGACGAAGAAGTAGAGAGAGGAGATAAAGTATAGATTCACATGAATACTATTTAAAAAAAAAAAAAATGTTTAAAGAGTACTTAGCTGTAAATTGTAAGGTGTGGCTTGTCCGGCGGTGTGTGTCAGGAATGGATTTAGTAGAACGTGGAGACTTTAAATAGAGACCTGTGACATGTGGTCTGTGGGTTGTAACTGGGGGTGGTGGATGGGGAACTGGGGAAAGGAGAGAGAGTGTGTGGTGCAATATTGACCTAGCTAGGAGAAGTTGAAACAGATGATTGGGGAAGAGGGGTTGCAGAGTGATGCTGTGAGGAAGTTTGAAAAGTAAAAAGGGGTGGACTTAGTGGAGAGGTACTGTAATGATTGAAGAGAATGTTACGTGTAACTAAACAGCGAGTTTAACCCATGTGGTTCCAGTGTCCCATAATTTTGAATGCAGCGGTTCTCAAGTGCCAGGCGGCTTGTGTCATCTGCATGACATTGTTTGATGGCTGTTACCAGAAAATTGGATTTGTCTCTGTGGTTAGGGCCATTGAAATGATTTGGGACTGGTTTCGAAGCATGCTGGGTGATGTCATACAGATGTTTTTGCATGCAGTCCCCTAATCTGAGGTCAGTCTTACCAATATATGTTATCCTGCATCTTTTGCAAACGATGACATATATCACATTATGGGACTCGCATGTGAATCCCTCATGAAGAGTGAGGATAGTTTTGGGAAAGGTGATTGTTTTCGTTTCCCAGACTACCGGGCAGGTAATGCAGCGGGGGCAGTTACATTTTCTGGTGCCAACATATATAAGGTTCTGCTTCAAGTGGCTGTGGACAAGGATACTTATATACTAATTATTGTGACCACAGACTAATGATGGGAGACATATTTTAAAAAATAGAGGTGTAACTAGGGAAGTTGACACTTGGAGCAAAACATTCTTTTCATGAATGAGAAATGACATTTTTTTCTACTTTAATTATAAAAATGATGCCCTCCAAATTTAGCACATATCCAGTCCTGCTTCCCTCTGTTTGTGCTACTGCATACAAGGCATTGTTAAGTGATGTGTGGTTTTGCTATAACCTTGCCATAGTTATATTACAAAAGTGTTTCTTTTTACATTTTCTATCACTGCCTTTGTCCTAATGCTCTGAGAATGACATGTCCAGTGCGAGCAGGTGTACAGAAAGTACATTACTCCTTTATAATTTGTCAGACTCTGACAGAGGTGTACAGAAAGTGCATTACTCCTTTATAATTTGTCAGACTCTGACAGAGGTGTACAGAAAGTACATTACTCCTTTATAATTTGTCAGACTCTGACAGAGGTGTACAGAAAGTACATTACTCTTTTATAATTTTTGAAACTTTCAGAATAGTCTCTGGCAGAAGCTACACACTGACACACCAGTGTCAAGTCAAAACTGTCTTCCAAGTAACAGCAATGACAAGTTTTGCAGCTTTTCCTTGTAAATTTCTGAATGTTTGTGTGATTGTATACATGCATGTTACATGGCTCATTGTTTCATGGATGCTGAGTACAGTTTTCTAAATCTAGCAAACAAAATTGTGTGTTGTACCTAAAAGTATCAATATTAGTGATATTCCAAAGAACCCAATATTATGTCACAAAATTTTAGTAGATCACAACTCACTGTTTCAAAATTCAGTGCCACTAAATTTGTTTAGCCATAAGCATTCTGGACATTGCCTGCTTAGTTACTCACTGTCCAAGTATTACATGGATAAAAGTCAAGAGAACAAAAATCTCATTTTTTGGATTTTTTTTCAGTAATTTTTGTATTAAAAAATGATAGTGCTTATATAAAATTTTGACAACACAATCAGTTGGTCTTTTTTAAACTTTTGTCTTGTACTATTTTGTTGCCTGCATTTATATACATACATAAATGAAAATAATGAATTGTTTAATACTTTAATTGTTTACAATTATTACTTTCAGTATTAGTGTCATGATCTAGTATTCAAAAGGCCAAAATCAGACTCTGACATCATTGCATTCAGAGTAGCCCCATATATGCTCACCGCATCCATTCAAGAGCATGTTTGCTAATAGTTCCCATCAAATGTTGGCTCTTTATGATACATTTTCTGCCACACAGTTCAGATTTCCTACCAGCACCCTTAATTTGTCCAAGCTTTAGCAATCACTTCACAGCTGCATTTTTCTTCCATTCCGGCTCTTCATTTTCCCACAGTCTATCTTTATCAATGTCACCCTTGTCCATTCTCAGCCTGCCATTTATTTTAGCCTGTCCAGCAAGTCTGTCTGCCATTTCATTGCCATGTACTCCCACAAGCCCTGGACAAAGCCTCGTTAAGCTCATCACAGCTGACAGGCTTAACAGATGAACCCATTCTTTTCAAAGCAATTTTTTTTCAATCTAACGAAGCATACTCTGCGAATCCATCACAGTGACACTGTGAACTACACCACGGGCAACTATCCATTCCATTTCCACCGACACAGCCTCAATGTCTGTCTGCCTGCGTGATGTGCTGGCTTCAAATGCTCCAGAACCATGAGCCACTACTCTTCCATTTCAGTAGACAACAAAATCCCAACCACTTCTGCTGCTCTGAATCACTGAAGCAACTGTATATATCAACCATATCAGAAGACCCACGGTGTTGTTGGATGAGATCCTGAACCCAAACCTCAACTGACCCCACGGCCTTTCTGTATAACAACCTTTGTTAGTTGAGGTCATGGCTAAGTCTTAACTCTGGGAAGATTAATTTTTTAAAAGTGTAAAAGCATTAAATCTCTGTCACTTCAGTCATTTGCATGTCCATTGCAGAACTTTACCTCCCTAACAGCACTCTTGTAGGCCTTTCGGTTGTAAGCAAGATTCCCTGCTGCTGATATATCCATTCGCATATTATCAATGATGTGTTGCAACCATCTTCGCTTTGGTCTTCCTCTTTCTTTTTCTCATTATGTACCCTTCCAAGACGGTCTTCTCTAAATTCTCGTAACATTTAATGTACCCAAAATATTTAAGCTTTCTGTATTTAATCTTCTTTACTAGCCAGCATTCTTCAATATTAAGTTTTTGTAGTATGGATATATTTGTTCTTTTTTTGTCTCCATGATATTTGAAAAACTCTTCTGTAGCATTTACATTCAAAGGCATTTATGTGTTTCTCAGCTGTTTTGTTAAGTGTCATGGTCTCACAGTCATATGTTGTGATGGGATAAATGCATGCCCTTAAAAATCTTATTTTTATAGTTCTGTCTGTTCCTCTCCACAGCTTCTATTTTATTATTGTTTTATTTTGTTATTATTTATTGTTTTATTTTACTATTATTTATATTATTGTTTTATTTTATTATTTTATTATTATTTATATTGTTTATATTATTGTTTATTTTGGTATTATTTATATTATTGTTTTATTTTATTATTATTTATATTATTGTTTTATTGTATTATTTTATTATTATTTATATTATTTTATATTATTGTTTTATTTTATTATAAGTCTCTAAGAATAATAATCCAGAGGAAGGCTTCCAGGTACCAGGGGTAAAAATAGCTGAAACATGTGTCAAAGTAGTGAGTACTTGCTCTTGTGAGTTTGTGAACTATTTCTTTTTCACTACAGACTAGCAAGTACTTGCTTCTGATAAGCTTGAGAACTGTGACTGTTTCACTACAGCAAGGTGCTCACCAATGACTCATGAGACCCTTAATTGTTGCTCACGAAGGTGAAGCTTCTAACAACAGTTTTTTTTTAATATTTAAATTTTAATCCTGCAACATTTTTTTTATATTGCAAATTTTTAAAAAATTGGAATAAATAATTGTAAAATTCACTAAAAATTAAAGAAAAAAAGTCTGAATTGGATGGAAAAGTTAGCCACATCTCTTCTGCCATCTAGTACAAAACAGGATGAAGCAACTCCCACACCGCCTATAACACAGGAAAACTCAGCTTCACAATGAGTGCAATCACGTGGTCTTGCTACATTTTCACATACTTTCTAGTTTGCAAAAAAAGGTTTATACTTTTGTTTGGAAATTGATGCAAAGCTTTTTTGCTGTGTTGCTGGCAGACAAATCTGACCGACTTTTAGATGAAAGTACATCTTTACCTGGTACAGCTCAGCTGGTTATTTCATTCAGTTTCAATCGTGGGACTCACAACAGTCTTACGTCTTTGAAGAAGTCTTTTTCTGTCCTGAGAACACTTGAAAGGGGCAGACATTCTGGAATCAGTGAAAGTGATTTTAGTGGACATCACCTTGAAAAACATTGAAAAACATTGAATGGTTATGACGAATGTAACTCTGGCTATGGTTGGGACAAAGGCAGGACTGATAGCATCTTAGAAAAAAAAAACAAAGAAATAGATACTAGCAGATTTACCTGCTGCCAATGCATCATTCACAAGGAAAATTGGTGTGCCTGATCTCATAGTCTTGAAAATGTCATGAAAGTTATTACAAACATCGAGAATTTCATCTGAGGACTGGATCAGAATCATCAACAGTTTACAAATTTTCTTTGGACGGAATCAGGCAATGTTGTCTAATTTTCCGGTGTGCAACAGTGAAAGCATTCAAAATCTCTCATAAAGATTTTGGAGCACTAGTCAATAGTTCATGACAACAAAAAAGCAAGCCAGTACCAGAGTCTGGTGATCTCAAGTGCCTAGCAGACTTTGCCTTCCTTATTGACTTTTCTTTTTGATCAAATGAGTTTAATTTGAAGCATCAGTCAAAGATCAACTGGTGCATGTCCTGTGTAATGACGTCAAAATGAAATTAGAACTCAAGAAATTAGAAGTCAAGACCAGAATTTAACTCATTTTAAAATAATGTGGAAACTGCGTCTGCAGAGCTTCTCAGATTGTGGCTATAGTACATCAGCTCCAGACTAAGAGAGATTTCAAGATGTCTGTGTTCAGAAGGGACCCTGAATGTGGTAACTAACCGCTTCTCTGTCAGTGTGATGGAGACTCCAGACAACTCCAAATGGAAGTCATTGACCTTAACATAACTTACACCTGAAAATCAAATATGATGACATATCTCTCCAAGAACTTTACCAAAAGTATGTTCTTCATGTTCCATGTCCTTTCCAGAACATTGTTCCTCTCACTGCCTCCCTGCATGCAAGTTGCCAGCCTCTCACTGTTTCCCTGCATGCAAGTTGCCAGCCTCTAATTGCCTCCCTGCATGCAAGTTGCCAGCCTCTAATTGCCTCCCTGCATGCAAGTTGCCAGCCTCTCACTGCCTCCCTGCGTGCAAGTTGCCAGCCTCTCACTGCCTCCCTGCATGCAAGTTGCCAGCCTCTCACAATGACATACATTTTTATTCAGTTTTTCTGTGATGTTCTGAGTCAACCTGTGTGAGGTTGTCCCTGTTTCCTTGTGTCGGATGCTGTGCCTTCTACTATCAGCCTCTTCAAACCAGTGTCACTTTTGGTGTGGTTGAACCAAAAGTATGCAGAAAAGGAGAGATTAAGAATGTGTGTATCAAGAAACTCATCTCTCTTTGGAAGCATATGTGATCACATGTTTTCCAAAATGAAGCACCGCAAGTAAAAAAATATGGACAAAAATTGCTGATTGTCATCTCAAGCACCGCCTCTGATTAGCTACCACAAAAATAGTTCTTAACATTGAATAATTACTAAAAAAAAATGAACATTCTTCATAATAACTGAATCATTGGTTTGTCTTGCATTGAAATATAATTCTTAGAAATGCACTTGGTCTCTTTCTTTTCAATGACCCCTGGCTTTACAAAACAAATTTATTACATAGTTATGGAAAGTTATGGGAGCCGTGTTAGCTCAGTGGATTAGTCTCTTGCTCACCCACCAGACAACCTGGTTTTGATTTCCAACTGTGGCTCACAAAAACTCTCAGGGTTTACCCAGCCTAAAAAAAATTGGGTACCAAGGGTCAACACTCTGGGAAGAAAGAGGATTGATGCCACTAACTTCGGAGTTTGTGCTGATAGCCACACTGGTCGGCAGTTTCTTGGCTGACTAGGCAGCAGAGTACTTATGGTTTGACCATGTGTGATGAGTTCACAATTCATGCCTTTACTTTTTTTTTTTTTTTTGGAAAGTTATATTTTTCGGTTAAAGATTTTACTGTCTTGACCTACAATCCATTACTATCAGGCTGCAGCATTTTGGTTTATAATTATTGACAGTATAATGGTTGTGATCATTTACAAGTCAGTTTACAACTCATTTACAAACAAGATCTTTAGAATATGACATAGGTAGCAGTTTTTTGTGTGGTTTTCAAGACAGCTCTGTGCTCCTAGTGCTATTTAGCACGCTTAGTTTATAACATTTTATAATAAGCAAATAACCAATTGAGTCTCACAAAAAAAACAGTCAGCACACTCTTCACAAGTGCCAGTAATATATATTTTTTTTAATGTCAGAATAAAATGAGAAAAAAAAAATTACGAAGGCAAAGAAAATTTGAATTAAATCCAAGAAGTCTGGTCTCAGTGTAGTTTTCTTCTGCACTGTGTGATTTTTTTATACCACATAATTTGTTGCTATATTATGTTATCTTTTGACCTTAATATAATTCATTCCTGAAATGTGTGATCTGTCAATGTTTATTTAACAAATTAATGACCAGTGAGTTTTTTGGACTCATTATGTGACTAGTTCTGTGTCATCAATGCTTTATGAATAGCTATCTTTTTTTCAGCTTTGATTTCATATAACTGTGATTTCATATAACTGTGTGATTTCATTTAACTGTATGATTTCATATCATTGTGTAATTTCATATAACTGTGATGTCTCATCACCGTGTAATAATATTTTTATGTGATTGATTTCCTATTATTGTTTGATTTCAATAACTACATGATTACTACATGAACTACTGTATGATTTCATATAATCATGTGAATCCACATCATGTGAGATTTATTAACTTTTACATTATTTCTTGTTATTGTAACTGACTTTTTAACAAAAAAAGAGTCTCTAGCTGGTGGCAGACATTAGAACAAATCAACAGATTGAAAACAGTATTAAATGACTTTTGCCTTATCTGCCATTCTGCTGTTAGATAGTCAAAGTGACCACTACTGTGTTGTATACTCTGGTTAAATCTGTCTGTGCATGAGGAAAATTTGACACTGAGTCACATCAAAGCAACAATGGTATTTTAAACTAGAAAGAAAATCTTATTGTGGAATTGAAATATTAGAGACAAACTGCTGCATTTGTGAGAGAGAATGGTATCGATGTCTGAACAAAAGACAAAAGAGAAGAAAAAGAACATTTTCTGAATGTGAAAATGATGAAAATGTAATGTGACAGAGAAAAAGGAAACAAAATTAGCTGAAGACTTACTCAATATTAACAAATATGCTTTCCAGCCTATATTAAAATTGTTTCTAAAATGAGCATTGTAATTTTATTGATTGTTTTAGTTCTTACCTAACACTTCTCAACTTTTGTCTCCTCAAATTAAGAAGCAATTTTGATAGAACAATATGACTAGAACATGTGAAATTAACAAACTTTAGTGTTTCTTGCACACTTCTTTTCATGTCTCCTTTCTCATATACCTTTCAGTGTCGGAACAAATAGATGTTTTGATAGGGCTTTGCCATTTTCTTCATATGATGAGATATTTAAGGTTTCTGTACTTTCCTCCCTCCACCTCTTTCTTTGGTATCCTCTTCCTTGTTTCCGTGAATGTTTTCTGTGCTGCACCAGCTGGTAGTCATGTAACATAGCCAGACCATTTCAAGTGTTGGTTCTGGATATGTTGCTTGTAGACTAAATAAAATATAATGATTTTGTTAGAAGATAACAGCCCACTTAAATATGCCTTTTTAAAGCTGAAATGAGAAAGAAAGACAGTTCTGTCTTAACTGTAATGTGTAGTAGTAATCTAACATAATTTATTATGTGTCAAATTAGTAAATTTATTTAGGAGTCTGATAATTTCCATATTTGTGTGTGTATGGCATTATGAGTAGACATATATCACACTGCTACTACTGTGTGTTTAATGGTGTATTTAATGATTTATGAAATAGATTGTTTCAAATATTTTATGATTTATTAAATAGTTTATTTCAGATATTTTATGATTTATTAAATAGTTTATTTCAGATATTTTATGATTTATTATATACTTTATTTCAGATATTTTATGATTTATTAAATAGTTTATTTCAAATATTTTAAATATTTTATTATTTGTCTAGTGTTATTATTGCTTTTATTTTGTTCTTTTTTTTTCTATTTTTAGTTGCTGAAGATTATTTCTAGTTATTTCAAACATGAGGGCGGGAAGTGATTGTAATGATGATGTTACTGAAATCTTCTCATCTGAAGGTTGTGAGTTTACCACCAGTTCCCCAGTTGTGAAACTTAGTTTTTGATGCTTTTATATGGGAAAAATTGCCCTATAGATGAGAATTTCAAACTGCAAGGCTGAACATACATGAGTTCATTCATTCATATACATGTCCCTTGTGGAACTTTGCCTCCCTAACAGCACTCCTGTAGGCCTCTCGGTTGTGAGCAAGATGGCCTGCCACTGATGCATCTATTTGCAGATCATCAACGATGTCTTTAAGAGAGGAAGACCAAAACGAAGATGGCTGCAAGACATACATGAGCATACTGTAAAAACTGGCATGTTGGTGTATGAAAGGAAAAAGGGCTGTCATATGAAAGTGAGTCCCATGAACATGGGACACAACCTGCTGCAGGTGAACAAAAAGAAAAATGTCCCATGTTGTAACAACAATGAAATCATTTAATTGGAGGGATTTTATTTGAATTTACAGGAAGGTTCTCAGCTTTGAGTGTGATTATTGATGGAAAATAAAATTTTTAACTAGGCATATAGTGGGAAAATGTGACATATCAAAAGCTCAAGGAAAAATAAAAAGAACAAATGGAAATACAAATGAACTTTTCAGAAGGTAAAGAATTATGCACATTCTATCTTTATTTTTCATTTTCATTCTAACACAATCATGCTGCATTAAGTTAGGACTAGTATTACATTATATTTGTAAAAAAAAAAAAATAGATATAAAATAACAATTTTTATATACAGCCTCTTGTCCACATGTTCAGCAATATCATATTTAGGTAAAACATATGATAATTATTTTTACATCCTCACATATTAGTCACAGATAGGCTGAGAGAATAATGTCTGAACAAGTTTGCCAAGTGGCACAAGAAAACTATGGCAACATATCTGTTTAGGAAAAAAAACCATTAGCTAAACTGGCCAGGATGAAAATTGTCTGGTGAGGTGTCTGTGAAAGATGCTGACTGTGTCAAGCATGTATGAATGCTGAGCTTTTGTGTTAGTTTTGTGATATGTGCTAATATTCACATATCATCTTATTGTCTAAGCTTAATGCAACAGTTTTTATCACTGATATCTTACTATTTTACTGCAGTAATCTCATGTTAAAAACATACACAAGATACCACACTTATCAATTTATACTTTTTTATTATCCTGCATTATTTGTTGTTATGAGATATATTGGTGTTATGAGAAATCTTCCTGGTAGCATAAAATATCATGTTGGTGTAATGAGAAATCAACTGGTATTATGAGATATTTTTTGGTGTCATGAGAAATCATATCGGTATTATGAAAAATCATATTTGTGTCATGAGAAATTATACTGGTATTAATGAGATATCATATTAGTCCAGTGAAAGAAGAGAGAAGGAAGTGACTCATTTAAAATCCAGCAGAATACATGAATAAGACTCAAACAGTGAGGCATCTGTGATTATGAGATGTGAGATTGCTCAGATGTGAATACATAGTTCATGAGTCCACTAGCAGACTTGTCTCAGATGTGAATAGATAGTTCATGAGTCCACTAGCAGACTTGTCTCAGATGTGAATAGATAGTTCATGAGTCCACTAGTAGACTTGTCTCAGATGTGAATAGATAGTTCATGAGTCCACTAGCAGACTTGCCTCAGATGAAAATAGATAGTTCATGAGTCCACTAGCAGACTTGTCTCAGATGTGAATAGATAGTTCATGAGTCCACTAGCAAACTTGTCTCAGATGTGAACTGTGCTACTAAAACCAAAGTTGTGATAAAACATTTGTATTATCGTGGGACTTACAATGTAAGTTGTAATTTTGCTTTATAGTCTAGTTACAGAGTGTGTTTTTTGTTCATGTCACAGATACTACATTGTAGATGTATTTAGTTTTGTGGCTAGAATGGTTACCATAGAGTTTACCATAGAATGTTTACCATTGATTGAATTTAGAATGTTTACCATAAGCTGATCACAAAATACTTAACTGAAATTTAGTTTGGATGTAAATCAATAGACAACCCATTTGGTCACAATAATTATATAACTTCATCTGATTCAGATGTCAATAAATTATTCATCTGTCAAAAATTTGTTGTTGTTAGTCTTACATATGTTGAAGTTTTTGCAGTCTCCTCCAACTTGTTGCTGCTCATGCCCATAACATCTACATCACTTTCCTAGTCTGATGTCTGGATTGGAGCACAGACTGGACATTGACACTTTAAAAGAGGAAGACACTGACACTTTAACAGATGAAGACATTGACTAACAGAGGAAGACACTAACTAACAGAGAAAGACATTGACACTTTAACAGAGGAAGACATTGACTAACAGAGGAAGACACTGACTAACAGAGGAAGACATTGACACTTTAACAGAGGAAGACACTGACTAACAGAGGAATATATTGACACTTTAACAGAGGAAGACACTGGTTAACAGAGGAAGACACTGACTAACAGAGGAAGACACTGACTAACAGAGGAAGACACTGACACTTTAGCAGAGGAAGACATTGACTAACAGAGGAAGACATTGATACTTTAACAGAGGAAGACATTGACTAACAGAGGAAGACACTGACACTTTAACAGAGGAAGAAATTGACTAACAGAGGAAGATATTGACACTTTAACAGAGTAAGACACTGGTTAACAGAGGAAGACACTGACTAACAGAGGAAGACATTGACACTTTAGCAGAGGAAGACATTGACTAACAGAGGAAGACATTGATACTTTGACAGAGGAAGACATTGACTAACAGAGGAAGACATTGACACTTTAGCAGAGGAAGACATTGATTAACAGAGGAAGACATTGATACTTTAACAGAGGAGGATATGCAGGCAACATTAGAAGGCTATATAATAGTCTGATTATATAATTAGTGTTTGTATTACTTTCATCACAAAGCTACCATTTGTGAATCTTATGTCGTACTAGTAGTATCTGTGTACTTTCACCTGATTATACAAGAAGTTTTAATTTCATTAATTTAATTTTGTGGGATCTACTGAAGATGTGGGTGTCTGAGTAGCAAAGTGGTTAGTACACTGGTCTCTCATAGCAAAGGTCGAGGGGTTTGAATCCGGCCGGAGGCACCCCAGTCACCCAGGTGTAGAAATGGGTAATTGATTTCTTATGGAGTTAGGAAAGGAAAGCGGCTAGTTGTGATGCTGACCACACCACCCTCTAGTGTGCTGACAGGTCAAGGAAAATATGGGCACTAACACCATATCCCTATGTGCCTCTAAGGCATGACAGGGTCACCTACCTGCTGAAGATGTACAGGTAGATAGAGGTTTATGGTGCAGTTTTACAAAGTGAGGGAGGGAGTGAGTAAGGTGAGAAAAAAATGAATAGAAAGTATGAAAATGTATAAATGATAAACATACAACATCCGATATTTCGGCGTGAGCCTTTTTCGAGGATTACATACACAACAAAACAAAAAAAACAAAGAACTTATCTGAATGTGGCCTCCTCCAGAAGTAGAAAACAGAGAAATGTGTGTAGTAGAAGGAAGGACCACGCCGACCACAACAAAGGATACTTGATAGAGCCAATCATAAAGAAGAGGTGGAGAGAGAGGAGGAAAACAAGTGGTAGAAAGGGGTGGGGGGAAAGGCAATAGAAACATGATAGCCACTAGAGGAGGTGTCGGGGGGGGGGGGGGAGGGAAAAAGGGACATGGAGAGATAATGAATGAAGAACATAAACATCTGCAGGGAGAAAATGTGAAACTGGCGAATAAGATAAGACCCTACAGACACCAATATGTTGCCAGAGAAGAAAAGAGGGTGGTGGTAGGGAGGGGTAGCATAGAGAAAGAAAGTAGAGTTTAAAAAGAAAGGGGAGTGGAAAACTAAAGAAAGCTGAAGACATTGTTAATTCCAGCTGGGTGGAGACAGCCAGTCTGGAAAATAAGGCGATGTTCTAGGACCCTCCGAGATCGTACATCAGCAGAACAAGAGCGGATCGCACTAACGAAATATCCTGTTTTCCCCTGTGGTTGCTAAGGCAAAAATGCTCAGCCACAGGTGTCCAGGCCCTCTTAGAAATATCACTGAGAATGCTGGCGAAATTGATCTCCTAAGCTGTACTAAGATGTACAGGCAAAGTCAAGGCATGACAGGGTCATCTACCTGCTGAAGATGTACAGGCAAAGCCAAGGAATGACAGGGTCATGTACCAGCTGAAGATGTACAGGCAAAGCCAAGGAATGACAGGGTCACCTACCTGCTGAAGACGTACAGACAAAGCCAAGGCATGGCAGGGTCACCTACCTGCTGAAGATGTACAGCCAAAGCCAAGGCATGGCAGGGTCACCTACCTGCTGAAGATGAACAGGCAAAGCCAAGGAATGACAGGGTCACCTACCTGCTGAAGATGTACAGGCAAAGCCAAGGCATGGCAGGGTCACCTACCTGCTGAAGATGTACAGGCAAAGCCAAGGAATGACAGGGTCACCTACCTGCTGAAGATGTACAGGCAAAGCCAAGGCATGGCAGGGTCACCTACCTGCTGAAGATGTACAGGCAAAGCCAAGGAATGACAGGGTCACCTACCTGCTGAAGATGTACAGGCAAAGCCAAGGCATGGCAGGGTCACCTACCTGCTGAAGATGTACAGGCAAAGCCAAGGAATGACAGGGTCACCTACCTGCTGAAGAGGTACAGGCAAAGCCAAGGCATGGCAGGGTCACCTACCTGCTGAAGATGTACAGCCAAAGCCAAGGAATGGCAGGGTCATATACCTACTGAAGATAGGCAAAGCCAAGGCATGGCAGGGTCATATACCTACTGAAGATGTACAGGCAAAGCCAATCTAAAATGAGGACACCAATGCAGTTCAAGGCTTCAACTTTTATTTATTTGAGTAAACTGTTGAGGTTTACAAAAAAATCATGAAAGGTTTAAATCTTTTTTTTTAATTAAGCCACAAATGATCTGTATAAAGCCCAAGTTAAAATATCTTTGTCCGATATAATACAGCAATAAATTAGAAAACTAAACCAAAAAATGAGAAAATTTAACCAAAAACTAGAAAAGTAGATAAAATTAAACTAGTTTTTTAAAAAATAGATGTAAATAAGAGAATGATATAAAAATGATGAAGCTACATTTTAAAAATGAAGAAATGAGATTAAAAAGATGAGGAAACTAGATTTTTTTTTAAAATGAATGATTTCTGTAACTAAAAAACTCTCCTTTCAGGCAACTTTTTTCTTTGGCTCTGCACATCTCATGACACCAGACTGTTCTAGAAATCTCACACTGTCTGTGCAGTACATATCAAAGGTTTCTCCACATATTTTCTGGGTTTAGCCACGTTCAGTGTCTCTTGTCCTGCTGTCTTTTTGAGCCATGTCTTCTTCTAGTTTTTAGTCAGATTTCTCTAGTTAAAGTCTTCACTTCTTCATATGATAGTTCTTGTTTTCTGATCTCCTTTATTTCATAATTTCATAGCTTTCAACTTTGCATGTTTTCTGATCTCCTTTATTTCATAACTTCACGGCTTTTAACTTTGCATGTTTTCTGATCTCCTTTATTTCATAATTTCACGGCTCTCAATTCTGCATGTTTTCTGATCTCCTTTATTTCATAATTTCACGGCTTTCAACTTTGCATGTTTTCTGATCTCCTTTATTTCATAATTTCAAAGGCATTCAACTTTGCAATCTGTGTCAGAATATAGGTCAGTAATGGAGACTATTTTAAAATTCATTTTCTTACTTCATTCAGTCTGTGCACTTTCCTGGGCTGCTGTCTCAGGTGTGTGTGTTTTGTCAAGATACATATTATCTACAACTATCAATGTAAGGATTATGTGCAAATGTTGATTGCATGTATTGCATATTAACGTAAAACAGATATATGCAAGGTTTCATATTTTCCATAACTGTTACATGCATATATAGTTTGCATAATTCAAATAATGTAAAAGTCAGATATCATATAACTATCACATGTATATAACCATCAAATATACATATTGTCATTTAACTGTTGAAACATATATTATCATATAACAAGGGATAAAAAGGCAACAAAATAGCTCAGCTGACTGACCATGTGGTATGGAGCTTAACTGTACTGATCAGAAACCCTAAGAATTGTGCAAATTGGAGAAGCAAGATTGCGACACTATCCAAACTGGCATGTTGTGAATGAATGAAATCATTTGACAACTTGCAGATATGTATGAAATCAATATAGCTGAATGTATATTTAAAACTGGAAGGAGAGAAAAGTTTTACAATTAAAACAAAGGTGAAGACAAAAGCAAAACCCTGCACAAAGTAAGATTTGAAGAAATGTCAGTTTTTAATGATAAATATATGTCCATTTGCATTATGAATACCTGACAACAAAAAACAGTGAATATCATTTTTGACAAGTAAAAAACAGAAAAATCCTTACTAGATGTCATCTAAGATACAATGATAAAATGAAAGAACTGATGGCTCAAATAAAATATACAGCAAAGCAAATTTATTTATGAGTGTTTGAGCTTCAAAATACATCCAAAGGAAATATGACAAAACTGAATTAGAAATATGTGATAAGATGGTGGATATCAATTCTTTTCATGCATTAAAATTACAGTGACTTATATGAAACATTATGGATCATAACAGATGTTGTAGGTCTTTCTTTTGTATGTGTTTTCTGCACTTGTACCTGTCTTTGTCTCTGCCTGACTTGTGTATTTGCCTGTCTCATGTGGTGTGTGTTGTCCAAGTATTGTGTCTACCTTTCTTGTATGTATGTATCTGTTTTTATGTGGTTTATGTAAGTGTACATGTGTGCATATGTGACTGTTGAATATATATGATAGATGAGTATTACTTGTAAGGATGAATAAATAGCAATTGTGTCACAGATTCTAACCTAACCATTTTGTCATACATTCTAACCTAACCATTCTGTCACACATTCTACCTAGCAATTTGTCACACATTCTAACCTAACCATTTTGTCACACATTCTAACCTAACCATTTTGTCACAAATTCTAACCTAACCATTTTGTCACACATTCTAACCTAACCATTTTGTCACACATTCTAACATAGCCATCTTATCACACATTCTAACTATTTTGTCACATGTTCTAACCTAACCATTTTGTCACACATTCTAACTCAGCTATTAGGTCACTGATTCTAACCTAACCATTTTGTCACAGATTCAAAACTAACCACTGTATCACATTAAGTAAAAAAATGAACAAAATTTTTAAAAAAAAAAGATTTGTATTGAAAAACAGAGCTGCACTTCAAATCTCACACAAAATAGCTGCATTTCAAATCTCATACAGATAGTTACACTTAAATCTCACTTTTTGGAGACAATCAACAATAAAGTTGCTTACAAGGCATCTCTGCGTTGTCCAGCAAATCTCTGGTTGTCTAACATAAAAGGCACTTAGAACATAAAAGTTCAGGTGCTTGCTGTGGACATGCAGAAGCAGAGCTCTTTTGCATTTCTGCACATTTAGTCCCACCACCTTCCTAGGTCTCTTTCAGCAGAGAACAAGCATTGACTGAGAGAAAGAGAGCGATAACTGATTACCAGCACCATGTACACCCTGGATGAGAGGTAGAGAGAGAGAGGGACAAATAACTGATCATCAGCACTATGTACACCCTGGATGAGAGGAGAGAGAGACAGGGGCAAATAACTGATCATCAGCACCATGTACATCCTGGATGAGAGGTAGAGAGAGAGAGGCAGAGAGGGAGAGAAAAATTAACCAGTTACTAGCACCATGTACATCCTTGAAAAGAGAAAGAGAGAGAGAGAGAGAGAGAGAGAGAAAGAGAATGATGGAAGGAATTTTCAGTTAAGGGCATAGAATCAAGATCCTTAAGCAAAGTAAACCATGTTTACAACAGAGCACCTGGTTTAAAGAACAAATAAAGACTTTTTTAAATTGAAAGATGGCCCACAATACCATCTAACCCTAACAAGATGGCCCACAATACCATCTAACCCTAACAAGATGGCCCACAATACCATCTAACCCTAACAAGATGGCCCACAATACCATCTAACCCTAACCAAACATTTGAGACAGTGATGTAATTTTTTTTTTCATCTACACTGGAATTAAAATTGTTTCTCATTAGCATACACCTGATTTTCATCACAAGTTCCTGTACTCAGTTCAAATACCCCTTATTGTGTAACCATGCATGTTCATATATACAAAATTCAGTTTTTTAAAGTTGTTTAAATGACACCTTAAAATTTTATGTTGGAAATAAAGATTTTAAACAAATGAAACATTTTTTATTTGGCAAATTTCCTGCACACTTGCAGCCTCATGCAGAAAACTGCATATGAGGCATAAAGACAAAATATCTTGCCAAGTAATTTTTTTACAAAATTTAATTTTTAAAAAGTGCATAGAAAAGCACTTTGTACCATATTTTTTAGCCCTGTGTTATAATAGCAATTTTCTTCTATAATTCTTTAACAATTTACATATGCCAGGTAGGGCAATGATAATCATTTTACTTAGTCAGTGCACACATTGAAGATCTGGCAGGTTGTCTTTCAGGATATTCACCTCCCCTTCTGTCCATACTTTTCTAGCCATCCTATATTTTTGCTATGATATAATAATTCTGACATTATCATATAAAAACATGACCTTTGATACAATTCTTCTAAATGTTTAGCCACAGATGTACTTAGCATTGTTTATAAATTTCCAGACAAACTGCTTTTGCTTTATTAACACATCTGTTTCCACCTCTTCTCAGATGATATTCATGTTTTATAATTAACATCCAGATTTAGCATTTGTACCAATAATTTGCACACATGTGATGTAATTTGATAAAAATTCTAATATGATAAATTTTAAGAATAGTAGCTCTAATTTTTTATCTTTAGAAAATGAAAGAAAAAACTTTTACTTATATATCTGATGTAGCTAACTAAGGAAGGCAAAATCTGAAATCTGGAAGGTAAAGCGGCCAGGCGTGTTACTGACCATATCACATTTTCATGTGCTGAAGGTCATGAAAAATACGGGCCTAACACCATATTCCCCAATATGCCTTAATGGCATGGAAACGGGAATTTTACCTTTTACCTTTTTTACACAAACAATTGTTAAAAAAATAATAATATATAATAGTCAAAGCATTTATGTATAAAATAAAATTAAATGTCTATGGAATAAATATAAGTATTATGGTCTTCTACATGTTTAGATATGTGTACTAGACATAAACATCAAGAACAGTGTAAACATATACTGTTCAAAAAAAGAAATGCAACAAATATGATGTTGCAATTTAAACTGAAGTTTGCTGATCAGACAAGGGCAGATTGCCTGAAACGTTCACTTGGACATCAACTTCACATGCGGACCAGAACTGTACTCAGCAGATGATTCATGAGCACAGAAAAGCGACACTAGTCAAAACAGCATTTTTGACAATAACTCATGACAGGTTCAAGAGAATCCTGTGAAACTTACTGAACACAAAACTCACTGACCATGTTATTTAATTCCTATAAAAGATTGATGCTCCTCGAATCAATTCATTTGAAAATTCAATACGCAAGTATGGCTCATCTCACTACAGAACAACGACTCATCATCATTGGATGTTTACAGACTGGACAGTCACAAAGTGTAGTGGCCAGACAATTTAATGTGATTAGAAGCACCATTAGTCACCTTTGGAGATGATTTCAAGAAACTGGCTCAGTTACAAACTGGCCGCGCAGTGGAAGACCCATAGTCACAACTCCTGCCGAAGACCGTTTCATACACCTGTGTCAGTTCTGGAATCGATTAGCATCTGTGTCCTCAACAGTCCATTCAATGACACCAGCTCGTATAATTTCAGATCAAACAGTCAGGAACTGGCTGCACGATGCTGGTCTTTGGGCTAGAAGACCCTACAGAGGTCCTGTTCTTACAGACCAGCATCGCCAGAACCAATTGCAGTGCGCAAACCAGCATTGTCAATGAACCATTGCAAATGATTGGAGAAGGATTTGGTTTAGCGGTGAATCATTCTTTCTGCTCCAGCGACACGATAGATGGAGAAGAGTTTACCGCAGAGTCCATGATCGCTACACCCAGAACTGCGTGGATGAGGTTCCTTCACATAGTGGTGGAGGTGTACTAATTGGAGGGGGGGGGGGATCAACTTCATGGAAAGAAGTGACCTAGTGCAAATTGAGGAATGCCTGAATGCCCAATGATACGTTGCTGAAATTCTTCATCCTCGCATCCTTCCACTTCTGGCTGCACTAGGGTGAATTTTTCAGGAGGATAACGCTCGACCTCATGTGGCATAACTCACCACCCAGTTCCTCACTGACAACAACGTCCAAACCATTCCATGGCCATCTTTGTCATCAGACATAAACCCAATAGAACACTTATGGGATGAACTCAACAGACAAGTCTGCCAGTGAGATGTGGCACCAACCAATCTCCAACAGTTATCTCTTGCACAGCAAGTGTGGGCAGCCATCCCACAACAACAGATCCAATGGCTAATCAGATCCATGTGAAGGAGATGTTATTCTCTGATACAGGCCAGAGGAGGCCATACACCTTACTGAAATGGAGGCCTTGGTTGGAAAGAATAAAAGTCCAAACCAAATTCAATGAACATCATTTCATTGTTAAAGTCTAAAAGTTTCTTCATGCCAAGATTGAAACATTAATTCTGTAAAATACAAGTTTGATACAAGTTTCAAATTTGGTGTCCACTACGTTTACAGTAGCGTTGCATTTCTTTTTTTGAAAGTTTACATATAGGTGTGCCTGTTTGGTTATTGTGTTGTTTTATTCAATATTAAAATCATTCAGTTCCCACTGATTGACTGCTTAAAAATGTATTGTGTTCATTTTTAAACTACATACAAATATATGAATCAGTGATAAATAACAGAAATAGACCTATTAAGAAAGATATGCTTGACATGAACTCATTAAGAAAAAACACATACTTCATACAAACCTATCTCAGGACATGACATAAGCCCATCAGGGAAAATATATACAGTTAGTACTCGCTTTCTGAAGAGGTTCCTTTCTGATAGCCACATCAGAGAGAAAAGCAAACGTAAAGTGAACTACATAAGGGCAATTTTACAATACTATCAACAGACAGACATGTACAATAAGTAGTTTTACATTAAAAGAGTACTGCATACTCTAAAAAAAATATTTAAAATATACAATAAGAACTCCTACTATTTCAAGAGACTGATGGTTGGGAAAACAAACCATCATACAGAACTGATGTAGGAAAACAAACCATCATACAGAACTGATGTAGGAAAGCAGGGAAGATCTGGATATGAAATACACCCAGTACACTGATAACAGACTAATGTTATTAGCAAGCAGGTAAGAAGACAATACACGGATTAATCTGTCTGTTTATCCCTCAGCAATCCAGCATAAATACAATACTTAGCTTACATAAAAGGTAAAAGGTAAAGGTAATCCTGTCATGCCTTAGAGGCACATAGGGCTTACATATAAAGTTAAAATTAAGCATGAGTATTGACAACAAGTGGAACACAACAGGCCGAAGAAAAAGGGGCAGACCGCGTGAAACTCTAAAGAGGACATTATTAAGAGAGGCCAAGTTAACAGGCATAACATCCTTTGATGAGGTTGAAAGACTCGCCGAAGACAGGAAAAATTGGCGAACTACTTTGCGAGCCCTATGTGACGTCTAACGGCACGGGAAGGATATAAGATAAGATAAGATTGACAACAAAGAATGAATGCCCTGAATTCATCATTTACTGATTTTATCTGAAAAAGTGGTCCATTCTTGGCCTTGCTACAACCTGTATCAAACCAAATGGTACATACCTCATGGTATTGTTATCAGTTACAGGAACCGTTTACTGGATGCTATTTTCACTGATGCTGATTTAGTAATACAGGGATTACTGATAGAATTGTAGTATAAAAGAAAACATGTTTTTACAGAAAGTGTAACTGATTTTGAGAGGGCACTAATTCAGTGGCGCTTTTTTTCATCTGTGCTATCTAGAATATTACTTTCTAAGAATCATAAGCAGGAAAAAGTTAGCACGAGCATCAAAAATAATCAACAGTAAACTTCTGATCCGAAGGGTCTGAGAGCTGCTTCCAGCTCCCCTATCAGGCAGCTTGGTCTTACAAACTGGTACCTGGCACTAGTGGTGTGTGTGTGTATATCTGTGCAAGGGGGTAGGTGGGTTTGAACTCTCTGAATAATACAGAAAATCTCTCCCACAAAGAGAGGCTACCAGGATTAAACAGCATATACAGGTATTGTTAGTGTATGATGGGAAATTAGGATACTAATACTCCAAAACAACCAGAATGAAAACAAAAAACTTTTCAGGGACATAAAATTTACACAGAAAATGATGAGATTATGTGGTCAAAATAATGAATTGATCTCTTAAGTAATTTTTGCACTGTTTAAATATACAGCTAATTTCTTAAAACCAGATCCTGTGAAAAAAATATACATTTCTCAAATATTATCACATAAAGTTTATGATGCTCAGTTTGTATTCCTACATGGCCATTAGAACATTGGTTTAAAATGTCACAGAAAGTTTATGATGCTCAGATGGCCATTAGAGCATTGATTTAAAATGTCACAGAAAGTTTATGATGCTCAGATGGCCATTAGAACATTGGTTTAAAATGTCACAGAAAGTTTATGATGCTCAGATGGCCATTAGAGCATTGGTTTAAAATGTCACAGAAAGCCAAATTAATGGAAACTCAGTGAAAAAGATTTACGTCTACTTATCATTGTCTGCCCAAGACTCAGAAAGTGTAATATGGAAAATAACTACAACGTAAGGTTCACTGCATATAAATGAATGGAATAAATAATTACAAGTATCAAACATAAGGTTCATGGACAAATTTTGATGACGACTGGAGTATAAACAGCTGCCATCATCATCACAAACATTTTCTAAATGAGACACACAAACATCTCATAAAATATTTGTTTATGTCTTCTCATTTGTATTCCTAGTATATTTAGTTTGCATCTGTGCATTTCTTTGATGGTTTGTGCTAGTTTTCCAGTCTGATCAAGTGTTCTTACATTCCAGCTGCCTATTTGCATTTTGTGTTTAGGTTTCGGGAGGTCTGCAGTCGGGCTGGAGACTTCCAGTGGCTGACTTTCATCCACAACCTTCGTGGGCTCATTTTCAAATGAAGAATAAAGTTAATCAGTTAAGAAAAAGTGCATTCTGCGTCAACATCAGAAATAATATTTCCACAAAAATATTTAAAAGGCAACAAATTTTGTACATATATTTTATGTGGATGAAAGGAAATAAATTTTTGACCAAAATGTCATACTACATTATTCAGATTCCATCCAGCACAGCATAAAAAAAACTTTGAAGATTACATGTATTTACCACTGTGTCTGTTTAAATATAAACTGGAACATTTTTTGCTTCTGCTCATCACATAAACTGGTTAGGTAGCATCACATATAAGATGCGGCTTGATATCACTAGGCTTAAAACTTCTGCCATAGAGAAAAGATAGTAGGTAATTCCTACCATGACATGAGCTGTGAAAGTTATGGTTGATATTAGTTAATAAACAGTTTTAAATGACATGAGCTGCTAAAGTTATACCTGACTTTAGCTAACAAATAGTTCTACATGACATTGTCTGATAAAAGGTTCTATAATAATTATGACCATCACCTGGTAATAAGAATCAGCTGGGATGTGCACCTGGATGCAGCAATAAACAAGTTACTCTTATCCCATCTCGTGTAGTGGTCAATGTCTGTAATCTTGAATATATGATCTTCAAGTGATTTTTTCTGAGATTCAGATAATGAAAAACTACATTTTTGATGGTCTTTGACCTTTTCTATAATCTCAGTTCTTTCTTGATTAGAGTCATCTGCCCTTAGTGAACAAGGACAGCTTTCACACGGCTTTTCTTGTTCTGAAAATCCTACATGAGTTTGTCCTGGCAGTGTTCTTGGTTTTACAGAAAATTCAGATCTGTCTTCAGGGACAATGAAATCACCGTCAGGATTCACTTCATCATCCTCTCCGTTACCACTTTCACATTCACTATCAGTGTCAACATCCACTTCATCTGGTGCAGTCTCATAACAGATTTCATCTTCTTGGCCCTCCAGACCTGGACAAGGTATGTTCAGCAATGCCTCTATCAAATACTCCTCATCGGTGTCTTCAGGCATGGCTTCATCACCGGGAACAAAAACAATGACCTTATTCTCCAAGCCTTGGAACGTGTATATCCATGTCACATTGATGATATCTTTACTTGGATCTGAGACCAGATCAGGACAAAGAAGCTGAGAGTGAACCTTCGTTGGGTAGTCTGCTTCTTCCAGTTTGTTCAGCATAGGACAGCCCTTGAAGTCTGTCATGTACTTTTTATACTCACTCACTGTTGTGTCCAAGAAGCCTCTGTCATCAGTGCTGAGAGAAATATAAGAAAATAGAAGTTTCTCTCTGAAATATGCAACATTAAACTATACATATACAGGGTTTTATTTCATTGAAAGTCACTTGTGATAATAATGTTGCATGTGAATTTTGAAAATACTGAGTTTTATTCTGCAGACAGAGACAGATCAAAGAATGAGCAATGTAATATTGTGTGGATATAACTATGTGTGCACACAGATACATATAATCACTGTAGAAAGCTGTGGAATGTAACTGTATTTATAGTCTCCTAAATCTAATAAGCAAAACTTCTTCTGCCTAACCTTTTCTATCACCTGCTGTCATTTTTTTTTTATCATTTGTGACTTTTGTTACTGTTTAATAAAGGGGAAGAAGCTGATATATTACATTATTTGTCTTGTTACTGATGTAACTATTTCCCTTCATTTTATGAATTTACTCTTTCCATGCCTTTGGAAGAAATGCGGATGATCAGTAGGATGCTGGATTAAAAGCGCAGGTCTTGATATGTATAAGGGGTATAGTTGTAAAAGTGAATGAAAAACAGTATTTCCGTGTACTTCTGTGTACCTATTATGTTTCAAAATATAACTAAATGTATGAAGATTTCATAAATGCAGAGTTTTTTATGAAAAAAGAAGTAATGTGATGTTTTTAGACAATGATTGTGTCCAGCTTACCATCGATAGGTCTTAGGGTATAGAACTTACCATGTGAGATGCCTAGACCTACCTGTCGGTCTCATCTTGTGATAGTATGTTACATTATCGGTAAAATAATGTCTGAAATAACCTTCTAACTACTTCTCCAGTCATCTAATATGTCTAGGTCTACTTGGGATACATTCAAGAACATTTGTCTGGTCACAGGGCATGTCCATACCCCTATCTACCCCTATTATATCACAAAAAAATTGAAAATTTTCAGAGAAAACTTCAATTTTCTCCCTAGTAACTAAGCACTCTTTGGCCATTATGAAAAGGGTCACGGGGTATGCACACTAAATGTTTACAATCTAAACATTACACCATTTTTTTTTAATGAAACAAACCAAACATCACCTAAGTGGCAAAAGGTACCACGTCAGAAACCGGAAGTGTCACCTCTATGACAATAAGCACGGAAAGAGTTTAAAAAAAACATGAGGGTTAACATTAGTTAACTTTTTTCTCACATAAATGTTTTGTTTTGAGACCCATTACCAAGGTCCTCCATCTGATCCAAATGTTAAAACTCCAACTGATCCAAATGTTAAAAAGTACCTGATAGATTAGTTTCAGGTAAACTGGCTTCTGGAAACAAAATAATTTCTTTGAAGGATGTCACTACATGAAGGTGAAATATGTAAAAAATCAACCTTATGAAAATAGAATTCATATAAAAATCAATCCTATGGCAACAGGATGAAATCTGAATCCAAAATAGGTTTACGGGGGAAAAAAATGATTACCGATAAACAGTCCGTGGCATGTTTGCAAGAAACGTAATCTCTGAACACTTGAGAGACCAGAGTTTTAAATCAGGGTCTGTATGACTCTTCCCAGGAATTTTAACATGCAGGCATTTCAAGATCTTAGCCAGATCACTTCCACACAATCTGAAAGAGTCACAGTTAGTACAAACATTAAACAGTCAAAGCATTAATCTGTCAATATCTAATTCAGTCACTGGTCAAGCAAAACATCTGTCACTCAAAACATTACTCAGTCAAAATGTTAATAAGTTAAACCATTAATGTGCCAGAACACTAATTATAAAACTGACTTCTAAAGACAAAAGGATTGGGTTGTATGGTAACTCCTACATATTTCAACCCTAAAAAATAAATACCCTACAATGCACATTATGGAAACTTTGAAAATGGAGAATATATGTAGCTGAAAGACAGGACATAACAGACTAGTCATATATACATGACTGTTAATGTATGAAGGAAAAAAACACAGGATAAGGATGACACAATGGCTTTCCAGGAGACACTTCCCAAGACAAAAAAAACAATCTGGCACATTAAAAGCAAAACAAAGAAAAACTTATAAATATCTAGATAAGCACAACAGATGATGCTTGCTGTTATTACACACGGTCATCAGAGACACTAACAACTGAGTGATGTAGAAGATCCTGACAGGTCAGACCTACTGACATGACATCTGATAATGATTATGAAAGGAAAGAAATTTATTCTGAAGTGTCTTTCTACTTCTTCTTCTTCACTTATCCTCCAAAGGGCACTGAATGCACTGTGTCATGGTTATGTGCCTTTCAGCCAAACATATTTAAATTTGGCTCATTGTATTTTCTTTTTTTGGGACTGGGTTCATCTTCCTTCTGCAGTCCCTATTCCTTTGGCCAGACTTGTCTGTTTTCAGGGACAGCTACTAGGAAGCAGAATCGGGTCTTGGCAAGCTATAGTTCACCAATGCTGAACAGGCAATCAGTTATGAGTCACAGACTGTTATGTCATTTAGAACTCTGCATCTTTTCCCCTTGAAGTGTACCAGACAAATAAATCTCTCTCTCTCTCTCTCTCTCTCTCTCTCTCTCTCTCTCTCTCTCTCTCTGAACCTTAAGTGCCCAGGGCACATGGGGCTTCCGCAAGGGTTTTCCACAAATGCCTGTCCTTCGCCTTTTTTTCTGCTCTTGCCCAGGTGAGCCCTCTATTGCTCAACATCCTTTCTGTTGTTCTTCTCTATGTCTCTTTTGTTCTACCCTTACTTCTGCTCCCTGTGGTGTCCATCTTAGTGCTATTTTTGGTAGTGAGTTGTCAGTCATTCGGAGCACATGTCCCAACCATCGCCAGCGTCTTTCCTCAATAATTGTTGTCAGTGGTTTCATCTGCATTTCTGCCAATAAGATGTTATTTCTTATGGTGTTTGGCCAAAATATTTTTCTAATTCTTCATAAACACTTAGTCTGGAAAGAATTCAACTTGTTTTCTATGGTTTTGGTGATTTTCCAGCATTCACTTCCATAGAGTAGTACACTTAGAATATTACTCTTAAATATCCTGATTTTCATATTTATGCTTAGTTTTTTTGATTTCCATATAGTCTGCAGCATTGCAAAAGCCTGATTTGCTCTAGTAAGTCTGCTGTTGATGTCCTCTGTGTTGTCTCCACTTTCTACTACTCTGCTGCCAAGGTATACAAATTCGTTGACCTCCTCCACTAACTTGCTATCTACTCTGAGTACATTTCTGTTGTTCACATTTTGCTTCATTAACTTTGTCTTTCCTAAGTTGATCTTTAGTCCTATGTTGTTTGCATTCTGAGTTAGCTTGTTTATTTTATCTTGCATATCTTTGTGACTGCTTGATAATAGACAAATGTCGTCCGCAAAGTCAAGGTCCTCCAGCACTGTGTTAAGGGTCCATTGTAATCCTCTGCGTTTGTCTGATGTTGCCTCCTTCATTAACCAGTCTACTGCCAAAATAAATAATGTTGGTGATAGTACACATCCCTGTTTCACTCCTGTTTGTACCCTAAAGCTGCTGGAGGTATGTTCTCCACAGATAACTTTGCACTGAAAACCCTCGTATAGGGCTTTGATTACATTAACTATCTTATGGGGGAGGCCATGCCATCTTAGGATTTTCCACAGTGCATCTCTGTTGACATTGTCAAAGGCTTTCTCAAAATAACTTTGCACTGAAAACCCTCGTATAGGGCTTTGATTACATTAACTATTTTATGGGGGAGGCCATGCCATCTTAGGATTTTCCACAGAGTCTAATTTCTTGTCTATTTCTTTAGTTGTTTTCCAGCTTTCGCATGCATAAATGAGGGTGGATATCACATTTGAATTGAATAATCTTAACTTGGTTTTTGTGCTTATAAATTTTGAATGCCATATGTTCTCAATATTCTTGACGATCGATGCTGCTTTTGCAATTTGAATTCTAACTTCCTTCCTGGTGTCACCATCCTGGTCTATGTAGCTGTCAAGGTATGTAGATTGGTTTACTTCATCAACAACTATTCCTTCTATGCATATTTTTCCTTCTTCATTAATGAGACGTTTCATTATTTTTGTTTTGTATTTGTTAATTTCAAGACCTATTTTGCTAGCCAAGGAAGACAGGGAATCTGTTTTTTTTTCCTGCATCAATTTCACATTGTCACTCTGTGTATGCCATCAAATGCTTTTTTTAAAGTCTATGAAGTTCAGTATTAATGGTTTCTGTTTTTCAATATGTTCTTCAAGTATTATTCTTAGAGTAAAGATCTGGTCGAGACAGCTTCTCCCTTTTTGAAATCCTGCCTGTTCTTCTCTCATTGCAGTATCCACAACATCCTTAATTCTATTCAGAATCACTTTACAAAACACCTTTGACACAACTGATAGTAAGGTTACACCCCTCCAGTTATTGCAGTCACTGAGGTTGCCTTTTTGGAGTATTTTAACAATGATTCCCTTTTTCCATTTAGAATGGACCTTTCCTTCTTTCCAAATTTTATTAAACATTCTTTGTAGTTGGCTCATGTCTAGCAGTTTGTAGTTGGCTCATGTCTAGCAGTTTGTAGTTGGCTCATGTCTAGCAGTTTGTAGTTGGCTCATGTCTAGCAGTTTGTAGTTGGCTCATGTCTAGCAGTAGACTCTAAATATTAGCCACTACAACTGGTGACCTCTAACAAAATAACAAATCAAAAAGTGATTTGTGGGCTTTTTCAAATATTTCTGAAGTGGCCACGAAAATGCCAAAATGTTTATTTTTCACACCTTCCAACACTCAACCAGGCTTTTGGTTTTGCAGTGAAGACACAACTTTTACAACAAAAAACACACTAACAAAGCAACACATAAAATCCTAACAATAGCATACTCATAGAACAGATTTTCATAAATTCATTAAATTAATCAAATGTAATGTCATCTGTTTTATTTCACCTGTTTTAGCTTTATTTTATCTACCTGTTCTGATTATCCACATACCTGCAGTCCCAGGAAAGATAAGAAAAAATAAAAACACTTTAAAAAATGAAAATCATAACTTATTCATAACAATGAATCCAGGTTAGTAGGTTAAAGATCTAATAATAGTGTAATTTTTTTAAGAAGGGGGAGAGGGGGTTGTTGCTGTCAATACTGTCATGAATTCATACAAAAATGAAATCATACTTGAGGGAAAAGTTAATGGGAAAAAGACCAAAAGGATGACAGTGATGTAGATGGGTGAACAACATAAAGACACAGTTGGAACTTGGCCAGGTGCACTGTGACAGCAAGGGACAAAGCAAGATGGAGGGTCACTGTAGCCAAATGTACTAGACAGCACAGGATAACTGTCAAGAGAACAGAAAACACAATCACTACTTTACTAGAAAGCACAGGATAACTGTCAAGAGAACAGAAAACACAATACTAAATTCATTAAGACTTGACAAATGTATTTTTAGTTAAAACTCTTTCAATGCCAGACTAAAAGTTTTAAAATTTCATGATCATCATGTCTAGCACTATCTTCTTACATCTTACCTCTTTCCATGCCAGAGGAAGAAACACGGACGTGTAGTGGAGTGCCAGAGTAAAATCCATCACATGGCCTGCATATGTCCATTGTTTTTTCACATCACATGGCCTGCATATGTCCATTGTTTTTTCACATCACACGGCCTACATATGTCCATTGTTTTTTCACATCACACGGCCTGCATATGTCCATTGTTTTTTCACATCACATGGCCTGCATATGTCCATTGTTTTTTCACATCACATGGCCTGCATATGTCCATTGTTTTTTCACATCACATGGCCTGCATATGTCCATTGTTTTTTCACATCACATGGCCTACATATGTCCATCTTCTTTTTCTGATAACCCATGAGACAGGTTGTTGTTTGCTCATCTGACTTATCTCTGCCATGTTCTTGAATTCATTCCACTTTATACCAAGTATTTCCTTAGGCATTTGTTTTCAAAAGAGTCTAATTTCTTTTCTATTTCTTTAGTTAATTTCCAGCTTTCACATGCATAAATCAGGGTGGATATCACATTTGAGTTGAATAATCTTAACCTGGTTTTTGTGCTTATAACTTTTGAATTCCATATGTTCACAAGATTTTTGAAGGACAATTCTGCTTTTGCAATTTGAATTCTAACTTCCTTCCTGGTGTCACCATCCTGGTCTATGTAGCTGTCAAGGTATGTAGATTGGTTTACATCATCAACAACTGTTCCTTCTATGTATATTTTTCCTTCTTCATTAATGAGAAGTTTCATTATTTTTGTTTTGTCTTTGTTAATTTCAAGACCTATTTTGCTAGCCAAAGAAGACAGGGAATCTGTTTTTTCCTGCATTGATTTCACATTGTCACTCTGTGTATGCCATCAAATGCTTTTTTTAAAGTCTATGAAGTTCAGTATTAATGGTTTCTGCTTTTCAATGTGTTTTTCAAGTATTATTCTTAGAGTAAAGATCTGGTCAAGACAGCTTCTCCCTTTTTGAAATCCTGCTTGTTCATCTCTCATTGCAGCATCCACTACATCCTTAATTCTATTCAGAATCACTTTACAAAACACCTTTGACACAACTGATAGTAAGGTTACACCCCTCCAGTTATTGCAGTCACTGAGGTTGCCTTTTTGGAGTATTTTAACAATGATTCCCTTTTTCCATTTAGAATGGACCTTTCCTTCTTTCCAAATTTTATTAAACATTCTTTGTAGTTGGCTCATGTCTAGCAGTTTGTAGTTGGCTCATGTCTAGCAGTTTGTAGTTGGCTCATGTCTAGCAGTTTGTAGTTGGCTCATGTCTAGCAGTTTGTAGTTGGCTCATGTCTAGCAGTAGACTCTAAATATTAGCCACTACAACTGGTGACCTCTAACAAAATAACACATCAAAAAGTGATTTGCTGGGTTTTTCAAATATTTCTGAAGTGGCCACGAAAATGCCAAAATTTTTATTTTTCACACCTTCCAACACTCAACCAGGCTTTTGGTTTTGAAGTGAAGACACAACTTTTACAACAAAAAACACACTAACAAAGCAACACATAAAATCCTAACAACAGCATACTCGTAGAACAGATTTTTCATAAATTCATTAAATTAATCAAATGTAATGTCATCTGTTTTATTTCACCTGTTTTAGCTTTATTTTATCTACCTGTTCTGATTATCCACATATCTGCAGTCCCAGGAAAGATAAGAAAAAATAAAAACACTTTAAAAAATGAAAAGCATAACTTATTCATAATAATGAGTCCAGGTTAGTAGGTTAAAGATCTAATAATCATGTAATTTTTTTTTTAAGAAAGGGGAGAGGGTTGTTGCTATCAATACTGTCATGAATTCATACAAAAATGAAATCATACTTGAGAGAAAAGTTAATGGGAAAAAGACCAAAAGGATGACAGTGATGTAGATGGGTGAACAACATAAAGACACGGAACTTGGCCAGGTGCACTGTGACAGCAAGGGACAAAGCAAGATGGAGGGTCACTGTAGCCAACTTTACTAGACAGCACAGGATAACTGTCAAAAGAACAGAAAACACAATCACTACTTTACTAGACAGCACAGGATAACTGTCAAGAGAACAGAAAACACAATCACTGGTCAGAGAGAAGGAGGCCCTGCTGTCTCAGGTTCTTGTTGTGGATCGTATAAGCTGTCTCTACCACCAGAATGGAATGCTGAATTAGCCAGGCTGTAGCAGTGATGCACCTTCTTGCTGGGAACAGCATGGGAAACTGGGGTAGGGTGTTGACCAGTTCTGGTCTGTGGACTATGGTATCTGCATTATCTATAGAGCATCTCTGCTCTGAAACAGCTGAAGAAGTAGTGAGAGGATGAAACACAGTACAGTGATAATAAGATGTTTGCACAGTACAAGACCAGTAAACTAAAGACTCTTATATTCCATCACCCTTCTGGCTTGTGTGAGACTTACTTTGGTGAGTTCCAATGGCGTGAAGTTGTCAGGTTGTTTCCCATACAGCCCAGCACACCACATGGAGCTTTTTGTGAACTTCTCACGTATGGTCTTGAAGACATCATTCCAGTATGACTGAACATAAGTTTCATCAACAATGAACATAATTCTCTCCCCTTCATCTCCAATGTCAGTTTTCCATCTTGAAATAATTTGGTCAACAAACTTCTGACTGTAAAATCTGCTGCAGCCGACATCAACACCAATCTGAAGTACATAATTTGGTTTTAACAATTCAAAATTTAGTTATTTCTTGTACATGACTGTAACTGTAACTATAAAATAAGGGCCTAGCTCTGTTACTTGTTCTGGGGAGCTGCCTCACTACACTCTGAACATGCCCATACGTGTTCACCCTTTGACATCGGGGTGTCTCTCAGTGTTTTTAGAGAAATTATTCAAATGTTGCGTTGGTTCTGTTTTGCACATGATCTAGCATTCAGTTGGGATTTGCATGCACTGCTCTTGGCTACAAATAATGCAGTGAGTCATGCATGGTGGCTACTTTGGAGCAAAGTATTTTGCAACTGTTCCTCAAGTTGTTTTTTGATGGATTTGTATATGTCTGATTTATCCATTTTTAAGAGGCCATCTTTTACATGAATAACCCTAAGACTGTTACACATACATTTTTAATTTACAAACTATTCATTAACTCTTCCTGTGCCACAGGCAACAAACTTGGACGTTCCAATCTGGCCAGATAAAAAGCGCGGGTCTTGATATGTATAGGGGGTATAGTTGTAAAAGTGAATTAACAAATTATTTCCAAGTATTATGTATACGTATTATGCGTCACAATATCTGTAAATGTAAGAAGATTTCATAAATGAAGAGTTTTTTTAGGAAAAAATATGTAGTGTGATAATTTTAGCTGATATTTGTGCACCATTGTCATTCGGTGATGCCTAGATCGACTTGTATCCAAACTCATCATGTAGCATACTAAAATAATGTCTGAAATAGCCTTCTAAATGTAATTTATTTATTATCTAACTACTTCTCCAATCCATCTAATAGTTTAAATATACTTGGGATAAATTCATGAACAGTGGTCTAGTCGTAGGGGGACATGTTTACCTCCAAAGTCACACACAAAAAATTGATATTTTTTCGTTCAATTGAAACATCTGACCCTCATTATTAAGAATGCATTCAAAATGGTGATATGGGTCACTAGACATGCACACTAAACTGTTTACAATCAAAAGTTACACTGGGTTTTTAATGAAACAAATCTGGTGCACAATATAAGTACGCTGGCAGAAACTTGACAAACCGGAAGTGTTAATATAAGTACACTGGCAGGGGAGGAGTTAAGACTTACATTTTGTATCAATTATGAGTATCAAGTAGGCAATGAGACTTGTTCTTAACCCCAGACACCTGGATGTGTATAACACTTTTGCATGTTACCAGTTTAACTCTAAAGTACTTCATACACACTAACTCTCCAGTCAAATTTTCTTCAAATGCTCATAATTTTAAAAATATATTTAAATAATTTTTTTCTCATTCATTTCCATCTCTAAAATTGAAAAAAGTATTTTGCAGCATTTCATTACAAAAATTATGATAATAATCTTACCTCCATTGTGTTACTCTTTAATCTGTCTTCTTTACTGCTGTCACTGTTCTCTGTGATGGTTTTGTAGATGTGCTTTCCTATGGCACGACCACAAGATCCACGATACATGTTCACAATCACAACAAAGTTTCCATCATTCAGAATCCATCTGCAAAAAATAAAAAACTTTTTTTTCAAGTGGACTTTTTTGATGTCTTAGAGCTGCAGTTCCCAGAGATCCATGAAGCATCATGTAGGGTGTCATCAGAATGTAGATTATGTAGAATATTAGACATATATAAGGTTTTCAATTTAATGACAAGGGAAGTTGTTGGGGGAGATGGCACAGCAAAATATCATTGACTTAGGGGATCTGTCACCTTGAAAATGTTTGGAACCACTGCCCTTGAGCAGTTTTATTATTCCTCATATCAAGATCTCTGTAGAATTGTTCAAGATCTCATTTATTAGTTAGAAAGGATCACCATTCGTGCACTCCAGACATGCCTATAGATCCCCTATATCTCCTCTTCATCATCTCCAGCAGTTTACAGTGAATGTGTTGAATGACCACCATTCAAGTGCCTTTAATTAGCCATTCACATTTTGCCACACCTTAAGTTTCACCTTAACTCTTTCATTGACAAGAATGTGAAGTTTTATTGTTTGACTAGCTTCTTTCATAGCACTTATTATATTTGCTCAATCCATTGCCTACAATTCCTATATGGTAAATGAACCAGCTAAATGACCCACTCTTTCATTTCCTTTAACATAGCTTGGCACAAAAATGAACATTCATCAATGGATCTGTGACATCTACTGGGATTCAAGCCACTGTTGCCTTAGAGAGTTACACGTAGCTTGAAATTGTCTTTGAATGCTTATCATGTCACTCAAAATGCATGCTTAACTTTTTCACTGCCTCGGGCTCATTTATAGACCCTGCTACTGTTCCCTACAGGTGCGCAGTAATGGTAAACAGTTCAATGATTCGTTTCATTAAATAAATGGTGCTACCTTTTATTTAAAACATCATTACATATGCTTCATGAAAGTAGAAAGTTCATTTCCTTCTTTCTATGGGTGACAGAATGATTTTCACAAGTTTTAACTCTTTCCGTGCCTTTGGTCAATTTTATGACGGTTCCGGTTTCCCGATGCGTGCCAATGGTCACTTTAGTGATCATTTTTTGTTTCAATAAAACACCCGGTGTAACATTTATATTGTACATATTTCATCCGCGATTCTGGTGACACTTTTCAAAATGGCGAAAGAGTGCCTAGTTACGAGCGATGCCGAGCGAGAAAAAGGAAGAGAAAGACTGAAATTTTTCAATTTTTGATGATGTTATGGACATGGCCTGTGACCACCCCACTGTTCTTGAATGTATCCCAAGTAGATCTAGACATATTAGATGACTGGAGAAGTAGTTAGAAGGTTATTTCAGACATTAATTTAGTGAGAATGCAACACAAAATCAGAATATGAGATTGATAAGTAGATCTACACATCTCAGATGGTAAGTAGTGTATATCTAGACATAGCCGATGGTGAGCTGGGCACAATCAGTGTCTAAAAACATCACATTACTTCTTTTTTCCTAAAGAACTCTGCATTTATGAAATTTTCATTCATTTAGTTATACTTTGAAACATAATAAGTATACGGAAGTACATGGAAATACTGTTTTCCATTCCATTTTATAACTATACCCCCAACATATCAAGACCCCCGTTTTTACTCTGGCACTCCACAACATGTCTGTGTTTCTTCCTCCGGCACAGAAAGAGTTAATATATGACAAGAACACTTAGATCACAGAATTTCTGTGTTACATTGAGTTTTATAACTACACATCATAGATGTCACAACACAAGTGCCAACAAACTGTATAACTGGAGCATCTGTTTTTTTGTTATGGCATCGAAAGACTTAAGACTTTAACCAGCTCAGAGCTACTGTCTCAGCTATCATAGTTACAATGGATGTATTAGCAGCAGGCCAACTTGCTCACAACTGAGAGGCCTACAAGAGTGCTGTTAGGGAGGCAAAGTTCCGCAAGGAACATGCAAATGAACGAGTGAACTGTAGTTTCCAAGGTGAGGCTGCTTGCTCTTGCAGCAAATGCACCATTGACTTACTTGACTGTTCTGCCATTTGAGTTCACTATGCAGGTCCAGACTGTAGAAGAGGTGACTCTTGGCATAAACTAATGATCTTTTGCATAAATTATTTGTTGGATAAGTTAAATAATTTTATCTTTATGGCTTATAAGCCTTTTTTTTGTGCTCTCTTACTTTACCATACCAAAGCCTCATATTTTCCTATTAATAAAAAAAAATTTTTTTTAATTTTAAAAAAAAATTGTTCCTTAAAACTATACCTGAAACTAACTTCATGTAATAAGTATTTGTTCGTTATTGTTGTTTAAGTTTGCACCAGTGTATGTTTGTCTAAAAAGTTGGTACCTGCTAGAGAGACTGAATCTAAGCTATGGAATTTCTCTGTCATAACCTCGTTTCTTTCTGGGTGTCATGATCCCCCATGTCTACTGAGCAGTTACTAAAAAGACTATGTCAATAAAACACCTTTTTTTGGGGGTGCTAGTTGGCTAAGTCGATAGTACGCTGTTCTCTCATGGCTAGACGGCTGCTCGTCCTACCGGAGTCCATGTTCGAATCCCAGGTAATTCTCTTGTGATTTTTATTTCTCTCACGTCTCACTAAAGTACTTTGTCTACGATTTTTTCGAGGTCTAGTCCTACAAAATTGTGTTCTCTTACTCTACCATCAATGTTATAGAACACAACCAGCTCATCAATGTTACAGAAGACAACCAGATCATCAATCTTATTTACTTGACCTCAGAGAAAGAGAATTAAAAGTACATTCTTTTTCTCATTATGGAGGATAAGGCTAAGACAAAATAAAAATCATATATCCATTTTCAAAGCACAAACCTTCGAGCTTTCACTGACAAGACCACAGTCTTGCCAGATCCAGGAGGACCACATAAGTAACCAAGTCTGATGTCAGCATCCAGGTACCTCTTCTGATCAGGTGTGAGGACAATATTTGCAAACCTCTCTCCGACATACCAAACAAGCTGACCCGCACGCCGACCCTCCACTCCCCCAATCCGGTGTAATTTTGAGTTGGAATTGTTGCACACTTTGACAACTGACATGAAACCCACATATCTGGAGGAGCAGGAAATCATTCAATTTATTCACTGCCACATTCTGTCTATATGTACATTCCAAAGATTTATATGCAGATAG
This sequence comes from Achatina immaculata, assembly GCA_009760885.1. Lineage (NCBI taxonomy): Eukaryota > Metazoa > Mollusca > Gastropoda > Stylommatophora > Achatinidae > Lissachatina > Lissachatina immaculata. Next base: position 36,478,378 of record CM019695.1, read on the forward strand.
TTCAATAAATTATTTTTCTTGTGTTTGAACATTGATGCAGCTAATGAAAAACTAACCTGTCCTGCTGTGAGCAGATCTCAAGATTTATTTGCATTATTTCAAGATCCACATCACAAGGAGGAACTTTTAATCATCAAATGTTGTATAATTAACAGCAGTTTTCAACTGATTCCTAAATTTGATCACATATCTAGTAACAGCATAGCACATTCGTCATATAAACTATGTGAAGAGAATTTTTGTGATCTATTTGTGATCCTTTCCATGCTGTTAAATATCACATAGGGGTTGCATAGTTGTTTGCCAAGTTTTCCTGTTCTCGGCCAGTCTTTCAACTTCATCAAGGGATGTTATGCCCACTAAACTGGCTTGTCTTAAAAATGTCCTCTTTAGAGTTTAACGTGGTCTATCTTTTTTTCTTCTGCCTGTTGTGGTCCACTTGATAGCCTGTTTTGGTATTCTCTGATTGTTTCTTCTGAAGAGAATGGGTTGTGTATTTTCTTCCATCATGCTCCAGTCATCCTGCTGTAAAACTGGACATCTGAAACTTTGTGTTGGGGAAACTACTTCAGAAATCACATCTGTGCTTGAAAGGCTGAATATGCTAAAGTGAGTATGCTAGAGTGAGTATGCTAGAGTGAGTATGCTGCATTCATGACTTTCAGTGTATTAAGGAAAAACTTAGTGTTCAATAAAAAGTATTTCATGTGCATGAAACTGGACAAACATTCATAGTAGGTAAACACAAAAATAGCATAAAACATCATCAGACCATGAATACACATGACATGTCTCAATTTATGCCATGGTGACCTGCAATATCTCCAAAAGAATTTGACTGAATTAGTTCATGATGAAAGGGTTAAAATCATCATACAAGAATTTCATATAAAAAGTTAAATTTTTATTTTTAAAAGTTACATAATAGTGGATTAAATCTTACTTTCAAATGCAAGAAAAACTGACCTTCCAACAATGATCTTTAGTTCATCGATAGGTGAGTGTTGATTGCTCAAACTTTGGCTATCTGCATTATATTTAATCTCATACAGTCCATTACAATCAGTTCCCTGAGGATGGAGAAAGATAAAATCATGATGATGATGATGATGATGATTATGGCGATGATGCTACTGAAATTAACTAATGTGACAGAGTGAAAGAATAAGGTAACAGAAGAAGAAGAGAACAACAACAGTAAATTCAAACTATCAAGAGGAGATAAAGAAGCATGACCAGGTGTTCTCTAAGGTAAATGACACAGCAAGAAGAGGAGATAAAGCAGCATCAGCAGGTGTTCTCTAAGGTAAATGACACAGCAAGAAGAGGAGATAAAGAAGCATGGCCAGATGTTCTATAAGGTAAATGACAAGAAGAGGACCAATTCGAGCAATCTTTCCTATAGAAAAGATAAATGGTGATGATGACAGCAAAACATAAAAATTTTCCTGAAAAATAATTACAAAATTATAAAAAAAATGTCTTTAATGCTATCTGCCATGGACATAAAGTTATTTTTTAATAAAAATTACAGGGACATACAGATTGTTTTTAATACTAATTACGGAGATGGACATTTAACAGAAACAATGTAATAAAAACATAAGTAAATAATTAGAATATTTAAAATCTTTGTGTATGCTTATATATTTTGATGTATGTACTCATACACAAAAACTGTGTACAAACTTAAACAGGCTGCTAAACAACAAGGAAGCTTGCAGAAATATAAACTTTGGCCTGTGCTTCACAGATTACTGGGGACAAGAAAAGGGTTTATGCAACTCTAAGTGATCAAATATGGCACAGAAATAATGCATGTAGTTCAATGTAGTTTTTTATTCCAACTCCTCTTAAAAAAAAATAAAATAAAAGAGCCACAAACCCACCTCGCCCTGATTAAGCTCAGGAAAGACATTATTTATCCACCATTTTTTAAATATGTGGAAATCTTCCTGAAATCTGAGACGGCTCCTTGGCATGTCCTTCTTACAGAGAAACTTGACTCCTTTACATTTCTGAGGAAAATTTGACAGACATCATATGAGCAAACCTTTATGTAACAATGACATACAGATAATAATATACCACTCATATGATAGTCAAATCTTGTATAGACACAGTCTGAGTAAACCTTTATATAACAATGATGTACAGCTAATAACATACAACTTATATAGCAATCAAATCTTGTATAAACAGTCTGAGTAAACGTTTATTTAACAATAACATACAGATAATAACATACCACTTATATAACAGTCAAATCTTGTATAGAAATTCTGAGTAAACCTTTCACTGATAGTTATACAGAGTTAGTAACTGGATGTATATAAATTGACTGAGTTCCCTAATGTATTTTTTATATCAATTTTTTTTTCCCTAATCCCATTGCCTCACTTTCAACTCAAGGATGGTGCCATATTTATGGAGCAGCGATTCATACAAATATCTCTTTAAAAATTAATGCTGAAATTGAGAATAGATGCAAAAAACAAATCAGGTCATTGAATAAATGGCTCCTTTTCTGAAAAACAAACGCATCATAACCAAAACAAAAAGAGCATCATACAACACAACTTTCCTCCCAACTCTATGCAGTCAATGTCAAACATGGACACTAACAGTTAACAACAAAAGAAAAATCATCATAACAGAAATGAGATGCTTAAGGAGAATACTAAATGTGACAAGAAGAGATCAAATAAGAAATGACACTATCAGGACAAAGGTTAGAGGAACACCAGTATTACACTAAAATGTATAAACTAAGAAAAAAGGTTTCCCAAGTCTCTATTTACATACTCTCTACACTCCACCACACACATTTCTGACACACAGCATCAGACAAGTCACAGCTTCTTACAAGTTACAGCTAAGTGCTTTATTCATTTTATTTAATTTTATTTATTTTTTTTTAACATAGCATTCATGTGAATTTATATTTTATCTCCTCTCTCTCTCTCTCTCTCTCTCTATTTCTTCGTCCTATATGTTTTCATATGATTATGGTTCACGCCGAAACGTCACAACTATGTACTCGTTAAGTAATAAAGCTGTTCCTACTTTTTTTCCTAGTTTATACATGTTGGTATCAGTTTTACTGCAGTGGCTCTTTGTATAGTTATATCTTCTTCCTCTTCTTTTTATATCTTATATCCTTCCTGTGCCGTTAAACGTCACATAGGGCTCGCAAAGTAGTTCACCAATTTTTCCTGTCTTCGGCGAGTCTTTCAACCTCATCAAAAGATTTTATGCCTGTTAATTTGGCCTCTCTTAACAATGTCCTCTTCAGAGTTTCACACGGTCTGCCTCTTTTTCTTCGGCCTGTTGTGTTCCACTTGATAGCTTGTTTTGGGATTCTCTGATCATTTCTTCTCATCAAGTGACAAATATATGTCCATCTCCTTTTCCTGATCACCCATGAGACTGGTTGTTGTTCAGTCATCTGTCTTATCTCTGCATTGTTCTTGAATTTGTTCCACTTGATGCTGAGTATTTTCCTTATGCATTTGTTTTCAAAAGAGTCTAATTTGTGAGTATATAGTTATATACTCACACACTAATTATTGTGTGTTACATTATTACACTATATCCAAAACAACAAGTCAAATGGTTTGGCCATGTTACACAGTTACCACCAGACAGTTTATCACAGGCAACATTCACACTAAGATTTGTAGGTAACAGAGGAAGAGGCAGCCCACGCAAGAGATGGAGAGAGGAAATTACAGCAGCATTAAATATCCCATTTTAAGAAGCAAATCGTTGAGCCCTATCAAGACGTCTATTTATCCCCTCAACACCGAAAGGTATATGAGGAAGGATTTAAGAAAAAAAACTCTTTAAATCCTACATGCACTGACAAACATGTGTACAGAGTCTGTGTCTTGAAGACAAACATTTCTTCAATTTCATGGGCATTTTTTTTGTTCCATTTAATTTTACACTGTTCTGGCATATTTTTAAAATACCAATTTAAAAAGCTATTAAGTATGAACAAATTAACAATTTTAGAAGAAAAAAAATATTCAAATTTCAAAGCTTGTAATCACCTGCTTCAGTTCCTCATCTTTCATGGCTTCCTCCACAAACTCCTTGTCCAGATTTGGCAAAGCTGCAATTTTTGTGCGTCTGAAGTTGTCAAGTTTCAGGTCTGCCATAACATGATCAAACACTTTCTCGTCTCGGAAAAGCTGGTTTATAGCCTTCTTGATGTTGTCTCTGACCGGCGCCGTTTTTTCTCCACCATAGTCATCAAAGTTGTCTCCAATGGCTTTGATCTGTGCAGATTATTGATCCATAAACTACAAGCATCATTTTTGTTCAATTATTCTGTATACTGTCACTGAGCTTAACAACTGATCTCTAGATGCAAGTGATGGTACTGGGGCCCTCCAAGATTCACCTTTGGCCTGGTTTGGGATTTAAAGAAAGCTTTTGTAAATAGTTTGGCCTGTGGCACTCCAGCCACTAAGCTTTAGAAATGGGTACCTAGCTCTTCCTGGAGGTGAGGGAAAAAGGGTGACACCATCACTCTCTTGTGTGCCATCAGGTCATGGGAAGTATGGACACAAACACCTTATCCTTAAGTACCTGTATGACACCTACCAAGCTCTGATGGCAGCTTCAGAACTTGTCATCACATCCACACTCTATGACCAGGTATGTCTGTGCAGAGCTGCATGCACTGGACACTCCTTCTGCATTTTGTCTTATCTATGCTTCACTTCTATAAGTTCTGTGTTCTAATTCAGTAGATGTACAGTCCCCTCTCTTACATATGAAGCAGCGACATCTTGTGGGTAATGAAGGAGAAAGATCAGCAAGAGGGCTCAGAACCAACTGGATAAAAAATGTTTCAGAAGAGGAGCTCCAGGGATATGGCCTGTGAGAAGAAGCAACAGCAGCCTGATGAAATTTTTGAGGACCGCTGCTCTAAATAAAGATAAGAAAGATAAGTAAAACTTCAGGAGATAAGGATAAAAATGTTATGAGTTCTTTCCTGTAGCTTGAAGACACAACTTGAGTTTTAACAATGTGTGAACCTTTCAGTTAAATTGCAACTAAAGACAAGTGGAACAGAGAAGAAGCTGGAAAAGACATGAAGATAACATGTGGATATGCATGCAGGATAATGGAATGTACATGCTCACCTCCATAAAGATCACATGTTTTGGCAGAGCTATTAGAATATCAATTTCCCCACGATCGTGCCCAGACCCTTTAGGAAAATGCACATCTGCATCAGGTGGACACAGCTTCTCTTCAATCGAAGTCTTCAGTCTCGACAAAAAGTGATCATATTCATATGAGCTGATAATGAAAAATGGGCCAACTTTTGTCCTCTTCAAGTGCGTGCTCAGTTCATACACCATGTCACTGACAAAGCTGTGAGCACGGTCACTCCTGATATCTGTGTCTGTCGGTCGAATCATTTCTGACACACCCTCGCTGTCAACTTCTCCTTCCTGCCGTAAAAAGTTAAAATAAATTATAATTTAAGTCATATGGGAAACTGAATATAAATGTTCTCCACATTTCATTTATTAAAATGCTGTATTCATGGGCATAATCATAATCATACATTCATGGGAGCAATTTTATTTCATAATCTTATTTTCCCTCAATGCACTGGCAGCCTATGTATGTGTACAGCGTACTCTGATGTAGCTACACCTCAGAGACTGGTCTTCTAGAACAAGCATATTTGGCACAAACTCTCACAATCAGCTGTGTCAAAGATATGCAAGTTGACAGCTGTTTCAAAGATAATCAAACTGACAGCAGTGTCAAAGATATGCAAGTTGACAGCTGTGTCAAAGATAATCAAACTGACAGCAGTGTCAAAGATATGCAAGTTGACAGCTGTTTCAAAGATAATCAAACTGACAGCAGTGTCAAAGATATGCAAGTTGACAGCTGTTTCAAAGATAATCAAACTGACAGCAGTGTCAAAGATACACCAAACTTAAAGCAACACCAAAGACAAAGTCAGGGAAGAAAGTACAAAGAGACTGAAGCTACAGCACAAAGATGACTTGCTCTTACAGTGAGTGATTATGCCAGTCAGTTTTTGCTAGAATATATCAGTCATGAAAAAAGCTGCTAAACATAATGGTTGGCATCTTTGACAAACATCTGACATCTTATCCACATCTTTGACAAACAATTGACATCTTATCCATATCTTTGACAAACATCTTACCTACATCTTTCACAAATACTTGACATCATACCTGCTTCAGAACTGTCTACTGAGATAAAATAATCACTTCTGAACACACACCAGTATAATCATAGAATGTATCCATTCCTGTATCAATAAAAATATTATGTATATGTCAACTGTGAATTACCTTTCCTTTGTTTATATGGACATCAGGAACACGATATGTTTCCTTTCCAATATTTGGATACATACTTTCCACATTTTTCTGCAAATATTCAACCAGCACCTCCTGTTTAAACTTATCCCTGCGAGACACATCACTGTTGTCACTCTCAGCAACATTCAGTATCAGGTCCCTCACTGCTAAATCCTGCTTGAAATAATCAGACACAACAAGATCATACCAAATCTTAAGATATTCAGGCATAACAGGTTCATACCAAATCTTTATGACACAGTCAGTTATAACAAGCTCATATCAAATCTTTATGACATAGCCAGACATAACAGGTTCATACCAAATCTTTATGACACAGTCAGTTATAACAAGCTCATATCAAATCTTTATGATGCAGCCAGACATAACAGGTTTATACAAGTGTCTGAACTATATGTTTCTGACATGGCATGGAAGATACGAGGGCTGATTGATAAGTTCTTGGTATAAGCTACAAATACTTGAAACCCGCAGTTGATATTAGATGCATTTGTAGATTAGGTTAATGTAAGATTAAACACCAATTTTCAAGAAATTAATTGCAACCAATTTTTTAAAATAAAATTTCTCATCGAGCAGTCATTCACTACCTCTGCATCAAGGGCTTATCATCGAAGGAGATCCATGAGGATATGGTAGAAACTCTAGAGTACCAGAAAATGTAACTGCCCCCGCTGCGTTACCTGCCCTGTAGTCTGGTAAATGAAAATGATCACTTTTCCCAAATCTATCCTCGGTCTTCATGAGGGATTCACATGCGAGTCCTGTAATGTGATATATGTCATCGTATGCAAAAGATGCAGGATAACATATTAGTGAGACTGGCCTCAGATTAGGGGACCGCATGCAGAAACATCTGTACAATATCACCCAGCATGCTTCGAAACTAGTCTCAAATCATTTCAATGGCCCCAACCACAGAAGTAAATCTGATTTTCTAGTAACAGCCATCAAACAATGTTGCACAGATGACACAAGCTACCTAGCGCTTGAGAACCACTACATTCAGGATTATGGGATGCTGGAACCACATGGGTTAAACTCGCTATTCAGCTACACCTAACATTCTCCTCTTCAACAATTATAATCCCTCTCCACTAAGTTCCACTCCCTTCACATTTGTTACACATAGTTCAGAACCTCCTCACAGCATCACATTACAACCCCTCTACCCTAACTATAATCATCTATTTCACCTTCTCCTGGCTAGGTTAACATTGTACCACTCTCTCTCCCCTCCACGGTTTCCCCACCCACCACCCCCAGTTACGACCCACCGACCATACATCATAGGTCTCCATTTAAACAGTCTCTATGCCCTACCATGTTCATTTCTGACACACAGCATCGGACAGGCCACATCTTCTTACAATTACAGCTAAGTGCTCTATTCATTATTAATTTATATATATATATATATTAATAGCATTCATGTGAATATATACTTTATCTCCTCTCTATTTCTTTGTCCTGTATGTTTCTGTATGATTAAGGCTCACACTGAAACATCACAACTTTGTAATCGTTAAGTAATAAAGCTGCTCCTACTTTTTTCCTAGTTTATACATTCTGGTATCACAGCTTTACTGCAGTGCTTGTGGTATAGTTGTGTACTTATACACTAATTATTAGACTCTAAGGGAGAGTGCCCCTTCTTACAGCACAGTGAAGTAATAAGCAGCTCAATTCAAACATGGAAAGGAGAGTCTGGATGATGATCCCCGTCCAGGAAGACCAAGAACAGTAACCACCGACGAAACCACTGGCAGAATACATGACATGATAATGGAGGATCGACGACTAACTGAGCAGTACATTGCTACTGAGTTGGCATCTCCCAGGAACGTGTTCAAGCCATTATTCACAATGATCTTCAAATGACAAAGGTCTCTGCTCGATGGGTCCTGAAACTTCTTGGAGCTGATCACAAATGACAGTGTCTCAATATGTCAAGAGACAATCTTGGCCATTTTTCTGCAGATCCTGAAAAGTTTATTCAGCAATTTGTGACTATAGATGAGACTTGGGTTCATCATTTTCAATCAGAAACCAAAGAACAGTCAAAGCAGTGGAAACATCATGGATCTCCATCTCCAAAGAAAGCAAAGGTGGTTCTGTCTATAGGCTAAGTGATGGCATCCATCTTTTGGGATTCAGAAGGTGTGCTAATTGACAGACTATCTTCAAAAGGGCAGAACTGTCACCAGGGCCTATTACACTATTCTTGTGAAGCAACTGCCGGTAAAATTGAAGGAAAAACATCAAGGGAATTTGATAAGAGGAGTCATCTTTCATCAAGACAACACTCCAGTTCACAAGTCGGCTGTGGCAATGGCTGCCATTCATGAATGAATAAACATGTTCCAGCTTCTTGAACATCCTCCTTATTCCCCAGATTTGGCCCCTTCAGATTATTACCTGTTTACTAAACTCAAAAATGAACTCAGTGGTCGCAAATTTGCTTCAGATGATGACATCATTCATGCTGTAGACCACTTTCTACTGGCACAAGATGCTGACTTTTACAAAGAAGGGATCCGTATGCTCCATACATAAACTTGCAAGGAGACTATGTTGAGAAATAACCCCAAAAAGTTGTCCACAAATAAACCGTTGTACCTTATGCCGAGAACTTATCAATCACTCCTCATATTAGTGCTTGAAATATCTTGCTAGAATGTTGTGAGATGTCAGGAGTTAGATAATCTGATAGTACTAGAAAACTGCAAGCAAAAAGAAAACGAAACAATGAAAGATAATCTGACTGTACTAGAAAACTGCAAGCAAAAAGAAAACGAAACAATGAAATATTTGGACAGGTTGATGAAGTGGCACAGGAAAAGAAAAGCTTCAGCTTTGATTAGAAATACTGAGAGTTGAACAAAATGGGCACAATTTTCAGGCTCTGGAAAGGACATTTCAGATTACAAGTCCACCAACACAAACTGAAGGCTGCTCAAACTCTACAAGTCCACCTACACAAACCGAAGGCTGCTCAAACTCTACAAGTCCACCAACACAAACTGAAGGCTGCTCAAACTCTACAAGTCCACCAACACAAACTGAAGGCTGCTCAAACTCTACTTTGCACCAGCCAAAATGGTCCCCAGACACCAGAACACATCCCACAAGCCTGCACTCTGCCTTGGAGAAGAACATCGATAAAAAAACTGTGTTTGTACACTCCTGCTGATGGTGGGAGTCATGGGGGTGACACATCTACTTGTCTTGATAGTTGAGCATGTGAAACTGAAAGAAGAAGAAGAAGAAGAACAACAACAACACAACAACAACAACAACAACAACCATAACAACAAAATGGAGAAGAAAGATAATCCACAGATTTTGACAAAGCACTCAATAAAATGATGATGATGATCTGCTTATAATAGTTATTGACAAAAGATGTAAGATAAATAGCTATTATCACTCGTGTTAATATAAATCAAACGAATAACAAAATCGAGATGTTTATTTATAACATGATTTATCATTCATTAACTGTAATTAAGCAATTCTATGTTTCCCACCAGATCACAGAAGTGAATGAATAAGTGACTGTGGGCTCTCACTTACAATTAAGTCCTTTTCTTTCTTGGCTTTTCTTGGCACACTTCCAGACCTGCTGCCATCTTGTTGGCCAGTTTCTTCACCATCTTTCTTTCCCTTTTTTCTCCTTACCCTGAGAAAATGAATCCAGTCAAAATCTGAAGATTAACCACTGCCTGACAGCATATCTGAAGTATTACATTACTAGTTCTGGCATCCCAGTTATTCTGGTGTAATAATAATGTTGCTAAATTTCTTTAAAATGCACTAAAAAGAGCTAAAAGGAAGAACATTATTAAACACTTTATGCTGGAGAGCACTTACTGATGTCGGGCAGCCAATGATGCTGATGCATGTAAACTTTGAGAGAAAGCTCAGAATGAGACACAATAAAATCAACATCCATCTCTGTACAACTGAGAGGAATTTTATAAGATTTTGTAACCTCCCCTACCCCCTTCCTCTTTTTGCCCCTACCCTACTTAATAGCCATTCTGTTTTAATCTACTACAGGCTTCCTACACTTAAAACAGGGAAGTCTTCCAGTCATCATCTTATAACAGGAAGACATCCTCCAGACACTCTCTTATAACAGAGGGGACATCCTCCAGGCACTCTCTTATAACAGGGAGACATCCTCCAGGCACTCTCTTATAACAGAGGAGACATCCTCCAGGCACTCTCTTATAACAGAGGAGACATCCTCCAGACACTTTCTTATCACGAGGGGAAATCCTCCAGACACTTTCTTATAACAGGGGGAAATCCTCCAAACACTCTCTTATAACAGTGAGACATCCTCCAGACACTCTCTTATAATAGGAGACATCCTCCAGACACTCTTATAACAGGGAGACATCCTCCAGACACTCTTATAACAGGGAGACATCCTCCAGACACTCTCTTATAACAGGGAGACATCCTCCTGACACTCTCTTATAACAGAGGAGACATCCTCCAGACACTCTCTTAAAACAGGGAGACATCCTCCATACACTCTCTTATAACAGAGGAGACATCATCCAGACACTCTCTTATAACAGAGGAGACATCATCCAGACACTCTCTTATAACAGGGAGACATCCTTCAGACACTCTCTTATAACAAAGGAGACATCATCCAGACACTCTCTTATAACATGGAGACATCCTCCAGACACTCTCTTATAACAGAGGAGACATTGTCCAGACACTCTCTTATAACAGAGGAGACATCGTCCAGACACTCTATTATAACAGAGGAGACATCCTCCACTCTCTTATAACAGAGGAGACATCCTCCAGACACTCTCTTATAACAGAGGAGACATCGTCCAGACACTCTCTTATAACAGGGAAGTCCTCCAGTCACTCTCTTATAACAGGTGGGATATCCTCAGACACTCTCTTATAACAGGTGGGATATCCTCAGACACTTTCTTATAACAGGGAGACATCCTCCAGACACTCTCTTATAACAGGGGGGATATCTTCAGACACTCACAGGTGGGATATCCTCAGACACTCTCTTATAACAGGTGGGATATCCTACAGACACTCTCTTATAACAGGTGAGATATCCTCATACACTCTTATAACAGGTGGGATATCCTCATATACTCTTAAAATAGGTGGGATATCCTCATACACTCTTATAACAGGTGGGATATCCTCAGAACTCTCTTATAACAGGTGGGATATCCTCAGACACTCTCTTATAACAGGTGGGATATCCTCAGACACTCTCTTATAACAGGTGGGATATCCTCAGACACTCTCTTATTACAGTGCAGGTCCATGTGAACCTCACAGCAAACCACAGGCCAGCATCCCTCCTTCCCCCCCCCCCACCCCCCAAGTTAGCCTGGACTTAGTAAAACTTGTCCTAAAAGAAAATTCGTTTTTGTCAGTCAAGTATTTTAGAAATAACTGAGAGGTGATTCCAGTGTGTGAAAAAAAAAAAGCAAGAAACACCTACTTATGTTACATCAGTTAGCACTACAGTCAGCATGATTACTACTACAAATATTACCACATTTATGAGCATTATTATTAATGTACTAACAGTAACAAGTTTCCTAGCACAAACACATGAAAAAATACTACACCTGACATTAGCATATTTACCACCACAAACACACTAACACTGACACAACAATGACCACTGCTGTCTTCACATAACTATGACCACATTTACAACAACTGACACAATTACATGTATTAGAACCCCCCCCCCCCCCCCAATACAGCTACTAACACACAACAACTGATACAATCTCATGTATTAGAACCTCATCACAACTACTAACACACTTACAACAACTGATACAATCACATGTATTAGAACCCCCCCCCCCCCCCAATACAGCTATTAACACACTTACAACAACTGATACAATCATATGTATTAGAACCCCCAAACAGCTATTAACACACTTACAACACTGATACAATCATATGTATTAGAACTCCCACACAGCTATTAACACACTTACAACAACTGACACAATCATATGTATTAGAACCCCCACACAGCTATTAACACACTTACAACAACTGATACATCACATGTATTAGAACCTCATCACAACTACTAACACACTTACAATAACTGAAACAATCACATGTATTAGAACCCCATCACAATTATTAACACACTTACAACAACTGATACAATCACATGTATTAGAACCCCATCACAAATACTAACACACTTACAATAACTGAAACAATCACATGTATTAGAACCCCATCACAACTACTAACACCTTACAATAACTGAAACAATCACATGTATTAGAACGACATCACAATTATTAACACACTTACAACAACTGAACAATCACATGTATTAGAACCTCATCACAACTACTAACACACTTACAACAACTGATACAATCACATGTATTAGAACCCCATCACAACTACTAACACACTTACAATAACTGAAACAATCACATGTATTAGAACCCCATCACAATTATTAACACACTTACAATACTGAAACAATCACATGTATTAGAACCCCATCACAACTACTAACACACTTACAACAACTGATACAATCACATGTATTAGAACCCCATCACAACTACTACACACTTACAACAACTGATACAATCACATGTATTAGAACCCCATCACAACTACTAACACACTTACAACAACTGATACAATCACATGTATTAGAAGCCCCCCCCCCCCAAATCCAGCTACTACACACAACAACTGATACAATCACATGTATTAGAACCTCCACACAGCTACTACCACACTTACAACAACTGATACAATCACATGTATTAGAACCCCATCACAACTACTAACACACTTACAATAACTGAAACAATCACATGTATTAGAACCCCATCACAATTATTAACACACTTACAACAACTGATACAATCACATGTATTAGAACCCCATCACAACTAACACACTTACAATAACTGAAACAATCACATGTATTAGAACCCCATCACAACTACTAACACACTTACAATAACTGAAACAATCACATGTATTAGAACGACATCACAATTATTAACACACTTACAACAACTGAACAATCACATGTATTAGAACCTCCACACAACTACTAACACCTTACAACAACTGATACAATCACATGTATTAGAACCCCATCACAACTACTAACACACTTACAATAACTGAAACAATCACATGTATTAGAACCCCATCACAATTATTAACACACTTACAATAACTGAAACAATCACATGTATTAGAACCCCATCACAACTACTAACACACTTACAACAACTGATACAATCACATGTATTAGAACCCCATCACAACTACTAACACACTTACAACAACTGATACAATCACATGTATTAGAACCCCATCACAACTACTAACACACTTACAACAACTGATACAATCACATGTATTAGAAGCCCCCCCCCCCAAATCCAGCTACTAACACACAACAACTGATACAATCACATGTATTAGAACCTCCACACAGCTACTACCACACTTACAACAACTGATACAATCACATGTATTAGAACCCCATCACAACTACTAACACACTTAAACAACTGATACATTCAAATGTATTAGAAACCCATCACAACTACTAACACACTTACAACAACTGATACAATCACATGTATTAGAACCCCATCACAACTACTAACACACTTACAACAACTGATACAATCACATGTATTAGAACCCCATCACAACTACTAACACACTTACAACAACTGATACAATCACATATATTAGAACCTCCACACAACTACTAACACACTTACAACAACTGACACAATCACATGTATTAGAAGCCCCCCCCCAAATCCAGCTACTAACACACAACAACTGATACAATCACATGTATTAGAACCTCCACACAGCTACTACCACACTTACACACTGATACAATCACATGTATTAGAACCCCATCACAACTACTAACACACTTAAACAACTGATACTTCAAATGTATTAGAAACCCATCACAACTACTAACACACTTACACAACTCATACAATCACATGTATTAGAACCCCCCCCCCCCAAATCCAGCTACTAACACACAACAACTGATACAATCACATGTATTAGAACCTCCACACAGCTACTACCACACTTACAACAACTGATACAATCACATGTATTAGAACCCCATCACAACTACTAACACACTTAAACAACTGATACATTCAAATGTATTAGAAACCCATCACAACGACTAACACACTTACACAACTCATACAATCACATGTATTAGAACCCCCCCCCCCCAAATCCAGCTACTAACACACACAACTGATACAATCTCATGTATTAGAACCTCATCACAACTACTAACACACTTACAACAACTGATACAATCACATGTATTAGAACCCCCCCCCCCCCCAATACAGCTATTAACACTTACAACAACTGATACAATCATATGTATTAGAACCCCCAAACAGCTATTAACACACTTACAACAACTGATACAATCATATGTATTAGAACTCCCACACAGCTATTAACACACTTACAACAACTGACACAATCATATGTATTAGAACCCCCACACAGCTATTAACACACTTACAACAACTGATACAATCACATGTATTAGAACCTCATCACAACTACTAACACACTTACAATAACTGAAACAATCACATGTATTAGAACCCCATCACAATTATTAACACACTTACAACAACTGATACAATCACATGTATTAGAACCCCATCACAAATACTAACACACTTACAATAACTGAAACAATCACATGTATTAGAACCCCATCACAACTACTAACACACTTACAATAACTGAAACAATCACATGTATTAGAACGACATCACAATTATTAACACACTTACAACAACTGAAACAATCACATGTATTAGAACCTCCACACAACTACTAACACACTTACAACAACTGATACAATCACATGTATTAGAACCCCATCACAACTACTAACACACTTACAATAACTGAAACAATCACATGTATTAGAACCCCATCACAATTATTAACACACTTACAATAACTGAAACAATCACATGTATTAGAACCCCATCACAACTACTAACACACTTACAACAACTGATACAATCACATGTATTAGAACCCCATCACAACTACTAACACACTTACAACAACTGATACAATCACATGTATTAGAACCCCATCACAACTACTAACACACTTACAACAACTGATACAATCACATGTATTAGAAGCCCCCCCCCCCAAATCCAGCTACTAACCACACAACTGATACAATCACATGTATTAGAACCTCCACACAGCTACTACCACACTTACAACAACTGATACAATCACATGTATTAGAACCCCATCACAACTACTAACACACTTAAACAACTGATACATTCAAATGTATTAGAAACCCATCACAACTACTAACACACTTACAACAACTGATACAATCACATGTATTAGAACCCCATCACAACTACTAACACACTTACAACAACTGATACAATCACATGTATTAGAACCCCATCACAACTACTAACACACTTACAACAACTGATACAATCACATATATTAAACCTCCACACAACTACTAACACTTACAACAACTGACACAATCACATGTATTAGAAGCCCCCCCCCAAATCCAGCTACTAACCACACAACTGATACAATCACATGTATTAGAACCTCCACACAGCTACTACCACACTTACAACAACTGATACAATCACATGTATTAGAACCCCATCACAACTACTAACACACTTAAACAACTGATACATTCAAATGTATTAGAAACCCATCACAACTACTAACACACTTACAACAACTCATACAATCACATGTATTAGAACCCCCCCCCCCCAAATCCAGCTACTAACACACAACAACTGATACAATCACATGTATTAGAACCTCCACACAGCTACTACCACACTTACAACAACTGATACAATCACATGTATTAGAACCCCATCACAACTACTAACACACTTAAACAACTGATACATTCAAATGTATTAGAAACCCATCACAACGACTAACACACTTACAACAACTGATACAATCACATGTATTAGAACCCCCCCCCAATACAGCTACTAACACACAACAACTGATACAATCACATGTATTAGAACCCCATCACAACTACTAACACACTTACAACAACTGATACAATCACATGTATTAAACCCCCCCCCCTCAATACAGCTACTACCACACTTACAACAACTGATACAATCACATGTATTAAAACCCCATCACAATTACTAACACACGTATAACAACTGATACAATCTCATGTATTAGAACCCCTCCCCCCATACAGCTACTAACACACTTACAACAACTGATACAATCACATGTATTAAAACCCCATCACAATTACTAACACACTTATAACAACTGATACAATCACATGTATTAAAACCCCATCACAACTACTAACACACTTACAACAACTGATACAATCACATGTATTAAAACCCCATCACAATTACTAACACACTTACAACAACTGATACAATCACATGTATTAAAACCCCATCACAACTACTAACACACTTACAACAACTGATACAATCACATGTATTAAAACCCCATTACAATTACTAACACACTTATAACAACTGATACAATCTCATGTATTAGAACCCCTCCCCCCATACAACTACTAACACACTTACATCAACTGATACAATCTCATGTATTAGAACCCCCTCCCACACCACATACACACACAACCACCACCACACTTACTGATAATAAAAGTACCCGACTTAATTCATTTATAAATTGGCAAACAGTTCATACATATTTTACACACATATTTTACATACATAGTTTATGCACACATTTTACACACATAGTTTACACTCATATTTTACATACATATTTTACATACATGTTTTACACACATATTTTACATATATATTTTACACACATATGTTATATACATATTTTACACATATTTATATATATTTCACATATATATTTTACACAGATATTTTACACAGATATTTTACACACATATTTTACACATATATTTTACACACATACTTTACACACATATTTTACACATATTTTACACACATATTTTACACACATATTTTACATACATATTTTACACACACATTTTACACACATATTTTACACACATATTTTACATACCTATTTTACACACATATTTTACATACATATTTTACATACATATTTTCTTCCACTGCTGTTGTCAGGACATTAAACCCAACTTCCAGAACTGTGTCATCTTGTACTTGGTGGAGTTGTTTGATGAGATCTGGTAGATGAGTTCACATAGATGAGATTTGGTAGATGAGTTCACATAGATGAGATCTGGTAGATGAGTTCACATAGATGAGATCTGGTAGATGAGTTCACATAGTTGAGATCTGGTAGATGAGTTCACATAGATGAGATCTGGTAGATGAGTTCACATAGATGAGATCTGGTAGATGAGTTCACATAGATGAGATCTGGTAGATGAGTTCACATAGATGAGATCTGGTAGATGAGCTCTGACTTAGGAATTCTGAAATGTATAAAAAAAAAAAATCATTTACAAACACATTGTTCTATACAGCACTCTGAAATATAAACAAAAGGGGAATGAATGAATGAATAATCTTTATTTTTAAAGGGTAAAGAATTGGGCACGCAGGCCCGTCTTACATTCTGCCCTTTATCACTCCATCTTTCATTCTTCCCACACACTTAATTTAGTACAAAAATACAAATTAAATTAGGAAAAACATATCAAAAGAGTGTCAGATTTAACTACTACATTCAAAGTAAAAGAGGAGAAGTAATTAACCTAATAAATTAGCACTCACACACACATACATACGCAGACATATACATAAATAAAAATACATTGTAAATACAGATCTTCTAACATATGTTTTTTTAACAAACATTAAAATAATTTCTAACAATATCTAACAAGTTGTTTTTCTAACTATGTCATTGAAGTACTTGATGGTTTACGAGCCATGTGTTGATAGAGTGCTAGTTATTTTATGGGATGTAAAGAGAGTATAGTTGAAAGCTAGAGAGACAGAACACTGTAAATATTAGTCAAATTATTTGAACAAATATAACAAAAGATCAAACTGAAGACTGTTTCTGGAGAATTCAGACAATATAGCACATAGATACTCTCAAACAGGAACCATCTGGCCGTACCAGTAAACAGAACTTGTTTACGGTATGAACAGAGTCACTACATCTGGAGCAAGAAGGGAACAAATTTTGTATGATTAGACCTCGAAAAAATCGTAGACAAAGCACTTTATTGAGACTGAGAGAAAGAAAAATCACAAGAGAATTTCCTGGGATTCGAACACGGACTCCGGTAGGACGAGCAGCCGTCTAGCCACGAGAGAACAGCTTACTATCGACTTAGCCAACTAGCACCCAACTAGCGAGAAGGGAAGGAACTGCGAGCAGGAAGTTACATCCCCTGTGTTAACAATAACATATTCGTATAGTCAGAGGAAACAGAAGAACAGCGCACATTAAACAGAAAAAAAAACGATGTATGTTAATCAAGTTAATCATGCCCCGTTATTATTTCTAAATGTTTCACTCATGTATACAGATATTACTAGGTGTCTGACAGAATATCAGACAGAACAAGTCCCATAAAACCCAATCTATATCCACGGAGAGGTTTAGAACCTCATATTTCCTAAGGCCAGCAGTTGGTATAATTATATAATGAAATATATGTTATATATATATATGGCAACGGATATTTTATTAAAGAAACCCATATTAAAATATCAGTCTTCTTCCCTCGCAATAAAACAAAAAAAAATTTCATTTGAGACAATGGTGAATACAAGTTAATGGAAGACAATGGAAAGACGATGCAGCATGAAACTTGTAGAGAAACCATATTTGTGAAGTGAACACAGGTCAGCATGCAGCATGAAACTTGTAGAGAAACCATATTTGTGAAGTGAACACAGGTCAGCATGCAGCATGAAACTTGCAGAGAAACCATATTTGTGAAGTGAACACAGGTCAGCATGGCCGTACGTTTCACATTCACTCAGAGCGGTAAAATATGAAAGTGTGCCATTCCTGGTCGGTGGATTAAAGTCTTAACTCCCATTTAAAGCTCTTTAATATGCCTAAAGTAAAGTTTAGATTTATTAAATCAATAAGAAAACGTGTTGAATTTTATTTGAAAAAAAAAGTTGAGTAACGGTAAATCCATCTGTTCTTGTCTGTCAATGTTGTGACCATCTTGAGGTTTAAACACAATGAGGGGAGCTGTGACCATCTTGAGGTACAAACACACTGAGGTGAGCTGTGACCATCTCGAGGTACAAACACACTGACGGGAGCTGTGACCATCTTGAGGTACAAACACACTGAGGGGAGCTGTGACCATCTCGAGGTACAAACACACTGACGGGAGCTGTGACCATCTTGAGGTACAAACACACTGAGGGGAGCTGTGACCATCTTGAGGTACAAACACACTGAGGTGAGCTGTG
Organism: Achatina immaculata; assembly: GCA_009760885.1. Taxonomy (NCBI): domain Eukaryota; kingdom Metazoa; phylum Mollusca; class Gastropoda; order Stylommatophora; family Achatinidae; genus Lissachatina; species Lissachatina immaculata. Next base: position 36,498,311 of record CM019695.1, read on the forward strand.
ACCATCTCGAGGTACAAACACACTGAGGGGAGCTGTGACCATCTTGAGGTACAAACACAATGAGGGGAGCTGTGACCATCTTGAGGTACAAACACACTGAAGGGAGCTGTGACCATCTGGAGGTACAAACACAATGAGGGGAGCTGTGACCATCTTGAGGTACAAACACAATGAGGGGAGCTGTGACCATCTTGAGGTACAAACACACTGAAGGGAGCTATGACCATCTTGAGGTACAAACACAATGAGGGGAGCTGTGACCATCTTGAGGTACAAACACAATGAGGGGAGCTGTGACCATCTTGAGGTACAAACACACTGAAGGGAGCTGTGACCATCTTGAGGTACAAACACAATGAGGGGAGCTGTGACCATCTTGAGGTACAAACACACTGAGGGGAGCTGTGACCATCTTGAGGTACAAACACACTGAGGGGAGCTGTGACCATCTTGAGGTACAAACACACTGAGGGGAGCTGTGACCATCTTGAGGTACAAACACACTGAGGGGAGCTGTGACCATCTTGAGGTACAAACACAATGAGGGGAGCTGTGACCATCTTGAGGTACAAACACACTGAGGGGAGCTGTGACCATCTTGAGGTACAGACACACTGAGGGGAGCTGTGACCATCTCGAGGTACAGACACACTGAGGGGAGCTGTGACCATCTTGAGGTACAAACACACTGAGGGGAGCTGTGATGATCTTAAAGTGTACGAGTAGTGTACGAGTAGTTTATATTCTTGGCTGTCCATGATTTGATCATCTTAAAGTACAAACATCCTGTGCAGTTTACGGAACTTGCTTCAGGTCCAGAAGACCCGAGAGCAGGGAGCCTGATAGCCGACCCCACCAATCTGTTGATCACGACAAGCTAACAGTCATCATGGCTGAACACGCTCATCAGTTCACTAGGGACATCCAGAGGATGTTGGATAGAGTCTTGGCCAGCTCTGGTTTGTTGATCTCGAAGTCTTCCTCTATTTCATTCATCCTCGCTCAACCGGGACATAGATTCATAACAAAGGTGACCTCAAAACATAAAGGTATGGACAGGAAACGATGCAGATTATCAGGCACATGAAAGAGATCCTGAGTGCCAGAATACCAGTCCTCATAGTGGGAAAGATAGGAAAATATTATGGCACTGAAAGCTAGTAATATTAACGACGTGAAATCATATAAAGCAACTATATCTTTGTGAGGAGAGCTTTAGCACATTTCTCAGAAAGTCAGTGCGAAAACTTTTCTCTTTGAGCAGAATAAAATAATATCCGTCTTCGCTTTTGTACAGAGTATTGATGTCTCTGATCACATCGATTGCCCTAACTTCTCTACGCCACTTGGTCTACCTACCTTCCAACCTACCAACCTATCCACTCATCTGTCTGTCTGTCTGTCTGTCTGTCTGTCTGTCTGTCTGTCTGTCTGTCTGTCTGTCTGTATTTGTGCTTCACCACAGAGACCCTGGTGATACCTGTATTTCAGTAATAGTTTTAACACAAAAGTGTTGTTATAGAAGTGTTTTCACTGCTTGCCGAGCGGATGCTAGAGAGAGGAAGGGCAGACAGGCCCGTGTCCCTAATTCTTCACCACTTCAAAATAAAGTTCTCTCGTTCTGCCTTCAGTTATCTGTTCCTCCATTAGAACGATTTTTTACTGTGTCAGCTGTTGAATCTTACTTCCTCTCTCTCCCTTCCCTCCTCTCTCGCTCTCTCTCTCTCTCTCTCTCACACACACACACATATACATACACACAAACTAACTCAGAATGCAAACAACATAGGACTAAAGATCAACATAGGAAAGGCAAAGTTAATGAAGCAAAATGTGAACAAAGGTGAGAGACAATAAAGAACAAATGTGAACAAAGTTCTGAGAGTAGATAGCAAGTTAGTGGAGGAGATCAACGAGTTTGTATACTCGTACTATGCCTAAGGTGACAAGTACTAGTGTAATAAGGTATATTGGAATGACAGATTTACTATTTATGCCAACACGCCATCAACTATAGGCGTATGCCTCTGTGGCAATACAAAGAGAGTCAGAGATATTGACTTTTTGTGGATTTGAACTGTATTAGAAAGTCTTACATGTTGTTGTTGCCTGTAAGAGTTGGTAACACTATTTTACCAAAAAAGGCAAACGTGTCACTATGGTATATCCCGAGTGACACAACAACAATGCCAGGTTCGCAACTGCCACAACAAAAACAGCAGTGTTACGTAGGAAGACTTTTACATGACTTCCCACTCACTCAACAAGACTAACAGCAAGGTAGACTCAACGAAGGTAATAAATAGACTAACTTCCAAGATACATATCAACATTTATTAAACGGAAAAATGAATGACGGAAGATGGAGAAAAAACAAACTGCCCACATGGCAGGGTGATTTATCAAGCAATACAAGAGCTTCCCGGGCACGTAGTCGGTGCCATGGGGAAGAAAAGCCTGACAACAATAAGCAAGTAAAAAACAACTACTTACAGTATAGTGAACTTCCAACATATCTCCCGAACACACAAATCTGTCCTGACAAGGACAACGCTCTTAACATCTACATATCAATACAAGATGAAAGAAAATTGTCCTAAAGGACAATATGCTGAGCTGAAACTATTACATTACAAAAACTGGCTTGCAGCTACTCAACTGGGAAAATGACTACTCAGCAAAACATTCTACACAAAAGTCCCTTCTAATAAAAGTTGCTTAAGCTTAAATATTCCCCACATTTTTACCTTGAACTTTCTCGAAATTGCCTGTCTACTGACCTTAGATAATAAAGTGTCAAAACTAACCTTGAGTAAAAAAATTCCAAAGTTTAAATATTCTGTTACTAAATATAACTAGTCTAGAAAGACAGCTCACCAAGTCTGATGAAGCTAACATGTCATAACTGACCTTGAGTAAAAAAAAAACATTCCAAGACCTAAATTTTCCGCTACCAAATTTAGCTAGTCTAGACCAGTGGTTCTCAGACCCTTTTGCTGCACGGCCCACATTTAAAAGTCAAACATTTTTGAGGCCCACTAATAAAGTGCTTTATATTTGCAAGGTATAAATCTAACTTTATAAAGTATTATGTAATATTTTCTCTACATGATTAACTGCATATTCCTTGCTACACAAAAGTTATTTTCATTTACTAATAAAGTGACCCACAATTCTGTGGCTTGCGTCTGTGCAGTCTGCTCCTATGCATTGCATGAAAATGAGGAATAATTTTTTATTGTATCTACTTCTCTCTCTCTCTCTCTCTCTCTCTCTCTCTCTCTCTCTTTCTGCTTTGAGACTTCAGCGCGACGCACAATACTCCTTGTCACGGCCCACTTTTGGGACGAGGCCCGTGGTTTGAGAACCATTGGTCTAGACACACCAAATATATTAATAATTCGTGTGAAGTTAAAATATCAAAACTAACTTGGACCTATCTACGTCATAATTAAGTAAGGGCTTTGACCATTTAGTCGAAGTTTTAAAATTTATCTTTGATTTCCCTTTAAAAGTAGACATTTTACAGTGACAAGAGCAGTATAGTAATACTGTCACATTTTTATATCTTGGCAGTAGAGTAGTAGAAGATGGAGACAGCACACAGGACATCAACAGCAGACTTAACAGAGCAAACCAGGCTTTTGCAATGCTGCAGATTATATGGAAACCTAAAAAAAAACTAAGCATGAAGACGAAAATCAGGATATTTAAGAGTGATGTTCTAAGTGTATTACTCTATGGAAGTGAATGCTGGAAAATCGGAAAAACCATAGAAAACAAACTGAATTCTTTCCAGACTAAATGTTTACTAAAAATTAGACGAATATTTTGGCCAAACACAATAAGAAATAGCATCTTTTTAGCAGAAATGCATATGAAGCCACCGACAGCAATTATTGAGGAAAGACACTGGCGATGGTTGGGACATGTGCTCCACATGACTGACAACTCACTACCAAATATAGAACTAAGGTGGACACCACAGGGGAACAGAAGTAAGGGCAGATCAAAGGAGACATAGAGAAGAACAACAGAGAGGATGTTGAGCAATAGAGGGCTCACCTGGGCAAGAGTGGAAAAAAGGCAAAGGACAGGCGTTTGGTTTATGACCCATGTGCCTTGGGCACTTAAGGTTCAGTTATATATCACAACAGGAAATATTATAACAATAGGAAAAATAGAGGGAAGAAGAGCCAGGGGATGACCGAGAAAGATGATACTTGACGAGATGGTGTGAGAGGGAATCACCAGCTCAGCTAATGGCCTGTATGAAGGATCGCGTACTCTGGAGAAGCATAACAGCCAACGCCAGTCGGCACGGCACTAAATGATGATGATGATGATGATGATGATATATATATATATATATATATAAACTCTGAATGTATTGTTTCATGCATGTTTTAATGTTTAAAATTAGATTTATGCCTGATAATGTCCATGTGGCAAATGATTGCTCAAATTAGAAAAATAAATTTAGACGAAGGCACAAAAGTGTACTTCATTTATGAGTTGTGACAGTTATGAGAGTGGCATTTATGAGTTGTAAGATTTATGAGTTGTAAGATTTATGAGTTGTAAGATTTATGAGTTGTAAGATTTGTGAGTTGTAAGATTTATGAGTTGTAAGATTTATGAGTTGTAAGATTTATGAGTTGTAAGATTTATGAGTTGAATTTAAACTGTTTGTTTTCGACTGTACGTTCATGACGATGCAGCTAACAGTTTAGGTAGAGCAGGGGCTGCAGATGGACTGGAGTTCCGTATGTGCCCCTGTGTTATGAATAAGACACACTTGTCTCTGATGTCTCTGGCTGCATATGCCAAGCTTGCCTTCGGCTGCAGATGACAAGCTTGTCTCTGTCTACAGATGCCAAGGTTGTCTCTGGCTGCAGATGACAAACTTGTCTCCGACTGCAGATGACAAGCTTGTCTCCTACTGCAGATGCCAATCTTGTCTCCGGCTGCAGATAGCAAACTTGTCTCCGACTGCAGATGACAAAATAAGTGACACAGGGGACAAGAAGGATGCGTGGGATGTGAGACGTGGGAGATAAGAAGGAATAAAACCAGATCAGGGAAGTACTTCATCTGATGCATGCACTAGTTCATCATGCGTTTATGTTTTATGATCTGGATTAGCATCACTGCACTCCGGATATGCCCATCGGTGTTCAGACCCCCCCCCCCCTTTCCTGCGGCTGACAGTGTCTGTCCTGTGTTGGTTGACAAGTCCACATCGAGTCTACCTCTCGTTCCTGACCGTGCCAATGTGTACTCTCAGCTCTGTCAGTCTAAGCAGCGATGTGGACTTACTGCTTTCCAAATCCTCCACTCTGCCTATCTCTCTGAGTGCATCAACAATGTCACCTCGATTCAGTGGTTGTCCATCTGCGATGGCAAAGCCAGCCAACCTTTCAGATCTCTCATTTCCCTGGTTGCCCTCATGTACAGGGGTGTAAATGAGCGTGACTCTGTGGATCGCTTATCTCTGCAATGACTCACGCCACTGCCTGGGTACAGAAACTGTCTTGACTTTCCGGATCATACTCATCGAATCACTTAATATGCAGAACCGGGCATAGTCCTATGACCCCAGCCAGGTATTCTGACGCACACAGTGCTCTGAAGCACATAGTACATGATCATGTGCTCTGCCTCAGCGGTTGTCAGACTTTTATAGATTTTGACACACTTGACAATGCAAGTTTCTGTCGCGAAACACCTGTATTAAGCATAGGTTTATGGTATCTTACTGCTGACATTACATTATCTTGCAGCACAATAGTGTGTCGAGGTTAGTGTGTGAAAAACACTGGCTAACACACAAAACAGCGTTAAAGTTAGAAAATCTCAATCAGGCGTGTATAGGTCCCAGATTAACATAATAGTCCTACCGTTCATTCCTAGCTTCTGTGTCCGTGACTTTAACTCTTTTAGTACATATCTGTAAATGTTATTTTTGTTGGGTTTTTTTTATTATCACCTTTGTCAGCTTTCTACGAGTGGGGCATCAAATTCATCACACCAAAAAAAAAAAAATCAATGATGTCAGGTGTAAACTCTGAGGTTTATTGTAAAGACAACAAGGAAATAGTTTATTAACATTCTGGCTTCGATTAAACTCTGAGCAGTTGTTAGTCCAGTCCAGTTCCCAGTGTTGGTCTATTAGATGATGATGAATAATGTATGTGCTTCATTTCTGTCTTACTTGTACTTTCTCTCTCTTTCTCTCCACCTCTCTTTCTCACACACACACACACAAACACACAAAAAACGAGAGCACACCTATCACAAACTTGCAAGAATTCTTCTTTTAAAATCACATGACGCTACTGACCAGATCTCGATGTGTTTTCTGCTGAATAGTTTAGCGTCGCCAATTATATCTGTTCTGTGCAATCTTGAAAACTTGGACCACGTCGATCTGCACTGTTATACATAATGGATAACTCTCTCTCTCTCTCTCTCTCTCACACACACACACACACACACAACAGCTTCAGCTCTGGTTGTTTACCCCTTCACTGCTACTCCATATTGTATGTCTAACATTCTAACAGACACTCCGTTGGTAGCTTTAGTCCTATATGACAAAACCACAAACTTCTGGCAGACAAAGAGTTTTGTCACAAGCTGAACTGTGCCAGCAGCTGTGCCGGTGGTCGCTGTGAGAAGCGAGAGACTTTTATCTACAGCCAGTGCTGTAATACAGAACTTATCAGCAGAAAATATAGTGCAACTCCCTCTCCGACACTACACTTTGCAGCTACAACAAAAACCTGGGAGGTTAGTTACAACAACAGCAAAATCTGAGAAAACATTTACAACCAGAGAAAAACCTGCAAAGCTGTTTACAAGAACAGAAACATTAGTCTATTTTCTCTGTACTATAGTATCATTACTCTATTTTTTGTACTAAAGTATCCTTATCCTATCTATTCTGTACTAAAGTATCATCACTCTGTCAGTATGGCACCACTGTGCCATCACATTATTTATTCTATACAAAAGAAATAGCATCATACTATTCAGTCTGCATTAAAGTATCAAACCACTATCCACTTAATACTAAAGAATAGTTACTCTATCCATTCTATACTTAAGTATCATCACATTATTCACTGAATACTAAAGTATCATTATCAAATCTAGAATATCATTACTCAGTTTACTCTGCTGTAATGCATCATTACTCTATCTACTCTATACTAAAGCATCGTCAAAGCATTCAATCTATATTCAGGTATCATTAATCTATCTACTATATACTAAATTATCATTAACCTGTCCACTATATGCTAGAGAATAGTTACTCTATCCACACTGTATCAGAACATCATTACTCTATCCACTTTGTACTAATGTATTATTGTCCTATTTACTGCAGAATCAGCGTCCTGTCTGCTCTACCATCACCATCACAGCCTGTTTGTATTAATACGCCATAAATCTGCATGAACATTTAACTATCACTCCCAGAACTGGGGTTTTTCCTGATGCACACCAAAAAGACCACGGGGTCCAACCAGCCTCTAAGAATGCGTACCAGAGAAATCAGGGAAGGTAAATGCGGCCAGGCGTGATACTGACCACATCAGACTTTCATGTGCTGAAGGTCATGGAAATATGGGCCTAGCTTGGTATCCCCCAATATGCCTTGATGGCATGGAAACGAGAGTTTTGCATTTACCTTTTCTCTAATTATCACTTTTTTCTGTTATTTTCATCCAGTGATCAAGGTGATTATTTATCACATCAGTACGGTAGTACTCCTACACTTAGGGTCGACCGAGCTGCGGTCGTTCGTACTTGCCGTCGAAGTGTTTGTACTTACAGCTGATGTGATTCATTTTGTGATTAATTTACAAACATTTGTGGGAGTGTTTGTAGAATTACAAACACTCCCACAAATTTACCACAGTGAAATGAACTAACACACTCATTTGGTGAGTATAGGATATTAGCTTGTGGGTGTGTGCTTGTATGTATGCCACGTGTCATTGAAGACTTGATACAATATGATTCTTTATTTAGTGTGATGTGATTTACTTTTAGTGATTAGCTTCCGCGTAGTTACTGTGGCAATTTGTATTCTGCTAGGCCTATAACCAAAAGAAAAATAATCCAACCTACCGAGTAAAAACACTTAGTAGTGTAAGTGATGGTGAACATATCTATTCATCTTGTAACATGTTACTGTAGTGAAGTGTACTTAGTGTCAGACCTCACCCTATAAAGGTCGACATTCAGACAAGTCGACTCGCGGCAGGAAACCTCGGTCCTGAATGCGGTCGTAAATCCGTGCACGAATGTATATGTTATTCTTCATCGTATTCCTCTTGTGTGTATCCTAGCTTTTGTTTCTCGTTTACTTCGCTGCGATGAGCACACTGGTATTCAAAAAACTTTGTTTAGACCCTATTTATCCTATAGGAGCAATCTGGGCAGTTTGGGACAAAACGCCATGTTGTTTATCATTTAGTACGGATTGTCATCGTCCGTTTATCTCATTTCTCACCCAATCGCTTGCTTCCATTTCGTTTTTATCTACATCTATCTGGGCACATTTTGTGTCTGTCTTCAAGGAGGACACAAAAAAAAAAACGCTAAATGTTTAATTTTTCTTCCATTTTTCGTGGTTTTATCTTTTGTGTTGTTTTTGCAAGTGATCCTTGAAAATGGCTTTTGTCGAAATATTGGATTGTTGTATGTAAAAAATGTGCTCATCTTACTTTCCGTCACTCTCGTTCTTTCCCTCTGTCCTCACTCTTTCTATCTTTTTATAAAACTCATCTGTTCTGAGTGGCATTCACGCGATACTGGTGGGTCAGAGGTCAACAGAAAACATGGCAAGTTGTAATTTAAATGAAAAGTGACTCAGTGAAAGGAATCAGAGACGATAAAAGAAAAATCTGAATTGTAAGTTCCCCTTCGTGATTTTCTATGAAAACCTGGTGTCTTTTCCTTGTCCTTTATTTCCCTCCAAAACCTGGTGTCTTTTCCTTGTCCTTTATTTCCCTCCAAAACCTGGTGTCTTTTCCTTGTCCTTTATTTCCCTCCAAAACCTGGTGTCTTTTCCTTGTCCTTTATTTCCCTCCAAAACCTGGTGTCTTTTCCTTGTCCTTTATTTCCCTCCAAAACCTGGTGTCTTTTCCTTGTCCTTTATTTCCCTCTAAAAGAACCTCGCCTCCCCCTAGCTGATCATCATAATGTAAACGGGGCGCAGTAAGTCCTAGGTGATCATCATAATGTAAAGGGGGCGCTGTAAGTCCTAGTTGATCATCATAATGTAAAGGGGGCGCTGTAAGTCCTAGTTGATCATCATAATGTAAAGGGGAGCTGTAAGTCCTAGCTGATCATCATAATGTAAACAGGCCGCAGTAAGTCCTAGCTGATCATCATAATGTAAAGGGGGGCTAGAAGTCTAAGACGAACATCCTAACAGAAACAGGGCGCTACGATTCTAAGATGAACATTATATTTTGGCGCTATATGTTTGATCATCATAATATGAGTAGGCCTTACAAGTCGAAGCTCCATACAATAATGCGAAAAGGTGGGTTGCAAATATAGCTTGTCATCAAACTTTTTGTCATCAAACAAGCCGAAGTTGATCATCAAAAAGTAAACAAACGAAACAAAACATCACCATGGAAACAAATCACTTACCTCCACCAAACGTACGACTCACAAGCAAATACAGTCAATAGGCTCTCTCGTAAATCATAGCACAAAGCGCTTTACAAACACACAAGTCCACAAACTGCCCTTGCCAGTTCTGTGTCACGAATAAGCAGCATTTTTTCACACAACTCTGAAAGGTCTCTTACATTAGCACACACAAAACACCTTTGCCAGCCACATCTATTATACACAGACAAATATCGGATGTCTGCATGTGATAAAAACTTATTCGATTATATTTCATTGATAATAATTATGTAACCGAATACCAGGGCAGAGGCAAGACGTCAGGTGTTTTAAATCAGGGCACTGTGAAACTCGTAATGTAATGGGAAAGAGGGGGAGGGGAGGGGGGGGGTATGTAAGACTTAAGAGACCGTAAACTAAATTGCCAAAATTATTACGGGTTATATTTCATGACTTGCAACTGAAGTAAACTCCGTATACAAAAGACAATGCGAGTTAGAACGTAATTTGTGGCCTTAACAGTTTGTGAAACTAAATTTCTCTGTCAAGAACGGTTGTGGCTAAAGAAACAGCAGTCTTTTTCTTTGTGAGGTAACTTTTTACTAGAGTTACTGGTGAGAAGATGAAGATAGCGAAACGGCAACATTTTTCTTTGTAAGGTAACTTTTTACTAGAGTTACTGGTGAGAATATATCTTGTATTTAGTTTTACTGAAGTCAGTATGTTGTTATTATGTGTATGTCAATTAAATACACAAGCATATACACTATATACACATATTTTGAAGTGCCCGGAGAATGGGAGGGTATGTTTTATTTTACTATCAAAAGCGAAGCTGGGGGATTGGGGGAGGGGGTAATATGTCATAGAAAACAACAAAAGTTAAGACTCTTTGGCTTAAGAAATGTTTCCACGCATGAGTGCACCACAAGTTTTATTACCATGAAAAGCTTTCGATGCCCTCCATGTTGCAGGATTTCACGTACACCAATCAATCAATCAATCAAGTGCCGTGCCGCGTGACGTAGGCGATCATTTCTCTCCACAATTCCCTGTTTTTAGACTTGATTATGAGATCTGCTGGTGATTTTCTTCCTAGCCACACTGACAGCCCATCCAGTAATTTCTCTCTCTGTCTTTCCGTGTCTTTTCTTCCCTCAGTTTTTTTCAGTTGCCGTAATGTTTTCCAATTTTCCTCTTCTTAGAAATTATCCTACAAATCTCGCTTGTCTGCCTCTGATCTTTGCTGTAATTTGCCTTTTAACTCCAGCCTCTCTTAAGACTTTTTCGTTGGTTTTCTTAGCTGTCCATGGTGCCTTCGACATCCTTCACGTATACGTGGGATGTTAAACATTTCCAGAGGAGTTAGACGAGATATTACACATACACACACAGATACACATACACAGATCCCCACACAGACACACAAACCTCCACACCCACACACACCACACCAACATCAGGTTCACAGCAAAGGTTTTCCTTATTGATATTTCTCTGTAATATTTACCAGCCTTGTTTAGAGGAAGGCATATTTTCTCCGACAGATGTTACTTTTAACTTTTTTTTCCCCTCAAACGTTTGTGCCAGGACATGTGTCCTTAGAACAGCCCGTGACTGTAACTTCTTTAACTGCTTGTGACAACATGTCCGCCTACAGACATCCTGAAATATAGACAACACTTCGAAACAACACAAAGAAAAGGAGGAGCGGTGTTATTTTAGTCACGAAAACCACAACAAAGAAAATAACAGACAAACTGAACGCACTAGACAGACTCCGACAGAAAATACGTCCAGCTTTTCTATTTTCAATAACATCGTGACCACCATTTTCTGCATTCCAGAATGTATTACTTCCAGCGTGAGAATTTAGAGAAGACCGTCTTCTTGGAAGGACACATAATGGGAAAAAGAAAGAGAGGAAGACCAAGGCGAAGATAGCTGCAAGACATCGTTGATGATCTGCAAATGGATGCATGAGCTCTTCGGTTTCCTGTGGAATATTGAAGTCCTTTTTGGTTTTTGTGTGTGTATGTGTGTTTTGACAACGACGCAGTTTTAGTTTCAAAACATTAGTTATTATATAAGCCTGTTTGTATATAATTATGCACTCAGGTGTACATATCATCCAAATCACTATCATCTCATGTTTTGTTACAGCCCCCCATTTCATTATTTCACTTCACGGGCAACCATCCTCACCTCACGTCATTTGCACTCGGTTTGTACCTGTCAGACAAATAAACTTAATTTTAAAAAAAATGGATGCATCAGCAGCAGGCCATCTTGCTCACAACCGAGAGGCATACAGAAGGCAAAGTTCCGCAAGGGACATGCAAATGGCTGACTGAGCACGTATTCATCTTATCTCTTCCCTTCTCTCTTTCGTCATCTTATATATTTTGCATGAAGAAGATGATGTTTGTTATATTTTGTTACTAAGATAAAACGGTAACTTTTCATTATCACAGTTTTGTTTTAACGACGATGTACTTTATACACTTAGAAGTGCCGAATTTAGACTTGGTGAGGTCTCAAGCTGTAGAGCTGGATTTAGACTTGGTGAAGCCCCAAGCTGATGTGCTGGATTTAGACTTGGTGAAGACCCACGCTGTAGAGCTGAATTTAGACTTGGTGAAGACCCAAGCTGTAGAGCTGGATTTAGACTTGGTGAGGTCTCAAGCAGTAGGGCTGGATTTAGACTTGGTGAGGTCTCAAGCTGTAGAGCTGGATTTAGACTTGGTGAAGACCCAAGCTGTAGAGCTGGATTTAGACTTGGTGAGGTCCCAATCTGATGTGCTGGATTTAGACTTGGTGAAGACCCAAGCTGTAGAGCTGGATTTAGACTTGGTGAGGTCTCAAGCTGTAGAGCTGTATTTAGACTTGGTGAGGTCTCAAGCTGTAGAGCTGGATTTAGACTTGGTGAGGTCCCAAGCTGTAGAGCTGGATTTAGACTTGGTCAAGCCCCAAGCTGTAGTCCTAGATTTAGACTTGGTGAGGTCCCAAGCTGTAGTCCTGGATTTAGACTTGGTGAAGCCCCAAGCTGATGTGCTGGATTTAGACTTGGTGAAGACCCAAGCTGTAGAGCTGGATTTAGACTTGGTGAAGCCCCAAGCTGATGTGCTGGATTTAGACTTGGTGAGGTCCCAAGCTGTAGAGCTGGATTTAGACTTGGTGAGGTCCCAAGCTGTAGAGCTGGATTTAGACTTGGTGAAGCCCCAAGCTGTAGAGCTGGATTTAGACTTGGTGAGGTCCCAAGCTGTAGAGCTGGCTTTAGACTTAGTGAAGCCCCAAGCTGTAGAGCTGGATTTAGACTTGGTGAAGCCCCAAGCTGATGTGCTGGATTTAGATACATTGTTTAAGCCATTATGGCTTTGCGCAGTGTACTGAGAGTTATGCTGAATCAGTGCATGAATCTCTTTATAGAAACACGCAACAACTCATTATGTCTTTCATTCAGTTATCATTGTCCGTTATATATATATATATATATATATATATATATATATATATATATATATATGTTTGGTCTGAGATGTAACAACAAAACATTCAACATGATAACAATGTTTTAAAAAATCACATACTTAACTGCAGTTCGATTTATCTCCAGTGTTAAGTGATTGTTGTACTCGATGGTGGTATTAGTAGATCTATGTAATCAGTCATCGCATTTACTTAAACATTAACTCTAGCGGTATCGCTTTTAGTCAGAAGCGGAATACGATTACCGGTCGGTAAATCCCAACTCCGCGGCTCATTTTTGCCTGTGATCACTCGGGCGTGACCTGTGACATGGGACAACACAAATGTCGACTGTTAAAACGGCTGAATGCTTTCAAGCACGGGTTTTAACGCCCAGGTTATCATATCAGTTATCACTACCCGCCATTATCGCGGTCACTCTTGTCTGGGAAGAAAATGGAAAATATCTGCAGAGCATTCGTGAAAGAACTTACTGACCTGGACTGAGGACCAGTGACATATGTCCAGAGCTGTATCACTTGGGAAAGGTGAGCCAAACCAGGACACACAAGATACTGATGCACAGAGACTAGACTTTGCAGCTGAAATATGGTTTATGGCTAATTACGCGAATCAAGTATTTGTTAACTGCTGAACAACATCATCTTCCACAGCTTCCATTAACAGCTACCAGCTCGTCAGTCGGCCAGTCACCCAATCAGTCAGTCACCCAATGAATCAAACGAGTCAGTCACCCAATCAGTCAGTCACCAAAACAGCCAGTCAGTGAGTTATGTAATCAGTCAGTGACACAGACAGTCATTCAGTCACCCAGTCAGTCACTTACCAAATCAGTCACTCATCAAATCAGCCAGTCAGTGAGTTATGTAATCAGTCAGTGACACAGACAGTCAACGGTCACCCAATCAGTCACTCACCCAATCAGTCACTCACCAAATCAGCAAGTCGGTGAGTTATGTAATTAGTCAGTGACATAGACAGTCAGTGAGTCACCCAATCAGTCAGTGACGCAGACAGTCAGTGAGTCGCCCAATCAGTCATTGACACAGACAGTCAGTCAGTCACCCAATATATCACTCGGTCAGCTGCAGCATCCAGTATCATAAATTTGGGACACACCCATATCTGCTTCCCTTGTCGCTCCAGCAACCGTCTAACTATGCTAAATCTCCCAGTCGTATGCACCATATAAGTCCGGTACGCTCTGCGGCTGAACTATCTGCCACTCTTAGCTCCCTACAACTAAACTATCTGCCACTCTTACCTCCCTACAACTGAACTATCTGTCACTCTTACCTCCCTACAACTAAACTATCTGCCACTCTTAGCTCCCTACAACTAAACTATCTGCCACTCTTAGCTCCCTACAACTAAACAATCTGCCACTCTTAGCTCCCTACAACTAAACAATCTGCCACTCTTACCTCCCTACAACTAAACAATCTGCCACTCTTAGCTCCCTACAACTAAACTATCTGACACTCTTACCTCCCTACAACTAAACTATCTGCCACTCTTAGCTCCCTACAACTAAACAATCTGCCACTCTTAACTCCCTACAACTAAACAATCTGCCACTCTTAGCTCCCTACAACTAAACTATCTGCCACTCTTAACTTCCTACAACTGACCTGTCTGCCACTCTTACCTCCCTACAACTAAACAATCTGCCACTCTTAGCTCCCTACAACTGAACTGTCTGCCACTCTTAGCTCCCTACAACTGAACTATCTGCCACTCTTAACTTCCTACAACTGACCTGTCTGCCACTCTACATTTTACAATTTCTCCAGCACATCGACTAAATTTTATAATTTCTCCAAACCATCCTCTACATTTTCTAATTTCTCTACCCCATCCTATATATTTTATAATTTCTCTACCCCATCCTCTATATTTTATAATTTCTCTACCCCATCCTCTATATTTTATAATTTCTCTACCCCATCCTCTATATTTTTCTCTACCCCATCCTCTATATTTTATAATTTCTCTATCCCATCCTCTATATTTTATAATTTCTCTACCCCATCCTCTATATTTTATAATTTCTCTACCCCATCCTCTATATTTTATAATTTCTCCAACACATCCTCTACATTTTATACTTTCTCCAGCATATCGTCTACATTTTCTACTTCCTCCTTACACATGGTCTATATTTACATGTATTCATTTTCTTCGCCATATTTGCTGTCAACAACTTAAGAGGAAAGTCAAGATGTCCTGACTGTGTTTTTTTGCTTAAAATAAGGCCACTCCCTGCTACGTAAATCCTGTCTCCAGTTCTGAATGTATCCCCTTCATTCGCCCCCCACCCCCCAACTGTAGCCAGACTCGAGGGTGGCAATCAGAAGAGGGAATGTCATCACAGCCGAACAGTTGGTTCATGATGACGACAAAGACGAAAACAACGACGTGAAACATGATGTGCCTGTGACAGATAGTTAAGGTCAGATCATAAATGTACTGATACGGGGGATATTTGAGAAGAAAACGGTCAGATTTCCTGATTTTAAAAATGCAGCCAGTCTTGTAATAATATCACGAAGTCTGAAAACAAAAACAAAAACTTTATCTTCATTAAAACAAAACAACGGCCGCCTTAAACTGTGTCACATAACCTCATTCAAACTTTCAGAAAACGCCACTCATCTAGAACTCAGCCATCACCTCGGTATATAAAACATATTCTGCTGGTAATGCAAGTACATTTTATTCTGACTAAAAGGGCTACCGAACCTTCAGTTCTCAGAATTTTCTTCGTCAGTATTCAAGATGTTAAAACAAATACCCTTTGACGCGTTATTTGTCAGGGGCTAAAAGGTCACTCCCATGTTTGTGATCTGGGTCAGTTAGTTCTCGGACAGGAAAGGTAATCTGATTGTACTAGGGGAGGTAACGACTGTTACACTAAAACTAAGGGACAAAACTCAGCAGCCGGCCAGGGCAAAAGGTAAAAGTAGAAGTAATCCTGTCCTGCCTTAGAGGCACATTGGGATATGGTGTTAGTGTATCATAGCTCAGTTATAGTTAGTGTATCATAGCTCAGAGTTATAGTTAGTGTATCATAGCTCAGAGTTATAATTAGTGTGTCATAGCTCAGAGTTACAGTTAGTGTGTCATAGCTCAGAGTTACAGTTAGTGTGTCATAGCTCAGAGTTATAGTTAGTATGTCATAGCTCAGAGTTATAGTTAGTGTGTCATAGCTCAGAGTTATAGTTAGTGTGTCATAGCTCAGGGTTATAGTTAGTGTGTCATAGCTCAGAGTTATAGTTAGTGTGTCATAGCTCAGAGTTATAGTTAGTGTGTCATAGCTCAGGGTTATAGATAGTGTGTCATAGCTGAGAGTTATAGTTAGTGTGTCATAGCTCAGAGTTATAGTTAGTGTGTCATAGCTCAGGGTTATAGTTAGTGTGTCATAGCTCAGAGTTATAGTTAGTGTGTCATAGCCCAGAGTTATAGTTAGTATGTCATAGCTCAGAGTTATAGTTAGTGTACCATAGCTCAGAGTTATAGTTAGTGTGTCCTAGCTCAGAGTTTGTTTCATAACTGAGAGTTATGATTTATGTGTAATGGATTTGGTTTACATCTTTTTTTTAAACCAACCTACAACCTGTTACGCTGAATAATGTATCTTGGCGCTTGTCAGGCAGATTTTGAACAAACTTGAGGATTTATTTACTGATCTTGTTGTCTCACAATTCTCTGTTGCTACGTACAACTGTATGAAAGTACAAGTGGAGGATACTAATACACATATAATAACGTCAGTGTTCAAATAAGAGCAATAAATAATAAAGTAAAATTATACAGGGAGTTCACAAAGTCAGTGTGCAGTATCCCAGTATCGATTCCGGTATCGTAATCTTAGTGACTGCGATATCTATACACACCTACCTGCCGTATGGTAGCGTGACGTGGCCAATCAGCGTGATGAGTTTTTAAAATATCTTACGTAATATAAGCTATTGTGAACATCATTAATGACCTCTACAACGGATATGTTTATGCAATCAAAACAGAAGAAGGGATGAGTGAATGGTTCCAGATTGAAACAGGTGTGAAACAAGGATTTATACTGTCTCATTTGCTTTTTGGAATTGCAATAGACTTCATAATGAAAAAAATGCTGCACAGATAACACAGGTATTGATTGGGTACATGGGACCCAACTAAAAGATCTTGATTTTGCTGATGACATAACTCTTATCAGTAAGAATTTGAATTCCATGCAAGAAAAAAACAGACAGCCTGTCTTCACTGGCTAGCAAAATAAACTTGAAATTAACAAACAAGGACAAAATAAAAATAATGAAAGTTCCCATTAATCAAAACGAGAAAACACACATAGAAGGGACAGATATTGAAGATGTCAATCAATTTGCATACCTTGGCTCTACACAGACCAGGATGGTGACACAGACAGGAAGTTAGAATTAGAATTGCAAAAGCAGCATCGATCTTCAAGAATCTTGAGAACATATGGCATTCAAAAGTTATAAGCACAAAAACCAAGTTAAGACTATTCAATTCAAATGTAATATCCACCCTCATGTATGCATGCGAAAGCTGGAAAACAACTAAAGAAATAGACAAGAAATTAGACTTTTGAAAACAAATTCCTAAGAAACATACTCGGCATCAAGTGGAACGAATTCAAGAACAATGCAGAGATAAGACAGATGACTGAACAACAACCAGTCTCATGTGTGATCAGGAAAATGAGATGGACATGTTAGTCACGTGATGAGAAGAAACGATCAGAGAATCCCAAAACAAGCTATCAAGTGGAACACAACAGGCCAAGAAAAAAGAGGCAGACCACGTGAAACTCTGAAGAGGACATTGTTAAGAGAGGCCAAATTAATAGGCATAAAATCCTTTGATGAGGTTGAAAAGCTCGCAGAAAACAGGAAAAAATGTGACGTTTAACATCACGGGAAGGATATAAGATATAAGCTAATCAAATCTTATAACAAATATTGGAAGTGACGTCCTTTGTGCCTGAACACGTTTAACTTTTATTTTTTTCGCAAACACTTTTCTAGATCTGCTTGTGTAATGCTTCTTATGTACGTGTATTTTGTGTGTTAACATAACCTGAGAGGTGAAACCAGGCCTCATCTGTAAGAAAAAAAAATGACATCAAGAATATCATCAGTTTTAGTTTGAATGAAATGTGTATACCATTCACAGTAACTGAGTCGTTTTCCATGATCCGCCGATAGCAAATGTTGGCCCGCAGCTACTTTATATGGGAAGAGTTTCAAGTTTTCTCTGACCGCTTTATGCGCTGTTACAAGCCCGATACCTTCCTGTTGTGCCAGCTCACGCAAAGCCTTTGAGGAACTCCGAAGCACAGAGTCAGAAATGTCTGATAACTTCTCCTCGTTAAGTTTAGATGGTCTCCCACTACGCTGTGCGTCTGACACTGAGTGCCCAATATCTTCATACTAGAAGTTTTACATTAGAAAGTAATTCTGCTATGAAAATATGTAATAAACTACACAATGGATAACACTATAACAGTCTACAACTAAACAATGGAAAACACTATAACAGTCTAGATTTAAAATATTCTTACGGATACTGCTCTGTCGCGGAACAAACTACATGTACATAGCTTGGCTACAATAAATGGACAGATAGGCCACAGACATCCAGGATATCGGCCATATTTAGCCATCATTCCGTTTTGTTTGCTTAATCCCTATAATAAATAATTACCTTGTCATGGTGCCCTAGTGACTCATCTGACAGTCCACGTGTCTGGCGGTTCACGAAGGACTTGAGCCTGCCATTATGTAGCAGAGCAAGAAAGCAGAACAAATCCGGAACGTTATTAAAATGGAAAAAAAACACACACACACACGCTTAATCTAACGTCTCATTCTTCAACTTAAATGTAAGGTCTGAGGGCGCGACGAACTGAGATGCTACTAACTTAGCGTGGTATGTGCGCCAGTTCTAGTTAAATAACAGGATACTGGACATGATACGTCAAGTGTTCGCGTCCTACGACTCACTGTACACTGGCATACTCGCTTGAAGCTGGCTTTGCTCAGTTCGTCGCTGACAAATTCTTGTCTTGTATCCAGATATGTATTCTAACAATATGTTTTGTACAAGAATACAGGCAAAGATAGGCATTACAACCTCTTAATTTTAATGAAAACCGTATCCTTAAACCTCTGATAGTCTCTTGGAGGACAAGAGTAGCCGAAACAATAGTGGAGCTTTCCTTAAGTCAGCTTAAGTCCCACTGCGACTTGGCTGTGAAAATGGGCCCTGACTACACTACTAGGGAATCAGTCTGTGAAAGAAGAAGAAGAAGAAGAACGGAATGCCGCTGAGGGAATGTTGAACAATACTGGTTTCTTGTAAATACAAGAAATGACAAGCGACAGCTGAAGGTAACTGATTGCTGGAATACTTCTCGATGATGATGATGATGATGATGATGACGATGACGACGCATCAAGCTACCAGATCACAAGTAAACATAGAGCATAAATGTAAACATTGAGCTCAACAACTTTTCCAGATCACACAAACCATTCAAGTACAGTTCTAGATTACTCAGGAAATGTGTTTTTAAAATAGCTATAAAGTAAGCGATGTGTCTTTATCTTGTACTTGGGTAGCGATGTGTCTTTATCTTGTAATTGGGTTGCGATGTGTCTTTATCTTGTACTTGGGTAGCGATGTGTCTTTATCTTGTACTCCGGTAGCGATATGTCTTTATCTTGCACTCGGGTAGCGATATGTCTTTATCTTGTACTCGGGTAGATGTGTCTTTATCTTGTACTCGGGTAGATGTGTCTTTATCTTGTACTCGGGTAGCGATATGTCTTTATCTTGTACTCGGGTAGATGTGTCTTTATCTTGTACTCGGGTAGCGATGTGTCTTTATCTTGTACTCGGGTAGATGTGTCTTTATCTTGTACTCGGGTAGCGATATGTCTTTATCTTGTACTCGGGTAGATGTGTCTTTATCTTGTACTCGGGTAGCGATATGTCTTTATCTTGTACTCGGGTAGATGTGTCTTTATCTTGTACTCGGGTAGATGTGTCTTTATCTTCTACTCGGGTAGCGATGTGTCTTTATCTTGTACTCGGGTAGATGTGTCTTTATCTTGTACTCGGGTAGATATGTCTTTATCTTGTACTCAGGTAGCGATGTGTCTTTATCTTGTACTCGGGTAGCGAGGTGTCTTTATCTTGTACTCGGGTAGCGACGTGTTTTTATCTTGTACTCGGGTAGCGATGTGTCTTTATCTTGTACAGACTGGTACAAGGGGCGTGCTGTTTAAGAAGCAAACATACAAGCGAGGGAATGGGGTGTGAAGAGCTGGAAAGAGAGGTAAGTTTGTTGGGTTGGCGAGGTAGTTAGACAGGAAGGGAGGGGAGGGGGTGAAGAGCTGGAAAGAGAGGTAGGTTTGTTGGGTTGGCGAGGTAGTTAGACAGGAAGGGAGGGGAGGGGGTGAAGAGCTGGAAAGAGAGGTAAGTTTGTTGGGTTGGCGGGGTAGTTAAGGAGGGGAGGGGGTGAAGAGCTGGAAAGAGAGGTAGGTTTGTTGGGTTGGCGGGGTAGTTAGACAGGAAGGGAGGGGAGGGTGTGAAGAGCTGGAAAGAGAGGTAGGTTTGTTGGGTTGGCGAGGTAGTTAGACAGGAAGGGAGGGGAGGGTGTGAAGAGCTGGAAAGAGAGGTAGGTTTGTTGGGTTGGCGAGGTAGTTAGACAGGAAGGAAAGGAGGGTGTGAAGAGCTGGAAAGAGAGGTAAGTTGTTGGGTTGGCGGGGTAGTTAGACAGGAAGGGAGGGGAGGGTGTGAAGAGCTGGAAAGAGAGGTAGGTTTGTTGGGTTGGCGGGGTAGTTAGACAGGAAGGGAGGGGAGGGTGTGAAGAGCTGGAAAGAGAGGTAGGTTTGTTGGGTTGGCGAGGTAGTTAGACAGGAAGGAAAGGAGGGGGTGAAGAGCTGGAAAGAGAGGTAAGTTTGTTGGGTTGGCGGGGTAGTTAGACAGGAAGGGAGGGGAGGGTGTGAAGAGCTGGAAAGAGAGGTAGGTTTGTTGGGTTGGCGAGGTAGTTAGACAGGAAGGAAAGGAGGGGGTGAAGAGCTGGAAAGAGAGGTAAGTTTGTTGGGTTGGCGGGGTAGTTAGACAGGAAGGGAGGGGAGGGTGTGAAGAGCTGGAAAGAGAGGTAGGTTTGTTGGGTTGGGGGGTAGTTAGACAGGAAGGGAGGGGAGGGTGTGAAGAGCTGGAAAGAGAGGTAGGTTTGTTGGGTTGGCGAGGTAGTTAGACAGGAAGGAAAGGAGGGGGTGAAGAGCTGGAAAGAGAGGTAAGTTTGTTGGGTTGGCGGGGTAGTTAGACAGGAAGGGAGGGGAGGGTGTGAAGAGCTGGAAAGAGAGGTAGGTTTGTTGGGTTGGCGAGGTAGTTAGACAGGAAGGAAAGGAGGGTGTGAAGAGCTTCAAAGAGAGGTAAGTTTGTTGGGTTGGCGAGGTAGTTAGACAGGAAGAAAAGGAGGGGGTGAAGAGCTGGAAAGAGAGGTAAGTTTGTTGGGTTGGCGAGGTAGTTAGACAGGAAGGAAAGGAGGGGGTGAAGAGCTGGAAAGAGAGGTAAGTTTGTTGGGTTGGCGGGGTAGTTAGACAGGAAGGGAGGGGGTGTTAGCATAGAGATTTCTATAAGTGGGTGGGGGTGGTGCTTTGTGTAGGTGTGTTTGTGGAGAACACAAATAGATGTACATGTAGATAGATGCACTTGTACCTAGGTGTACAGATATGTGTACGAAAGCTCATTTCATAATGTGTACATCTCTAAAATTATTTAGCAGACATCTGTTGATGTACTTGTTCACATATTCATGGCCAAACATTCTCCCACACAAGGATAATATGTAACACCCCACACGATGATCATATGTAACACCCCACACAATGATCATATTTAACACCCCACACAAGGATCATATTTAACACCTCACACAAGGATCATATGTAACACCCCACACAATGATCATATGTAACACCCCACACAAGGATCATATTTAACACCCCACACAAGGATCATATTTAACACCCCACACAAGGATCATATTTAACACCTCACACAAGGATCATATTTAACACCCCGCACAAGGATCATATTTAACACCCCACACAAGGATCATATTTAACACCCCACACAAGGATCATATGTAACACCCCACACAAGGATCATATTTAACACCTCACACAAGGACCATATGTAACACCTCACGCGACAAGATTTATGCTGCAAGAAATGACAGAACACAAATATAGTATCTGGTTTCTATTATTTCCGCCAAAATATTGAACGATCAACGACCTGTGATGTTCTTTAAAATATGTACCTTTCCTTTTATCGTTCGAAAAATAAACCCGACGCAGACGTCAGAGCCAGGCGCACATGGCTCCATGGTTATAGAATTCTGCAATTTACTTCGGGGTAAATCCCGGCTCAAAAAGTTCAGAAATACTCGTGAAGGGTAAATCCCAGCTACAAAAGTTCAGAATGTTTGCTCAGGATGCGATTAACAGTAGGTTATTATTCATGAACAAACAACATTTTGTATGCATGATCGCCAGAATATTGCTCCAGTTTCTGCCATTCCAGTACTTCATGTCCTCCTGTGTACATTTCTGGCTTGCACTTTTGTGGTATTGTGTACACGCATCTGTGATTCGTATCCTATTGTGTACACGCATCTGTGATTCTATTCCTATCTCCGAGTACTTGAATCGGAAATGTAGATTCCCCTTTCGAATTAATTTCGAACTAAGCATCAGCTGTGAAATGTAGATGTTTTCTTTCTCCTGTAGTCTAAAATCTGAATGTAGGACAGCTGCCACGTGAAAAACCAGCGACACAGCCTATGCATGGGACCAACAACATAGTCTGAGTCATATATAGACCCAACAACATAGTCTGAGTCATATATAGACCCAACAACATAGTCTGAGTCATATATAGACCCAACAACATAGTCTGAGTCATATATAGACCCAACAACATAGTCTGAGTCATATATAGACCCAACAACATAGTCTGAGTCATATATAGACCCAACAACATAGTCTGAGTCATATATAGACTCAACAACATAGTCTGAGTCATATATAGACCCAACAACATAGTCTGAGTCATATATAGACCCAACAACATAGTCTGAGTCATATATAGACCCAACAACATAGTCTGAGTCATATATAGACCCAACAACA
The DNA here is from genome assembly GCA_009760885.1 of Achatina immaculata. Taxonomy (NCBI): domain Eukaryota; kingdom Metazoa; phylum Mollusca; class Gastropoda; order Stylommatophora; family Achatinidae; genus Lissachatina; species Lissachatina immaculata. The sequence goes on from CM019695.1 coordinate 36,521,692, forward strand.
TTGTCTGAGTCATATATAGACTCAACAACACAACCTGAGCTATATACGAGGGTCATACCGAAAGTCGTGAGCAATTTTTTTAAATCAAAATTTATAGATAGAGAAAATATAAATGTATCACCTTAACTGCACCCTTTTCTTCACTTTTCAACATAATCTCCATTTCTCTGCACACATTTGTCCCGTCGCTCTGCGAGTTTGAAAACACCCTCTGACATTTCCCATCAGCTATTATAATTGTTCCTAAGTACTTGAATCTATCAACTTGTTTTAGTTCTGGTTTCGTTAAGTTCGAGACAATCAACCAGAATACACCTTTCTGCATCCTAAAAAATGGTTCCCATAACCTTCCCAGAAGAATGCACTGTCTTTGCTTTCTTCTTGGTTGAAGAACTGAAGTGGTGCCATTACATACGCTGCCGTTTTGTTTCAGACGCATAATGATGGAACCATCTTTCATCACCTGCCACAATACTCATAAAAAATTCACTGCCTTCATTTCGATATATCTGAAGAAGGTCTTGTGATCTTCAGTCAACAAACATGGGATCAAGCAGGCACAAACTTTTCTATAGCCTAGAGTTTCAATCAATTCACTGTAATGCATTGTGTCCTATTCCAAGATTTACAGCGATTTCAGATACTGTGACACACCTGTCTTCTTTAATGATGTCGTCAACCCTTTCCACGTTGCGTTCAGCGGAGGCAGTTCGAGGGCGACCGCTGCGAGCCATATCTTGGATGCTCGTGTTTCAATATACGAAATGTTTCACACATCTTCTAACACTGCTAACACCCATACACACATCTCCATAAGCAAGTTGAAGTCTTTGGTGAATTTCAGCAGCGGGGATTTCCTCTTTAACGAAGAACTCAATAACAGCACGTTGACGAAACGAAACTTCAGCACTCGCCATTTTGTTTCTGATCCGCGTTGTCACGTGACACATAATGGTGACGTCATGTGACCTGTACATGAAGTGCAAAGGATGCAGGTTAAGGTGAGAATTTATATTTTCTCAATCTGTAAATCCTGATTTTTAAAAATTTTTTACTCACGACTTTCGGTATGACCCTCGTATATAGACCCAACAACACAGTCTGAGCTATATATAGACCCAACAACACAGTATGAGCCATATATAGACCCAACAACACAGTCTGAGCCATATATAGACCCAACAACACAGTCTGAGCCATATATAGACCCAACAACACGGTCTGAGTCATATAGAGACCCAACAACACAGTCTGAGCTATATATAGACCAACAACACAGTCCGAGCCATATATAGACCACTATTATCTCTAAACTGGGCATAAAATGTTTGGAGCCGAGCAAAAAAGAATAATGAAACTGCTACTTTTATTTTCCAGTTTCCAGATGTTACTCCGTGCTATAATTGCGATCAAGAAAAATACAATGATGATACATGTTTTTTCCTTTACTGTTTCTTTCTTGTTGAGATATGACTTTCGGGTCGGATGTTTCAACTGGTCTTTTATCTCGTAGTTTTGGTAGTTGCTGTAGCAGAATCTTGACGAGGCGAGTGGGCACACAGAGAATAGAAGGTCATTAAAATAAACGGGCAGATAAACTTCCGCTGCGTCCAATGTTATGGGAAAGGAGAATGTCCATTGAGCTGCTGAGGTATGCAAATTAATCTTGGTAACTAACACCAGACATTGTGACCACCAACATTACAGCTGTCCTGTTTTGTTTTTTTTTTAAATAGCAGTAGATTTACTATCGCTGTGGAAACATATAAAATTGTGTGAAACTCAAGTATGTGTTTTTGTAGTGTTCAAACTTTGGTACTAACAAAGACTCCTGCATCATGTGCTCTATACAAGCATACATTTTGGTGGTTGAACATTTCAATGAGAGTGTCACCTTTAAAGGTGAAAGTAACTCTGTTCTAACCCATAACTAGATGGCCAGACAGCAAAGTATTCATTCATTCATTCCTTTGCATGTCCCTTGCGGAACTTTGCCTCCCAAACAGCACTCCTGTAGGCCTCTCGGTTGTGAGCAAGATGGCCTGCTGCTGCTGCATCCATTTCCAGATCATCAACGATGTCTTGCAGCCATCTTCGTTTCGGTCTTCCTCTTTTTCTTTTTCCCATTATGTATCCTTCCAATACGGTCTTCTCTAAATTATCATGACGTTTAATGTGGCCAAAATATTTAAGTTTTCTCTCTTTAATCCTCTTTACTAGCCAGCCTTCTTCAATAGATAAGAATAGAATAGCAAAGTATAAGACTGTGATATTAGTTCTGTCCTGCTATCACCCTAATTTAATATTCTACTGTTTGCTAAACTGAGGTAATTTACTTGCTTCTCGACATAGGGTGGGGTTATGTTTCAGTGAACCCATAGTAAGTCAAACATGATAACTACGTAAATAAATAACTACTGTCACTGAATAAGTAAACAAAGAAAGCATTATGGTAATTAACTAAATACTTTAACAGTAACTGAAAACTACAGCAGGTTTATCCTGTTCTTACATGTACTGACTTTTACAGTGTTACGCACATTTGCACATACAGGCCACAAACCCTTAGGGAGCCCACAGATGTTATTAAGCTTGAAAGGGAAACTCACAGATGTTATTAGGCTTGAAAGGGAAACCCACAGATGTTATCAAGCTTGAAAGTGGGTCCATAGGCAAAAGAAGGTTATGACCCACTGACCTAGATTTTACTGTGACAAGGCAGATGTAGATTTCACTGTGACAAGACAGATGCAGATTTCACTGTAACAAGACAGATGCAGATTTCACTGTGACAAAACAGATGTAGATTTCACTGTGACAAAACAGATGTAGATTTCACTGTGACAAAACAGATGTAGATTTCACTGTGACAAAACAGGTGTAGATTTCCCTGTGACAAGACAGATTTATATTTCATTGTGACAAAACAGATTTAGATTTCACTGTGACAAAACAGATGTAGATTTCATTGTGACAAAACAGATGTAGATTTCACTGTGACAGGACAGATGTAGGTTTTATTTTGACAAGAACATTTTTTGTGTGCCGTGAAGGCCTAGTTTCTACCCTCGAGATACCTGTGACCAGGAACAGAACTTCCAGCTGGTGACTGATAAATGAACGATGACTTAAAAATAAGAACAGAGAGATGTATATATAAACTAGGAAAAAAGTAGGAACAGCTTTATTATTTAACCAGCACAAAGTTGTGATGTTTCGGCGCGAGCCTTAATCATACAAAAAAAACACACAGGGCAAAGAAATAGACAGAGGAGATAAAGTATAAATTCACATGAATACTGTGTTAAAAAATAATAATAAAATGGTTAGAGCACTTAGCAGTAACTTGTAAGAAGCTGTGGCTTGTCCTACGCTGTGTGTCAGAAATGCACATGGTGGAGTGTAGAGAGTATTTAAATTGAGACTTGGGGTGTGTGATAGGTGGGTCGTAACTGAGGGTGGTGGGTGGGGAAACCGTGGAGGAGAGAGAGAGTGATACAATGGTAATCTAGCCGCTAGAAGATGAAATATGTCATTATAGTTAAAGTGGAGGGATTGTAGTGTGATGCTGTGAAGAGGTTCTGAATTATGTGTAACAAGTGAGAAGGGATTGGAACTTAGTGGGGAGGGATTGTGGAAAAAAGAGAATGTTAAATGTTGCTGAATAACGAGTTTTGAAAGCATGTGGTTCCAGCCTATATATTCCTGAATGCAACGGCATTAATATCAGTTGTGTCAAAAGTATTTTGCAAGGTCATTTTGAATAGACTCAAAGATATAGTGGATACTGCAATGAGAGAAGAACAAGCAGGATTTCGAAAAGGGAGAAGCTGTCTCGACCAGATCTTTACTCTCAGAATAATACTTGAAGAACATATTGAAAAGCAGAAACCATTAATACTGAACTTCATAGATTTTAAAAAGGCATTTGATAGCATACACAGAGATTCATTATGGAGAATTTTATGTCTATATGGGATACCATCTAAAATTGCCAACATCATTAAGGACGTATACAATGAGTATGGTTGTGCAGTCAAGACAGAAGAAGGGATGAGTGAATGGTTCCAGATTGAAACAGGCGTGAAACAAGGATGTATACTGTCTCCTTTATTTTTTAGGATTACAATACACTTCATAATGAAAAAATGCTGCACAGGTAACACAGATATTGACTGAGGAGATAAAGTATAAATTCACATGAATACTGTGTTAAAAAATAATAATAAAATGGTTAGAGCACTTAGCAGTAACTTGTAAGAAGCTGTGGCTTGTCCTACGCTGTGTGTCAGAAATGCACATGGTGGAGTGTAGAGAGTATTTAAATTGAGACTTGGGGTGTGTGATAGGTGGGTCGTAACTGAGGGTGGTGGGTGGGGAAACCGTGGAGGAGAGAGAGAGTGATACAATGGTAATCTAGCCGCTAGAAGATGAAATATGTCATTATAGTTAAAGTGGAGGGATTGTAGTGTGATGCTGTGAAGAGGTTCTGAATTATGTGTAACAAGTGAGAAGGGATTGGAACTTAGTGGGGAGGGATTGTGGAAAAAAAGAGAATGTTAAATGTTGCTGAATAACGAGTTTTCAAAGCATGTGGTTCCAGCCTATATACTCCTGAATGCAACGGCAGTCAGAGAGGAGTAACCTTAATATCAGTTGTGTCAAAAGTATTTTGCAAGGTCATTTTGAATAGACTCAAAGATATAGTGGATACTGCAATGAGAGAAGAACAAGCAGGATTTCGAAAAGGGAGAAGCTGTCTCGACCAGATCTTTACTCTCAGAATAATACTTGAAGAACATATTGAAAAGCAGAAACCATTAATACTGAACTTCATAGATTTTAAAAAGGCATTTGATAGCATACACAGAGATTCATTATGGAGAATTTTATGTCTATATGGAATACCATCTAAAATTGCCAACATCATTAAGGACGTATACAATGAGTATGGTTGTGCAGTCAAGACAGAAGAAGGGATGAGTGAATGGTTCCAGATTGAAACAGGCGTGAAACAAGGATGTATACTGTCTCCTTTATTTTTTAGGATTACAATACACTTCATAATGAAAAAATGCTGCACAGGTAACACAGATATTGACTGGGTACATGGGACCCAACTAGAAGATCTTGATTTTGCTGATGACATAACTCTTATCAGTAATAATGTGAATTCCATGCAAGAAAAAAACAGATAGCCTGTCTTCACTGGCTAGCAAAATAGGACTTGAAATTAACAAGGACAAAACAAAAATAATGAAAATTCCCATCAATCAAAATGGAAAAATACACATAGAAGGGACAGATATTGAAAAAGTCAATCAATTTGCATACCTTGGCAGTTACATAGACCAGGATGGTGACACTAGAAAGGAAGTTAGGATCAGAATTGCAAAAGCAGCATCAATCTTCAAGAATCTTGAGAACATATGGAATTCAAAAGTTATAAGCACAAAAACCAAGTTAAGACTATTCAATTCAAATATAATATCCACCCTCATTTATGCATGCGAAAACTGGAAAACAACTAAAGAAATAGAAAAGAAATTAGACTCTTTTGAAAACAAATGCCTAAGGAAAATACTCGGCATCAAGTGGAATGAATTCAAGAACAATGTAGAGATAAGACAGATGACTGAACAACAACCAGTCTCATGGGTGATGAGGAAAAGGAGATGCACATATGTTGGTCACTTGATGAGAAGAAATGATCAGAGAATCCCAAAACAAGCTATCAAGTGGAACACAACAGGCCGAAGAAAAAGGGGCAGACCGCGTGAAACTCTGAAGAGGACATTATTAAGAGAGGCCAAGTTAACAGGCATAAAATCCTTTGATGAGGTTGAAAGACTCGCCGAAGACAGGAAAAATTGGCGAACTACTTTGCGAGCCCTATGTGACGTTTAACGGCACGGGAAGGATATAAGATATAAGATATATAAGTCAGAGAGGGAGGGAGAGAGAGATGGAGGGTGAGAGAGAGAAAGAAAGAAAGAGAGAGGGAGGGGGAGAGAGAGAGACGAATTCCAGCTGTAGTTGCCGTGAGGATTGTTTTCTTTCCCTGATCACTAAATAATGTGGTAGTGATGACAGCTGAAATAAAAGCCAGCAAAAAAAATCAGATCTAGCACACAAATAGTTGCGCAACATTTCTGATATCGGCTGTATTTGGACAATCTGTGCTGCAGATTGCTGGAACAAACTTATCGACCTGCTTCCGGCGACCTATTTTGTTTGGCGACCTGGTTAGCTGTAGTGTTTGGTGATTTCCAAAAACCTGCAGACTTGGATTGAATATAACAAACTAGGAACTGGTGAAGGGTCAAATGGACTTGCCAGTATTTAGTTTATGAGTGTTGTTATGGAGACGAAGACGTAGTACTCAAGATGATAAGTGGTCAGAGACCCACAGTTGACTGCTTACATCAGGGTCACTGTTAGCCAACCATAGACGTTCAAGACCCTGTTCTACATCCCAGTGGTGACCCTGGGAAATCAAACAGTCCAGCGGCGGGAGTAGGGGTCATAAACAGAAGGTGAAATCAGTACCAAGAAGAAGAAGAAGAAGATTTATCTCACCTACTTTTTTGTATATAGAGACAGTACTCTGCCAACACATGTAACGTGTAGCAGAAGAAACGGAATTATGTGGTAGAATTTACTGAAGAAAGGGAAATACTTGGTAGAATATGAGTAGAATAAATGGAACTGTGTGGTAGAATATAAGTAGAATAAATGGAATTATGTGGTAGAATTTATTGAAGAAAGGGAAGTACTTGGTAGAATATGAGTAGAATAAATGGAACTGTGTGGTAGAATATAAGTAGAATAAATGGAATTATGTGGTAGAATTTACTGAAGAAAGGGAAGTACTTGGTAGAATATGAGTAGAATAAATGGAACTGTGTGGTAGAATATAAGTAGAATAAATGGAACGGTGTGGTAGAATATAAGGATAAATGAAATTATGTGGTAGAATATAAGCAGAACAAAGTGAATTTTTGTGGTGAAGATATGCTGAATAAATGGAGTTGGGCAAAATATTAGATAATAAATTTAGAGTTATATGTTTTTGTGTAGTTTATTTATGGCCACCACAAATATTTTACTCTGTAGAAACAACATTTAACAGCAGCACACTTCTCCATGGAGTGAAACGAAAATGTTTATGAGAGAAGCTCATATAAAAATGTTTATGATAGAAGCTCATCAGCAGCATTACTACTTTACTAGATTTATTACAATCTGAAACTTGTTCTTGCATGTGACCGTAAAGTATATAGCAGATCAATTCTCACAACATTTCGTACAGCAGTGTAGAGTTCTTTATTACGTTACTGTATGTTTAGGCAGACGTTTTTTTAAAATCTGTACAAGCTGCGAGCTAGTGCCCGCTACAGTATGTTTAAGCAGACATTATTTAAAAATCTGTACAGACTGCGAGATACGGCAGTTTTCTTGTTTTGTTTTTTTTTTTTGGGGGGGGGGTATTTTCCGGTGAGTCTCGTCCTGCAGACGTATATTCTCCGCTTTTATTATGAGAGGCAATTTTCCCCCATTCAAGTACACATTTTTACATCTGACTGGGGGTGGGGGGGACGGGGGTAACCTACAACTTTAGAATAAGCAGACAGTCCACAGACGACTGCGCTACTTGTGCTCTCATTCTAAGCACTTAATTTTAAAGATCAGTTTTATTCTAAGTAAACAGAGATCATCCTATTCATATTTAGAAGGAGAATAAAATAAATTACGCGACTTTACAGCTTTAATAAAAATTTTAAAAAACGAAGAATTCCTAAACGATTATGGGGATAATTTCTATTATTGTGTTGTAGTAGTTGTCTAAGGCAGCTGAGATATGTATCAATGAGGAAAAATTGGAAGATGTGGAGAGTTTTGAATATCTTGGATCACTACTAACTAAAAATAGTGGAGATACAATGAGGGAAATTAAAAGGAGGACATCTATCGCTCTTCAGAAAGTAAAACAACTAAAGAATCTGTGGAGAGGAACAGACAGAACTACAAAAATAAGATTTTTAAGGGCATGTATCTTTCCGACCGCAACATATACCTGTGATTCCTGGACACTTAACAAAACAGCTGAGAAACACATAAATGCCTTTGAATGTAAATGCTACACAAGAGTTCTTCAAATATCATGGACACAAAAAAGAACAAATATATCCATATTACAAGAACTTAATACTGAAGAAGGCTGACTAGTAAAGAAGATTAAACAGAGAAAACTTAAATATTTCGGAGACATTAAACGTCATGATAATCTAGAGAAGACCTTCTTAGAAGGGTACATAATGGGAAAAAGAAAGAGAGGAAGACCAAGGCGAAGATGGATGCAAGACATCGTTGATGATCTGCAAATGGGTGCATCAGCAGCAGGCCATCTTGATTACAATCGAGAGGCCTACAGGAGTGCTGTTAGGGAGGCAAAGTTCCACAAGGGATTTGCGAATGAATGAATGAATGAATGAATGAGTAGTTGTCACTTGAGCCATGAAGCAGCACTCGATTTGTTGCTCAGAGAATGATGGAGATGTAAGAGTTCAAAATTACACGTTAACCCTCTTATCTCGAAAATATTCAAGGGAGTCTGACAGAGCTTGCAGTGTAAAGGTACAGTCCAACACAAACGATATGACAAACGGAAGATGAATTCCTCAGTTCATTGTTGTAATAATAATAAGGAGTGTTTGTGTTCAAATTACCAGAGTTTGTCAACAGCAAAAAACAATTACTGTACTGTAAATAGTGCAAGTAATGCGTATAAAATAGAAAAATGTAACATGAGGGTTTTCTCAAGGAAGTTCAAGAACATCCGGTAATTTTTCGTGGAAACATCATAGAAACATCATAGAAACATCATAGAAAGAACGTATGTAGAACTTACGAAGACTTGCCACGACATAAGAAATTGAACATTTTAGCAAAGTCACTGGCGGCTATATTGTGCTACATTTGCTGTTATTGTTTCTTTAAATATCGTTAAGTTCGTCACGCAAGAAAATGTCTAGCAGAATTTTCTATTATTACGAGAGTTTAAAAATATAGGGGGGGGGGGGGGGCTCCCAACCTGGAGTCTAAGATAGGGTCACGAGAACTATTCTGTTATACTTTCTGTAAAATTCCTCTACACTTATTTATTTATGTTTATGACAGGTCGTGGACCATGTACCACTGCCGATTTAGGGTCACGCTAACAAAAAAAAGCTTTGGAATTACTGTTTTAGAGTTTTCCGTTTGGTATAGCCAGTTACTGTGCCAACTGGAAAAACTGAGGAGAAAAGAGACAGAAGAAGACAGAGAAAGAGAAATTACTGGATGGGCTGTCAGTGTGGCTAGGAAGAAAGTCACCAGCGGATCTCATAATCAAGTCTAAAGACGGAGAATTGTGGAGAGAAATGATCGCCTACGCCATGCGGCACGACACTCGATTGATTGATTGATTGATTGATAGCCAGTTATGTCCTCTCACATGTTTGGGACATCATGTATAAGAGATATCTGCTAACAAGTCATAAGAGATATCTGCTAACAAGTCATAATAGATATCTGCTAACAAGTCATAAGAGATACTGCTAACGTTACAGATGGCGAACTACAAGAGATATTGTCTACGGCGTACTATAAGAGAATCGTCTAACACGTCAGGGATGGGGAACTATAAGAGAATCGTCTAACATGTCAGGGGTGGGGAACTATAAGAGAATCGTCTAACATGTCAGAGATGGGGAACTATAAGAGATATCATCTAACGCGTCAGGGATGGCGAACTATAAGAAATATAATCTAACGCGTCAGGGATGGCGAACTAAAAGTGTTCTGGAGTGTTGACTCTATCACGAGAGCCAAGAAAAAGCAAACAAAAACGAGATCCTGCTGGTAGCGGAGTTTACTGACAAGTTTGAACATTTCAACTCGTTAAAAGAGCTCATCCCATCTTCTTGTGTAGGTCTAGGTACTCAAGGAAAATCATAACAGTCATCACCATCATTATCATCATCATCATTGAGCGCAAAAAGCAAAAGGTCGGCTCTCATTTCACTCTGAACTAAAGAAAACGACCCATAGAACTTGAGATAAAAGGTGTCAACTAAAAATACAAGTACACAAGACACTGTCCTTGGTAAACAACAAGCCAGCACTTGAGAAATGAGGCCAAGTTAGAGCATGTACTTACCAGAGACTGGCTAAGTGTAGGTCGCGTACGTCCCACCAACTAACATAACCTCTCTTGTTTTAACAAGTGATTTACGTTTCGCTGTACACAGCGGGTAAAGATGCTTCCTCATCTCTTATCACAACAACTCCATCTGCATTGTATTAGGATGAGTCACTAACAAGAATCATTTATACGTAGCTAAGTGACAGTATTTCTAGATAAAATGACAGTATTTTTTAGATAAAGTGACAGTGTTTCTAGATAAAATGACAGCATTTTTTTTTTTAATAAAGTGACAGTATTTCTATATAAAATGGCAGTATTTCTAGAGAAAATGGAAGTATTTGTAGATAAAATGACAGTATTTTTAGATAAAGTGACAGTATTTCTAGATAAAATGACGGTATTTCTGGACAAAATGGCAGTATTTCTATATAAAATGGCAATATTTCAAGATAAAATGACAGTATTTTTAGATAAAGTGACAGTATTTCTAGATAAAATGACGTTATTTCTAGACAAAATGGCAGTATTTCTATATAAAATGGCAGTATTTCAAGATAAAATGACAGTATTTTTAGATAAAGTGACAGTATTTATAGATAAAATGACAATATTTTTAGATAAAGTGACAGTATTTCTAGATAAAATGATAGTATTTTTAGATAAAGTGACAGTTTTTCTAGATAAAGTGACAGTTTTTCCTAGATAAAATGACAGTATTTCTAGAGAAAATGACAGAAAAAGTATTTTCATGTAACGTCTCCACTAATTATCTCTTGTCTTGATGCTCATTTCTCCATTCTGTCTGTCACGCGTGTAAGAAAGGGAAAACTTAATCTTGACCGGGCGAAGTTGAACTCACACTCTTATCTAGTGTTTTAACTCTTATCTAGTGTTTTAACTCTTATCTAGTGTTTTAAATACGATCATAGTACTGGATGATTGTTGAAGGAAGGTGGAAGTTAATCTAAAGTAACAGCTAAAGAAATGGAAGCAAGATTATTTGCTGGGACATCACCCTGTGATTTAAGTAAATGCCAGCACAGCCGAGAGCAGGCGACATCTAGAGCAGTATTTCAAAGGTTTGTTTCAGCTGCCCCACCCTTTTATAACTCCTCTACTACATTAGTTTCTCAGCTTTTAATGTGATGGACGAGTTTCATGTAGGGACACAAGTTTCTCAGTATCAGGTTAAAAAAAAGTGCTAAGAAGAAGTCTTAGATTTCCACGTTCAGTAACTTTCAGTGTGTTTCTAGATCTCTACGTTCAGAACCTTTCAGTGTGTTTCTAGATCTCCACGTTCAGTAACTATCAGTGTGTTTCTAGATCTCCACGTTCAGTAACTATCAGTGTGTTTCTAGATCTCTACGTTCAGAACATTTCAGTGTGTTTCTAGATCTCTACGTTCAGTAACTATCAGTGTGTTTCTCTGTTTAGAAAGAAGCTTCGTAGCTGCACTGAAGTCTCACTCTACTAAATACGTAGTCGGGAAGGCAATAAATTCAATCTGGACTTTGTCCCACAACGTAGGCTAACGTACAGAAATGTTTTTCTGTAACTAAAAATCTCTATATGATTTTTTTTTTTAGTTTGGCCTCATTTCAACGTGATTTTGGAGTGAAACCAGTTCTTCTTCCATCGTTCCCAGTTCCTTACTGGTGACATCAAGGAGTGGGTTGATCACCCGGTCTAGTAACTGAAGTAAAAAAAAAAGAAGATCCTGAAATCTGTCAGACATGACCTGATCCAGATGTGAACAGTAGACCCGAAGGTCATCGATTGAGATTTGTTTCTCTTTGTCCAGTTCAGAAAAAACTTGGAAACTAAAACAGCCGGAGCCAGGAAGAGTTCATGGCCCCATTTGAAAAGGTGTTCTTTTCAGAGAACAGACAGAACGATTGCTGCTGGTTGTTTTGTGCTGTTATAATTCGATATTTTAGAGATTCTACACGGTATTATCTATACGGTATTGTCCACACGGTATTGTTTACACTGTATTGTCTGCACTGTATTGTCTACACGATATTGTCTACACTGTATTGTCTACACGGTATTGTCTACACGGTATTGTCTACACGGTATTGTCTACACTTGCTTTTTTGCTTATGGCACTGCTGATATTTTTGTGTGGACTCTCAGAAGCGATGTTCCGCTAGTGGCAGATACTTCTGAAGGAAAAAAAAACGCACCTTTGGTGCTAGTTAATAAAAGGATCTTTAGATCCGATTGAGACCTTTGAAGCGGCTTCAAACAGTGCTTTCAAATAGTGTCTTCAAACAGTGCCTTCAAATAGTGTCTTCAAACAGTGTCTTCAAATAGTGTCTTCAAACATTGCCTTTAAATAGTGTCTTCAAACAGTGCCTTCAAATAGTGTCTTCAAACAGTGCCTTCAAATAGTGTCTTCAAATCCTTTGGACTATCAAAGGAATGTGTTACTGACCCCTTCTGCTGCCTCACTTTCCCTCATCGCCAAATATCCCCCCTTTTCTTCCACTTCCTCCTACTGACCCTTTTTTCAACGCCCTCCTTTCCAACGCCCACGGGGGGGGGGGGGGGGGCGCTATCGCCCACTTTGAGAAACACTGACCTAGAGTAACACAAATATTTTCCCATAAAGAATGAATTAATTACCTGATGACTGTTCAAAGCAAAGATCAGCGAGATTATTTAGACAGAGTTCCCCATCAGTATTTGTATTTGTAGGCTGGAATATCTGGGGCGCTAACTCGGATCTAAGGCACACAGAAGATCATGTTTCAGCACCTTCATCAGAAAGTCATGTTATATATATATAGTGCAGACATCCATATTACAAAACTCAGAATCATAATCTACACTTCCGTCCTGACAGTTTTCAGGAGCCTTGAGACTTGAACCTCGTGTCCTGGGTTAGCTGTCTGATGATATGAGACTTGAACCTCGTGTCCTAGGTTAGCTGTCTGATGATCTGAGACTTGAACCTCGTGTCCTGGGTTAGCTGTCTGATGATATGAGACTTGAACCTCGTGTCCTGGGTTAGCTGTCTGATGATCTGAGACTTGAACCTCGTGTCCTGGGTTAGCTGTCTGATGATATGAGACTTGAACCTCGTGTCCTGGGTTAGCTGTCTGATGATATGAGACTTGAACCTCGTGTCCTAGGTTAGCTGTCTGATGATCTGAGACTTGAACCTCGTGTCCTGGGTTAGCTGTCTGATGATCTGAGACTTGAACCTCGTGTCATTCCCCCCCCCCCCACGCCCCAAAAACCGGATTTTTTTTCTTTAAAAAATACACATACAAGATGTTAGTGTTTCTGTTTTGTTTTGGTGTTGTTTTTTTTAACATTATACATGGTTAATATTGTGTATTGCATTCAGAATTATACATGACACAGAAAACTGTAGTTCAGACAGGTTATTGTTTCAAGTAAACAAACAGATGAGATGTTTATGAAGCAAAAAAAAAGTTCTATCTGTGTGAGAAGAGAGCAGCAACACGAGGTTTTAAACACAAATGCCATCAATAAAGACCATATCATAGAATGTTTACACCAGTGGATCAAAACAATGAAGATCTATCATGATCAACTGTTTACACCATCAGACCAAAACAATGAAGATCTATCATGATCGACTGTTTACACCACCAGACCAAAACAATGAAGATCTATCATGATCGACTGTTTACACCACCAGACCAAAACAATGAACATCTGTCATGATCGACTGTTTACACCAGTGGATCGAAACAGTTAAGATCTATCACGTTCGATTGTTTATACCACTGGAACAAAACAGTTAAGATCTATCACGACCGACTGTTTACACCACCAGACCAAAACAATGAAGATCTATCATGATCGACTGTTTACACCAGTGGATCAAAACAGTTAAGATCTATCACGATATATTGTTTATACCACTGGACCAAAGCAGTTAAGATCTATCACGATCGATTGTTTATACCACTGGACCAAAACAGTTATGATCTATCACGATCGATTGTTTACACCACAAGACCAAAACAATGAAGATCTGTCATGACCAGCTGTTTACACTACCAGACCAAAACAATGAAGATCTGTCATGACCAGCTGTTTACACCACCAGACCAAAACAATGAAGATCTGTCATGACCAGCTGTTTACACCACCAGACCAAAACAATGAAGATCTGTCATGATCGATTCTATATACCACCAGAAAAAAACAATCAAAATCTATCACGACCGACTGTTTACACCACCAGACCAAAACAATGAAGATCTATCATGATCGACTGTTTACACCAGTGGATCAAAACAGTTAAGATCTATCACGATATATTGTTTATACCACTGGACCAAAGCAGTTAAGATCTATCACGATCGATTGTTTATACCACTGGACCAAAACAGTTATGATCTATCACGATCGATTGTTTACACCACAAGACCAAAACAATGAAGATCTGTCATGACCAGCTGTTTACACTACCAGACCAAAACAATGAAGATCTGTCATGACCAGCTGTTTACACCACCAGACCAAAACAATGAAGATCTGTCATGACCAGCTGTTTACACCACCAGACCAAAACAATGAAGATCTGTCATGATCGATTCTATATACCACCAGAAAAAAACAATCAAAATCTATCACGATTGCTTACACCACCATACCAATATGAAGATCAATCGTGAACGATTGTCGGACCTCCAGACAGAAACAACAGGCATTATCACCAGCGATTCAACGAACCACAATAGTGAAAATTATGAGAACCCTCGCGACTGATTGATTAAACCAGCACACATAAAACAAACAGAATCATCGATTCGTTGCCACAGCTAATAATTATTGTCGCACTTACCCAAAACGGGCAGGAATAAATTACTCTCCCAGTAAGGCTTAACTCCAGTGATAAAGAGACAAAAATATCGTTACTTAATGTCACCACAGATGCCAGTAAACTAGCTCACCTGGTCCTGGGTCCCTGCTACTGGACATGAGTCGCTTTCTACCTTAAGAAAACAAATTCTCAAAGAAGAAACAGATCTGCGCAGAGCCCCATGACTGGATGGCAGTTGGCAGAAAAAAGCCAGCGGTAAACCTTAGGCTGCTGTAGGTATTTGGCTGGTTTGTGGTTGCTAACGTGGCTTCTCTACACACTCGGTGTACTTCTCTGCTTGAAACCTTCCACACACTTTAAAATCGTCACTTCGGGAAAGTTTTTACTTACGTCACTGGAGTCGAAGTTTCTAACATGATCATTCTTTGTTGGTAAAATAATCCAAGACTTTTTGTTACGAATTATTCACTATTACACTGACAGCCACAGCCGAGGGGGGCTAGAATCTTGCTGTAGTGAATGTAATCGACGAAAAATATAGGCCATAAAATGGCGGTGTTTTCGCGTGGCTATGCCTTATCTCGGAGCTGGTTTTGCTCTTACCGCTATTTTCTAAAGCGGGCATGTAACTAGAAACACTCTTACCCCTATTTTCTAAAGCGGGCATGTAACTAGAAACACTCTTACCCCTATTTTCTAAAGCGGGCATGTAACTAGAAACACTCTTACCCCTATTTTCTAAAGCGGGCATGTAGCTAGAAACACTCTTACCCCTATTTTCTAAAGCGGGCATGTAGCTAGAAACACTCTTACCCCTATTTTCTAAAGCGGGCATGTAGCTAGAAACACTCTTACCCCTATTTTCTAAAGCGGGCATGTAGCTGGAAGCAATACTTTGACAAAAGGCATGACGAAAAGTTTGGAGGAGAAAAAAGGGGGGGGGGGTTACACTACCGGGATTCAGACTGAAATCCCGGGGGCCCTTTTCCCCACCCTCTTTCTTTATTTTTATCTTTTTTCTTATTAGCGATAAAATTCAGGGAAACACTATAATGTTCTGCTTCCATTTTGGATAAGGGGCCCCATAGTAACTGGTCCCAGGACTCGACCTAGGCTCCTTTAGGCCCCAGACAGCAGAATAAACGATACACATAGAGTAGAATGACCGCGCCAGTGTCATAGATAAGAAAAAAAAAAAGAAGTGAGAATTTAAAAAGATATGAAAAATGAATCAAGATAACAAACGGCGATGGTGGCAATAAAGTGTCAGTATGAAGGCGAGTAGTTCAGTCGATAGCGGACTCTTTCTTATCCGAAGGCTACAGGTAGGAGACTCGTTAGAGCTGCACTCCAGTCCACACAGGCTGTACAAGTGCTCATGTTCAGGACACTGCAGGGCAGGGCACACGACATTATACTGCGAGTATATCTGTAAATGTGTGGGTGGAATATAAGATATCTCGTTCGTATTTATTTCCATGATACTACGACTGTGCGTGAGTCCTGGACAAGACTCGGGAAAGAGGTGTCCACTAGCAGTGAGCAACGTACTGGAGAAGACAATCGGCAGTTGCTCGCTGTTGGCTGCTAGATCAGAGAACAGAGCAGGCATGGATGTATCCTAGTTGCTAGATCAGAGAACAGAGAACAGACATGGGTGTATCCTAGTTGCTAGATCAGAGAACAGAGAACAGACATGGGTGTATCCTAGTTGCTATATCAGAGAACAGAGAACAGACATGGGTGTATCCTAGTTGCTAGATCAGAGAACAGAGAACAGACATGGGTGTATCCTAGTTGCTAGATCAGAGAACAGAGAACAGACATGAGTGTATCCTAGTTGCTAGATCAGAGAACAGAGAACAGACATGGGTGTATCCTAGTTGCTAGATCAGAGAACAGAGAACAGACATGGGTGTATCCTAGTTGCTAGATCAGAGAACAGAGAACAGACATGGGTGTATCCTAGTTGCTAGATCAGAGAACAGAGAACAGCCATGGATGTATCCTAGATGCTAGATCAGAGAGCAGAGCAGGCATGGGTGTATCCTAGTTGCTAGATCAGAGATCAGAGAACAGACATGGGTGTATGCTAGTTGCTAGATCAGAGAACAGAGAACAGACATGGGTGTATGCTAGTTCCTAGATCAGAGAACAGACATGGGTGTATCCTAGTTGTTAGATCAGAGAACAGACATGGGTGTATCCTAGTTGCTAGATCAGAGAACAGAAAACAGACATGGATGTATCCTAGTTGCTAGATCAGAGAACAGAAAACAGACATGGATGTATCCTAGTTGCTAGATCAGAGAACAGAGAATAGACATGGATGTATCCTAGTTGTTAGATCAGAGAGCAGAGAACAGACATGGATGTATGCTAGTTGCTAGATCAGAGAACAGAGAATAGACATGGATGTATCCTAGTTGCTAGATCAGAGAGCAGACATGGGTGTATCCTAGTTGTTAGATCAGAGATCAGAGAACAGACATGGGTGTATGCTAGTTGCTAGATCAGAGAACAGAGAACAGACATGGGTGTATGCTAGTTCCTAGATCAGAGAACAGACATGGGTGTATCCTAGTTGCTAGATCAGAGAGCAGAGCAGGCATGGGTGTATCCTAGTTGCTAGATCAGAGAACAGAAAACAGACATGGATGTATCCTAGTTGCTAGATCAGAGAACAGAAAACAGACATGGATGTATCCTAGTTGCTAGATCAGAGAACAGAGAATAGACATGGATGTATCCTAGTTGTTAGATCAGAGAGCAGAGAACAGACATGGATGTATGCTAGTTGCTAGATCAGAGAACAGAGAATAGACATGGATGTATCCTAGTTGCTAGATCAGAGAACAGACATGGATGTATCCTAGTTGTTAGATCAGAGAACAGAGAACAGACATGGATGTATCCTAGTTGCTAGATCAGAGAACAGAGAATAGACATGGATGTATCCTAGTTGCTAGATCAGAGAACAGAGAACAGACATGGATGTATCCTAGTTGCTAGATCAGAGAACAAAGAACAGACATGGATGTATCCTAGTTGTTAGATCAGAGAACAAAGAACAGACATGGATGTATCCTAGTTGCTAGATCAGAGAACAAAGAACAGACATGGATGTATCCTAGTTGCTAGATCAGAGAACAGAGAACAGACATGGATGTATCCTAGTTGTTAGATCAGAGAACAAAGAACAGACATGGATGTATCCTAGTTGTTAGATCAGAGAACAGAGAACAGACATGGATGTATCCTAGTTGCTAGATCAGAGAACAAAGAACAGACATGGATGTATCCTAGTTGTTAGATCAGAGAACAAAGAACAGACATGGATGTATCCTAGTTGCTAGATCAGAGAACAGAGAACAAAGAACAGACATGGATGTATCCTAGTTGCTAAATCAGAGAACAGAGAACAAAGAACAGACATGGATGTATCCTGACGACCTCCGAGATAAAAAAAAAATGTGAGACATTGCGAGCCTATTTTCAGGCCTCCTATCCATGCCCCATTTCTCGTTTGGCCTGTGGGAGACTTCATGTGTCGAGCCCTCGAGCGATTCCCAACTAGGCCCGTGTGTCCAGAGTGCTAGAATTCTGATTCCTTAACTAACATACACATGACGCCCGTGTGTCCTAAATTCTAGGATTCTGATTCCTGTAACTAACATACACATGACGCCCGTGTGTCCTAAATTCTAGGATTCTGATTCCTGTAACTAACATACACATGACGCCCGTGTGTCCTAAATTCTAGGATTCTGATTCCTGTAACTAACATACACATGACGCCCATCTGTCTTAAATTCTAGGATTCTGATTCCTGTAACTAACATACACATGACATGTTTACTTATTACCAAACAAACTTTCAGTCACTTGACCAGAACCCTGCACAAATCTACCACAAATTGTCTCGCGTAGTCTATAACGGAAGTAGCTGCTTATCCCTCCTTTTGTTTCATCGATTCCCCGCCAGCGATTGTTCTGCTCATGGCGCTGGGGTGGAATGTGGTGAAGAGCCACACTGGTTACAAACCCAGGGCCACTGGGGGAAAAGTCAGAGACATTTTTGTAGAAGATTCTCCACTGAGTACAAGTTCCAGGTGTAAGAGATTGATGAGGATCATATAACAGCCTAGTGGTTACAGCCAAGTGGTAACAGCCGGGTGATAAAAGTCGAAAATTAACAGCCAAGTGGTAACAGCCAAGTTGTTAACTCGAGTGGTAAAAACTTAATGGTAAAAGTCTAGCTGCCAAGTGGTCTTCTTCTTCTTCTTCTTCGTTCGCTTCTACCACCAAGACCGCCCTGTGATCCCACTGATTTACGCCTGTGGTCCTCTTTAAGTTCGGTGGTCCCCCGAAAGGACCACATGAGATCCCCGAGAGGACCAACAGTTTAGTTTAGAGTTGGACTTTCTCACCGGAAGACCTCGACGTGTTAGAATATCAGCATATCCCCGCTGGGTGAGAGGTGGTAGCCCACCCAGGCCAGATTTGGACTTTCTCACCGGAAAACCTCGACGTGTTTTGAGATACCCGTGTATCACCGCCGGGTGAGAGGTGGTTGCCCATCCAGTCCAGTGTTGGACTTTCTCACTGGAAAACCTCAGCGTGATTAGGATATGCATACATCCCCACCGGGTGAGAGGTGGTTGCCTATCTAGACTGCCCTGGTCCAGTGTCTCCGACTTCAGCATTTTGTGGTCGTGGCCGCTACCTTTCCTAGTTGTGACCAGGATGGAGCTTTTGTCCAGGAGGACGAATTCTCGCCACTAGTGACTTTCACCCCTGGGTTGAGCCGGTTTAGGCATATTATCCCAGTATGGGCGTGTTTGGGACGTGACCGACCTCTGAAGCAGATGTACTGCGACATGCGTAGCCTTCAAGTTTCACCCCTGGTATGAGCCGGTTTAGGCAAAATTCACCAGTATGGGTGTATTATCAGGCGTGACCGACCTCTAGAGCGGAGGTGGCATGACATGTCTAGCCATCAAGTTCCACCCCTGATGTGTGCCGGTTTAGGCATATTTCACCAGTGTAGGTGTATTTCGGACGTGGCCGGCCTCTAGAGCAGAGGCGCCGTGGTATGTGTAGCTCTCGCAGCGATACTACTGGACATACCGATTAAATTTCACTTTATCTTTTCCTTCACCTTTTCACATCGGCGCCGCACAGCAACCTTTATTTCTTTTCCGCATTTTCTTCCTTGACCGGGAGGAGCTTCACTCCACGCGCGGCATTCGAAGAGTCTCGCCAGCAGTGTCTTAACCTCTGGGTTAAGCCGGCTCATGCATTTCACCCGATATGACTGCACTTAGGACGTGGTAGACCTCCAGACCAGAGGTGCCTTGAGAACAGAGAACAAAGAACAGACATGGATGTATCCTGACGATCTCCGAGATAAAAAAAAAATGTGAGACATTGCGAGCCTATTTTCAGGCCTCCTATCCATACCCCATTTCTCGTTTGGCCTGTGGGAGACTTCATGTGTCGAGCCCTCGAGCGATTCCCAACTAGGCTCGTGTGTCCAGAGTGCTAGAATTCTGATTCCTTAACTAACATACACATGACACCCGTGTGTCCTAAATTCTAGGATTCTGATTCCTGTAACTAACATACACATGACGCCCGTGTGTCCTAAATTCTAGGATTCTGATTCCTGTAACTAACATACACATGACGCCCGTGTGTCCTAAATTCTAGGATTCTGATTCCTGTAACTAACATACACATGACGCCCGTGTGTCCTAAATTCTAGGATTCTGATTCCTGTAACTAACATACACATGACATGTTTACTTATTACCAAACAAACTTTCAGTCACTTGACCAGAACCCTGCACAAATCTACCACAAATTGTCTCGCGTAGTCTATAACGGAAGTAGCTGTTTGTCCCTCCTTTTGTTTCATCGATTCCCCGCCAGCGATTGTTCTGCTCATGGCGCTGGGGTGGAATGTGGTGAAGAGCCACACTGGTTACAAACCCAGGGCCACTGGGGGAAAAGTCAGAGACATTTTTGTAGAAGATTCTCCACTGAGTACAAGTTCCAGGTGTAAGAGATTGATGAGGATCATATAACAGCCTAGTGGTTACAGCCAAGTGGTAACAGCCGGGTGATAAAAGTCGAAAATTAACAGCCAAGTGGTAACAGCCAAGTTGTTAACTCGAGTGGTAAAAACTTAATGGTAAAAGTCTAGCTGCCAAGTGGTCTTCTTCTTCTTCTTCTTCGTTCGCTTCTACCACCAAGACCGCCCTGTGATCCCACTGATTTACGCCTGTGGTCCTCTTTAAGTTCCGTGGTCCCCCGAAAGGACCACATGAGATCCCCGAGAGGACCAACAGTTTAGTTTAGAGTTGGACTTTCTCACCGGAAGACCTCGACGTGTTAGAATATCAGCATATCCCCGCTGGGTGAGAGGTGGTTGCCCACCAAGGCCAGATTTGGACTTTCTCACCGGAAAACCTCGACGTGTTTTGAGATACCCGTGTATCACCGCCGGGTGAGAGGTGGTTGCCCATCCAGTCCAGTGTTGGACTTTCTCACTGGAAAACCTCAGCGTGATTAGGATATGCATACATCCCCGCCGGGTGAGAGGTGGTTGCCTATCTAGACTGCCCTGGTCCAGTGTCTCCGACTTCAGCATTTTGTGGTCGTGGCCGCTACCTTTCCTAGTTGTGACCAGGATGGAGCTTTTGTCCAGGAGGACGAATTCTCGCCACTAGTGACTTTCACCCCTGGGTTGAGCCGGTTTAGGCATATTATCCCAGTATGGGCGTGTTTGGGACGTGACCGACCTCTGAAGCAGATGTACTGCGACATGCGTAGCCTTCAAGTTTCACCCCTGGTATGAGCCGGTTTAGGCAAAATTCACCAGTATGGGTGTATTATCAGGCGTGACCGACCTCTAGAGCGGAGGTGGCATGACATGTCTAGCCATCAAGTTCCACCCCTGATGTGTGCCGGTTTAGGCATATTTCACCAGTGTAGGTGTATTTCGGACGTGGCCGGCCTCTAGAGCAGAGGCGCCGTGGTATGTGTAGCTCTCGCAGCGATACTACTGGACATACCGATTAAATTTCACTTTATCTTTTCCTTCACCTTTTCACATCGGCGCCGCACAGCAACCTTTATTTCTTTTCCGCATTTTCTTCCTTGACCGGGAGGAGCTTCACTCCACGCGCGGCATTCGAAGAGTCTCGCCAGCAGTGTCTTAACCTCTGGGTTAAGCCGGCTCATGCATTTCACCCGATATGACTGCACTCAGGACGTGGTAGACCTCCAGACCAGAGGTGCCTTGATTTGACTGTTTGCTTCGCCTTATCCTTTCTACCACTTTTTCCGCAGTGGTGCCGCGCGGCAACCCCTTTTTACCTTTCTTCATTGGCCGGGAGGAGCACCGCTTCACGCACGGCAGCTGAAGAATCTCGCCAGCAGAGACAGCCAAGTGGTGAAAATCGAATGGTAAAAGCCTAGTTGGAATAGTCGGGTGGTAAAAGTCAGACGGTAAAAGCCTAGTGATAACAGCCGAGTGGTAAAAGTCGAATGGTAAAAAACCTGGTAATAATAGCCAAGTGATAAAACCCTAGTGATAACAGGCGAGTGGTAAAAGCCTAGTGGTAACAGCCAAGTGGTAAAAGTCGAATGGTAAAAGTCTAGTGATAACAGCCGAGTGGTAACGGTCGAATGGTAAATGCCTAATTGGTAATAGCCGAGCTGTTAAAGTAGAATGATAAAAGCCTAATGGCAAAAGTCGAGTGGTAACAGCCACGTGGTTAAAGTCGAATGGTAAAAGTCTAGTGGTAATAGCCGAGTGATAAAGTTCGAATGGTAAATGCCTAATTGGTAATAGCCAAATTGTTAAAATAGAATGATAAAAGCATAATAGCAAAAGTCGAGTGGTAACAGCCAAGTGGTAAAAGTCAAATGGTAACAGCCGAGTGGTAAAAGTCGAATGGTAACAGCCTAGTGGTAACAACCGAATGGTACCACAAATGTGGAAGTAGGAACGGGTGGACATCCTATCACAAAGCCACGTTTTGTAGCTTTCATCAAATACAAACACACCACAGACGTTGCTCTTGTAGTATGTCTCACTGAAACGTGCCGGTCAAGCGGAAGACAGATGAAGAATAAACAGAATAGTCAGAGGCGAGCTTCAGTAATATATGGACAAAAGCGAAAGAGTTCCATCTGCTCGACCGCCCACGCGTATACAGTGAGACTGTACAGCACTGCATCTTATTAGATTCACAGAGTCGGCTTGGGTGTGACCAGAGAGATGGAGCCACGTTCTGGATGGTCATTTAGACCCCCAGGCTTGAACACACAATCTTAGCGTGAGTACGTCTTGGGATGTCCAGTCTGGAAGGTGAGAGAAGAGAGAGGCTTTTAGCAACAGGATAAAAAAATATGTCTCCTTCTGTCATTGTTTATTAACTCTTGTTAGATATGGTATATACAACCTTGACTGTTTATTAACCCTTGTTAGATGTGGTATATACAACCCTGACTGTTGATTAACCCTTGTTAGATGTGGTATATACAACCTTGACTGTTTATTAACCTTTGTTAGATGTGGTATATACAAAGTTGATTGTTGATTAACCCTTGTTAGATGTGGTATATACAACCTTGATTGTTTATTAACCCTTGTTAGATGTGTATATACAACCTTGACTGTTGATTAATCCTTGTTAGATGTGATATATACAACCTTGACTGTATATTAACCCTTGTTAGATGTGGTATATATAACCTTCACTATTTATTAATCCTTGTTAGATATGGTATATATAACCTTCACTATTTATTAATCCTTGTTAGATGTAGCATATAACCTTGACTCTTTATTAACCCTTGTTAGATGTGGTATATACAACCTTTACTCTTTATTAACCCTTGTTAGATGTGATATATACAACCTTGACTGTTGATGAACACTTGTTAGATGTGGTATATACAACCTTGACAATTGATTAACACTTGTTAGATGTGATATATACAACCTTGACTCTTACTTTACCCTTGTTAGATGTGGTATATACAACCTTGACTCTTTATTAACCCTTGTTAAATGTGGTATATACAACCTTGACTGTTGATTAACCCTTGTTAGATGTGGTATATACAACCTTGAATGTTGATGAACCCTTGTTAGATGTGGTATATACAACCT
The DNA here is from genome assembly GCA_009760885.1 of Achatina immaculata. Taxonomy (NCBI): domain Eukaryota; kingdom Metazoa; phylum Mollusca; class Gastropoda; order Stylommatophora; family Achatinidae; genus Lissachatina; species Lissachatina immaculata. The sequence goes on from CM019695.1 coordinate 36,545,875, forward strand.
TCAATGTTTATGAACCCTTGTTAGATGTGGTATAAACAACCTTGAATGTTGATGAACACTTGTTAGATGTGGTATATACATCCTTGACTGTTGATTAATCCTTGTTAGATATGGTATATAACCTTCACTATTTATTAACCCTTGTTAGATGTGGTATATAACCTTGACTCTTTATTAACCCTTGTTAGATGTGGTATATACAACCTTTACTCTTTATTAACCCTTGTTAGATGTGATATATACAACCTTGACTGTTGATGAACACTTGTTAGATGTGGTATATACAACCTTGACAATTGATTAACACTTGTTAGATGTGATATATACAACCTTGACTCTTACTTTACCCTTGTTAGATGTGGTATATACAACCTTGACTCTTTATTAACCCTTGTTAAATGTGGTATATACAACCTTGACTGTTGATTAACCCTGGTTAGATGTGGTATATACAACCTTGAATGTTGATGAACCCTTGTTAGATGTGGTATATACAACCTTCAATGTTTATGAACCCTTGTTAGATGTGGTATAAACAACCTTGAATGTTGATGAACACTTGTTAGATGTGGTATATACATCCTTGACTGTTGATTAACCTTTGTTAGATGTGGTATATACAACCTTGAATCTTTATTAACCCTTGTTCTTCTTCTTCTTCTTCTTCTTCGTTCGCACTGTCTGTCTATATCTGCAGTCCTGTCTCTTGGATAAATTTCACTGTTTTTTTGTAATTCATGTATGGAACCATAGAGCTTATCTTCTTTAGTGGTTTCACTGGGCCAGTAATTATTTCTCAGTGACTCGTAGTTGATGCAGTTCTGGAGGATATGTTCCACAGTTTGGGACACCTGGGCACATGTACACAGATTAGTAGTACCAACCTTAAACTTTGTATACATATGACTTCGGAGTCGGCTGTGTCCTGTTCGGATACGGAAGATGGTGACTTGTTCCTTTCTGTTTAGCATGTGATAGTCATCATGTGGTGGTGTTTGTGGCTTCCTGTAGGTTTTTATCATGCTTTTCTTCTGATTATAGGTGATTGGTATGTCTGGTTGCTCCATTTCAGTGCCCTCTTTGGCCAGATGGTCAGCTTTCTCATTGCCTGGTATCCCACAGTGGGAGGGAATCCATTGCAAAGTGACTCCATGTTGTAAGCCAATTTTTGACAAGGCATCCTTGAGGTCTGGTAGTTTGTTGCACTGAAGAGCCTCCAGTACTGATCTTGCATCTGTGAGAATTACTACAGGACATGTATCAATTCTGGAGTCTGATAGTTTTTCAACTGTAGCAATAATTGCCCTAACTTCTGCATCAAAGTTGTTGCAGTATTTACCAGTGGGTATGGAAATCTTGTCAATGGTGTTGTTTGGATATTCAATATATGCTCCTGCCCCTCCATTCTTTATGGCATTATGTGCAGATCCATCTGTATACACACGTATCCAGGTGTCACATGGATATTTGTCATCTAGAACACAAAGTGTGGCTGTTGATCTTACAAGACTGCTCTGCATCTCACCATTCTGCACACCTTTCACTTCAGTCTGAATAGATATCTGTGTATAATCTGCTTCTTTCCATGGTGTATGCTCTGGTACAGATGATAATGGAGCGACTACAGTTGGAAGGTCAGGTATCAGCTTACGCATACGCTTGGCCTGATGAATGAAGCTGCTTCTTTTAAGCCGTCCTAATGCCAAGTTATTGAATCTCTCGTTCAGGGGATGGCTTACAGAGCTAAGGAATTTTTCTCCCATGGTCATGACCTTTGTGTCTCTACGCTCTTTTAGCGCTTGAACACCAACTGTTTTCTGCATTTCTACTATTGGTGTGGACCTCATGGCACCTGTGATAATCCGTAGTGACTGATTTTGAACCTTGTCTAGATTATGCAGCGTAGTGTTTGATGCTGTGCACCAAGATGTTGAGCCATATTCTAAATGTGGTAGAACACTTTGCTGATATACATTCTTGAGGATTCTTTCACTAGCTCCCCATGTGGTTCCACTCAATTTTCTTAATATGGCTAGTTTTCTTCTGGCTTTTGCTTCTGCACTGTTGATGTGTTGCTTCCACGTCAGTTTTGAGTCAAGAGTCACTCCTAAGTAAGTGGGTTGGTTGTCCATCCTTAAGGGTATTTCATTTACAAAGATCTTACATGCTTTCTGTTTAGATGAGAGGGTGAACAGAGTGGTACTTGATTTCTCTGTGTTGATACTTACACACCATTTGTTTGTCCATGATGTCAAGATGTCTGCTGCTCTTTGGAGTCTCTGTGTAGCAACTGTCGCATATTCATCTGTACACCACATGACCAGATCATCTGCATACAGTGCCGCTTTGATTCCATAGGTAAGTTCCTTGACCAGGTCATTAATGAATACAAGGAATAGTGTAGGCGAAAGGACTCCTCCTTGTGGTACACCGTGTCGCAGAAGTACTTTCTGGCTGTTGTGTCCATCCATTACTACTCTAGCTCTTCTATTGTGTAAATAGGACTTTATCCAGTTGTACAGTCTTCCATTCACATTGCAGTTTCTTAGTTTCCACAGCAGACCTTTTTTCCATACTTTATCAAAGGCTTTCTTCAGGTCTATCCACGCTGCTAGTACAAGGTTTTTCTCTTGGAATGCATTAACCCTTGTTAGATGTGGTATATACAACCTTGACTGTTGATTAACCCTTGTTAAATGTGGTATATACAACCTCTACTCTTTATTAACCCTTGTTAGATGTGATATATACAACCTTGACTCTTTATTAACCCTTGTTAGATGTGATATATACAACCTTGACTGTAGTAGAGATACAACCTTTCTTAGGTGTCCTCTTAACATCGGTTTCTCTCCCCCCCCCCCACCCTCTTTCACCACTACCCAGGCACCTAGGCTAAACTTAGTAAGATCACCCTGACACCACCAGTCTGTCCTTTTCATCGTCTGATATGAGATTTATAAAACATTAATCTATACTTGCCAAGTTATTTTGTTTGACATACGTTTCTTTCTCTCTCCTCCCCCTCCCCCCCCCCCAACAAACCTTATGGACCCCAAAACTTAAGTCTGTTGAGGGATAATCCGCTACAGATGTAGCAGTCTTAAGATCTTCATAGAGCGAAGTAATCTGGCCTAGAGGCAATGACAGACACCCGATGTTCAGTTAGAATTTTGTCTAGTTCATATCTTAGAAATCTGTAAGAAATAAAACAGGACAAAGATGGTCCTTTCTTGCTCTCTGCACTTTTTTTTTTTTTTTGGCAAAGCTGTTTAATTGCGAAGACTCTAGGGCCCACCTTAGATTTTTCTTACAGGATTATTCCCCTTAGCTTTTGGTTTTCCCGAGACACCATCAAGTTTATAATACAAAAAGCTGCACACAAAAGTTCACCACGGTAAACAGAGCTCTCGAGTTAGTGGCTCTACACAGCAAGTCTAGTCAAGGCGAAGTCTATGAATAACACGGTTTCAGATATTTTGGGACGGCCGTAAGTCGTGATTTTCTGTAAAATGTCACAAAATGTAAACACAGTACAAGGTGCGCTCATATTACTGTTCCCATATATTTCCTTTCATATTCTAAAAGGTTCGGGATATAATAAACAACCTTTACGTATGAAAGATTACAGAATGTGGTGGAAGAGAGAGGGTTAAAAGGAGGAACTGTCTACACTCGATGATTGGCTGTCTTTAAATGGTCTGCTAGCCAATGATAGTCAAGTAGGTTAAAGTTCATGAAGCGTAAGATCATAAAATTCCTCTGACAACAATCAATGTTATTGCTGCAGCTATTTATATCATTTCTACAAATATCAGCTTTCTCTTTAGGCCTACCAGCAACTTCAGATGATGCTGCTATCATTTGGTAAAATCGTTACTGTACACTTATCAATAGTCTTCTGCAATAATCAATATCACTATTATGCCTATCAACATCAATATTACAACTAGTCCTTAGCTGGGGGGGGGGGGGTGGGTCCAGCCGGTGCGTTACTGGGCGGCCCAGATTGCTTGTCTTAAGTGTGAGCCTGGAGGGTTTCAGGAAGCCTGTACTAGATGAAAACAAAATGGTAGAGGGTGTTTACGTTGACTTCCAACATTTCTCTCGGAGCCCTGTATATAGCTGTAAACACTGGCTCCCAACATTTCTCTCGGAGCCCTGTATATAGCTGTAAACACTGGCTCCCAACACTTCTCTTGGAGCCCTGTATATAGCTGTAAACACTGGCTCCCAACATTTCTCTCGGAGCCCTGTATATAGCTGTAAACACTGGCTCCCAACATTTATCTCGGAGCCCTGTATATAGCTGTAAACACTGGCTCCCAACATTTCTCTCGCAGCCCTGCATATAGATGTAAACACTGACTCCCGACATTTCTCTCGGAGCCCTGCATATAGATGTAAACACTGGCTCCCAAAATTTCTCTCGCAGCCCTGCATATAGATGTAAACACTGGCTCCCAAAATTTCTCTCGCAGCCCTGCATATAGCTGTAAACAATTTCTCCCAACATTTCTCTCGCAGCCCTGCATATAGCTGTAAACACTGACTCCCAACATTTCTCTCGGAGCCCTGCACTTAAGTGTAAACGTTATAGGGTTGTTTTCAGCACAGAGAACAATTATGATCGTATAGCGATTTTTGAAGGTAGAAGTTAGCTGAGTCAGTCTAGTATTTACAAGTTTGAAGGTAGAGGTTAGCTGAGTCAGTCTGGTATTTACAAGTTTGAAGGTAGAGGTTAGCTGAGTCAGTCTGGTATTTACAAGTTTGAAGGTAGAAGTTAGCTGAGTCAGTCTAGTATTTAAAAGTTTGAAGGTAGAAGTTAGCTGAGTCAGTCTAGTATTTACAAGTTTGAAGGTAGAGGTTAGCTGAGTCAGTCTGGTATTTACAAGTTTGAAGGTAGAAGTTAGCTGAGTCAGTCTAGTATTTACAAGTTTGAAGGTAGAGGTTAGCTGAGTCAGTCTGGTATTTACAAGTTTGAAGGTAGAAGTTAGCTGAGTCAGTCTAGTATTTACAAGTTTGAAGGTAGAGGTTAGCTGAGTCAGTCTGGTATTTACAAGTTTGAAGGTAGAGGTTAGCTGAGTCAGTCTGGTATTTACAAGTTTGAAGGTAGAAGTTAGCTGAGTCAGTCTAGTATTTACAAGTTTGAAGGTAGAGGTTAGCTGAGTCAGTCTGGTATTTACAAGTTTGAAGGTAGAAGTTAGCTGAGTCAGTCTGGTATTTACAAGTTTGAAGGTAGAGGTTAGCTGAGTCAGTCTGGTATTTAAAAGTTGGGTTTAAACAAAGTTATGTCTCGCACATTATTTACGTTTCCTAGCATCTTAACTTAAGGCTTGTATGTCTCGCTTTGGCCATGGAGCCCTTGCAAGTAGTGACGGGTCAGATGATCAACTAGGAAAATGAGATTTCTGGGTCAGTTTGAGTTTTGTCTTCGTTAGAAGTAGTCTAGAGAAGAATGTAGCTTAGTGTAAGGACTTTGTGTTTTAGTTGGCGTCAGTAAGTAATTCGTAGTATAGGACAGTAAGTCTGGACTGTGGTAGGATTCCAGTGGCGTCGAAGTCCCATGACGTTAGTAGACGCCGGGAATCACATTTTGTTGTATTGTTTGTAAAGTGATGTCGGGGTTACTGGTTTTGTCACTGCCTTTGTTTTAACTCATCGTCATCGCCATCGTATCACCATTTGCACCAGTAAAGCCATTGTGATCTTAAAGCTGTTACTTGTGTTTGCCACTGAGTGAAAGCTGTTCTTGGGAGAGTTAGTCTGTCAGCGAATAGTAAGCAGACACCAACAGACACTACGTCGACATCTACCAATAGACATCACCAGACACCAAGCAGGCACTACGTCGACATCCACCAACGACGAAAGAGATGGACCTCGACTGTCTATAACTGTAATATTAAAGAGCACTATGGAGTCTTAGATATAATGTAAGTGAAAGCTCAAGTTTTGAAGCTAAGAAATACTAGTGAAAATAGCAGGCCTGCATAGTAGCAAGCATTATAAGTAGCAGACATATAAATAGATAGACAGTAGAATAGTGGATAACTAATTCTATCAATAATCCCTGCCATTATATAAAACCGGATAACCTACTACCTACGAGTATATATAGCACCAATACTACTTTACAATTTTAACACCATTCCTAGGCTGCTCCCGAAGAAAAGTCAGTGCTGCATCTCTACTACATTCATTATCTCTACTACATTCATTATCTCTACTACATTCATTATCTCTACTACATTTATTATCTCTACTACAGTCATCATCTCTACTACATTCATTATCTCTGCTGCAGTCATCATCTCTACTACATTCATTATCTCTGCTACAGTCATCATCTCTACTACAGTCATCATCTCTACTACATTCATTATCTCTACTACAGTCATTATCTTCTACTACAGTCATCATCTCTACTACAGTCATTATCTCTACTACATTCATTATCTCTACTACAGTCATTATCTTCTACTACATTCATTATCTCTACTACAGTCATCTCTACTACATTCATTATCTCTACTACAGTCATTATCTTCTACTACAGTCATCATCTCTACTACAGTCATTATCTTCTACTACATTCATTATCTCTACTACAGTCATTATCTTCTACTACATTCATTATCTCTACTACAGTCATCATCTCTACTACAGTCAACATCTCTGCTACATTCATTAACATCTCTACTACAGTCAACATCTCTACTATAACAAAGTCAAGGTGTGCACTATCATATTATTGACGGCACCAGTATAATATTTTCAATGTTGTATTATCATATTGCAGAATAGTTCCATATTTTAGTATTTAATCTTAAAGATGCTCTTTGATTAACATCTCACAGGTTTTACAAACATTACCACGTCACTGATAAGAGCAGAGCAAGTCCGATGAAATGTTCCTTGAATTCATTTATTTTAACAAATAAGTTCAAGGTGTATTGTCGACTACGCCACTTGGATTGAATCACTTAATCATTTGTTCACAATATCAAACTCTTTTATATTCTACATGCAGCATTTTTCAATTTCTCAAGTTCACAAAATTCTACACTTGATACGAGAATATTGCCTGCCTCAGTATTATATCACATCTGCACCACGTGGTCAACTAGTTTCTCGTCTAAAATCACTGTATCAAAGTTTCAAAAGTGTCAGTTCTTCTTAATCACTTGAATCACTTGAATCACTTGAAAACCATCTTCCGTCTAACACTACTTCTGATTTTTATCGTCTCGTCCTCTTTCTTCTCTTGTCTGTCTTCTGATTTCTTCTGATGGTCTTCCTCTGCCGGCTCTAAATCGCAGTGTACTAACAGGCAAAGTCTACTTGCCTCTTCTCTGGACTTCTGTTCTTATCTCTCATCTGATGGCTTCTCGGCTGTTCTGGTCGGACATTCTTTCTTTACTCTTGACTGTCCACGTGCACTGACCATCCTTCTTGCATTCTGGTCAGTCTCTACTTACCGGGCTGACAGTTTTCTGACCATCTCCCTCCTCTGTATCCTCTCTCTTCTACTTCCGTAGTTCTTATTTCTTCTTGGTTTTCTGTTCTTCCGTCTTCGGGCTCCCTCCTCTGTATCCTCTCTCTTCTACTTCCGTAGTTCTTATTTCTTCTTGGTTTTCTGTTCTTCCGTCTTCGGGCTCCTTCCTCTGTCTCCTCTCCTCTCCTTCCGTACTTCTAATTCCTTCTTCGTTCTTCTTGTCTCTCCGCTCATCTTTTTATTTTCAAGTCCAGGTTGATGAATTAACCAACAAGTATTTTGCCTCCACCCTTCAGACGTCCACTGGTTCTCATGAGCGTTCTGATTGTCTGTCATTCATACTGCCCCGTGACTTATCTCTCGTAAGTCAATTGTCCAGTAGGCCACGCCTCTAAATATTTAACTGGTCAGCTGGCTGAGTTGGTCACTCCTTTATTTGAAAACCGTGTGCAATCGCGTCCTAACGCGTGTCAGTCTGTGTCAGTTTCGTGTATACATTTGTTATTTACCTAAGTCATTATCTTGCTCTTTCATGTCGGAGGTTTTATTGTGTCCTTGCTTTTTCATTGTGTCTGTTTCTTCTATTCGTATTTTCTATTGTTTACACGTGTCAACGTCCAGTCACCGCTTTGCTATCACTGGACCATCCTACTTTCTGGAGTCCTTCTTTTGTATTACCTAAACCTCAGCGTCACTGAGTCTCGTCTTTTTCTATTCACTGTTTCCACTGTTTACTTTTGTCCGCGTCTTGTTCTAATGTCATGGACGTTTTATACATTTCTCTTCCTTTCCTCTCCATTTTTCTCTGTCGCTATTCGATGCTACTATTTTGTTTACAGTATATTTTCATAACCATATCCATTAATAACAATAATAATAATAATAATAATAATAATAACTATAATCATTACTTACAAGGCCATGCTACACTACAATCGTCAACATCACTGCTACAATAATCAACATCTCTGATATAATCATCAACATCTCTGATATAATCATCAACATATTTGTTACAAAAATCAATATCTCTGCTATAACCATCAACATCTCTGCTATAACCATCAACATCTCTGCTATAACCATCAACATCTCTGCTATAACCATCAACATCTGTGCTATAACCATCAACATCTCTGCTATCCTTCTTTACGTCTGGCACTGCCGAATACAGACTCCGGGGTTTCCAAGAAAAATATCTAAAACTATTTCTGATTAGATCACGAGGTCACGATAACTCTCAAGTTGAGGGAGTCCAGAGGAAAAAAACAACAAATCTGCTTTAAATAGATACCGACGTTTGAATACGAAAACAGCAATCGATCCTCTTCATAAATTGGATGTGGATTTTATTACATTACAAAAGAATTTATTTAACTTTTGATTGCTTAGTACGCTATATCCATTATGTGTACATAGCCCCGCTTACTTGGGGGTGGGAACAACGTTTCAGAAATGTTACTGAATACTATTTACAGTAATTCTGCGGTGCTTCCAGTCATCTCAAGCGTTGTCTTTCCCTTGCTCTTTTGTTTTCAACTTTTCCTTGAGGTGTAAATTTCATCAAGGCAAATGTTGGAGTAATACAAGTTCTACACTACATCCAGAAACAACAAACCAGTAAGACCAGTGCTACTCTACATCCAGAAACAACAAACCAGTAAGACCAGTGCTACTCTACATCCAGAAACAACAAACCAGTAAGACCAGTGCTACTCTACATCCAGAAACAACAAACCAGTAAGACCAGTGCTACTCTACCACCAGAAACAACAAACCAGTAAGACCAGTGCTACTCTACCACCAGAAACAACAAACCAGTAAGACCAGTACTACTCTTGACTGTCCACGTGCACTGACCATCCTTCTTGCATTCTGGTCAGTCTCTACTTACCGGGCTGACAGTTTTCTAACCATCTCCCTCCTCTGTCTCCTCTCTCTTCTACTTCCGTAGTTCTAATTTCTTCTTGGTTTTCTGTTCTTCCGTCCTCGGGCTCCTTCCTCTGTCTCCTCTCCTCTCCTTCCGTACTTCTAATTCCTTCTTTGTTCTTCCTGTCTCTCCGCTCATCTTTTTATTTTCAAGTCCAGGTTGATGAATTAACCAATAAGTATTTTGCCTCCACCCTTCAGACGTCCACTGGTTCCCATGAGCGTTCTGATTGTCTGTCATTCATACTGCCCCGTGACTTATCTCTCGTAAGTCAATTGTCCAGTAGGCCACGCCTCTAAATATTTAACTGGTCAGCTGGCTGAGTTGGTCACTCCTTTATTTGAAAACCGTGTGCAATCGCGTCCTAACGCGTGTCAGTCTGTGTCAGTTTCGTGTATACATTTGTTATTTACCTAAGTCATTATCTTGCTCTTTCATGTCGGAGGTTTTATTGTGTCCTTGCTTTTTCATTGTGTCTGTTTCTTCTATTCGTATTTTCTATTGTTTACACGTGTGAACGTCCAGTCACCGCTTTGTTATCACTGGACCATCCTACTTTCTGGCGTCCTTCTTTTGTATTACCTAAACCTCAGCGTCACTGAGTCTCATCTTTTTCTATTCACTGTTTCCACTGTTTACTTTTGTCCGCGTCTTGTTCTAATGTCATGGACGTTTTATACATTTCTCTTCCTTTCCTCCCCATTTTTCTCTGTCGCTATTCGATGTTACTATTGTGTTTACAGTATATTTTCATAACCATATCCATTAATAATAATAATAATAATAATAACTATAATCATTACTTACAAGGCCATGCTACACTACAATCGTCAACATCACTGCTACAGTCGTCAGCATCTCTACTACAATAATCAACATCTCTGATATAATCATCAACATATTTGTTACAAAAATCAATATCTCTGCTATAACCATCAGCATCTCTGCTATAACCATCAACATCTCTGCTATAACCATCAACATCTCTGCTATAACCATCAACATCTCTGCTACCCTTCTTTACGTCTGGCACTGCCGAATACAGACTCCGGGGTTTCCAAGAAAAATTTCTAAAACTATTTCTGATTAGATCACGAGGTCACGATAACTCTCAAGTTGAGGGAGTCCAGAGGAAAAAAACAACAAATCTGCTTTAAATAGATACCGACGTTTGAATACGAAAACAGCAATCGATCCTCTTCATAAATTGGATGTGGATTTTATTACATTACAAAAGAATTTATTTAACTTTTGATTGCTTAGTACGCTATATCCATTATGTGTACATAGCCCCGCTTACTTGGGGGTGGGAACAACGTTTCAGAAATGTTACTGAATACTATTTACAGTAATTCTGCGGTGCTGATGTCGTCCAGTCATCTCAAGCGTTGTCTTTCCCTTGCTCTTTTGTTTTCAACTTTTCCTTGAGGTGTAAATTTCATCAAGGCAAATGTTGGAGTAATACAAGTTCTACACTACATCCAGAAACAACAAACCAGTAAGACCAGTGCTACTCTACATCCAGAAACAACAAACCAGTAAGACCAGTGCTACTCTACATCCAGAAACAACAAACCAGTAAGACCAGTACTACTCTACATCCAGAAACAACAAACCAGTAAGACCAGTACTACTCTACATCCAGAAACAACAAACCAGTAAGGCCAGTACTACTCTACATCCAGAAACAACAACTCAAATGCCTTGCCCACGTTATACGACTACTGCTAGACAATGTACCACAGAAAACATTCACACTTAGAACTATAGGATACAGTTGTAGGATCCTGCCCAAGCAGGAGATGAAAGAAGGATATATCCCAAAACATGAAGCAAATGGCCGAGCCTATCAAGCGTCTGTTTCTTCGGCATTGACAGGTTTGAGGAAGGAGACAAAACTCGAGATCTTCATAGTGGTCGTTATACGGATACGCCCCCATTTATTCCTACTTTTCAGTTAAATTGAACGCAATTTTTAATTAATTGTTTTCCTGTTTACTTACTAAGCTTTGGAGTAGTGTAAACAGTAAATGACAGCTGTCAGGTGTTCACTGTATTCTTTTGAGAGAAGAGACGTCCCCACCCGCCCCTTCTGAACGCAGTGTTGATCATGTAGCAGGCCAGGTGAGCAGAGACAGGCAGGACTGCGTTAGCTAAGAGATACGCGATGGCCACTGAAACTAGAAAGCTAAGAAATTAATCTTTACTGAAACCGCAGAAAAATCAATAAGTGCACCCGATGAAAGGCTCAGACGTTTTTCAAGATCACTGAGTGGCGCGAGGTCAGGACATTGATTTGTAGCTGAAGTCTGCATGTAGAAGCTAGGAAGCGTCCAGACAGGTGATAAAACTAAACAGCATCATTTAGTCGGTATAGTGCAAACATCACCAGGTGTTGTGTGTAGAGACGATATCAGTGTAGGGCTGCCAGACGTCCCGGTTTTCTGGGACAGTCCCGGTTTTTAAAGAAAAAATTCACTATCCTGAAAAATGCTTTCGAAGCACCCTTTTGTCCCAGTTTTTGCTTTTCCTTTCAAATAAAAGAATTTTGCTTTCGAGCTCTTCTCTCTCCCTATGATTTAAGATAGCCAGAATTGCTATACACAGTTTAAAACAACAAAACAGTGGAAATTTGAATTGTTATTACTGTCTCTCAGTTGGACTTTGTGGAATTCGTAAGTTTCATGTCATTTCGTTTTTCATTCTTTTATCTTGGCGAGAGAGAGAGAGAGAGAGAGAGAGAGAGAGAGAGAGAGTGAGAGAGAGAGAGATGGCGGTTTTCTACTGCCGACATTATGTTTCTTCCACATCTTTTTCAGGAAAACGATTAATAAAATTGGTCTTTAATAAAAAGAGGAAGAAATGATCATGAAGCAGATTGTAACATGTTTAAGTGTTACATTGACATTGCGTATGGTGGAAGAGTGGGTATAAAAGACCACGTATCAAGCGAAACACTTAAATCAAACATGTATTCTGCAATGACTTCTAAAAGACTGGACAGTTATTATTATTATTATTATTATTCTTTCCGAGGCATTAAGGCTCATTGCTGCAGATAAAGTTTGCCTCCATTCATCTCTATTCCTAATCTTCTCTCTCCAGTTGGTGACGACATTTTCTATCTTCTTCTATGTTGTCTTTCCATCTCTGTCTTGGTCTACCCCTTGGTCTTGTTTCTCTCATCTCTTTTGCATACATAATTTTTTATTCTATATTTTCTTCCATTCTTTCTGTTCAGTTTCAAGACATTTATAATTCTTTGGGATTTAAATAAGCTGTTCATTTCAGCGTTCTTTCTAGCTCTCCATTCTCCACTGGTGGCAACCTTTTTGGGCCCAAAGATTATTCTTAGAATCTTGTTCTTAAAGATCTGCAATTGTTGTTCATCTTTCTTTGCTGTACTGCACGTTTCTGATCCATACATGACGGCTGGTCTTATATAGCTTTGTAGACTGCTATTTTGGTGTTTTGGGACAGGATTTAGGATTTTAACAGGTGTTGCAAGCGAAGTATATTTTATTCCCTATCTGTACTTTGCTTTTAATTTCCTTGCTTGTTATGTTGTTTCTGTTGAAGGTTGTGCCTAGATAGCTGTATGTTTCTGCTTTCCTAATGATGGAAAGATAACTGATAGAAAGATCAATAGAAGTAAAGACGGACCTATACTTAAGCATCATAGACTACTGTAAAACATTCGATAAAGTGAGACACACAGAAATTATAAGAATGCTGGAAGACATCAACATCGATTCTTTTGAGAGAAGAGACGTCCCCACCCGCCCCTTCTGAACGCAGTGTTGATCATGTAGCAGGCCAGGTGAGCAGAGACAGGCAGGACTGCGTTAGCTAAGAGATACGCGATGGCCACTGAAACTAGAAAGCTAAGAAATTAATCTTTACTGAAACCGCAGAAAAATCAATAAGTGCACCCGATGAAAGGCTCAGACGTTTTTCAAGATCACTGAGTGGCGCGAGGTCAGGACATTGATTTGTAGCTGAAGTCTGCATGTAGAAGCTAGGAAGCGTCCAGACAGGTGATAAAACTAAACAGCATCATTTAGTCGGTATAGTGCAAACATCACCAGGTGTTGTGTGTAGAGACGATATCAGTGTAGGGCTGCCAGACGTCCCGGTTTTCTGGGACAGTCCCGGTTTTTAAAGAAAAAATTCACTATCCTGAAAAATGCTTTCGAAGCACCCTTTTGTCCCAGTTTTTGCTTTTCCTTTCAAATAAAAGAATTTTGCTTTCGAGCTCTTCTCTCTCCCTATGATTTAAGATAGCCAGAATTGCTATACACAGTTTAAAACAACAAAACAGTGGAAATTTGAATTGTTATTACTGTCTCTCAGTTGGAATTTGTGGAATTCGTAGGTTTCATGTCATTTCGTTTTTCATTCTTTTATCTTGGCGAGAGAGAGAGAGAGAGGAGAGAGAGAGAGAGAGAGAGTGAGAGAGAGAGAGATGGCGGTTTTCTACTGCCGACATTATGTTTCTTCCACATCTTTTTCAGGAAAACGATTAATAAAATTGGTCTTTAATAAAAAGAGGAAGAAATGATCATGAAGCAGATTGTAACATGTTTAAGTGTTACATTGACATTGCGTATGGTGGAAGAGTGGGTATAAAAGACCACGTATCAAGCGAAACACTTAAATCAAACATGTATTCTGCAATGACTTCTAAAAGACTGGACAGTTATTATTATTATTATTCTTTCCGAGGCATTAAGGCTCATTGCTGCAGATAAAGTTTGCCTCCATTCATCTCTATTCCTAATCTTCTCTCTCCAGTTGGTGACGACATTTTCTATCTTCTTCTATGTTGTCTTTCCATCTCTGTCTTGGTCTACCCCTTGGTCTTGTTTCTCTCATCTCTTTTGCATACATAATTTTTTATTCTATATTTTCTTCCATTCTTTCTGTTCAGTTTCAAGACATTTATAATTCTTTGGGATTTAAATAAGCTGTCCATTTCAGCGCTCTTTCTAGCTCTCCATTCTCCACTGGTGGCAACCTTTTTGGGCCCAAAGATTATTCTTAGAATCTTGTTCTTAAAGATCTGCAATTGTTGTTCATCTTTCTTTGCTGTACTGCACGTTTCTGATCCATACATGACGGCTGGTCTTATATAGCTTTGTAGACTGCTATTTTGGTGTTTTGGGACAGGATTTAGGATTTTAACAGGTGTTGCAAGCGAAGTATATTTTATTCCCTATCTGTACTTTGCTTTTAATTTCCTTGCTTGTTATGTTGTTTCTGTTGAAGGTTGTGCCTAGATAGCTGTATGTTTCTGCTTTCCTAATGATGGAAAGATAACTGATAGAAAGATCAATAGAAGTAAAGACGGACCTATACTTAAGCATCATAGACTACTGTAAAACATTCGATAAAGTGAGACACACAGAAATTATAAGAATGCTGGAAGACATCAACATCGATGGGAAAGACCTGAAACTCATCAAAAACATTTACTGGCGGCATACAGCAGCAATGAAGGTTGAGAACCAAATAGGATCTTTCCAAAACATAAAATTGGGAGTGAGACAAGGATGTGTTCTGTCTCCTGACCTCTTCTCCTTGTACAGCGAAAACATAATGAGAAATATAGAGAGCTTGCCAGGAATATCAATTGGCGGGTACAACCGTAACAACTTAAGATATGCAGACGACATAGTTCTGATTGCTAAAAGTGAAGGGAAGCTACAGGCTCTTGTGGACATCGTGGTTCGTGAAAGTAAAAGTAAAGGTCTCAGCCTGAATAAAAAGAAGACTGAAGTAATGGTCATATCAAAGAAAAGAATATCGCATAAATGTAGCATTAATATAGATGGCACAGAGCTGAAACAAGATGATAGATTAAAGTACTTAGGAACAGTTATAACAGCTGATAGGAAATGTCACAATGAAATAAAAAGCAGATGTGCTCAGGCCAAGTCAGCATCCCAGAAAATGAGACACATCTTGTGCAACAGATCCATATCAATGGAAACAAGATTCCGAGTACTTAAATGGTACATCAAGCCAATTTTGTTTTATGGGTGTGAAGCATGGTTTATGAATAAGAGAGTACAGCGAGAAATGGAGGCCATGGAAATGTGGTTCATAAGAAGGATGTTGAAGGTACCATGAACAGCTAAGAAAACCAACGAAGAAGTCTTAAGAGAGGCTGAAGTTAAAAGACAAATTACAGCAAAGATCAGAGGCAGACAAGCGAGATTTGTAGGACATTTCCTGAGAAGAGGAAAGTTGGAACACACTGTGGCAACTGGAAAAACTGAGGGAAGAAGAGACAGAGGAAGACGTTACTGGATGGGCTGTCAGTGTGGCTAGAAAGATAGTCACCAGCGGATCTCATAATCAAGTCTAAAGACAGGGAATTGTGGAGAGAAATGATCGCCTACCTCACACGGCACGGCATTTGATTGATTAAATGATCATATCTCCAACATGTATATAATCTGGATCATTCTGCCTCTGTTATTTTTTTTTCTGGTATCTTCATATACTCTGTCTCATCTTGGTTAATGGTCAAGCCCACTTTTAGTGCCACATCTCTCAGGTGTATGCAGGTATGGATGACTTTTTGCATAGTTTCCCCCACCAGGTCGATGTCATCAGCGTATCCTAGTATTTTAGCTTGTTCTTCTGTACTGCTTTCTTCTTTCACTTTTCTGATGACCTTTTATAGTACTAGGTTGAATAGTAATAGAGATAACGTGTCACCTTGTCTTAAACCAGTTCTTACATAGTCTCGACTACCCTGTTTGAAAATCTCCTAAGCGAACCTTATCTTTTGTTTGTCCAGAGCCACATGAGTGTATTTAATAGACAGGTACTTAAACTGGAGAAGGCAGACAGTAGGGTCTTAGACGTAGGTGTCATTTTAGAGGTAACCCTTACATTGAGAATTCATGGGAAATAAGAAAGATTATCTTATATCTTATATCCTTCCCGTGCCGTTAGACGTCACATAGGGCTCGCAAAGTAGTTCGCCAATTTTTCCTGTCTTCGGCGAGTCTTTCAACCTCAACAAAGGATTTTATGCCTGTTAACTTGGCCTCTCTTAATAATGTCCTCTTCAGAGTTTCACGCGGTCTGCCCCTTTTTCTTCGGCCTGTTGTGTTCCACTTGATAGCTTGTTTTGGGATTCTCTGATCATTTCTTCTCATCAAGTGACCAACATATGTCCATCTCCTTTTCCTGATCACCCGTGAGACTGGTTGTTGTTCAGTCATCTGTCTTATCTCTGCATTGTTCTTGAATTCATTCCACTTGATGCCGAGTATTTTCCTTAGGCATTTGTTTTCAAAAGAGTCTAATTTCTTTTCTATTTCTTTAGTTGTTTTCCAGCTTTCGCATGCATAAATGAGGGTGGATATTACATTTGAATTGAATAGTCTTAACTTGGTTTTTGTGCTTATAACTTTTGAATTCCATATGTTCTCAAGATTCTTGAAGATTGATGCTGCTTTTGCAATTCTGATCCTAACTTCCTTTCTAGTGTCACCATCCTGGTCTATGTAGCTGCCAAGGTATGCAAATTGATTGACTTCTTCAATATCTGTCCCTTCTATGTGTATTTTTCCATTTTGATTGATGGGAATTTTCATTATTTTTGTTTTGTCCTTGTTAATTTCAAGTCCTATTTTGCTAGCCAGTGAAGATAGGCTATCTGTTTTTTCTTGCATGGAATTCACATTATTACTGATAAGAGTTATGTCATCAGCAAAATCAAGATCTTCTAGTTGGGTCCCATGTACCCAGTCAATACCTGTGCAGCATTTTTTCATTATGAAGTCTATTGTAATCCCAAAAAGTAAAGGAGACAGTATACATCCTTGTTTCACGCCTGTTTCAATCTGGAACCATTCACTCATCCCTTCTTCTGTCTTGACTGCACAACCATATCCATTGTATAAGTCCTTAATGATGTTGACAATTTTAGATGGTATTCCATATAGACATAAAATTCTCCATAATGAATCTCTGTGTATGCTATCAAATGCAAAATCAAAAAAGAAAGATTACTTCCCCTGAAAATGAAATCTATTCTGAAACAAGCAGAAGATGAAATAGCTTATTAGTTGCAGATATAAATAAAATGTATTTTGAGGTGTAGGAGTTTTATGAAACATTCCATGCTTATGTACAGAGGTGGATGACGCTTTTAAATGAGTTTTCCATCTGTGAGTGGACGCGGTTAGGCTCTGTACCAGCATGGTTTAAACTGGAAGAGGCTGTAAAGTTTCTGCAAGACAAGGGGCAGTCAACTGACAATTCATTATTGTTTGATCAGTCCACATATCTGAAGCACTGTGTTGAAGCAGTACTCATAAAAGAGAAGGACAACTGGAATAGCAAATCCGGTCAGGAGAAGTGACCTATTTCTTAGCACAGTCTGAATCTTTGTAGCAGTACTCAGAGTTAACTAAAACTGTGAATTTATCTTTAGTTTTCCTGGACGTAGTACAGATGTGGAAAGGGTATTTTCTCTCATGAATGTGCAGTGGACTGTGGAACGCAATCGCTTTCACGTCTCGACAGTTGAAGCAATGATTAAATGTGGTTTCAATCACCGAACGAGTTGCGCGGAATTCTCTGATTATGTCAGTCAGCGGCAAGGTCTTCTTTCCTGAAGTTTACAGCCGGATAAATACTAGGAGAAGAACGCAGGACGGCACGATGAAGCAGGGTCCTGAAGGTAAATATCCAACAATAAAACACATTCAAACTCAGGTAAAGAATTGTATGCATCACATGAATTAATTTTGAGCTATTTTAATTTCATAATCCATGCAAGGTATAAAACATTAGGTTTTATACATACATGAAATATGAATAATGTCTCCTCCTCTGAGCCGAAAGATAACATTATTATTGCGCAGCTTACACTCCTTCTTTGGATAAGTTATTTGAAAGTTCTTAGATCTTAGGACATGTCTGCTGCTGCTCATCAGTCCGAGAAAATGTCCCGGTTTTTCCTTGACAGAATCTGGGAATCTTTTATCAGCAGCACTACAAAAACAAGGGCCGAGAACTCTTGTTACTATGGACGTGGGCCAGTGTCTGGAGCGAGAGTGCGGGGAAGAATGAAAGATAAACAGGGGCCGCAGGTACATTAGAAGGGGCCCCACATAAGTTATGTCACCATAGATCAGGGATTCTTAACTGTCCACGCCTATAGGAGGTACGGGAGCCAAATAATGAAGGTATGACAGCCAAATAATGAGGGTATGGGAGCCAAATAATGAAGGTATGGGAGCCAAATAATGAAGGTATGGGAGCCAAATAATGAAGGTATGACAGCCAAATAATGAGGGTATGGGAGCCAAATAATGAAGCTATGGGAGCCAAATAATGAAGGTATGACAGCCAAATAATGAGGGTATGGGAGCCAAATAATGAAGGTATGGGAGCCAAATAATGAAGGTATGACAGCCAAATAATGAGGGTATGGGAGCCAAATAATGAGGGTATGGGAACCAAATGGTGGAGACATAAGAATCAAAATATCACAGTTATGGATTCCATCCCTGATCGATTTTTAAAACTTGCTTTAAAGTTAGAATTTTCTTTCAACTGCTCTGTTCCTATCTGCTCACACGTACGCCAAAACCACGCTGTTGACATCTCGAAAAACATCTTGCCATGGAATAGTAAAGAAAGATGAGTTGATGACTGCGGTAAAACTGGTTCTAGCATACAGAACAATGACGTGTTACATAACTGGACATTATGATCCGCCATCTTGAAACCCCGGGCTATTATTTCTGTTCTCATATTTTCCAGCACTTAGTTTTCTTTCTCGTTTTTCTCGTTCTTGTTTGACTCTAGCCACATTACTTGTTGTTTGACTCTAGCCACATTACTTGTTGTTTGACTCTAGCCACATTACTTGTTGTTTGACTCTAGCCACATTACTTGTTGTTTGACTCTAGCCACATTACTTGTTGTTTGACTCTAGCCACATTACTTGTTGTTTGACTCTAGCCACATTACTTGTTGTTTGACTCTAGCCACATTACTTGTTGTTTGACTCTAGCCACATTACTTGTTGTTTGACTCTAGCCACATTACCTGTTGTTTGACTCTAGCCACATTACTTCTTGTTTGACTCTAGCCACATTACTTGCTACAAGAGGATCTCTGGCAGATTCGAGACATTTTTTTTTTAGTGTTTCGTTACTTTCTTATATCTTATATCTTTCCCGTGCCGTTAAAAGTCACATAGGGCTCGCAAAGTAGTTCGCCAATTTTTCCTGTCTTCGGCGAGTCTTTCAACCTCATCAAAGGATTTTATGTCTGTTAATTTGGCCTCTCTTAACAATGTCCTCTTCAGAGTTTCACGCGGTCTACCTCTTTTTCTTCGGCCTGTTCTTCGGAGTTGGCATCCTTGATGCTCGGTTGGTTTCTCTGCGAGTTTCCATAACGATATCTTTTTTCCCATCTGGAATTGCCTCTAGATAGGTCCCAGGATAAGGTTGTTAGCCTTATGCCCAACTCCCGGTACATTACTTTAGTCCTCCTTAATAAAAGCATATATATTTATGAACAACAGAGAAGGCAAACATGGCCAACTACTACATCAGTCCAGAACAAACTGTATAGGGATGTCCATGGTCTCCAGATGACCATCAACTAATCAAAACTATACAAGTCGACGTCTGAAAATGTTCGAAGAAGAAGATAGAGGCATACCGCTGAAATATTACTTACCTGCTGTTTATTTTTACATTTCCACTTGTCATCTCGTTGACTCTTTTGACATTTCTTCTCATTTGTTGTTGTTGTAAAACTGCACTACACACCCCTGCCTATCTTTATTCTACCGGTATTAAATATAACTGTGACTGTAGAGTGGAATGGAAAGGTCGCGTATAATGCATTAAGGTTACGAGATAACTGTGAACTTCACTGACTGTTAAGAATGGAATGTGTAACCGTTTAAAATCAGTACGGCGGCTAAACTAAGAGTGCTGCTTCCGCCATAGGAATGGAAAGAACTTCCACAACTACGTAACTGTAATAATGTGAAAGGTAAAACAGCTACCAAAAGTATTTCACATCAACTAATCTACCCAAAAAAGTAACATTCTTGCTCGTCTGTCTGTCTGTCTGTCTGTCCAGGTATCTCACGCTCACTCGGCCACACAAAACTTTCATAATTTCCACTGGAACACCTTTTGCACTCCTGAGTTTAGCATGAATTCAGGGGCGATTACAATGAAAAAGAATTATCTGTGACAAACAACGAAGGACTTTGACTTGAGCACAACTATTTCACGGTTGTTCACCTTTTCATTTCTAATAGTTTAATCACAAAAGAAAACAAAACAAAAACCAGAAGACCTCCTTCTGTTATAGATCTAATCTGACACTCAGATCTCGGAGCCTGCAGTTCTGTGCTATCTTACATTATTTGTAAGCTCAGCTTACTTTCTACACCAGTTCAGCTCAGCTTACATTTTACACCAACTCAGCTCAGCTTACATTCTACACCAACTAAGCTCAGCTTACATTCTACACCAGCACAGCTCAGCTTATATTTTATACCAACACAGCTCAGCTTACATTCTACACCAGCTTTTATATCTTTCCTTCATCCTGTTTTCCACTTTCTCCCTATTCTTTGAGTTTCAGATGGGAAATTCCATGAAGGTCACTTTCAGAATTTACTACAAAGTTTCCAAAACTATTTAATTTGAGTAACCCATAAAACATCACATAGGGGTCGAAGGTAGTTTGCCAAGTTTTCCTGTTTTCGATAAGCTTTTCAACCTCATCAAATGATTTTATGCCTGTTAATTTGGTCTCTCTTAACAATGTCCTCTTTAGAGTTTCCGGTGGTCGGCCTCTTTCTGAAAATAAAATAATACGGTTAAGATATTGCCATACTTGCTTATCCTGTCACATAGTTTTAGAATCCTTTTTAAATCTTCAATATATGTGTTGACTTCACAACATGTTTTACTGATTGCTGATTTCACAACATGTTTTACTGTTTGCTGATTTCACAACATGTTTTACTGTTTGCTGACTTCACAACACGTTTTACTGTTTGCTGACTTCACAACATATTTTACTGTTTGCTGACTTCACAACATATTTTACTGTTTGCTGACTTCACAACATATTTTACTGTTTCCGACATCACAACATTTCTACTGTCTTCTGAATTGACAATACGTTTGCTTCTGGTTGGTTGGTCCTAACTAAAACCAGTTTGAACCTGGTAATCTAATGGTTCACCTTGATGTACTCAGAATGTTGCTGTTTCTCAGTTTTTAAAAAAAATATGTTATGACCTTGTCAATGAAAACTCTAATATACTTGAAAAATAGTATTTCATATACAATTCAAGTTTTGCTCTAATCTAATAATATGTTTCGTAACGTCAAACCACAGAATATAAAGTTCTTGCACAAATATATTAAAATCAAAAGAAATCTTGAAAACAAACTTATATAGCGCTTCTGCAGCACAGAGCACCATAATGAAATTAAAAATCAAAAGTTGAAATTTAATTTCTTTTCATGGCTTAGAAACTTACGTGCGAGACATGATTTGTATATGTGTGTGTGTGTGTGTGAGTGTGTGTGTGCACGTGTTTTGCACGGCTGTGCTGCCGCTTAGAGGGAACATTGGTGTTTAACAAATGTGAGGTGTTTCCAGATCTTGGCAGTTCATGAAAGTCAGTGACTGACGTTTGAGATACACTAGCTTACATATAAACACGGTGTTTATTGTGTAGCTACCGAGAATTCCACGTCCACTGGAAAGTTTGACCTGTGGCTACCGAGAATTCCACGTCCACTGGAAAGTTTGACCTGTGGCTACCGAGAATTCCACATCCACTGGAAAGTTTGACCTGTGGCTACCGAGAATTCCACGTCCACTGGAAAGTTTGAATTGTGGCTACCGAGAATTCCACGTCCACTAGAAAGTTTGACCTGTGGCTACCGAGAGTTCAGCTTCCCCGGGAAAGTTTTATTCTGTGGCTACCGAAATTCAACTTTCCCCGGGAAAGTTTGGTTAACAAGCTTCTAGATAACAACAGCTGGGGTTGAGAGTTGCAGGTAAATCTTACTATATTTGTAAAGCACATTGCTGCAAAATACAGTAATTTCTGCTCTTAAGTTTATCATCATCATCGTCATCGTCATCATCATCATCATGTGCCGTGCCGATTGGCGTTGGATATTATGCTTCTCCAGAGTACGTGATCCTTCACGCAGGCCATCATCTCAGTTGGCGATCTCCTCTCACATCATCCCGTCAGACTGTCCAGTATTTACTGCAGAAGAAGATGGAAAGAATATTTAGGGATAAATGTAAACTTCTTAGCAAGAATTTTTGTACTTGTACAATCTCCTTCTAACTGCCATCTGGTTTTCTTTACAGCCGACGCTGTGGAGATGTTGAGGTACAACATCGTATCGGCGTGGTAAAGGATTAGGGCATCTACTTTGTGTGATAACACACAACAAGAACAATGACCACACACAACAAGAACAATGACCACACACAAAAACAATGACCACACTCAACAAGAACAATGACCACAATCAACAAGAACAATGACCACACACAACAAGAACAATGACCACACACAACAAGAACAAAGACCACACACAACAAGAACAATGACCACACACAACAAGAACAATGATAGCACACAACAAGAACAATAACCACACACAACAAGAACAATAACCACATGCAACAAGAACAATGACCACACACAACAAGAACAATGATAGCACACAACAAGAATAATAACCACACACAACAAGAACAATAACCACACACAACAAGAACAATGACCACGCGCAACAAGAACAATGGCCACACACAAGAACAATGACTACACACAACAAAAACAATGACCATACTCAACAAGAACAATGATAACACATAACAAGAACAATGATAACACACAACAAGAACAATGATCACACACAACATCTTTCTTTCGACTGCCTCTACTGTGCTGGTACTTACTTCGTAAATAATTAGCGGCCACATCAGTTTTGGAATCAGCATGAACTGGAGGCACCATATTTTGAACTTCCCCAGTAGCTGTATACCTCGTTCTCTGAGACTGTCGCCAGTTGGTCCGCGCCTGCTTATTCGGGTAAACCCTTATTCTCAGGTATCCTCAAATCTGGAGGAGTTTCACTATCCGCCACCTGTGACGCGCTGGGTTGGGGATGGTCGCCCCAGCTTTACCCAGATAAGGAGACGGCGATGTGCAAAACAATAACCCCAGCCACACTAGCGATACGGACACTTACCAACTATCCATTCATACCAGTGAAATATGAACTTCTTCTTCTTCTGCGATCGAGGTCGTCGGTCACATCAGATCCTGTTCCCTGTTGACACGGCAAAGTCCGCAGTCCTCTCCAGATCCCGATATGAGCGTAGTGCTGGTATCGGCTGTTCTTTCATATTGCAGCGAGTATGAACTTCATCTAGCAGGAAGTGAAAGCTATTTGCAAAAGCATGACTGGAAGTTGTTGCCCGCAGCACCTGCCTGGCCTGTCACCATGAATTATTCATACGATGATGGTGCTGCCAATCAGAACAACACATGGCAAGGACTAGCCCGAAGAGAACCAGGTACGTCACATACGATGATGGTGCTGCCAGTCAGAACAACACATGGCAAGGACTAGTCCGAAGAGAACCAGGTACGTCACATACGATGATGGTGCTGCCAGTCAGAACAACACATGGCAAGGACTAGTCCGAAGAGAACCAGGTACGTCACATACGATGATGGTGCTGCCAGTCAGAACAACACATGGCAAGGACTAGTCCGAAGAGAACCAGGTACGTCACATACGATGATGGTGCTGCCAGTCAGAACAACACATGGCTCGGAGTAGTCCGAAGAGAACCAGGTACGTCACATACGATGACGGTGCTGTCAATCAGAACAACGCATGGCTCGGAGTAGCCCGAAGAGAACCAGGTACGTCACATGACTTCTTGAGCGTTAGCTTGAGAGGACTAGTTAAATGAACGCCCGGCAAGCGTCCAATAACACTTCATTTTACCTGCCTGTACGGTGCTAGCTTCAGTTTAGGTTTGTCAGGGTGTTCTTCTTCTCCTTAGCTTTCTAGTGTATGTGTGTGTTTGTATGCGTATGTGGGTGTGTGTATGTCTGTATGTGTTTGTGAGTGTGTGTTTGTCTGTACGTGTTTGTGAGTGTCTGTATATGTATGTGAGTGTGTGTCTGTCTGTATGTGTTTGTGAGTGTGTTTGTCTGTATGTGTATGTGAGTGTGTCTGTATGTTTATTTATTTGCCAAGTGATATACCTGGCATGTTCTCTATATTTCTCATTATGTTTTCGCTGTACAAGGTGAAGAGGTCAGGAGATAGAACACATCTTTGTCTCACTCTTAGAATGCGCCTGTTTGGTTCTCAGTCTTCATCGCTCTCCAGTTCTCGATTCATCATGTCACTTCCTGTCGTGTCCACAGTCCATCATTCTGATGCTTCTTTTCTGCATACCTCCTTGTAGATGAGACAAACTGGCTTTTCTAACACATAATAACTGAAAATATCTTGAGTTCTTTCAAATAAAAAACAACATTATTGTGCTACGAGAGGCCTTCAGAAAGTAATTCACTACGTTTTTTTTTCGACTAACAATGAAGATAGAAGCACGAAATTTTGCACACTTGAAATATGGCATGTGCCGATTGTGTGAACCAAATTGCACTGCAACCAGAAAAAAGAATATGGCTGCCCTAACCGTTGAAATGGAGCCTGTTAGCAACTTGCGGTATAAACAGCGGATTTTGATAGAATTTCTCGTTGCAGAGAAGGAAACTATTGTGAATATTCATAAGCGTCTATGTGATGTGTATGGAAGTTTTGCAGTCGACAGGAGTACAGTCAGTCGCTGGGTTCATAGAATAAAAGAATCAATAAGTGGAGATAAGGAGTTGCATGATTGGCCACGCTGTGGACATCCTGCTACAGCCACCAAGCCAGAAATGTTGAAATGCGCTGAGGGCATTATTCTTACTGACAGGCATATCACTACTCAACAATTGGCCTTAAAGCTGTCAGTCACCAATGGTAGTGCAAATGCAGTTATAAAAACTATCGGATTTTCTAATGTTTGCGCAAGATGGGTTCCTCGAAGTCTCACAAAAGACCATCGCTTGCAAAGGAAAGCAATTTCTTCTGAATTGTTGGAAAAGTTTCAATGATGAGGGAGAGAACCTTTTGGCTAAGATCGTAACAGGTGACGAAACCTGGGCACATCATTTTGAACCTGAGACAAAAAGACAGTCAAGGGAGTGGCATCATCGGCAATTATCCAAGACAACTCCTTCGGCTGGAGATGTCATGATCACTGTTTTTTTGGGACAATGAAGGTGTTATTCTTGTGGATGTTATGCCAAGAGGGGAGACAATCAATTCACAAGCTTACATTAAGACAATGAAAAAACTCAATCAACGTTTTTTTCGCAGAGTTCGACCTCACAAGAATCCAGCAGACCTGCTTCTCCTTCAAGACAATGCGCGCCCTCACTCAAGTCTGGCAACACGGGAAGCAATCACCAAATTGAATTGGACTGTATTACCCCATACACCCTATCGTCCCTATTTGGCACCCTGTGATTTCCATCTATTTGGTCCACTTAAAGATGCACTCCGAGGGGTAAGATTTGAAGATGACGAAGGAGTGATTCATGCAGCGAAGAAATGGGTACACAATCAAGAGAAAATCTGGTACAGGCTAGGAATACATGCACTTGTTTCGCGCTGGCGTAAAGCCGTACAAGTTGATGGGGATTATGTTGAATAATAACGATGTTTACAGGACATATCAATGTATATTTTGTATAAATTTCATGCTTTTTGAATAAACAGCTCCTGAGAAAAACGATGTGGTGCATTACTTTCTGAACGCCCCTCGTATTATCTCACATTACGGAAATTCACTGGGGTCATTAATAAGATTAGAGTAGTTAAATCATTACTAGAAACTCACATACCTGCCAGGGATTGATGATGCACTTCTTTTGGAAAGTGCAGACTTTCAGAAAAATCTGAAATCATTTAGTGAATAAACAGATGTGAAATTTCCAACAAATATATATACAATATATATATATATATACCAAATGTGAAACAAATACCATATTTGTAACGTGGCAACTATTCACTTATTAAATGCACTGTGCCTATAGGTACTGACGATCATAATTTCAATTGTGTATGGTTTCTCATCAGATTGGCTGCGTTTTGTTTGCTGCGACAATTGGTCAACCAGGTCAGGTACACTGGCATGCGGTATATTAAGCTTCCATTGCTTATAAGGATTTGTTATTTGCTATTATAATATATATATATATATATATATATATATATATATGATCAAGGGCGAAACTTATAAATTGCCCCTCTCAAAACACGCACACACACTCAGACACACATTCACATACACAGACATGCACTCACAGACACACATTCACATACAGACACACTCACATACACATATAGACAAACACACACTCACAAATACATACAGACAGACACATACATACACATATAGACAGACACACACTCACAAACACATACGGACACACACACCCACATACGCATACAGACACACAAACACACACTCACATACGCATACACAAACACGCACACATACACTAGAAAGTTAAGTAGAAGAAGAACACCGTAACAAACCTAAACTGATGCTAGCACCGTACAGGCAGGTAAAATGAAGTGTTATCGGACGCTTGCCGGGCGTTCATTTAACTAGTCCTCTCAAGCTAACGCGCGAGACGTCATGTGACGTACCTGGTTCTCTTCGGACTACTCCGAGCCATGTGTTGTTCTGACTGGCAGCACCATCATCGTATGTGACGTACCTGGTTCTCTTCGGGCTAGTCCTTGCCATGTGTTGTTCTGACTGGCAGCACCATCATCGTATGTGCCGTACCTGGTTCTGCAAAAATAACGGCATGATTATAAACACCGATAAAACAAAATCAATGCTCATAACAACAAGACAGAAACTACAAAACGCAACAAAAACAACACTTCGGCTCTGTACAGAAACATCACAGATAGAAAACGTTAGAGACCACAAAACACTAGGTCTTATTATTGACCAACATCTGACCTGGAACTCTCATGTGCAATGTCTAACAAAACTCATCGCACAAAAAGTATACCAATTAGCTAAAATCAAGCACTTCATAGATCAAGACACTAGGAAGACATACTACATAGCTCATATACAAACACATTTAGACTATTGCTCAACAGTTTGGGATGGTTGCTCAGTGTCAAATACAAAGAGGCTTTTCTCTCTCGAAAAGCGAGCAGTAAATCTTATTAGTGACAAAGATCAAGCACAAACAACTAATCATCACAAACGTATCAAAATACTACCTCTTAAGAACAGGTTCCTCTTCAACAAAGCCAAGTTAGTACATCAAATTCTTCCACGGCATGCCCCGCCTTATCTATGGAGCCTGTTTAAATTTAGCCCAAAGTGCAGCCAACGCTTGAACAACATATGTCTTCCAAAACCTAGACTTGATCTTTACAAGAAAAGCTTTAGTTATTCTGCTGCTCATCTTAGGAATACCCTCCCATCCAATATAAAAAATATAAATTATGCTCCTTCGTACAACTACAAGCTTTCCCAATATCTATTTGATGTCGACTACATGCCTTCATAAATTATAAAACTTAAAAGTTATCTTAAGCTACTCTTACAGATACCGAATACAATTAATTGTTTTCTGAATAGTCCCGAAAATTTTGTTTAGTAGATAGTCATTTATAATGTATGTAGTTACTTCTGTACTGAGTGAATGTTTAAGAGCGAAACGTAAATGTTATATTTTATTTTATGTCTCTCAGCTTCAGTGTTAGTTATGTTTGTTATATGAACAGCATATTTGTAGAATGTCAGGAATAGAGTGAAAGATGTATGATAAAGGGCAGAATGTCAGACGGGCCTGCGTGCCCAATTCTTAACCCTTTTGAAATAAAGATCAATCAATCAATCAATCAATCTTCGGACTAGTCCTTGCCATGTGTTGTTCTGATTGGCAGCACCATCATCGTATGAATAATTCATGGTGACAGGCCAGGCAGGTGCTGAGGGCAACAACTTCCAGTCATGCTTTTGCAAATAGCTTTCACTTCCTGCTAGATGAAGTTCATACTCGCTGCAATATGAAAGAACAGCCGATACAAGCACTACGCTCCTATCGGGATCTGGAGAGGACTACGGACTTTGCCGTGTCAACAGGGAACAGGATCTGATGTGACCGACGACCTCGATCGCAGAAGAAGAAGAAGTTCATATTTCACTGGTATGAATGGATAGTTGGTAAGTGTCCGTATCGCTAGTGTGGCTGGGGTTATTGTTTTGCACATCGCCGTCTCCTTATCTGGGTAAAGCTGGGGCGACCATCCCCAACCCAGCGCGTCACAGGCGGCGGATAGTGAAACTCCTCCAGATTTGAGGATACCTGCAAATAAGGGTTTACCCGAATAAGCAGGCGCGGACCAACTGGCGACAGTCTCAGAGAACGAGGTATACAGCTACTGGGGAAGTTCAAAATATGGTGCCTCCAGTTCATGCTGATTCCAAAACTGATGTGGCCGCTAATTATTTACGAAGTAAGTACCAGCACAGTAGAGGCAGTCGAAAGAAAGATGTTGTGTGTGATCATTTTTCTTGTTGTGTGTGGTCACTGTTCTTGTTGTGTGGTCACTGTTCTTGTTGTGTGTGGTCATTTTTCTTGTTGTGTGTGGTCATTGTTCTTGTTGAGTGTGGTCATTGTTCTTGTTGTGTGTGGTCATTATTCTTCTTGTTGTGTGTGGTTATTGTTCTTGTTGCGTGTGGTCATTGTTCTTGTTCTGTGTGGTCATTGTTCTTGTTGTGTGTGGTCATTGTTCTTGTTGAGTGTGGTCATTGTTCTTGTTGTGTGTGGTCATTGTTCTTGTTGTGTGTGGTCATTGTTCTTGTTGTGTGTGGTCATTGTTCTTGTTGTGTGCTATCACACAAAGTAGATGCCCTAATCCATTCCCACGCACATACGATGTTGTACCTCAACATCTCCACAGCGTCGGCTGCAAAGAAAGCCAGATGGATGAATGAATGAATGAATGAATGAATAATCTTTATTTTTCAAGGGTAAAGAATTGGGCACGCAGGCCCGTCTTACATTCTGCCCTTCAGCGGTTACAAGGAGATTGTACAAGTACAAAAATTCTTGCTAAGAAGTTTACATTTATCTCTAATATTCTTTCCATCTTCTTCTGCAGTAAATACTGGACAGTCTGACGGGATGATGTGAGAGGAGATCGCCAACTGAGCAGATGGCCTGCGTGAAGGATCACGTACTCTGGAGAAGCATAATTGCCAACGCCAGTCAGCACGGCACATGATGATGATGACGACGATGATGATGATGATGATGATGATGATGATGATGATGAACTGTATTTTGCAGAAACGTGCTTTACAAACATAGTAAGATTTACATGCAACTCTCAAGCCCACCTGTTGTTATCTAGAAGCTTGTTAACCAAACTTTCCCGGGGAAAGTTGAATTTCAGTAGCCACATAATCAAACACCGGGTTTATATGTAAGCCAGTGTATCTCAAACGTGAGTCACTGACTTTCATGAACTGTGTTTTGTCAGACACCAATGTTCCCTCTAAGCGGCAGCACTGCCGTGCAAAACACGCGCATACACACACTCACACACACACTCACACACACACACACACACACACACACAAATCATGCTTCGCACGTAAGTTTCTAAGCCATGAAAAGAAATTAAATTTCTACATTTGATTTTTAATTTCATTATGGTGCTCTGTGCTGCAGAAGCGCTATATAAGTTTGTTTTCAAGATTTCTTTTGATTTTAATATATTTGTGCAAGAACTTTATATTCTGTGGTTTGACGTTACGAAACATATTATTAGATTAGAGCAAAACTTGAATTGTATATGAAATACTATTTTTCAAGTATATTAGAGTTTTCATTGACAAGGTCATAACATATTTTTTTTAAAAACTGAGAAACAGCAACATTCTGAGTACATCAAGGTGAACCATTAGATTATCAGGTTTAAACTGGTTTTAGTTAGGACCAACCAACCAGAAGCAAACGTATTGTCAATTCAGAAGACAATAGAAATGTTGTGATGTCGGAAACAGTAAAATATGTTGTGAAGTTAGCAAACAGTAAAACATGTTGTGAAGTCAGCAAACAATAAAACATGTTATGAAATCAGCAAACAGGTTGTGAAGTCAGCAAACATTAAAACATGTTGTGAAGTCAGCAAACAATAAAACATTTTATGAAATCAGCAAACAGTAAAACATGTTGTGAAGTAAGCAAACAGTAAAACATGTTGTGAAGTCAACACATATATTGAAGATTTTAAAAGGGTTCTAAAACTATGTGACAGGATGAGCAATTATGGCAATATCCGTATTATTTTATTTTCAGAAAGAGGCCGACCACGGGAAACTCTAAAGTGGACATTGTTAAGAGAGACCAAATTAACAGGCATAAAATCATTTGATGAGGTTGAAAAGCTCGTCGAAAACAGGAAAACTTGGCAAACTACTTTCGACCCCTATGTGACGTTTTATGGGTTACTCAAATTAAATAGTTTTGGAAACTTTGTAGTAAATTCTGAAAGTGACCTTCATGAAATTTCCCATCTGAAACTTAAAGAATAGGGAGAAAGTGGAAAATAGGATGAAGGAAAGATATAAGAGTTTTGAGCTGGTGTAGAATGTAAGCTGAGCTGTGTTGGTATAAAATGTAAGCTGATCTGAGTTGGTGTAGATTGTGAGCTGAGCTAAGCTGGTGTAGAAAGTAAGCTGAGCTTACAAAGAATGTAAGATAGCACAGAATTGCAGGCTCCGAGATCTGAGTGTCAGATTAGATCTATAACAGAAGGATGTCTTCTAGTTTTTTGTTTTGTTTTGTTTTGTTTCTTTTGTGATCAAAGTATTAGAAATGAAAAGGTGAACAACCGTGAAATAGTTGTGCTCAAGTCAAAGCCCTTCGTTGTTTGTCACAGATAATTCTTTTTCATTGTAATCGCCCCTGAGTTCATGCTAAACTCAGGAGTGCAAAAGGTGTTCCAGTGGAAATTATGAAAGTTTTGTGTGGCCGAGTGAGCGCATGATACCTGGACAGATGGAAATGGTTTCAGAGGATAGGTAGGTAGGTAGGTAGGTAGGTAGGTAGGTAGGTAGGTAGGTAGGTAGGTAGGTAGGCAGGCAGGTAGGTAGGTAGGTAGGTAGGTAGGTAGGTAGGTAGGCAGACAGGTAGGTAGGCAGGCAGGCAGGTGTAGGTAGGCAGGTAGGCAGGCTGGCAGGCAGGTAGGTGTAGGTAGGTAGGTAGGTAGGTAGTTAGGTAGGTATATAGGTAGAATTCAACTTTTTTCTATGGTTTTGGTGATTTTCCAGCATTTTCTTACATACAGTAGTACATTTAGAACATTACTCTGAGTTGGTGTAAAGTGTAAGCTTATATGAGTTGGTGTAGAATGTAAGGTCTTTCCGTGCTTTTGGTCATTATAATGACGCTTCCAGTATACCCGGTGCGTGCGAATGGTCATTATAATGATCATTGGTTTGTTTCAATAAAACAACCGGTGTAACATTTAGATTGTACATATTTCGTCCGCGATTCCGGTGACACTTTCAAAATGGCGAAAGAGTGCCTAGTTACGAGCGATGCCGAGCGAGAAAAAGGAAGAGAAAGACCGAAAAATTTCAATTTTTGATGATGCAGATAGGGGTATGGACATGACCTGTTACCACCTCACTGCTCTTGAATGTATCCCAAGTAGATCTAGACATATTTAGACGACTAGAGAAGTAGTTAGGAGTTATTTCAGACATTAATTTAGCGAGAATGCAACATAGAATCAGAATCTGAGATCGATAAGTAGATCTACACATCTCAGATGGTAAGTACTGTAGATCTAGACCTAGCCGATGGTGAGCTAGGCACAATCAGTGTCTAAAAACATCACATTACTTCTTTTTTCCTAAAAAAACTCTGTATTTATGAAATTTTCATACATTTAGTTATACTTTGAAACATAATAAGTATACGGAAGTACATGGAAATACTATTTTCCATTCCATTTTATAACTATACCCCCAACATATCAAGACCCGCGTTTTTACTCTAGCACTCCAGAACACGTCCGTGTTTCTTCTTCCAGCACGGGAATATCCTGATTTTCATATTTATGCTTACTTTTTAAATTTCCATTTATTCTGCAGCACTGCATAAGCCTGGTTTGCTCTAGTAAGTCTGCTGTTGATGTCCTCTGTGTTGTCTCCATTTTCTACTACTTTACTGCCAAGGTATACAAATTCATTGACTTCCTCCACTAACTTGCTATCTTCTCTGAGTACATTTCTGTTGTTCACATTTTGCTTCAGCTCTTTCTGTGCCAGAGGAAGAAACGCGGACGTTCAGTTGGGTGCCGGGATAAAAGCGCGGGTCCTGATCTGTATTGGGAGTGTAGTTGTAAAATGAATGGAAAACAGTATTTATATGTACTTCCGTCTACTTATTATGTTTCAAAGTATAAATAAATGTGAAAATTTCATAAATGCAGAGTTTTTTTAGGAAATAAAGAAGTAATGTGATGTTTTTAGACAATGATTGTGCCCAGCTCACCATCGGCTACGTCTAGATATGCACTACTTACCATCTGAGATGTCTAGATCTACTTGTCGATCTCGTATTGTGACTCTATGTTGCATTCTCGCTAAATTAGTGTCTGAAATAACATCCTAACTACTTCTCCCGTCCTCTAATATGTCTAGATCTACTTGGGATACATTCAAGAGCAGTGGGGTGGTAACAGGTCATGTCCATACCCCTATCTACATCATCAAAAATTGAAAAATTTCGGTCTTTCTCTTCCTTTTTCTCGCTCGGCATATCTCTCGTAACTAGGCACTCTTTCGCCATTTGAAAGTGTCACCGGAATCGCGGACGAAATATGTACAATATAAATGTTACACCGGTTGTTTTACTGAAACAAACCAATGTCGCTGTAGTGACAATTGGTAAGCATCGGGAATCCGGAAATGTCGATGCAGTGACCAAAGGAGCCGATTTGTCTTTCCCACGTTGATCTTTAGTCCTATGTTGTTTGCATTCTGGGTTAGCTTGTTTATTTTATCTTGCATATCTTTTGAGAATGCTAATAAACACCAGCAAAACATGTTCCAAGTCCATGCTCATTACAACAAGACAGAAATGAACAAATTCACCAACAACAACACTACAGCTCCACGCTGGAACTTCACAGATAATGTTAGTGAACATGAAACTCTAGGTCTCTATGACTGACCACCACCTCAACTGGAATAATCATGTAGACAATCTAACCAAACTCACTGCACAAAAATTTTACCAATTTACTAAAATTAAACATTTTCTTGACATCATCATCAGGTGCCGTGCCGACTGGCGTTGGCTATTATGCTTCTCCAGAGTAAACGATCCTTCATGCAGGCCATCAGCTCAGTTGGTGATCTCCTCTCACACAATCCTGTCAGACTGTCCAGTATCATTTCTCTTGGTCTTCCTCTTGATCTTCTTCCTTCTATTTTTCCTGTTGTTATAATATTTTCAATGCCCCCTGTTCTCACTGCATGTCCTATGAAAGTACATTGTCTCTCTCTTATCTTTTTGACAAGATTTTTCACATATTGAATATCCAAACAACACCACTGACAAGATTTCAATACCCACTGGAAAATACTGCAACAACTATGATGCAGAAGTTAGGGCAATTATTGCTGCAGTTGAAAAACTATCAGACTCCAGAATTGATACATGTCCTGTAGTAATTCTCACAGATGCAAGATCAGTACTGGAAGCTCTTCAGTGCAACAAACTACCAGACCTCAAGGATGCCTTGTCAAAAACTGGCTTACAGCACAAAGTCACCTTGCAGTGGAATCCCTCCCACTGTGGGATACCAGGCAATGAGAAAGCTGACCATCTGGCCAAAGAGGGCACTGAAATGGAGCAACCAGACATACCAATCACCTATAATCAGAAGAAAAGCATGATAAAAACCTACAGGAAGCCACAAACACCACCACATGATGACTATCACATGTAAACAGAAAGGAACAAGTCACCATCTTCCGTCTTCGAACAGGACACAGCCGACTTTGAAGTCATATGTATACAAAGTTTAAGGTTGGTACTACTAATCTATGTACATGTGCCCAGGTGCACCAAACTGTGGAACATATCCTCCAGAACTGCACCAACTATGAGACACTGAGAAATAATTACTGGCCCAGTGAAACCACTAAAGAAGATAAGCTCTACGGTTCCATACATCATCATCATCATGTGCCGTGCCGACTGGCGTTGGCTATTATGCTTCTCCAGAGTACACGATCCTTCATGCAGGCCATCAGCTCAGTTGGTGATCTCCTCTCACACCATCCGTCAGACTGTCCAATATCATTTCTCTTGGTCTTCCTCTTGATCTTCTTCCTTCTATTTTTCCTGTTGTTATAATATTTTCAATGCCCCCTCTTCTCATTGCATGTCCTATGAAAGTACATTGTCTCTCTCTTATCTTTTTGACAAGGCTTTTTGTCTCTCCAGCTCTTCTCATACATTCTTCATTAGTTATTTTTGCTGTCCAGGGGATTCGCAACATTCTTCTAATAAACCACATTTCTGCTGCTTCCGATAACTTTTGTGCATATCTGACTATTGTCTATCTCACTTCCATATAACAAGATAGGTTCAATATAGCATTTTAGGATTAATTTTCTAACATTCATTGATAAGGATGTGTTGGATAATATGTTTCTTATTCTCTGAAATGCAGTCTTTGCTGGGCCTATTCTGTTCCTAATTTCTGTTCTGCATTTCCCATCTGAAGTTATTACTGCTCCAAGGTATTTGAATTTCTGCACCTGCTTTAGAATAGTTCCGTTTAATTTTATACTGCATGCTGGTGGATTCTGTTTCTTGGATATGACCATAGTCTCTGTCTTTTTGATGTTCAAAGTAAGGCCTTTGTGTTCACTTTCTTTGGCCACTTTATCCAAGAGATTTTGCAGGTCTTGTTGGTTCTCAGCTATCAGTACTGAGTTGTCAGCATACCGAAGGTTGTTAATATTGTATCCTCCAATTTTTATGCCTGGTTCTGTGATGATCATTCTTAGAGTATTCTCGCTGTACAGAGAAAAAAGGTCTGGAGATAGTACACATCCTTGTCGCACTCTTGTTTTATACATTGATATTTTCCAGTTCTATTTTCAACTCGAATTGCTGCTTCTTGCTGCCAGTATAGATGTTTTACAATCCTCAGGTCTTTGCTGTCTATACTGATGTCCTCAAGCATTTTAATAACTTCATTATGTTTCACCTTGTCAAATGCCTTGGTGTAATCACAAGTAGAGATCTTTCTGTACTTCTAAAGCTCTTTCTGCTAGTGTTCGTAAAGCATAAATGGCATTGTGCGTTCCCTTTCCTTCAACAAATCCAAACTGTTACATCTGCTATTTCCATTTTTATCTTTTTCCTTGTTCTTCTCATAATAATTCTCAGAAGTAGCTTTGTTATGTGACATGAGAGGCTGATAGTCCGGTGGTCATCACATTCCTTTGCACCTGTTTCTTGACATAGACACCAGAAAAATATACTACATATCACAGATACAAACACACTTGAACTACTGCTCCACAGTCTGGGATGGTTGTTCCATGTCAAACATGACTTTACTCACTTCAGAAATGAGCAGTAAAGCTTATAAATGATAAACATGCAGCACATATTACAAATAAGGACAAACATTTTGACATTCTACCCCTCAGGAAGAGATTTCTTTTCAACACGGCCAAGTTAATTCATAAAATTCTATCACACAATGCTCCACCCTATCTGTAGTCGTTGTTCAAATTCAACCCAAAACACAGTCAACGCTTAAGCAATTGTATTCTCCCAAAACCAAGGCTTGAGATGTTTAAAAAAAGCTTCTTTTACTCAGCTGCCCACCTTTGGAATGCCCTACCAATTCACTTAAAACTTATAAGTAATTTGTTCTTATAACTTTAAACTTTGTCAACATCTTTTTGATATGGACTATATGCCTCCCTAAGCATAGTTTAAAGTAGTTTAAAATGTTTGAGTGTTGTAATTTTTTTTTTAATACTGCTTTTCTATAAATTTGTTAGTTTTGAATGAATGTAAGAATGCAAGTTTATTTCATGTTGCTGCATAAATCAGAGTGTAGAGTGTATGGACATGAGATAAGTTTATTATTTATTTATATAATCATTTAATGTGTCTTCATGATTATTATGCTCATTAACAAATGCTGAATGACTGTGACTGAGTGAAAGCTGTATGATGAAGGGCTGAATGTCAGACGGGCCTGCATGCCCAATTCTTAACCCTTTGAAAATAAAGTATGTTTGTTTGTTCACTCACTCATTCACGCACTCACGCATGTAGAATGCACAAGTTATAAAGACAAAATAAAGATTTATTATGCAGAAATAAAAATAACATTTCTTGACATAGGCTAATGATGATGGTGAAGGTAGTGGCAGTGATGATGATGATGATGGTTAAGGTAGTATAATGTTGATGAGAGTAATGGATGGTACCTTTCTGTTTCATTTATTGTCAGCGTATTTTCTATGGTATGCTATCAGTGGTAGTCACGTACCTTAGCCAGACTGTGTGTGTGTTGTTTGTGCTTGTAGTTTTATACTTGTGCTATCATAGCACTTGTCTTGATGGTGTCATTTCTGATTTAGAGATATCAGTGTCAGCATTCATTATATTTGTTATCAGATTTGAAATAATCACAAACATATTAAACATTAGCCGCTTTGCTCACTGTCTTGTGATGCGAGTTTACTTGGACATCTATTTTATGAATAGTTTACAAAAGGTGTCTCATAATTGTTTATTATTTTCTGTAAGATGATTCTACAGTTTTGAAATAAATACTAAAACATATCTCAACATATTTTCATTGTCATTGTACTTTGATAGGTTATAAGAATAAGAAGTAAAAGCTACCTTTGTCTGATGAAGTTGTTAATACGAGTCATATCATTAAATTGGCTGTGACAGCGGAGTTTAGGGAAGTAAATTTTGCAAGTTTGATAATGTGTTTAATTACATTTTATATCTTCTTCTTCTTCTTCTTCGTTCGCAATATTTTATATAAATTCAACTGTGTTTGCAGGTTATTTGATATATCTGTTTATTATGTTAGAATTCTATGATAATTTCAACCATATCATTATGTTTTTCTTCAACATATTTGTGTGATCAATGACCACGGCAAGAAGAAGTACTACATCACAACCTAGTGATACATACCACAGAATTCAGTCTTGTATGTTTTTTCTCCATACACTTTGGACTACCATAGATTATGAACAAATCCAACATATCTAAGCAGTTTACATTGTAATTATGGCAAGAGAATCCATCATTTATGCTAGCCATGGTAGGTTTTGATTTGTTTGCTTCCTGGAGATTAAAGTTTTTATTTAACCAGATGAGGTTTTTTTTTTTTTTGTAAGAATGTGAAGACTGAATGTGACAAAATCTCAAAGCAGTAACATAGTTTTATATGCATCTTTTTTGTTTGTTTTTATGAATAAATGTTGCACATATTGTTTTCTGCATAATTTTTTGTGGGTCTGATCCCTTTCCCTCATGACTTGCAAGAGGGAGAGATTGATTGATTGACTGATCTTTATTTCAAAAGGGTTACGATTTGAGAGAGAAGGAATGAGAGAGAGGGAGAGTGAGACAGAGAAAGAGAAAGAGGGAGACAGAGAGAGAGAGGGAGACAGAGAGAGAGAGAGGAAGACAGAGAGAGAGGGAGACAGAGAGAGAGAGAGGGAGACAGAGAGAGAGGGAGACAGAGAGAGAGAATGAGACAGAGAGAGGGAGACAGAGATTGATTGATCGATTGATCTTTATTTCAAAAGAGTTAAAAGAGAGAGGGAGACAGAGAGGGAGATAGAGAGAGGGAGACAGAGAGAGAGGGGACAGAGAGAGAGAGGGAAAGAGAGAAGGAGAGAGAGGGAAAGAGAGAGGAGAGAGAGAGAGAGAGGGAGACAGAGAGAGAGGGAGACAGAGAGAGAGAATGAGACAGAGAGAGAGAGAGGGAGACAGAGATTGATTGATCGATTGATCTTTATTTCAAAAGAGTTAAAAGAGAGAGGGAGACAGAGAGGGAGATAGAGAGAGGGAGACAGAGAGAGAGAGGGGACAGAGAGAGAGAGGGAAAGAGAGAAAGAGAGAGAGAGAGGGAAAGAGAGAAGGAGAGAGAGAGAGGGAGACAGAGAGAGGGAGAGTGAGACAGAGAAAGAGAGAGAGGGAGAGTGAGAAGGAGACAGAGAGAGAGAGATTGATTGATTGATCTTTATTTCAAAAAGGTTAAGAATTGGGCATGCAGGCCCGTCTGACATTCTGCCCTTTATCATACATCTTTCACTCTGTTTCAGACATTCTATAAATATGGGTTCATGTAACAAACACAAGTAACATTGAAGTTGAGAGACATAAAATGATGCAGATAATTTTATTAGGTCAGGGTGCAATTTATAAGTCTTTATTTTTCTTCTAAGAATATCAATCGTGGTCGATCATATCAAATGCTTTTCTGAAGTCGACAAAGATGGCACCACACAGTCTGTCGTCATTTATGTTTACTAACTAGTTTTCTGTCATTTTGGTAAGAGCTGTGTGGCAGGAATGATTAGGTCTAAAGCCTGACTGACTGTCTATGAGTAAATTGTTCTCTTGCATGTTCGTAGAGTTATTTTGTATATGTCTTCTTCTTCTTCTTCGTTCACTTCTACCACCAAAAACCGCACTGTGATCCTACTGAATTCACGCCTGTGGTCCTCGTTAGGTCCCGTGGTCCCCTGTGTGGTCCAAAATAGACCACACGAGATCCACGAAAGGTCCACAAGGGGTTCAGAGTATCACAGTGCTTTAGCCTGTATTCTTGGTGGGTCTCGGAAGCGGGATTGCGTGACACCGTGGTTTTCATTGCACCAGTTTAGTCTAGGGTTGGACTTTCTCACCGGAAGACCTCGACGTGTTTAGGATATCAGTGCATCCCCGCTGGGTGAGAGGCGGTAGCCCACCCAGGCCAGAGTTGGACTTTCTCACCGGAAAACCTCGACGTGTTTTGAGATACCCGTGTATCACCGCCGGGTGAGAGGTGGTTGCCCATCCAGTCCAGGGTTGGACTTTCTCACCGGAAAACCTCAGCGTGATTAGGATACGCAGACATCCCCGCCGGGTGAGAGGTGGTTGCCTATCTAGACTTCCCTGGTCCAGTGTCTCCGACTTCAGCATTTTGTGGTCGTGGCCGCTACCCTTCCTAGTTGTGACCAGGATGGAGCTTTTGTCCAGGAGGACGAATCCTCGCCACTAGTGACTTCTACCCCTGGGTTGAGCCGGTTTAGGCATTTCCCAGTATGGGTGTGTTTGGGACGGGACCGACCTCTAGGGCAGAGGTACTGTGACATGCATAGCCTTCAAGATTCACCCCTGGTATGAGCCGGTTTAGGCAAAATTCACCAGTATGGGTGTTTATCAGGCGTTACCGACCTCTAGAGCGGAGGTGGCATGACATGTCTAGCCATCGAGTTCCACCCCTGGTGTGTGCCGTTTAGGCATATTTCACCAGTGTAGGTGTATTTCGGACGTGGCCGGCCTCTAGAGCAGAGGTGCCGTGGTATAGCTCTCGTAGCGATACTACTGGACATACTGGTTAAACTTCACTTTCCACCACCTTTTCCCATCGGCTCTGCACAGCAACCTTTATTTCTTTTCCGCATTTACTTCCTTAACCGGGAGGAGCTTCACTCCACGCGCGGCATTTGAGGAGTCTCGCCAGCAGTGTCTTAACCTCTGGGACAAGCCGGTTCATGCATTTCACCCGATATGACTGCACTCAGGACGTGGCCGACCTCCAAACCAGAGGTGCCGTGATTTGACTGTTTGCTTCGCTTTATCCTTTCAACCACCTTTTCCGCAGTGATGCTGCGCGACAACCTCATTTGCATATTTCTTCATTGGCCGGGAAGAGCACCGCTCCACGCACGGCAGCTGAAGATCTCGCCAACAGCGGCAGATGAGCTACCAAACGTGACACTCATCTACCCTAAGTAACTGGTTTTCAGGCGCCAGATATTCGCCCTCGCCCCTTCTCCTGTCAGTTTAAACAGTTCTGCCACGGGAAGGCCAGGAGCTGGACTTGACTGCCAGAGGCTGTTTGTGGCGCGTTTGCAGTCCTTAGAACCATTTTGTATATGTGTTTTTCGAGTGGTTCAGATAATGACGATAATATGGATATTGGTCTATAGTTGATAAGATTGTTGAATGAGCCAGATTTAAAGAGAGGATACACCTTCATTCATTCACTTGCATATCCCTTGCGCAACTTTTACTCCCTAAGGATACACCTTAGCAGTTTTAAAAGCCTCGGAGAAATAACATTTGTGCAATGCTATGATTGTAAATGTATGTTGGTGTATGTGAAATGACAGGTGCAGCATAACGTAAGATCTTATTACTAATATCATCAAGCCCAGTTGTATTGTTGTTTTTTAAACACATGATACTTTAATTTTCTGTAAACCTCTCCACCTTTTTAATGTGATGGAATTGCTTGTTCACCTCATTCGTTAGTAAACAAAAGGCTAGATTCAGTGATTTTAAAACATGATGGTTGATAATTCAAAGTGCATTACTCTTTGATATAAGTTTATTAATCAAAATAAGTAAATAGACTGTCCAAACAATGATAAAGAAAATATATTTGACTTTGCTGATACTATTTTTTTAAATGCTGCATCATCATCATCATCATCATCATCAGGTGCCGTGCTGACTGGCGTTGGCTATTATGCTTCTCCAGAGTAAACGATCCTTCATGTAAGCCATCAGCTCAGTTGGTGATCTCCTCTCATACCATCCCGTCAGACTGTCCAGTATCCTTTCTCTTGGTCTTCCTCTTGATCTTCTTCCTTCTGTTTTTCCTGTTGTTATAATATTTTCAATGCCCCCTTCCCTTTTCTCATTGCATGTCCTATGAAAGTACATTGTCTCTCTCTTATCTTTTTGACAAGGTTTTTTTGTCTCTCCAGCTCTTCTCATACATTCTTCATTAGTTATTTTTGCTGTCCAGGGGATTCACAACATTCTTCTAATAAACCACATTTCTGCTGCTTCCAATGATTTTTGTGCAGACTTGCCTATTGTCCATGATTCACTTCCATATAACAAGATAGGTTTTCTGTATATATCTTTCAAATGGTCAGAGAGTCCCAAAACTAGCTATGAAATGGAATACAACAGGCCAAAGAAAAAGAGGCAAACCGCGTGAAACTCTGAAGAGGTCATTGTTAAGAGAAGCCAAATTAACAGGCATACAATCCTTTGATGAGGTTGAAAGACTCGCCGTAGACAGGAAAAATTGGCGAACTACTTTGCGAGCCCTATGTGACGTTTAACGGCACGGGAAGGATATAAGATATATCTTTCAAAATAGAATTGTTTCTTTATTAATCATTATTTGTTTTGTTAATGAGAAGCCGCCATGGATATTTTTTAAGTTACCAAAAGCACTTCCGTGCAGACGTCGCCATTTGATGAGAAATTAATTTTAATTTCAGTATTTAAATATTTACTCAGGTAATATATAAGCTCACATTTCCAAAATTGCACAAAGTGCGATGATGTAAAGAAGTGCAGACTCACTTATAAATTAAATTTTCTGATAAAATTTTAATTATATTTTCTACAAACCTGGTGACATTTTCTAACGCGCGTGCACAACCGGCATATGCTGTAGGAGCAGACTTGATCAAAGAATTTGTTTTCGTTACGACTCCAAAAATGTAATCTTGTCTGAAATGTAAACCTTTTTTTTTTAATATTTAGGATTCAGAAACTGAAGAGAGCAGTGCGTAAAGGAGGTGTAAATCATCAGATCGTTTTGTAGTATCTGCCAGCATGGAGGTGAAACAGATACTCCACAGTTGGTGTGGAAAGAACAAAATTGGCAACCCGAACTACGAGTTTTCTTCTAGTGGACCCAAGCACAGACTCAGGTTCAAGTGTGAGGTAACTACTGTGTCATCATCATGTGCTGCATTGCATATAGGAAGTTTGGAACCATGAATCACCAACTTTCTTTGTGCCTTGCATTTTTGTTGCCTTCCCCTTGTTTTGCTTTCATTTCCAGAGATATGGTTTTCAATGAATTATTTTGCCTTTCAGTATTACCTGCTGTATCAGGATATGTTGCCAATCATACTTCTCCATCCGGTGCAATCCTTGGTGCATCCAGTCACTTCAGATACATTTATTTTTCTGTTCCACTTGGTCACATCACCGACATATTTTTCTCATAGACTCCCTCTCCTTTTTTCCCTTGAATTTTTCCAGCCATTACCAAGTTCTCTAACTTTCATTTTCTCCAGCGAAAATTGTTGCTGTCAGCACCATCTATTGGAGCCGCTGTTGTTGACACAAGTTCTAATTGTGCCCAGAAACATGTAAGACAGGCAGAAAACGTCCATACAAGAAGATTTAGAACTTATTTCAGTTTTCCTTGTTGTTTTTCTTTGCACTTTGAAGTTCTACCTGAGAAATTTATCTGTGTATGCCCTCAAAGGATGCTCTCTCTCTCTCTCTTTTTCCACTCTTGCCGAGGTGAGCCCTCTGTTTCTCAACATCCTATCTGTTGTTCTTCTCCATGTCTCTTTTGGTCTACCCTTACTTCTGTTTCCCTGTGGTGTCCATCTTAGTGCTATTTTTGGTAGTGAGTCGTCAGTCATTCGAAGCACATGTCCCAACCATCGCCAGCGTCTTTCTTCAATAATTGCTGTCAGGGCTACATCTGCATTTCTGCCAACAAGATGTTATTTCTTATGGTGTTTGGCCAAAATATTTTTCTAATTATTTGTAAACGTTTAGTCTGGAAAGAATTCAACTTGTTTTCTATGGTTTTGTTGATTTTCCAGGATTCACTTCCATAGAGTAGTACACTTAGAACATTACTCTTAAAAATCCTGATTTTCATCTTCATGCTTAGTTTTTTAGATTTAGATATAGTTGCTGTTGATGTCCCCTGTGCTGTCTCCATTTTCTGCTGCTCTACTCCCAAGGTATACAAATTCGTTGACCTCCTCCACTAACTTGCTATCTACTCTGAGTACATTTCTGTTCACATTTTGCTTCATTAACTTTATCTTTCTTATGTTGATCTTTAATCCTATGTTGTTTGCATTCTGAGTTAGCTTGTTTATTTTATCTTGCATATCTTTGTGGCTGCTTGATAGTAGACAGATGATGTCCGCAAAGTCAAACCCCTCCATCACTGTCAAGGGTCCATTGTAATCCTCTGTGTGTGTCTGATGTTGCCTCCTTCATTAACCAGTCTACTGCCAAGATAAATAATGTTGGTGATAGTACACATCCCTGCTTCACTCCTGTTTGTACCCTAAAGCTGCTGGAAGTAAGTTCTCCACAGATCACTTTGCACTGAAAACCCTCATATAGAGCTTTGATTACATTCACTGTCTTATGGGGGAGGTCATGCCATCTTAGGATTTTCAACAGTGCATCTCTGTTGA
The DNA here is from genome assembly GCA_009760885.1 of Achatina immaculata. Lineage (NCBI taxonomy): Eukaryota > Metazoa > Mollusca > Gastropoda > Stylommatophora > Achatinidae > Lissachatina > Lissachatina immaculata. Next base: position 36,590,031 of record CM019695.1, read on the forward strand.
CACTGTCAAAGGCTTTCTCAAAATCAGTGCATATGTTGTGTTATGCTACTCATTTGCCTGCTCTAATATTTGTCTAAGTACAAATATGTGGTCTATGCATGATCTTCCTTTCCTAAATCCTGCCTGCTCTTTCTGAAGTTTTCCCTCAAGTGTTGGTACAGTTCTGTTGATGATTATTCTGCAAAATACTTTACTGACGAGTGGCAGTAGGGTAATGCCTCTCCAGTTCCCGCAATCTCTGAGGTCACCCTTCTTTGGTAGTTTTACTATAAGCCAGTTTTCCACTCCTCTGGGGCTTTTTCTAGATCCCAAATTTGTTGTAGTACCTAACAGAGTTTTGGCGTTACTGTTTCTTCTGCTGTCAGCATCTCAGCAGTCACTTCATCTTCACCTGGTGCCCTGTCTAATTTTAGCTTCTTTATTGCCTTGTTTACTTCACTTAGTGTTATTGGTCCTGTATTGATGTTTAGTTCTGTTTTTGCTTCAGGTATGTCTATTGTTTGTGCTGCTTGTGTTCTGTTTAGTAGGGTGTTTCCTCCATCTTTCAATTTTTTTCTCTTTCTCCACTGATCAGTTGTCCCTTATGTGTCCTTACTGCACTCTCACATCTTGTGCTGAAGTTACTTGTCATCTGCTTTGTGATTTTTGTATATGGTTTTCATGTCATTTGCATATGCTGTTTTCTCTGCTGTTTCTGCTAAATTGTCATAGTATTGACGTTTATCTTGACGGCATGATTCCTTCACTTCTTTGTCTTTTTGTGCATATTTACTTAAAACTTGTTCTTTTAGCCTTTGAGATTTGGTGTTCAGTAATTTTTTCTTGATTTCCTTTCTTTGATCTATCTTTTTCAATGTGGTCTTGCTTATCTATTCCTCTTTTCTCCATTTCCGATATCCAAACACCTCTTTTGCTGTTTCTTATAGTGTTTGAACTCTAATATGGACATTTCTGCTTTGTCTTGAAGGACACTGAAGCGGTTCTTAAGTACTATTGAGAATTCATTCCTTGTTTGCTGGTCTTTCAGTTTTGCTGTATCAAAGCGTGCCTTTCTATGTTCTCCGATTTTGGCTGTCCTTAATTTTAGTTTTATTTTTGCTACCAGAAGGTTGTGATCACTTCCTACATCTGCTCCTTTCCTTGTTCTCACATCTTGTAGTGACTGTTTCCATTTTTTGTTTATTAGTATGTGATTGGTTTGGTTTTCTGTGGTTTTATCTGGGGACCTCCAAGTCACTTTATGAATGTTTTTATGTTGGAAAATTGTCCCTCCAATGGTCATCATGTTTTCTTCACAGAAACTGCACAGTCTTTCTCCATTTTTCATTTATTTCTCCAATTCCTTCTCTTTCCATGTTTTTTCTATCTTTATTTCTCTCACCTACTTTTGCATTGAAGTTGCCCAAGATGAGTAGTATATCATGCTTGGGTATTGTTTCTACTGTGGCTTGGAGGCTGTTGTAAAAATCTTCTTTTAATTCCTCTTCAGCTGCTTCTGTTGGTGCATAACAAACTATACCAGATAGCTTCGGGAATCTTGAGTTGAAGCTTGCATATAATAATCTTTCATTTATAGGGGTACATTTCAGCAATGCTCTTGAATCTTCTTTTATTATAATCAATGCTACACCTCCTTCATGATGATCTTCTTTACCTGACCATATTGTATCTTCTGTGTGCTGTGTTATTAATGTCCTGCCTTGTCCTGTCCATCTTGCTTCTTGTATTCCTAGTATGTCTAGTTTGTATCTGTGCATTTCCTTGATGGTTTGTGCTAGTTTTCCAGTCTGATTAAGTGTTCTTACATTCCAGCTGCCTATTTGCATCTTGTGTTTAGGTTCCAGGAGGTCTGCAGTTGGGCTGGGGACTTCCAGTGGCTGGCTTTCATCCACAACCTTCATGGGCTCAGTTTCCTGATAAGCATTTCTCCTTCCACCTGCATTTGTTTTTTTCCCTTGATTCAGTTTCAGTTAGCAGTTTGATGGTTTTTTTTTTTTTTACCAGATAGGGTTGCTGGCCCAATGTCGAACCCTCCTTAGTTGCCTTTTATGATCATGCGTGGTAGGGTACAGTGATCCTATTCTTTGCAGATCCCGAGTACCACATGTGGGTCTCAAAGGATGCATCATGTAACAATTATGAATAATTTTCTTGCATGTTTATTAATAAATTTAGTGTCCAAAGAAAAGGTCAGTAAGTTCATGCACATTTAAGATCAAACATGATTGTAAGCTTTCCCCTAAGCAGTGAAACAGAACTGTTAATGAGAGGAAGATGTTATTTTCAACCTTCACTTTTTCTGCATGTCATTTCTTTTACAGTTTTCATTGTTAACTTTTAAGGGAAAAAAAAGTTTCCTAAATTAGGCAGGGCACTTGTGTTGTGGTAGCTTGGGACTTGTCAGTGTTTTCACTGTGTGAAATAGTTTGATATCAATTTTCACATTTATATCCATTGATTTGCCAGTAGCTAATGATAATGATTGTTTGTATCTACTCAGCTGAGAATAGAATCATTTGATTACACTGGTGTGGGAAACTCAACAAGCAAGAAAGATGCTCAGAGTAATGCTGCCAGAGATTTCGTACAGTATCTGGTCAGAATTGGCAGAATAAGTACTGACGAAGTGCCATCAAATGTGGTTTGTTGCATACTTTTTGTCACTGCTGTTGTTGATGCCGTATTTAGTCTTATTAGATTTCCTGTAACAGTGTGCCTGATTGGCAGATAACGATTACTGCTGAAGAACCTTTTCCAGTTATTAGGCTTGGCTAAGCAGACCTGATCAGGATTCCATGGATAGTTGGAGATTGATATGATCATGTTATTAACTCTTCCCGTGCCACAGTAAGAAAAGCGGACGTTCAGTTGCTTACCAGAGTAAAAGCGCGGGTCTTGATATGTTAGGAGGTATAGTTGTAAAATGGAATGGAAAACAGTATTTATGTGTACTTCTGTGTACTTATTATGTTTCAAAGTATAACTAAATGTATGAAAATTTCATAAATGCAGAGTTTTTTTAGGAAAAAAGAAGTAATGTGATGTTTTTAGACACTGATTGTGCCCAGCTCACTATCAGCTATGTCTAGATATACACTACTTACCATCTGAGATGTGTAGATCTACTTATCGATCTCATATTCTGATTCTGTGTTGCATTCTCACTAAATTAATGTCTGAAATAACCTCCAAACTACTTCTCCCGTCATCTAATATGTCTAGATCTACTTGGGATACATTCAAGAGTAGTGGGGTGGTCACAGGTCATGTCCATACCCCTATCTACATCATCAAAAATTGAAAAATTTCGGTCTTTCTCTTCCTTTTTCTCGCTCGGCATCACTCGTAGCTAAGCACTCTTTCGCCATTTTGAAAAGTGTCACCGGAATCGCTGACGAAATATGTACAATCTAAATGTTACACCGGTTGTTTTATTGAAACAAACTAATGATCGCTGTCGACCATTGGTAAGCATCGGGAAACTTGAAATGTCGATAAACCAACCAAAGGCACGGGAAGAGTTAATAGCCACAGTAACCCACCTCCTAAGAGTCACAATGTTTTTGATATGATCATGTTATTAATAGCCACAGTAACCCACTTCCTGAGAGTCACAGTGTTTTTGATATGATCATGTTATTAATAGCCACAGTAACCCACTTCCTAAGAGTCACAATGTTTTTGATATGATCATGTTATTAATAGCCACAGTAACCCACTTCCTAAGAGTCACAATGTCTGCACCTCAAGGTCATCACAACACTGGCTTCAGCTTCAGAGAGGTCAACCCCTGTAGTAGAAGAAGAAGAAGATCTCTCTCTCTCTGAACTTTAAGTGCCCAGGGCACATGGGGCTTCCACAAGGGTTTTCCACAAATGCCTGTCCTTCGCCTTTTTTTCTGCTCTTGCCCAGATGAGCCCTCTATTGCTCAACATCCTCTCTGTTCTTCTCCATGTCTATTTTGGTCTACCCTTACTTCTGTTCCCCTGTGGTGTCCATCTTAGTGCTATTTTTGGTAGTGAGTTGTCAGTCATTCGGATCACATGTCCCAACCATCGCCAGCGTCTTTCCTCAATAATTGTTGTCAGTGGCTTCATCTGCATTTCTGCCAATAAGATGTTATTTCTTATGGTGTTTGGCCAAAATATTTGTCTAATTCTTTGTAAACATTTAGTCTAGAAAGAATTCAACTTGTTTTCTATGGTTTTGGTGATTTTCCAAAGAAGAAGATAGCTGACAGATTTTGAGATTGTGAACATTTCACACAAGAGATCTGTGTGTTGTGATAAATTTTTGTGGAGGCATTGTCAGTTTCCATTTGCCTTGTGTGCTTGAAATCACCCAGGTATACACAGCATGTCATGTCTGAGGCCAACACTTCTTTTTTTTCGTTTTCTGTAGAGTTATGGGGTAAATAGTCTATGTCTTACACCCTTCCTGTGCCGTTAAATGTCACATAGGGCTCGCATGGTAGATTGCTAAGATTTCCTGCTTTCGTTGAGGTTTTTGACCTCTTCAAGGGATGTTATTCCCACTAAGCTGGCCTCTCTTAACAGTGTCCTCTTTAGAGTTTCACATGGTCGACCTCTTTTTCTTCGGCCTTGTGTGTTCCACTTGACAGCTTAGTCAACAGTAAACATGTAATTCAGATATTCTCCAGAGATTACTCAAGTATGTGTATATGTGGAATCTAAACTCCAGAACACATACTACAATGATGATTAATCTGTGCAAATGACCTTTCAATGCAGGGATGTACCTAAGGCAGAAGCTGTGGGAGTGTCACTGAAGCAGTAAACTGAACTGCATCCTGATGACGAGAATCCAGCTTTAGCATGACAACTTAAAGCATGATAACATAGTTACCAGTTCAAGTCTGTGCAGATAAACTACAGTAAAATCTGAACCACAGAAGGCATACATGATGAAGAAGGAGGATATCAGTTATTGAAATAAATGTTGTTAGTAAACCAAATTTAAAAAAAAGAAAATTATTGCAGAACAAGCCATCATACAGTTTTTGGTTTTCTTTTTAATGAATCAGAGTTTATTTTCCAATAAAGAAATGAGATTTTTAATATGAGAACTATAATTTCAGCTTTCTGGTGGAGGATCTGATCAGCAGCAGCAGTCAGAGAATGACTCCACTGATGGTGGTGGGGCTGGTGGAAGTGGAGAGCTCCCCAATGGAAACCTTGCTCCTCATCTTCGCATTCAAGGTCAGTACAATGTTGTGTCTGCAGGCAGGTGAAGTGTCATTATTTCTGTGTGCAGGCAGGTGAAGTGTCATTATTTCTGTGTGCAGGCAGGTGAAGTGTCATTATTTCTGTGTGCAGGCAGGTGAAGTGTCATTATTTCTGTGTGCAGGCAGGTGAAGTGTCGTTATTTCTCTGTGTGTAGGTGAAATTTCAGTCATGTTTTATAAAGGTGTAGAATGATGGTAATGGTTTTATTTCTGCAGAAGTGTAAAATGCTGAACAAAAATTTCTGTGTGCTGATGTGTGTATGCTAGTGTGTGGTTGTTTCACTGCTGTACAATAGTTTGTACATCTACCCACAAGTGTATGCAAGGCCTGGTGTGTCACTGATGATTGTGTTAGAAAGTTTGGTTGTAAATTATAGTTGTCTTACAGAATTTCTTTGAAAAATCACACATGCTGAAACATAATGCAGTCAGAGATTTTTTTCTTTACATTAGAAAGACATTCAGTTGCAAGTGCTCATATTGTACACAACTTTATATAATAAGGTCAGTCACAAGTATCCATGTGTCACAAAACTTGATATAATAATGTCAGTCACAAGTGTCTGTTTGAAAACTGCCACTAGTCTAAATGGTGAAAGAATGCAGAAAGTTGTATTGATAGATATAATTGTTTACAGGCACAGCAGATCCAGAAGGCCAGCAGAGAGAGTTTCCAGCATATCAGAGAGGTCCACCCCAGGCTTACATGGACAGGATAGCTGAAAAGAGGAAGCTTGAAGAAGTAAACATTCAGGCATTTCTTCTTCTTTTTCTTCTGTGACATTCAGGGCGGTGGATCAGTTTCAGTTTGGAGCCTTTTCACTAGAACGAAGCTTTTAAAGATCTCCAGCCCTAAATCCAGTTCCTTCAGTTTCAAGTCCAGCTCATTAGCTTTACAAAAACCAAGTCTCTTCAGTCTCAGCCCCTCTAGCCTCAAAAACCCTGTCTTTCCAGCTACAAATAGTTTCTCCATTCAGGTTTTATTGTTGCTCTGGGATTAGTTTATAGTCTGAAATCTGCTTTTTGCATTAGAAACTGTTTGAACTGGATACCTTTGGTAAGTTTATGTGGCAAGTCTTTAGTTGTCTGCAGTGTAATAAGAAGACAGAAAACTGGGGAGAAAAATCATGAGAATCGCCATGGCTTAACTCTTAACTTACTGTTAGCCATTTAAATGGCATTTCAAAAGAATAAAATGATTACAGGCAGAGTTTTGTGCTGTTGTTGTTTAAAACTGCTGGCAGTGCTAAAAATAGGCATACCATAATTTCCCTGTAAATATTGCAGTAGTGATTATGTCATTACCAAAAAATGTATGATGTCTGATAGGTGTTAGAATAAAATAAATGTGAATGGAAAAAAATAATGGCTTTGGTGAGCTTGAGCTTGGTATTAGTCAAGTATTGCTAATCTGAGTGTAATGAAGTGGATAGCTAAGGTATTATAAGCTGAGATATGCCTGAGATATTGTTGATGTGCAGGTGACAAATTTATCCTCTCTCTCTCTCTCTCTCTCTCTCCCAGTCAGAGGACTGTGACTTTAACATGGAGATACATGGCAACTGGACCATGGAGAATGCCAAGTCACGCTTGCACCAGTATCTCAACACAAAAAAAATTGGTGCTGACTATAAGTATGTTGTCATGGGACCAGACCACAACAGGTTTGCTCTTCACATCTTTTCTTTCTTTCCTCCTTTTTTTCTGCATTTACGACAGAATTTTCACTATTATTGTCTGTAATTAGCAAATAGTATCAGTAAATGTAGTTAGTTTTTTATTTTGTGTAGTAATAATTATAAATTGTAAATAGGAAGTGAAGAATTCTGTTGAGTGATTATTACCGAAAGATGTGCACAGAAGTAAGGCTACTTATACCAAAGATGTAATAAAACTGAAGGAAGACCAAGTTCTTTGCTATTCTTGCATATGCCAAGAGTCCTTACCTGCCAGTCGTAAGTAGATCCAGTAACGGTGTCCTGGGTAGACTGTGCCACTGTCTTAAGTTGACTCAGCACCACTGTTCCAGGTGCACGCAAAGCCAGTATCCCAAATTATATTTCTTGTATCAGCCATCATCAGTCACATCTTCCCCACCTGGGTCTTGGTGGCAGTGTACTCTAACCATGACACACATGGATGTGACTAACAGGAACTGTTACGAATTATCCAGAATCCACAGATTAAGGTTTTCTAGAATCTTGGTTTCACTATGTTTTTGGAAGAGACAGAAATGAAAGTATAATTTATGTTTAAATGAATGAGCTTCAGTGAAAACTCTTAAAGTGATGAATTTTTGTACATTGATCTTTTTCGTATGCACATTGCCGATGATGCTTGGTACCTTGATTTTTGCAATGCGCCTATGGCTGGGTACCGCTGACTTAGCACCTTTCCTTGCTAGGACAGACTGTGTTCTTGCTCGGACTGCCATGAAGACAGTGGTGTATCCTAGCCTGGCCAAAACTTTGTTTTCCAGCCTCTGGTGGCTGTATTTAAGCCCCTTCTCCATGTCAGATCCAACATGTAACACTGGCTGGCCAGACAGCTTTCAGACAGTTTCACAGAAACACTCTGATTTTGGGATGAAGAATCCGATGAGTGCCACAGTGATAACCATTCCCCGCCACCTATAGTCTGCTGGTTCTGTTTGTGTACATCATTCTGATAGCCATTGTTTTAAAGACCCATAGGCTTGTCACATCCTGGATTCATTGGTTTCACACCAGATTTTCCTCATCCCCACCAAGTAATCTCCATGTCCCCATCCGTCCACCATCCTGACATTACATTTTACAAAAATAACAATTACAGTTAGTGTTGATTGCTACAGGTTTCTGGGCTACAGAAGTAGGTCAGTTTTTAAGCAAACAGATCTATGTTAACTGTCTCACAAAGATAAGTGTGTTATTAACACAGTTGTTACCTGGGGAAAGTATACATGGATGAGGTGTTTGTGAAATTAATGACTCATTTTTGTTGTGAATGAATAAGTGTATTAAACTAATGACTAATTCTACATGGATGAATGAGTGTCTGAATTAATAATTTTATGAGAGTATGAAAAATAAAATTATGGGCAGATGAATGAGAGTATGAAAGTGATAATTTCTATGAGTGGATGAATGAGAGTATGTAATAATTTTTATGAATGAATGAATGAATGAAAAGAAACCTTTTTATGGGCGAGTGAAGGAGAGAATGAAAGTGATAATTTCTTTGAATGCATGAATGAGAGCATGAAAGTGTATATATTTGTATGTATATTTCTTGTATCCAACTTTTAAAAATATTCATTTTTTTATTCTTGCATATTCTTAGCACACTAAAAAAACATAAAATGATTGTCTTTCAGGTCTTCATTTTATGTGCAAACAGTGTGTGCTATCCTGTGTGTTGTATGTGCTCAGTGAGTGATAGAATTATGCAGTGGTATACGGTTGATAGCTTTATCTTGATTGTCACTCAAATTGTAGCCATTCTTCAGTGCCAGTTGTAGCCTTCTCATCGGGAAGTGCATGAGGGTCAGTCATTTCAGTCAGTGTAGTATCTATTCTGTGATATGTGGTCACTGTTTTAACTTTGACCATCTCAAGTTTGGATAGTCTGTATATATACATACATATGTAGTGTGCTCCTTGCAACAGTTTCGTTGTCTCACACTGATTAATGGGTTGAGTCTGTGAGATGTCTGTGATATTGGAGTTTTGTAGTCTTGTCTTGTTGATTTGCTCTGAAAAGTTAAACAAACTACTTTCTGCTCTACTCAGTGCCTGTTTCAACTACTGTATACTGTCAGCTGTGGAGAACTCTGGGTTACATTTATAAGAAAATGCTGCAAACAGTCCTGTCATTTCATGAGAGCACTTTGTTGTGAAGATTGACTGTAGGTTTAGCTGACATTTTGTCACATGAAGCCCATCTCAGGTTTCCACTAAACTCAGATCTTCATCTCAGATGGGAGCTGAGATGCAGAAGGAAAGAAAAAAAAAACTCTGAGCTGTGGCATATCTCAGATCCTGGTGAGATCAGATATCTGCCATGGTTCTCACACACTTGTATGACAGCTCAGCAACAAGTTCTGGGTTTGACCTGGCAGAAAGTTTGCTATGTCTTACCAAGATTTTTGACTGTGGTTCAAGGAGTAGGTGGAGCCTCTGTGGATGAGCAGCTTGAAGGTGGGAGTGGCCAGACCTTATTGCATGTATACAGAACATTGTCATGGGGACAGTTTGTGTGTGGTATTTCTGCACTTTTCTTGTTCTCTTCCCAACATATTATCTTTTATGCAAACTGGAGAGATTTCCTGGAATAGCCATAAATACAGATTAAAGCAGTTCCATATGCAAACAGGGAGACAAGATGTTATTTAATATATTTAGATTTCATCCCCACATTCACTGGAGGCATAGAAGATTCATGCAATTTTCTAGACTGAGAACAGAGAGAGAGAGTGAACCTAGCACAAGCTTCAGGTCTTTGTGCTTCTGCCATTGCAAACAGAGAAAGCCTGAAATGTTGTGATGGCCTTTTCATACCTATATATGTGTATAGTGATAGCATGGTTGGATTCTACAGTTCTTTGATGTGCAGCTTATGGCTGGTTGCTGATTATCTTCTCATACGGAGAGCTACTCTCTCTCAGAGTGAGGAGTCAGACTGGGAAACAAGAGGAGGTGCAGGTACAGAGAACAGGGACAGTTCTGCGGCACAAGCATGACTTGTTACTCTGACAGGTTATGATAGTCAGATATTGCTAGAACCAGTGTTGAGAGAAATAGTTCACTGAAATAACAAAGTGGTGATGATGATGCCCATTAACAGTACATTCAAAGATGAAAAGAACCACATAAAGCCATGAAGTAGCCATTGCCAGAAATTACAGAATAGGATAGGGTTGACATATTGTTTAGTACTCCCTTTCTGTTAATACAATAAGAGAATGTCTGATACTTGCTCACTCAGTGCCCATCCAGATGAGTAGATCTGATAAAGAGAATGAGAGAAGTGCAGAATTTCTATACATTGTCCTTGGAGTTTTAGAAAAGTTTGTAACCAAGATATTCTGCTTTAAGGTCTGGTCATTGTACCACCATCAAGTTCTCAGGCACAGATTATCTGGCTCATTTTCTAGCAGTGTTTTTGTCTGGATTCCTGAGATGGTCTTTGTGGCAGTGCTTGGTGGTCTAGTTGCATGAGCACAGCAGTCCAAGCCCACAGTGTTTGTGGTAAGTTAGGAAGTGATGCTTTCATATCACACTGTATCTCAAACTGTTGTAGACTATCACACCTTGACTCCCAAGACACATCACCAAATGTTTTTCCTTTTTTTTTTCATCATAATGTTCTAACATTTTTTACTAATGATGTATATTGATCATTATAGTGATGTAATGATTGCTGAAAATGTGAGGAAAATATATCAAGGAATGTTGGAGAAGATGCAGATAAAGAATATTACGATGCCATAAAAATTGGTGGTTATGAAATAACAGAAATTAGATATGCTATGTATATGACGTATATGATGTATAGTACTGTCCACATCACAAAAAGGAATGGAAAAACTAATTATGTCAGTCCGTAAGAATAGTGAAGAGCAAAACCTTTATCTTAATGCAAAGAAAACTAAATTGATGACAACTGACAAAACAAATAAGGCAGCTGAAATATATATCAATGAGGAAAAATTGGAAGAGGTGGAGAGTTTTGAATATCTTGGACCATTACTAACTAATAATGGAGATACAATGAGGGAAATTAAAAGGGGGGCATCTGTCATTCTTCAGAAAATAAAACAACTAAAGAATCTGTGCCGATGAGAAAGTCCAACTCTAGATTAAACTGGTGCAACGAAAACCACGGTGAGAACTACAAAAATAAGATTTTTAAGGGCATGCATCTTTCCCATTGCATCATATGCCTGTGAGACCTGGACACTTAACAAAACAACTGAGAACACATAAATGCCTTTGAATGTAAATGCTACAGAAGAGTTCTTCAGATATCATGGATACAAAAAAAAGAACAAATATATCCATATTGCAGGAACTTAATATTGAAGAAGGCTGACTAGTAAAGAAGATTAAACAGATAATTCTTAAATATTTTGGACATATTAAAAGTCATAATTTAGAGGAGACAGTCTTGGAAGGGTACATAATGGGAAAAAAGAAAGAGAGAAAGACCAAGGCGAAGATGGCTGCAAGATGTTGATGATTTGCAAATGGATGCATCATCAGTAGAGGGCCTCACAGCCGAGAGGCCTACGAGAGAGCTGTCAGGGAGGCAAAGTTCCACAGGGGTCATGCAGTTGATTGACTGACTGATGATTGCTAATTAAAAAGAATAATAACATGAAAGCTTAGTCATTTGTGTGAAAAAAAAAAGAATTTAGTGGTTTAATCCATTAAAACACTTTTTAATTACCAGAATGAGACATTCAGTAGTTTAGGCTAACCGGTTCTCTTCTCTCTCTCTTATTTCATTCACATAAATGTTCTTGATGGTTATATCATTAGTTTAGAATGGGCAGAGCACTTATGAATCCTGGTTGATTCTTCCCTCCTTTGTTCATGGTTGGTGCTGGGAAGAATAGGAGGAATCCTTGGTGCAGTCGCCAGTTACATGGTCTTTCTGCCATACCCTGGCAGAGGAATAAGAGGAATCCTTGGTGCAGTCGCCAGTTACATGGTCTTTCTGCCATACCCTGGCAGAAGAATAAGAGGAATCCTTGGTGCAGTCGCCAGTTACATGGTCTTTCTGCCATACCCTGGCAGCCAAACAGGAAAGAGAGCAGGTTAATGATAAGGTCAACTGTAACCTGACAAGGAAGAAACTACTGATAGTTTTGTATTAAATAATGGCTTTGAGAAACAGACAGTCGGACATTATGCCTAGAACAAATAGCAAAAGAAAGTTGTTGACAACTTCAGTGTTTGATGGCAAAATTTGGATGTTTCATGAATCATATTATCAACTGATTTTTTACACCATGAGAAAGAGTTTGATGATCTCGCAGAATGTCAGAGCCAGGAAAAGCTGAGGCAGCTGGTTCAGTGCAAGCAGGCTGGAAAATATGTCTGCCTTATACAGGGGTGGCTAAACCGTGGCTTGCGAACCATATGAGGCTCCTTGACAGGATTTGAGACTTGTGTAAATATGTTGGGTGAACTCCTTAATTTTACTGAATGAAAACATAAGGTTAATGTTCATGGTGAGTATATATATTTAACAATTTAAATGGTAATCTTAATTCTAGACTTGAGCCAGGGATTAAAGAAATTTCAGATCAGTGAGGATTACAGAGCAGTTGTGCTGGAGAATTGAAACAACTACAGATTGGTGCTGACAGTGAATAAATATGAATTATGTACATGTATTTCTTAATATTTATGTGAAATTTTTGTGACCAAGTCTGCATTTAATAATAGTAGTGTGTGTGTGTAATATATGTTCATGTCTTGTGATTTTTAAATATCTGAAGCTTGTCATATGATGTTCTTATCTTGAGCAAGTTTGGCCATACTTGTGCTAAAGGATGACAGGAAGGATCAGTAAGCAACTATTGCATGCTCGTATCCAGCATAAGATGAGATTCTCAATCACACGCTGTTGCTTCTTATGTCCTGTGCTACTATTCTTTGTGTTCACTTAACCACACTCTCACACTTGCCATCGCTTTAGTTACTTTCTGTTCAACTGGTAGCTTTTATGTAATGTAACCTGTCTTTACAATGTATATTTATATCATATTTATATGAGATTGTTTATATAACTGTTGTACAGGAGTTTTGCTGCAGAGATGAGCTTCTTTGTCAGAGAGCTTGGCTACAGTAAGTATGGCTGTCACCCTTGTTTTGTTATTTCTCTAGTTTATAGCTATTACTACATTTCTTATTACACAGAGATGAGCTTCTATGTCAGAGAACCTGGGTACAGTAAGTGTAGCTGTCACCCTTGTTTTGTTAGTTCTCTAGTTTATAGCTTTTACTACACAGAACATCATTAGACTCAACAGTTTCATATCTAGTTTTAAATAAATGAAGATTTCTGTAGATTATGTTCCTTAAAACGTTATTTGTTCAAGTTTCTGTTTTATACTGATTGTTGTTGCATGATATACAAGAAACATTTTGTAATACATGAACATTAACTTGAACAAATGATTGTTCCTGTGTATAATTAGCAAAAACATTTGTGAGTGAGCAACTTCAGTAAATAAACTTTGAAATGAACCTGAAGAGCAGAAAAAAAAAACTGATTTGTCTAAGAAGTAAGTGATGAAAAAATTGTAGTGTGCTGTCTGATGTAGATGTTTTTGCTATGTAATTGTGGAACTTTTGTTCTGTGATGTAATTTTCAGTTTGAAGACGCTGTCCGATTTGGCATCAGCAACCCATGGCTGATATGCTAGCATCAGGGTTGACAAACCATAGGTGATCAAGACACTGTCCCCCTGGTACCCTCATTAAGAGGTCTACCTGGTTAACATGGCAGGGACCACCAAAGTCCTTGTGGCAGTGGTGGCTCCATTCACTTCCACTCGTGGACTGAAAAAATAGCTGCCATAACCTGCTCTCAGTCTTACATGATGTGCACTGCAACAAACAAATACAATAATACTAGCTTGCAGTTTCATGGAGACAGAAGAAGAAGAAATAATCATATATGCAGTTAAAGTTTCAATGCATTGCTCACAGAATTTAACTCCAGATATTTGTATGTATAACTATTCTTTCATAGTGTGTGATATAATCTACGAGGGGTGTTCAGAAAGTAATGCACCACATTGTTCTTTAGCTAATAATGAAGATAGAAGCATGAAATTTTGCACACATATGGCATGTGCCAATTGTGTGAACCAAATTGCACCGCAACCGGCCAAAGAATATGGCTGCCCCGACCACTGAAATGGAGCATGTTAACAACTTGCAATATAAACAATGAATTGTGATAAAATTTCTCATTACAGAGAAGGAAACTGTTGCGAACATTCACAGGCGCCTGTATGATGTGTATGGAAGTTTTGCAGTCAACAGGAGTACAGTCAGTCGCTGGGTTGAATCAAAGAATCAATAAGTGGAGATAAGGAGTTGCACAATCGGCCACGTTGAAATGCGCTGGTGGCATTATTTTTACTGATGGGCAAATGACCTTAAAGCTGTCAGTCAGCAGTGGTAGTGCAAATGTAGTTATAAAAGCTCTCGGATTTTCTAAGGTCTGTGCAAGATGGATTCCTTGAAGTCTCACAAATGAACATCGATTGCAAAAGAAAGCAATTTCTTCTGAATTGTTGGAGTGTTTCAATGATGAGGGAAAGAACTGTTTGGCTAAGATCATAACAGGTGATGAAACCTGGGCATATCATTTTGAACCTGAGATATAAAGACAGTCAATGGAGGGGCATCATCCGCAATCACCACAAAGAAAGAAATTCAAGACTCCTTCAGCTGGAAAGGTCATGATCACTGTCTTTTGGGACATTGAAGATAGGATTCTTGTGGATGTTATGCCAAGAGGAGAGACAATTCACAATCTTACACTAAGACATTGAAAAAACTCGGTGCTTTCGCAGAGTTTGGCCGCACAAGAATTCACCAGACCTGCTTCTCCTTCATGACAATGTGCGCCCTCACACAAATTGGGTTGGACTGTACTACCCCCATCCACCCTATAGTCCTGATTTGGCACCCTCTGATTTCCATCTGTTTGGTCCACTTAAAGATGCACTCCGAGGGATAAGATTTGAAGATGACGAAGGAGTGATTCATGCAGTGAAGAAATGGCTACATAATCAAGAGAAAATCTGGTACAGGCTAGGAATACATGGACTTGTTTGTCACTGGCGTAAAGCCATACAAGTTGATGGAGATTATGTTGAATAATACTGATGTTTACATGACATACCCATGTATAGTGTGTATAACTTTCATGCTTTGTGAGTAAACAGCTCCTGAGAAAAATTATGTGGTGCATTATTTCTGAACGTCCCTCGTAAAAGCATAACAAGTTACAAGACTGATTAAAGTGCCATGCACACAATCCAGTTTCACCAGCACTCTTTCTCCTCTGTAGCCATACATGCAAGAGAGATTGGCTCCAACAAACAGATAGCTTCCAAGTCCTGTGCATTGTCCCTGGTAAGACAGATGTACCATCTCAAGGTCATTGAGGCATACACCGGGGAGAAGAAGAAGAAATCCAAAGATAAGGTATCTGCCTTGTAATGCAGGCTGTTGCTGTGTTGCTTTCTAGTGCTTTTATGTAGAAATCTGTTGGTACATGGCTGACGGTGTATGGCCATATTTTCATGTATTTGATTCTGTTGATGTTGGTGACGCATGTTTTAGCCACACAGTACCATAAGGAGTTAATATATGTGAAAATAAACTGACCAGAAAAGTAGATTTATATCATAGTAGAATCTGCTGTATATGTTGTTGAGTAAAGCAGTGTCTACCATGTGACATAGTAGTTTCACGCACATGCATAATCATGGTGTAATTGTCTACCATAATTCTGAACAGTTAAATAAATATGGTAACAGCTTATCATATCCTTGTAGGTGCCACCTTATGAAGTGGCTATAAGTGAGGAAGTGGAACAGCAGATTGACCAGTGTCTGAAGCTGTGGGGAGTAGAACCTAACTTAGATTTTGAGGTGAGTTACAAAATGGTTAAACAAGCTGAACCTTTCTTACAACAAAAGTGAACTGGACACCAGCTTTATACCAGACAATTCTTATTCTGTTCATGGATAAAATTGCTAAATAGTGAGGATTTTGATGTGTTGTTTTAAATTGTCATGCTTGCAAGTTGAGAACAAATTGCCATCTTCGAGCTACACACAGGACATTGGTGATTATGAGCACACCTGTATTATCTCAGTCTCACACACCCCAGACCGCCCATGATAAGTGACTTCCAGTTTCCAGATCTCATCCTGCAGCTCTGCTCTCTCTATGAAACCCAACCCCATCTCTAGCCACAGGGAGCTATGCTGGAAGACACCCAACCCCAGCTGTAGCCACAGGGAGCTATGAGAGAAGACACCCAATCCCAGCTGTAGCCACAGGGAGCTATGAGAGAAGACACCCAACCCCAGCTGTAGCCACAGGGAGCTATGAGAGAAGACACCCAATCCCAGCTGTAGCCACAGGGAGCTATGCTAGAAGACACCCACCCCCAGCTCTAGCCACAAGGAGCTATGCTGGAAGACACCCAACCCCAGCTGTAGCCACAGTCTGATATGAGATAAGACAAACTCCTCTTGATTATGTAGCCATTTCTTCACTGCATGAATCACTCCTTCCTCATCTTCAAATCTTATCCCTCAGTGCATCTTTAAATGGACCAAACAGATGAAAATCAGAGGGTGCCAAATTGGGACTAGGGTGGATGGGGGTAGTACAGTCCAACCCAATTTGGCGATTGCTTCTGTGTTGCCAGACTTGTGTGAGGGCGCACATTGTCATGAAGGAGAAGCAGGTCTGCTAGATTCTTTTGTGGCCGAACTCTGCAAAAACATTGATTGAGTTTTTTCAGTGTCTTAATGTAAGCATGTGAATTAATTGTCTCTCCTCTTGGCATAACATCCACAAGAATCCTACCTTCAGTGTCCCAAAAGACAGTGATCATGACCTTTCCAGCTGAAGGAGTCTTGAATTTCTTTGTGGTGATTGCGGATGATGCCATTCCATTGACTGTCTTTATGTCTCAGGTTCAAAATGATGTGCCCAGGTTTCATCACCTGTTATGATCTTAGCCAGAAAGTTCTCTCCCTCATCATTGAAATGCTCCAACAATTCAGAAGAAATTGCTTTTCTTTGCAATCAGTGGCCATATGTGAGACTTCAAGGAACCCATCTTGCGCAAACCTTAGAAAATCCGAGAGCTTTTATAACTGCATTTACACTACCATTGCTGACTGACAGCTTTAAGGTCATTTGTTGAGTAGTGATATGCCTGTCAGTAAGAATAATGCCCTCAGCGCATTTCAACATTTCTGGCTTGGTGGCTGTAGCAGGATGTCCACATCGTGGCCAATCATGCAACTCCTTATCTCCACTTATTGATTCTTTTATTCTCTGAACCCAGCAACTGACTGTACTCCTGTCGACTGCAAAACTTCCATACACATCACATAGATGCTTGTGAATGTTCACAAAAGTTTCCTTCTCTGCAATGAGAAATTCTATCACAACTCGCTGCTTTTACCACAAGTTGCTAACATGCTCCATTTCAACGGTTAGAGCAGCCATATTCTTTGGCCGGTTGCGGTGCAATTTGGTTCACACAATCGGCACATGCCATATTTAAAGTGTGCAAAATGTCATGCTTCTATCTTCATTATTAGCTGAAAAAAACAATGTGCAAACTGAACGCAGATTGTACTTTGTCAGATGACAAAAACAAGAAGAAATGAAGTGAAAATGGATGCTGTGGGTGAAGAATGGTGAGTTAAAAGTATGTACAAACAACAAGAGTGAAGAATTGGATGCATAGGCCTGTCTGATATTCTCACCTTCATCTCTCTAATTTCATTCAGACACAGTCATTCAACATCAATATAGCATGGAAAGAGAACGTTGATAATTATATATACCATTTAGAGGATTGTATGATGTGAACAGTTCTGTGATGTCATTTAGAGGATTATATGATGTGAACAGTTCTGTGATGTCATTTATAGGGTTATATGATGTGAACAGTTCTGTGATGTCATTTAGAGGATTATATGATGTGAACAGTTCTGTGATGTCATTTAGAGGATTATATGAACAGTTCTGTGATGTCATTTAGAGGATTATATGATGTGAACAGTTCTGTGATGTCATTTAGAGGATTACATGATGTGAGCAACTCTATGTCATTTAGAGAATTACATGATGTGAGCAACTCTATGTCATTTAGAGGATTATATGATGTGAACAGTTCTGTGATGTCTTTTTTTTTTTTTCAGCAATTGCAGAAAACAGATTCTGAGTATGGCCAAGCCCAGTCCACCAAGGCTGAAGGGAATGAAGGAGAAGACAACCCAGAATTACCAACAGTGTCCCTCCTTAACCAGTCATCACTGGAAGAATTTGAACCCGCACCTCCCAAACACACCCCAGGCGTGGTGTCATACTCGCCTCCCATGCCAAACTGGAACCCTTGGACAAACTGCAACATTGACGAAGGACCTCTAGCATCTGTAAGACATTTTTTTAATAATCATGTGCTGTAAGAACTGCTGTAAGTGCTTTTTGAAACTTTTTTCTTTGCATTTGGCTGTGCACCTTACTTTTCAACCTAAGTTAAAAAAAATATATATATGTATAAAGTGACCACTGTTTCCTTACACTTTTATTGGTGAATTTTAAACATTGTAACCACTGACATATGGCTAAAAATAACACAGAAGGTTTTCATAATATTCCAAGAGTGACAGTGAAAGCACACACTTCATTCTGAATATTATGAGAATATCCAAGGATTTCAGATGATGCCACTAAATGTGAATTTTTTGTGAGTGACCTAATGATATCAGATAATGCCACTAAATGTGAATTTTTTGTGAGTGACCTAATGATATCAGATAATGCCACTAAATGTGAATTTTTTGTGAGTGACCTAATGATATCAGATAATGCCACTAAATGTGAATTTTTTGTGAGTGATCTAATGATATCAGATAATGTCACTAAATATGAAATTTTTATGGGTGATCTTCTAATGACAGATAACACCATTAAGTGTGAGTATTTTGTAGATGTTAGATAATGTCACTAAATTTGAATATTTTATGATATGCATAGTGACATCACATAATGCTGCTGAATGTGAATATTTTGTAGGTGACCTCATGAAATGAGATAATGCCATTAAGTGATGTTAACTTCCTTTCTGCAGGCTAGCCTTCAGCAGATCAGCCATGAGTTGTACAACAGTCTGAAGAGACAGTATGATGAGGACCCTAACCTCATGGAGGTATACAGGCACTTCTTTTCCTTGCTTCATGTTGCTCACAGAGCAGATAGCACATGATCTTTGGAGCCACGGCCCTCTCAGTCAGCCTTTCACCAGAAAACAGTTTCAGTTTATCGTTAAAAACACATTTTCATCATGTCACTTGAACTTTCTTAGTCTGAAACTTTAAAATAATCACTGTTTATCATCAGGCAGTATTTTCATCATGTCACTTGATCTTCCTAAATCTGAGACTTTTGAATAATCACTGTTTATCATCAGACAGTATTTTCATCATATCACTAAAATCCTCTCTCTGTCACTCAAAAATATTCTCAGTCCACTGCTAGAAAATCAATGTATCATCATGTCACCAAAGCTGGTCACAGAATTTCAGATTGAGTTATTTAAGTATCTAGTCACAGTGCATAAACTGGAGAGTTTCCTCTCTAGTCAAGTGTCACAATCATGTTTTATTAATAAACAAGTAATCATACTTCATTAATAATCTAGTAATCACACTTCATTAATGAACTAGTAATCACACTTTATTAATAAAATAGTAATCACATTTCATTAGTAAATCTTCACTTTATTTCATTGATGAAGAATGTAGCATTAGGTTAGAAGTGTAGAGCTCTGTAAACATTCACCATTCCCAGATTAAGAACAAGACAATTTATGTTGTTTAAACGTCTGTCACAGATGTTAGAACGTCGAGCACAGCTTCCAGTTCATGGATCTTGTGAGAACATCCTCCAGCAGGTCAGCCAGAACCAAGTCACTCTCATCCGAGGAGAGACGGGCTGTGGTAAAACTACACAGGTATGTGGAACAGCTTGTTAGTGGAACAGGTGCTGTGTATAAGAGATAAGAACCAGATAGATAGGTTGTCTCGTCTATTCCATTGCAAGACTTGGCGGTAGTCGTTCATTGATTTTTGTTCTCCCTGATTTTCATTGTTAACATCAGTTCAAGCTCTTACCTTATAATGATTCTTTTCAAACTCACCACTCTTTTCTATCTTCACCTTCTGTTTTTTCCAGTTCATCATCAGTTATATTTACTTCCTTTCTACTTGCCCATGTTAGAGTCAGCATTTTTTTTGGTCACTGCATGACCTTTACATCTACTAACTAAATGCCACAGACATGATTTAGCTTTTTTTTTTTCAGTAGACACTTCTTGTCTCAACAAAAAAAAAATTTAGTGAAGTCTTGAGAGACATCTACTGAAGCTTTCTTTTCATTTTTTTCACCGTTTTATTATATTCAGACATGAGCCCAGCATCTTGTAGATGTAGATGAGAGAAAAGGTGACTATAGTTAGAGAGATGATGCACTCATCAGAGCTGCTAGTCCCTAGCTTGGTAAGACATGGTCCTCCCAACCTCAGAAACTGCTTTATTTACTGTTCGAAGGAAGACATGCAACAAATACGATGTTGCGGTTTAAACTGAGGTTTGCTAGTCAGACAAGGGCATCAGCTTCATGTGGTGCTGCCCTGAAATGTACTCAGCAGGTGATTTATGAGTGCAGAAAAGCGACACTAGTCAAAACAGCATTTTTGACAATAACTCATGACACGTTCACGAGAATCCCATGAAACTTACTGAACACAAAACTCACTAACCGTGTTATTGAATGCCTGTAAAAAATTGACATTCCTGAAATCAATGCATTTGAAAATTCAATGGGCAAATATGGCTCATCTCACTACAGAACAACTCATCATCATTGGACATTTACAGACAGTCACAAAGTGTAGTGGCCAGACAATTTAATGTGGGTAGAAGCACCATTAGTCTCCTTTGGAAACGATTTCAAGAAACTGGCTTAGTTGTAGACCGGCAGTGCAGTTGTAGACCCATAGTGACAACTCCTGCCGAAGACCACTTCATACGGCTGCATCACCTCAAGAATCAATTTGCATCTGCATCCTCAACAGTCCAGTCAATGACAGTAGCTCGTCAAATTTCAGATCAAACGATCAGGAACCTGCCAAACGATGCTGGTCTTTGGGCTAGAAGACCCTACAGAGGTACTGTTCTTATGGAGCGGCATCATCAGAACCGACTGCAGTGGGCGAACCAGCATCATCAATGGACCGTTGCGAATGATTGGAGAAGGGTTTGGTTTAATGATAAATCATTCTTTCTGCTCCAGTGACATGAGAAGAGTTTACCGCAGAGTCCATGAGTGCTACTGCCAGAACTGCGTGGATGAAGCTCCTCCACATGGTGGTGGTGGTGTACTGATGTGGGGGACAATCAACTTCATGGGAAGAAGTGACCTGGTGCAAATTAAAGGACACCTGAATGCCCAACAATACATCACTGAAATTCTTCTTCATCACATCCTTCCACTTCTGGCTGCACCAGGGTCGATTTCTCAGCAGGATACACAATAGTGTATAAATATATAACTACACATGAAGCACTGCAGTAAAGCTGTGATACCAGAATGTATAAAATAGGAAAAAGTAGGAGCAGCTTTATTACTTAACGATTACAGAGTTGTGATGTTTCGGCATGAGCCTTAATCATACAAAAACATACAGGACGAAGAAATATAGAGGGGAGATAAAGTATAGATTCACATGAATACTATTAAAAAAAAAAAATTTTTTTTTTTTTTTAAAGGTACTTAGCTGTAAATTGTAAGGTGTGACTCGTCCGGCGGTGTGTGTCAGCTGATACAGCCTCATTTGCTGACCACATTTTTTTACTTAATTTGAAGACCATTATCACAGACATTGTCTGTCCAGAAGTTCAAGCAGATATGAAGAATTGTCAGCTGACCATGTCTGTGCACACACAGATTCATTATATAACAGGAAAAACAAAAACCTTTATACAACTACAACCATCACTTAAACCAGGTAGCTTCTACTTTACTTGAGTTTGCCACATAACTTGCTTGTGACCTTGCTCATGTCTGTCTACCTGACAGGTGCCTCAGTTCATCCTTGACCAGATGATCAATGCAGGTGTGGGAGCTAACTGTAACATTGTTATCACTCAGGTAAGACAGCTTCACTGTTACTTTAAATAGTATCCTAGGAGATGAAAGTTGTTTGGCAATTATGGTGATTAGAATACCTCTTGCCCGGTTACTCGGTCATTAGCATGTCCTTTGTGGAACTTTGCCTCCCTAATAGTTCTCCTGTATGCCTCTCAGTTGTAAGCAAGATACCCTGCTGCTGATGTATCCATTTGCAGATTGTCAGCAATGTCTTTCAGCCATCTCTCACCTTGGTCTTCCCCTCTTTCTTTTTTCCCATTATGTACCCTTCCAAGACTGTCTTCTCTAAAATCTTGTGTTTATTCTGTCCAAAATATTTAAGAATTATCTGTTTAATCTTTTTTACAAGCCAAACTTTTTCAGTATTAAGTTCTTGTAGTATGGATATATTTGTTCTTTTTTTGTGTCCATGATATTTGAAAGACTCTTCTGTGCATTTACATTTAAAAACATTTATGTTTTTCTCGGCTGTTTTGTCAAGTGTCCGGGTCTCACAGGCATGTATTGCGATGGGAAAGATGCATGCCCTTAAAAATCTTATTTTTGTAGTTCTTGTCTGTTCCTCTCCACAGCTTCCTTAGTTGTTTTATTTTCTGAAGAATGACAGATGTCCCCCTTTTAATTTCCCTCATTGTATCTCCATTATTTTTAGTTAGTAGTGATCCAAGGTATTCAATACTCTACGCCTCTTCCAATTTTTCCTCATTGATACTTATTTCAACTGTCTTATTTATTTTGTCAGTTGTCATCAATTTACGCATTAAGGTAATGATTTTGCTCTTCACTATTCTTACAGACTGACATAATTTTTCCATTCCTTTTTGTGATGTGGACAGTAATACTGTCATATACATCAGCATATCTAATTTCTGGTATTTTATAACCTCCAATTGTTATGGCGCTGTAATATTCTCTATCTGCATATTCTCTAACATTCCTCATTATATTTTCAGCCTACCAGTTAAATAACTACGGCAGAAGTATGCATTTCTCTATTATTAACTCTTTCCATGCCTCAGTAAGAAACACGGACGTTCAATTGGGTGCCGGATTAAAAGTGCAGATCTGGATATGTATAGGGGATATAGTTGTAAAATTGAATGAAACGCTGTATTTCCATGTACTTATTATGTTTCAAAGTATAACTAAAGAAGATTTCATAAATGTAGAGTTTTTTAGGAAAAAAAATATTGTCATGTTTTTAGACAATGATTGTGTCCAACTTACCACTGGAAAGGTCTAGAGGTACAATACATACCATCTGAGGTGCATAGATCTACCTGTTGACGTCATTTTGTGATTCAGTGTTGCATTATTGGTAGAATAATGTCTGAAATAACCTTCTAACTACTTCTCCTATCATCTAATATGTCTAGATCTACTTGGGATACATTCAAGAACAGTGGTCTGGTCACGGGGCATGTCCAGTCTACCCCTATCTACATCACAAAAAATCGAAATTTCATGCAGAAACTTTAGTTTTCTCCATCATAATTAAGCACTCTTCTGCTATTTTGAAAAAGGTCACAGGCATGTGCATTAAATGTTTACAATCTAAACGTTACACTGGGTTTTTAATGAAACAAACCAAACGTTGCTAGAGCAACTAAATGCACCATGTGAAACCGTAACTGTTATCTAGGCAACAGAAGGCACGGGATGAGTTAATCTTATATTGAATATATGATCTCTTGTTCCTTTTCCTTGTCTTAAACCAGCTTGGGCCATTTTGATTTCTCCTTCTAATTTCTTATGAAGTCTACCTGTTATGATTTTTAATAGACTTTTACTAGCATGACTGATCAGGGCAACATTCTGTACTTTGTGCAGAATTTCAAGTTATATCTTGTTACATAGTGCATGATAGATTGTTGCATATTCCTTTCCTCCTACTTTAATAAGTTCAGCTGTGTATCTCATCACATCCTGGTTATTTACCATTTTTCAGATTCTTTATAGCCCATAAAACTTCTTCTATTGTCGGTTCGGGTTCTTTCTCCTCCAATAATAATTCACACTGTTGATTTCTGCTTTCACGGTCAGTTGTATCATTCATTCCTCTGCAATATTCTTTCAATCTTTTTTGAATTTCCTCTGTCTCTGTCGAGGTCTTCCCCATCTCATCACAAATTACATTTAGCTTAGGTGTGACATTTCTCATCAGTGTCTTCATCTCTTTAAACATTTCACTATCTCTTCCCCACTTCTGATGTCCTTCTATTCTTTCACAACAATCTTGCTTATTTCTTTTGTTAAAGATTTTATATTCGTCCCTGCTATTTTTTGTCACTTTCCATTTCATCTTAATTTCTGTGTGATGTTTTACTAGTTCTGATGTGCCTGTTGTAATCCATTCATTCTTTTGTACTTTCTTTACTACCCAGTCATGGAAGTAAACTGCTTTCTAGAAGTAGATTTATTCTCAGGCCATAGGATAGAAGCAGAACTTTACCTGTTGTAGAAAAGTAGAGGATTTGCTTGTCAGTTTTGTTTATGAGTGTCGAATGAGCCTGCATGCCAAATTCTTCACCTTTTGGAAATAAAAAGTTTGTTCATTCTGTCTGTCTATGAGACAATCTTTTAGTGAAACTTGATAGAAGTGAATATTTAATTAACCTGGTTGGGATCATGAAAATTGTTTACTCCTGTGTCAAAGTATGAAGTACAATGATCTGGTCAAAGAGGTAAGGTAAAGATAGTCCCATAGCAAATGCCGTAGGTGATGAAGCGTTAGAGACCTCATTATGCTGGGCCATCAGCGTATGAGGTAGGGTGGCCAGTTCCTTTCCTTGCTGCCTCCAGGTAAGGCATGTATCAAAATCTAAAGTGATTGCTGTTGAGGTGGGGACAAGAAGATTCATGGCGACATCAGTGGAAGATATGTGTAAACAACTGGGCATTAGAGGACAAGCAAGAATACATGCACTGAAAAGGGTCTCGGAAACAGCAGAACACGCCTCGTGTTGGTTATGGTACAAACCCGTGAAGAATGTTATAAACTCGCCATGACCCTGTTCAACACAGTAACAATGATCAAAGCAGGATAATAGAAAATAAGATCTTGTGGCATCTCAGTGGGAGGCAAGAGTTGCTCAGATTTCTGCTTCCCTCAGGGTGTGTCTTACAAATCTCAAAGCGTGATGCGCTGGACAAGCAAGGGTAACAGCTTATTGAAATCCACTGAACAAACAGCTAGCAATGTTGACATGTTATACATGTGAATATTTGAACAGTATCTTCAGCCTTATGAAGTGGTTATACACCAAGAACTCACAGACCTCTAGGAGTCATGACCCAGAGGGGCCCAATCCCCTCAGAGCATCAGAAGTTTAAAGGGCCAAAACACTTACCTGAGGGTGATACTTCTCTAATAATCTGAGGAGTCGTGTTATTGTTGCTTTGCTCTGTACATCAGAGATTTTCCCACCATTATTGTGTCACATTGAAATATGTTTATAGAAAAGCTGATAGGTAAACTAGTTGTGGTTTTACACACACTCACACACAGATGTATTGTGATTAGCCCCGCAGGATCAGTGCCATTTCCATAGCCGAGCGAGTTGCTTATGAGAGGTCCGAGATGTTGGGGATGTCTGTTGGCTACAGCGTTCGATTCGAGTCTGTCATGCCCAGACCATACGGCAGCATTCTCTACTGTACTGTTGGTGAGTTTGAGCTTTTGGTGTACACTGATTGTATGTCCTGTTTCTTTGCTCTGTGTACATGTCTGTCTTTTTTTCTGTGTATATCTGTCTCCCTGTGTACATGTCTGTCTTTTTTTCTGTGTATATCTGTCTCCCTGTGTACATGTCTGTCCTCTTTCTTTAATCTGTGTAAATAACTGTCCTCTTTGTTCACACTGTACATCTGTCCTTTTTTGTGCTCTTTATGTATATGCCTACAATTTTCTGTGCTCTTTATGTACATGCCCAAACTTTTCTGTGCTCATTATACATGTCTCCTTTTTGTCTGTCTTTTTAGTGCTTTCTGCATAGATGCATGTCTTCTTTATGCTTTCTGTGTACATATCCGTCTTCTTCTTGAAATCTGATTATAATAAATATTTAGCCAGACATCAGTTTAGTGATCAACATCTTTCCCATTAACATGAAACCCTCGTCTAAGGTTCCCACCAGAAAAGTCACCATAACCTGCTCAGCTCCAACTCTGTGCCTGTTTCATATTGTTTCTCATGTCATCTGCTACAAAAAAAACTCACAGTTCAGTAAACCAAATAATGTCACATCTTTTATTTCTTTCTCATCACATTCTATTCCCTGCCTTCTTTCTCCAGTATCAACTCTGTCTTTAAAGTTATAGTACATCTAAGTACAGAGTACACTGTGGACAGCTATGTCATGTTGGGTGTTTCACTGAATATGTATTAATGCCGCAGTCTGAGTTCCTAAAGGACTTTATCTCAACAGGAACCTTGCTGAGACGACTGGAAGGCGGACTTCGAGGCATCTCTCATGTGGTTGTGGATGAAATTCATGAGAGAGATATTAATGTAAGTTTATTTATTTAAACACATGACATACACTCCTGTGATGTACTAACTTTCATTATGTTTCCAGGATAGTCTTACGATACATAATCTCATCTGCATCTTTAACTGCAAGCACACTCATATATCACAATTTGTTCATGCAATAGTTTCACATCATGCACTACAATCAGTCCATGACAAGAAAAGTGCTTTCTCTGAAAATTGGAACATTTGAGAGAGTAAATATAACTTCACTGAAAGTGAGGATTCATGGTACATGAACAATAAGTTGTTAGAATAATGGGAATCATGGACATGAACATTCTGTAGATAAATGTAAGTTGCTAGAATGGTGCACAAACAATTCTAAGGTAATTGTATGTTGTTGGAAATTTGAGAGTCATGACATGTGACATAGTTTTTAAGAGTTCAAATGATATGAAGTACTGGCATCATATGTAGTAATATATTTTCATGTTAGAGGTGGTTCAGTAGTACTCATTCAGTCTCCATGCCTTGCGTGATGAGGCTGGTAGTGCCAAAATGTAGTGGACACTGAATGAAACTTGATGTATATGAGTATTTGCCCCTGTTAGAAATCTGTCTTTTGCCAGCCATTAATCATGTTCATGCTTGTGATGCAAGCAATTTTCATGAGAAATTTTTGTATTTGTTTTTATGTTTCAATGACAGACTGATTTTCTTCTGGTTCTGCTGCGTGACATGGTGCGTACATACCGAGATCTCAGAGTTATTCTCATGTCTGCCACCGTTGATACCTCCCTGTTTTCCGAGTATTTTGGGCAGGTCTCGGTCATTGAGGTCTATGGAAGGACATACCCAGTACAAGGTGAAGGGGAGTGTGTTTGTGGTCATGGAAAATGTGTGTCAAGTAACTGGAAAGAAGAGTTGTGAAAAACAGCTACATCTATGACAGTCTTGTCAGATATGTTTATCATTTTGTAGTTTTTTGTTTTTTTTTCAAATAATAATTCACTATATGTGCAAAGTCTTCATGTCAAAGTGTATCCATTTTGGCAGGCATTAGAAATAAATTATGAATTAGTATGAGGGAGAGCATGAATCAACATAAAATATAAATTAACATGAAACATAGCATTAATCAGCATGAATGAAAATTGACATAGTGTGGAAGAAAAATACAGTGGTGAATTAGCACAGAATTTGTTCTACAAAGTGAACTGTCAGAAAATTTCTCAATTTTTTTCTTGCTTCAGAAAGATTTGATGATTATACTAGACAAAAAGTAGTACAAGGTACTTCACATGGAATAAATTGTTTTGTCAGCACTTTCACAGAACATTACCTGATAAATTGTTTTGTCAGCACTTTCACAGAACATTACCTGATAGATTGTTTTGTCAGCACTTTCACAGAACATTACCTGATAGATTGTTTTGTCAGCACTTTCACAGAACATTACCTGATAGATAGTTTTGTCAGCACTTTCACAGAACATTACGTGATATATTGATTTGTCAGCACTTTCACAGAACATTACCTGATATATTGATTTGTCAGCACTTTCACAGAACATTACCTGATAGATTGTTTTGTCAGCACTTTCACAGAACATTACCTGATATATTGATTTGTCAGCACTTTCACAGAACATTACCTGATATATTGATTTGTCAGCACTTTCACAGAACATTACCTGATAGATTGTTTTGTCACACTTTCACAGAATATTACTTGGAGGATATTATTGAAATGCTGGACTTTATACCACCTATCAATGATCGCAAGAAGGGTAAGGACAAGGTAGAGGATGAGGAAGGAGTTGAAGCAGAAGATGAAGTGAGTACTTTTTTTCCCCCATTCCCTTTGTTTTCCTGTGTCTGAGTGCTGCCACATTCAGGAGTCTCAACACATTGAAACAATTCAAACAGTATTTAGTGGTGAACATAATGATGTTTGAATCAGTGAGTGCTGTTGATGGTGGTAGCATCCAGAAACTCAAATTACTGGTGAAACACATGAGAATACAAATACACTGGCAACAGAACACTTAGGCTTGTTGTTTTAAGCGTGAGAGCTCAAAAACACGAAACATTGTCTTGTCTGTCTTCATTTCTGTTTCTAACAGAAAACTTGCTTGCTGCAAGAGCCAGCGCCCACAAACTAAAAGTTCTCCCCTCATAGCTTTCTTGCCTCTGAGTTTGCACTTGAGGCCTGTGCAGAAAATCACTGTTCTGTGACAACTGTACTCACTGTTCTGTGACAACTCTACTCACTGTTCTGTGACAACTCTACTCACTGTTATTTGACAACTGTACTCACTGTTCTGTGACAACTGTACTCACTGTTCTGTGACAACTGTACTCACTGTTCTGTGACAACTGTAAGCTTCTTCAGACTTCTTGAATTGAGGGAAACATGACTTACATCTGACAAAACAAAGGAAATAACAAAATCTTGTACTCTCGCAAAGTGTTTTGTCCATGCTTTTGACATCACTACCCTTTGACTGTCCCAAGTGAACACAAGGAAGTGAGTTTGACAGCACAAGTGGCTTTGTATTGAGTGGGTAACAATCACAGTAGTCTCTTCTCTCCTGTTACCATGCAACAAAGATGAGCATTTCTGAAGCACTGCATGGTTATCAGGACATAATTCCCCTTATTCCGCTGTTCTTGATTCTGCGTCTGGCTGTAAGAACATGGATTGCTAGGATCCTTGTGGTGGTGGACTCGGGGAAGTCACAGAAATCTGCTTGCCGTGTGAGATGAGCAGTGTCAGTAGTAGGGAGTGCAAGTCTGCAGGAATCACAGAAAAAAAAAAACAGCAGCTTTAACATTGAAAATTTGAACATAATTGTTACTATTTCCAGCAAAGATTTGTGTATCCGGTTTATCTTCTTCCTTCTTTATTTTCATGCTTGTGTTGCCTGGCTGTCTGTTACAGGAGAACTGCAATAAAATCATTGAACCAGGCTACAGCGAGGCTACAAAGTTTGCCATGGCCCAGATTCCAGAGAAGGAGATCTCATTTGAACTTGTTGAGGTACAAGACACTGATAAAGCTCTTCATGTCATCTTATTTGGTCAGAGTAAAGAAAATATTCTTACTTTCTTGTTCTAACTTTTATTTATGTTTTACTGTAGTAATGAGAGCAAGACAATCTTACATACGTTAATCTGTGAGAGAAAGCTATTGTCATTATTGTGGAAGCTAGGTACTGCCTTGTAAAATGTATAAGCATGGTGGAGCTTGAGTCCATAGTCAGTCATTCCCTAAGTGGTTCTCAGTCTTTTTTCAAGTTGTGGCCTAAGAAACCAGTGATAATTTGCTGCAGCCCTCACTACATTCATGGCCTATTTGGTGTGAAATTAAAGATCTCCACATACATTTCCAGTATTCTACATGATCTAATCTTGCTTCATGGACCCTCTCACACACACACACACACACAGGGTCTGCGGTTCCTAATTTGAGAGTTTGAGAACCACTGCACTAAAAAAAAACAGCTGAAAATGAAGAGACTTAGTCTTAAGTATTCTGAGAAAAGTATTGCCAGTTATTATGTTATTAGCAGTTTTTACAAGTTAATTGAATGTGAAAACTATAACATGCTTAGCATAAACTGTATATTAATCCCTAAACATTCTCAGTTTTGTATGGTGACTTTCATGTATTTAAACTTAAATAAAGATCTGTGAGCAGAAATTTGATATATTGATATGTGTTTGTTCTTCAGTCTCTCCTGCGATACATCAAGTCTCTCGGCGTCCCAGGAGCTGTCTTGTTCTTCCTCCCAGGCTGGAACATTATTTTCATGATCCAGAAACATCTGGAACAGAGCCTGGAGTTTGGTCAGTTTTAAATTATTTACATATGTCATGAGAAAACATTGGCGGCCTGGTTAGCTGAGTGGTTAGGTGCTCGGTTTACTAATCTGGTGGTACTGGGTTCAGTCCCGGCAGTGGGATTTTTTTCTCGTGTACGCCAAAAATGGCTCTGGTGTTTGCCCAGCCTCTAAAAATAGATACCAGAGAAATCTGGGAGGGTAAACCAGCGAGGCATGATACTGATCACATCACACTTTCATGTGCTGAAGGTCATTGAAAATACAGGTGCAAAGGAATGTGACGACCACCGGACTATCAGCCTCTCATGTCACATAACGAAGCTACTTCTGAGAATAATTATGAGAAGAACAAGGAAAAAGATAAAAATGGAAATAGCAGATGAACAGTTTGGATTTGTTGAAGGAAAGGGAACACACAATGCCATTTATGCTTTACGAACACTAACAGAAAGAGCTTTAGAAGTACAGAAAGACCACTACTTATGCTTCATTGATTACACCAAGACAAGGTGAAGCTTAATGAAATTATTAAAATGCTTGAAGACATCAATATAGACGGCAAAGACCTGAGGATTGTAAAACATCTATACTGGCAGCAAGAAGCAGCAGTTCGAGTTGAAAATAGAACTGGAAAATATCAACCTATAAAACAAGG
Source organism: Achatina immaculata (assembly GCA_009760885.1). Classification (NCBI taxonomy): domain Eukaryota; kingdom Metazoa; phylum Mollusca; class Gastropoda; order Stylommatophora; family Achatinidae; genus Lissachatina; species Lissachatina immaculata. The sequence goes on from CM019695.1 coordinate 36,621,228, forward strand.
GGTGCGACAAGGATGTGTACTATCTCCAGACCTTTTTTCTCTGTATAGTGAGAATATTCTAAGAACAATCATCACAGAACCAGGCATAAAAATTGGAGGATACAATATTAACAACCTTCGGTATGCTGACAACTCAGTACTGATAGCTGAGAACCAACAAGACCTGCAAAATCTCTTGGGTAAAGTGCCCAAAGAAAGTGAACACAAAGGCCTTACTTTGAACATCAAAAAGACGGAGACTATGGTTATATCTAAGAAACAGAATCCACCAGCATGCAGTATTAAATTAAACAGAACTATTCTAAAGCAGGTGCAGAAATTCAAATACCTTGGAGCAGTAATAACTTCAGATGGGAAATGCAGAACAGAAATTAGGAACAGAATAGGCCAAGCAAAGGTTGTATTTCAGAGAATGAGAAACATATTAGCTAACACATCTTTATCAATGAATGTTAGAAAATGAGTCCTAAAATGCTATATTGAACCGATCTTGTTATATGGAAGTGAATCATGGACAATAGGCAAGTCTGCAAAAAAATCATTGGAAGCAGCAGAAATGTGGTTTATTAGAAGAATGTTGCGAATCCCCTGGACAGCAAAAATAACTAATAAAGAATGTATGAGAAGAGCTGGAGAGACAAAAAACCTTGTCAGAAAGATAAGAGAGAGACAGTGTACTTTCATAGGACATGCAATGAGAAGAGGGGGCATTGAAAATATTATAACAACAGGAAAAATAGAAGGAAGAAGATCAAGAGGAAGACCAAGAGAAATGATATTTGATAGTCTGACGGGATGGTGTGAGAGGAGATCACCAACTGAACTGATGGCCTGCATGAAGGATCGGATACTCTGGAGAAGCATAATAGCCAACGCGAGTCGGCACGGCATATGATGATGATGATGAACACTGTATTTCCCAATATGTCTTGGCATGGAAATGTGGAGTTTACCTTACCTTTTGCCGGTGATAAAATATCAGTTTGAGAATTGGATGTTCGGACATGTCTTGTGAATACAGCAGTTAAAAGAAGCTGATGTCATGAGCATAAAGCAGTTAAAAGAAGCTGATGTTTGGATGTGACATATGAAGAACAGTTAAAGAACCTGATATTTGGACATGGCATGAGAAAAACAGCAGTTAAGAGAACTTAATGTTCAGGAATATAATGAGATGCAGCAGTTAGGAGAACCTGATATTTTGACATGAGAAGAACAGCAGTTAAAGAGAACCTGATATTTGGACATGAGAAGAACAGCAGTTAGAGAACCTGATATTTGGACATGAGAAGAACAGCAGTTAAAGAGAACCTGATATTTGGACATGAGAAGAACAGCAGTTAAAGAGAACCTGATATTTGGGCATGAGAAGAACAGCAGTTAAAGAGAACCTGAAACTTATAAATTAGGAGACTTTATGAATAATAAATATAATGCAGATATAAGAAAACAGCAACAAGATAATCTGATGATCATTGGGGAGGAAAATGAACCAAGAGAAATAGCTTACTGACTTGATGGTGTAGAAAGAGTTGACTGAATGGAGAAGCATAGTCTAGTATAGCATCTGATGATGATGATGCTGATCATGTTGTCATAGGAAAAAGTTGTTAAGATTTTATCACACTCTTCCCACCAGCATTTGTTGTATAAGATACATTGCATGTATTTTTTTTCCATTTGTCTTTTCCTGCATCTGCAGGCGGCTCCAAGTATCGCATCCTTCCCCTGCACTCATCCATCCCAAGAGAGGACCAGAGGAGAGTGTTTGAGCCTGTGCCAGAAGGAGTCACTAAGGTACTAGTCTTCCCCTTCAACCAGCTTTCTGAGCAGCTTACAGGATCTCTAGATCAGAACTATTCTTATTTGTTCTACTTGACTGCCTGCTTTGTCACAGTATATAAATGAAGTGTTTTTCTGTTGCTTTAAGTATTGCTAGTTTGGCTACTTAGTCCTCAAAATTATTCATGAATCCAGGAGATATTGTCATAGTTTGTAAGAGGAATATGTGGCAGCATCTGATTTCTTGTCACAGATTATCTTGTCAACAAACATTGCTGAGACGAGTGTCACAATTGATGACGTGGTCTATGTGATTGATTCTTGCAAGTAAGTTTATGTTTAACTTACATTCTGACGGTGTACTTTTAAGACTTTGTCTCTTGTGTTTAGCATAGATTTTGATGATATTGTACTATATGACTTTATATCGTAGTATTTATCTCATATTTTTTTTTCTGCAGGTTTCCATGAAGTTTGTTATTTTTTATGTAAATTTGATTTATTTTTAAATGTTGCTTGTTTTGTTGAATAACAGCACAAACACTTTTTCTGTAGTCCCCAGTATGTCACCAAGTGGGAGTAGATGTCAGGTGTATTTAAGAGGCTGTTGTGCTTAACTCTCAAAGGCCCTAAGAAACTGCTGAAACAGTGATACCATTGTTGATATACATTTAAGCATAATTCTGGTTCATGTATAAGTTCTGAGGACATTTTAATTAAAGGGAATTTAAATAATCTTTCTAAAACTTGACTTCAGTGTGAATGGCTTGATTTTTCCTTGGAAAGTTGACATCATTTATTTTGTAAACAGACTGTGCCATCAGTGTCAAATGATTGTAGCTCAGCTGATTTATTGGGGGGGGGGGGAGAGGTATTTTTATCATGGGAAAATTCTAGGGAACAGTGCATGCTAGATGAGTATAATAACAGTGTCCATGTGTCAGTGGCAGTAAGTTGAATCTGACATAAGTGATGACTCTGGTTTAAGGGCACAGTGATCAACCTCTTCTTTATCCTAGAGCCTGATTCAGTATATGGTCCACACAAGCCATGCTTGAATAACATGTATAAAAGATATTTGTAGAAGAAAAAGTTTAAATCCACTGATGATGATGTAAAAATGTCCATGTATAATGTGCTTTGGTTTCTGAGTGTAAGCATACAAACTGCTTGCTATACTAGATTGAATGTCAGATGACAAGAAGCTGATACATGGACATTTTATTCATGTTTGGATTTATTCTATAAGCCTTTTATGTGCTTTGGATTATTTTTATGAGGCTGTCTGGATGAGTAAATGCATTTTTTAAAACTTATTTCTTTTTCATTATTTTATTTGTTATTATTTTAGTTGCAACAAATGCACTTTTTTTTTAACAGTATGTAATATTCAAAACAAGTCACATATTTGCTTAAATTTGAATTCTTTTGTTTACCTTCACTTCATGTGTCATTTATGTCCTCAGTGCAGAAAAATTGATAAAAAAAAAATTTTCACTTGCTACTTTTCACAAGAAAATAATTGTGGCAAAACTATCACTTTAAAAATCCTGGAATTTAAGAGTTGAATGTTCAGATTTATGATTATAGAGGGTTGTGAGTTGAGATGAGGACAGTCTTATGTCACAGAATTAATTATCATGCCAGTCATGTTTAATGTTTTGATTCTGGTAGAAATTGCAGTGTTACAAATGTAGTATAAGTATTGTCCATGTATAGTAAGGAGTGTACGTTTTGCCAGATTTATGCTGAAGGTAGGATTGCTAGATGTGAAGTGGTAGAAGATTGCTGTCTGTGGTGAGTCCACAGTTGTTAGTGATGAACCTAGATGTTTTCTGCTTGCTTTTGCATTTTTATGATCAGAACATTAGCAAATATACAAGCATCTCTCATTGATTGGCAGTCATAGCTTTCAAGTGAATTAAGATACGCAGGCTGCGTACATGTTGTGTTTGTTGGGCTCAGTATGATTTCTTGTTGCTGTTTACTGTCAGAGTGAAGATGAAGTTGTTCACATCCCACAACAACATGACCAACTATGCCACTGTCTGGGCCAGTAAGACCAACCTGGAACAAAGGAGAGGACGAGCTGGTCGTGTACGGCCTGGGTTTGCCTTTCACCTGTGCAGCAAGGCAAGGTTCAACAGGTCAGTATCAGGGTTTCAGGTCACTTCATGTACCACACACACACATATGCTCTCTCTCTCACTCTCTCTTGTTCTCTCTCTCTGTGCCATGTTGTAGACATTATTTTTTAAACTTAATGTTTCCTCCCAGCATTGTGCCCTCAACTACTCTTTCTCTTTCTTTTCTATGTGTCTTCAGATACATTTCCTTGTTTTATAACATTTTTCTGTTCGCTGCATAGAAATGACTTTTTGTTTGAATTTTTTATTATTATTTTTTTTTAAATTTTTTAAATGTAATTGCACACCCCCTAGTGTTCAACAGGAATATTTTTATTTTGGTTAGTTTATACATATATAATACTGTAAGCTCTGAACTGTCATATTATTGATGAAGATGAAGTCGAAGTTCTTTGTTCTTTGATCATAACACATCGAGGTCTCACAAGTCCGATGAAATGTTCACCGTATTATTTAATTCTGACAAATAAGTTCAATTTGTATTGTCTGCAACATCACTTGGATTGAATCACTTAATCATTTCTTCACAATATCAAACTCTGTCATATTCTACATGCAGCATTTCATCAATGTTCTGAACTTCAAGATATTCTACAAGTGATAGTAGGATTATTCTGAATTCTGTTTTATAATAGGTCTGCAGCACATGGTCAACTAGTTTCTCGTCTAAATCAATGTACTCAAAATTTCAAAGTAACAAATCTTCTTAATCACTTGAATCACATCTTCAGTCTGTCCTAAAACTACTGCTGTTTTTCTGTCCTTGTCTCTCTCGCTCTACTGTTCTTCTCTTGTCTGTCCTCCCCTGATTGTCTGTTCTTCTGTCTGCTGTTCATCTATTATCTCTTTGGTTCTGACGATACCCCTCACTTGTCCGCTAGCCTCTGGACTTCCTCTTCTTGGGGGCTTCTTCCTTCTCGTGCTCCTTACTTTGATCTGGACCGGTCTCTATTCACTGGCTGTCCTTGTTCCTCCGTCTTCAGACACCCTCCTCTGTCTCTTCTCTCTTGTACTTCCGTACTTCTTCATCCTCTCCTGTCTCTCTGCTCACCTTTTTATCTTCAAGCCCAGCTTGATGGATTAACCTAATTATTTTGGATGTCCACTGGTTCCCATGAGCACTCTGATTGTCCGTTATTCTAACTGCCTCATGACTTATATATCGTAAGTCACTTGTCCAATAGGCCACGCCTCTAAATATTTAATTGGTCAGCTGGCCGAGTTGGTCACTCCTTTATTTAAAAAACCATGTGCAGTAGCATCCTAATGCTAATAGGTATCATGCGAGTCAACTCCGTCTATACATTTGTCATTTACCTAAGTCTTTATCTTGCTCTTTCATGTTGGAGGTTTTATTGTGTCCTCGCTTTTCATTGTGTCTGCTTTTTCTATTCGTCTTTTCTATCTATTCTGTTTACTTGTGTCATCGTCCAGTCATACTAGTGTCATGGAGGTTTGTTTTTTTACCTTGCTTTAATTTTCCTATTTACTTTTTCTGTTGCTATTAGATGTTACTATTATGCCTACAATATATTCATAATCATATTCATTAATATGAGGAAATTAATGTTGAGGAAAGACGCTGGCGATGGTTGGGACATGTGCTCCGAATGACTGATAACTCATACCAAAAACAGCACTAAGATGGACACCACAGGGGAACAGAAGTAAGGATAGACCAAAAGAGACATGGAGAAGAACAACAGAGAGGATGTTGAGCAATAGAGGGCTCACATGAGCAAGAGCAGACAATAAGGCAAAGGACAGGCATTTGTGGAAAACCCTTGCAGAAGCCCCATGTGCCCTGGGCACTTAAGGTTCAGAGAGAGAGAGAGATATTCATTAATAATAATAATAAGAAGAAGAAGAATAACAAATATAATCATTACTTACAAGGCCATGCTACACATAGAGTTACAGGGTTATACATAGCATTATAGTGTTGTACATAGAGTTGTAGGGTTGTACATAGAGTTGTAGGGTTGTACATAGAATTATAGGGTTGTACATAGAATTATAGGGTTGTACATAGAATTATAGGGTTATACATAGAGTTATAGGGTTATACATAAAGTTGTTGAAGTGTAAACTGCCTTTTTGTGTTCATTCATTCCTTTGCATGTCCCTTGCGGAACTTTGCCTCCCAAACAGCACTCCTGTAGGCCTCTCGGTTGTGAGCAAGATGGCCTGCTGCCGCTGCATCCAGTTCCAGATCATCAACGATGTCTTGCAGCCATCTTCGTTTCGGTCTTCCTCTTTTTCTTTTTCCCATTATGTATCCTTCCAATACGGTCTTCTCTAAATTATCATGACGTTTAATGTGGCCAAAATATTTAAGTTTTCTCTCTTTAATCCTCTTTACTAGCCAGCCTTCTTCAATATTAAGCTCTTGTAGTATAGATATATTTGTTCTTTTTTGTGTCCACGATATTTGGAGAACTCTTCTATAGCATTTACATTCAAAGGCATTTATGTGCTTCTCAGCTGTTTTGTTAAGTGTCCAGGTCTCACAGGCATATGTTGCGATAGGAAAGATGCATGCCCTTAAAAATCTTATTTTTGTGGTTCTGTCTGCTCCTCTCCACAGATTCTTTATTTGTTTTACTTTCTGAAGAGCAATAGATGTCCTCCGTTTAATTTCCCTCATTGTATCTCCATTATTAGTTAGTAGTGATCCAAGATATTCAAAACTCTCCACTTCTTCCAGTTTTTCCTCATTGATACATATTTCAGTTGCCTTGTTTGTTTTGTCAGTTGTCATCACTTTAGTTTTCTTTGCATTAAGATAGAGGTTCTGCTCTTCGCTGTTCTTGCGGACTGACATAATTAGTTTTTCCATTCCTTCTTGTGTTGTGGACAGCAATACTGTGTCATCAGCATATCTAATCTCTGGTATTTCATAACCTCCAACTGTTATGGCATCGTAATATTCTTTGTCTACATCTTCTCTAACATTCCTCATTATATTTTCAGTATACAAGTTAAATAAGTAGGGTGACAATATGCACCCCTGACGGACCCCTTGTTTTATGTCAAACCAACTTGTTGTTTCACCATTTATTCTTACTGCTGCTTGTTGGTCTAAATACAGCAGTGATGTTAATTGTATCAAATGTGTTGGAAATCCCATTTTTTCCATTATTTCCCAAAGTTTCTGGTGTTGTACACAATCAAATGCCTTTGAGTAGTCTATAAAGGATAAATATAGATTCACATTAAACTCCCTGCACTTCTCTATTATTAATCTTAGATTGAATATATGATCCCTTGATCCTCTTCCTTGCCTGAAGCCAGCTTGGACCATATTGACTTCTTCTTCTATTTTCTTGTGTACATAAAGTATAAACTGATTTTTGTTGTACATAAAGTTGTTAATGTATAAACTGACTTTTGTACATAAAGTTATTGAAGTATAAACTGACTTTTTTCCCCACTAGATACTTTTTGTGAACATTACATTGACATGCAGTTATTTTCTATATGTAGGCTAGAGCAGCATGCCACCCCAGAAATTTTCCGCACACCTCTACATGAATTGGCGCTGTCCATCAAACTGCTTCGTCTGGGACCTATTGGCTTGTTCTTGGCCAAAGCTGTGGAACCACCTCCGATTGATGCAGTCATAGAAGCAGAAGTCATACTTCGAGGTTTGTTCTTTATTCTTACAGACGCACTATTTTGACAAGAAATGCCCTAGAATTCAGAATTTAATTGTCCTGATATATTTTTTTATTTATTTTTTTCAGAGACTGAAAATTTGTTATATATATTCTGTATAACGGTTAGATGAAGCTACAATATGTACAAATGTTTTTGGTTACAGATATGTAGAATTGTTTTATACAGATATATAAATATGTTTATAAGTTGCAAAATGTAGATATACATAAAAATTTGAAAATAAATGTTATGTTTCACATAAATTAACAAAGTTGTATTGAGTTTAAATTATAAATGTGGTAATTGTAATGGAATTCGATAAGTAATAACAATTAAGTGTAATATGATTAGTTAAACTATAAATGTGGTACTTGTAATGGAAATAGATGAGTCTGTTAAAAGTGAGAGAAGTAACTTTGACTTGTCATACACAGCAATGAGGGCATTAGACAGCAATGATGAACTTACACCACTTGGCAGGTTACTTGCCAGAATGCCCATTGAGCCAAGATTGGGAAAAATGATCATCTATGGTTGCATTTTCTAGTAAGTACATCTCATGTATTTTTGGTTTATTATGTAGTAACAGTACATCCCATGTGTCTTTGAGCATATTTTTTAGTGAGTACATCCCGTATGTCTATCATATTTTCTAGTAAAGGGACATCCCGTGTCTTTGGTCATATTTTCTTGTAAAGAGACGTCCCGTGCCTTTGGTTATATTTTCTAGTAAAGAGACATCCCGTGCCTTTGGTCATATTTTCTAGTAAAGGGACATCCCATGTCTTCGGTCATATTTTCTAGTAAAGGGACATCCCGTACCTTTGGTCATATTTTCTAGTAAAGGGACATCCCGTACCTTTGGTCATATTTTCTAGTAAAGGGACATCCCGTACCTTTGGTCATATTTTCTAGTTAAAGGGACATCCCATGTCTTTGGTCATATTTTCTAGTAAAGGGACATCCCATGTCTTTGGTCATATTTTCTAGTAAAGGGACATCCCATGTCTTTGGTCATATTTTCAAGTAAAGGGACATCCCGTACCTTTGGTCATATTTTCAAGTAAAGGGACATCCCATGTCTTTGGTCATATTTTCAAGTAAAGGGACATCCCATGTCTTTGGTCATATTTTCTAGTAAAGAGACATCCCATGTCTTTGGTCATATTTTCTAGTAAAGGGACATCCCATGTCTTTGGTCATATTTTCAAGTAAAGAGACATCCCATGTCTTTGGTCATATTTTCTAGTAAAAGTCCGTGTGTCTGAGGTAACTCTATAATGCAGCTTTCAACAGCACAGTGTGCACTTCTTTTACCGTCTTTCTTTTTTAGGAATGAATGTCTGAATCCTACTACCATCCTTCTGATCAACAGTCTACCAAACTGTACCTGTATTGCTTACTTCCTCTTCAGAATGGCTTGTGTGAGCCCTGTTTATCTTCCTGTAAGGGATCATCTTTGTTTCTCTTGTGTTTCTGTAACCTGGCAGTTACAAGTATAATGGTAGAGGAGAGTGCAGTGGTCTAGTTTATACTATGATGTCACGATACAGTTTGTTTTCTGTGATTTTGTGTAAAGTAACAAAATAGATATAATTATCTTATACATGACTGTTTTCTGAGATTTTGTTTAAAGTAACAAAATAACTATAATTATCTTATGTGTGATGATAGTGTAACTCGAATCAGCATGAGACATTAGACAGATTGCATGTATTAAAGAACTAATAGTTACTGCTTTTATTCTTCACCCAGTATCGGAGATGCCATGTGCACCATTGCAGCTAGCACTACATTTCCAGAACCATTCATTGTCCCCACAGACCGCCGAAGGTTGGGCTGGGTGCATAAGAACATGGCTGGGAGTCGGGCTAGTGACCATGTGGCTCTGCTAAATGCCTTCCAGATGTGGGAAGATGCCAGGTACGTTTCCTTGTTTCGTTTGTTGTTTTTTTTTTTAAAACTTGCCTCCCCGTGTATCTGTCTCAGTGACAGCCCATTCCATCACTTTCCTGGCGCCCAACTGTAGTTAGTTAGTGACGAATCATCTTCATTACACATCGGATGATTAGACCATCAGTGCTCTGATTCTATCTTCAGTATTTCCACCTTAGTTTGGCGGCTGACCAGTTCTTTGTTTGGTGGCTGACCAGTTCTTTGTTTGGCTTCTGACCAGTTCTTTGTTTGGCTTCTGACCAGTTCTTTGTTTGGTGGCTGGCAAGTTCTTTGTTTATTAACAAGTCTTCTTTGCTTCTCATTGTAGGACTGTTATCAGGCCACTCCATGTTTGGCGTTATGTTCCAGCAATCTGTTCATGGTTGCAAATTCAGAACTGTTGCTTGAATTGGTGATTCAGTCTGCTTCTCTGATTGCATTCAGGATATCAGCCCAGTCCATTGCCTGTCCACCCTTCACTTAGCCATGCCAGTAAGTCTGTCCATCCTCCACTGTAGCCATGCCAGTAAGTCTGTCCACTTGTTCATTACCTCTCATCCCTGCGTGACCTGGCACAAGAAATGAAAGATTTTTGTCAACCATGATCTTCTCGGTGACTCCAACCAGGCTCTCACACCGAACCCGACTCAGTCTTCCTGGGCATATTCATTGAGTGGCTGAGAATACATGCCTGGGTGAAGATCTGTGTCTCCGGCCATGACGTTGTCTTGGTTACTGTCGTGCTCCATAGTCAGGCTACTTGTGATCAAAGCAAAAGCAACACTGTCTTCCATCACCGCTCTCCCCCCAGCCTGCACCATAAAAGCCCAAGCACTTTGCCTGTGTCTGACAACGGACCCATCTGTGTAGATGGCCACAGCACACTCGGAAGATTCTCGGCAATCAAGGCCTGGACCTCTGCCTCCACAGCCAATGTCTGCATTCCCTGTCTGACGTGATGGATAACTGAGAAGGAAGTACAGCAGTCCGCAGGCATCAGATCTCATTCTTCACCAAGTTCTATGTCTGCATTCCCTGTCCGATGTGATGGATAACTGAGAAGGAAGTACAGCAGTCCGCAGGCATCAGATCTCATTCTTCACCAAGTTCTATGTCTTCAAGTGGACAGATCTGTTAGTCCTCTCCGGTTTCTCTTCACAACCTATAAATCTTTCAGCCCGCTGTAGACTTGATGTTTCTATATTTCAGGTCAGGGGGAGAGAATGCTGAGATCAGCTTCTGTGAGAACAAACTGTTGAACATGCAGACACTGCGTACAACATGGGAGGCTAAGGTGAGCACTTGTTTCTTACACTCATTGTTCTCTTCTGCTATACAGAAGCTGGAGGGTAGAGGTACTGTAGCAGCTTCACGCAAATTCATGAAAAGATGTTAATACCTGCTTGTACTGTAGCAGCTTCAGAAGTTAATATTGAAGAAGGCTGGCTAGTAAAGAGGATTAAAGAGAGAAAACTTAAATATTTTGGACACATTAAACGTTATGATAATCTAGAGAAAACTATCTTGGAAGGGTATATAATGGGAAAAAGAGAGGAAGACCAAGGTGAAGATGGCTGCAAGACATCGTTGATGATCTGCAAATGAGTGTATCAGCAGCAGGCCATCTTGCTCACGACCGAGAGGCCTACAAGAGAGCTGTTAGGGAGGCAAAGTTCTGCAAGGGACATGCAAATGAATGAATGTAGCAGCTTCTCAAATGATTTTTATTACTATTACAAAAAAAAACAAAATTTCCTTGATTTCAATTTATAGAATGTCCCTTAAATTTGTGAATAATGGTACACTTCACAGAATCAACTGAGGGATATTCTCATCAATGCTGGCTTCCCTGAGGAATGTCTCCTCCCACAGAATTTCAATTTTACAGGACCAGACAGCAATCTTGATGTAGTGAGTGCCTTCTTCTTGTCTTTGTTTTCTGGTAGTGATGTCCCTGTGATACATAGATAGATTCATTTAATAGTTGAAGTAGCCAGGTGGTGAGATTCTTCATAGTGTGTGCATTGTTATATATGTTTTCTGGTGGATAATATGATGAAAAGATGTCCCTCACTGAGAACAGGAAGAATAATGTGAGAACAGCAGTAAGCTCAGATATCATTATTTTCAGCACTTTTAGCTCTTCCCGTGCTTCAGAAAAAACGCGGACGTTCGCGTTCGTGCCACACAAAAAGCGCGGGTCTTGATATGTAAAGGGGGTATAGTTGTAAAAGTGAATGTATAAAGTATTTCCACTTTAAAAGTATACATATTATGCATGAAAATAGTTGTAAATGTAAGAATATTTCATAAATGAAGAGTTTTTTTCTTTAGGAAAAAAGTAGTGTGATGATTTTAGCTGATAACTGTGTAATGCTTTCCATCAGCAATGCCTAGATGTACAATGCTTACCATCAGCGATTTCCAGATCTACTTAAATTTTCATCCGATCTCGTTGTGTGGTGGCATTCTCACTAAAATAATGTCTGAAATAACCTTCTGACTACTTCTCCAGTCCATTTAATAGGTCTAGATGTACTTCGGGTACATTCAGGAACGGTGGTCGGGTCATAGGACATGTCCTTATGCCTCCGAAATCACAATAAATACTGAAATTTCTCCAGTAAAACAATTATTTCACTTGGTTGTTAGCCACGCTTTTGATTAAACTATGAAAGGTCACCAGATAAGTGCAGATAAATCATGTACAATAAAAAGTTTTACGTTGCAATGAAACAAAATCACTATAGTGAACATGGCAGTCACAAGACTAACAGGAAGTTATCACGATATCAGTGACGGCAGGGGAAGAGTTAAAAATGAAAACAAAATGCAGGGATAATATGGAATTTTAATTGTTCTGTATGCCGGGGGGATGGGGGTGCAGCAGAGAAATTAAAAAAAAAAAAACAGTGGGGAAAAGACAAAGAATAATGTCTTCATAATGTATCCATACAGGTTATAACACTGTTGTGTATAGGCTTGTACCCAAATGTGTGCTACCACATAGAGAAGAGGAAAGTCTACACACAAGAGTGCAAAGTTGCTTTGGTCCACAAGTCCTCTGTCAACTGCAATAATATTGCTGTAGCATTCCCTTCTCCTTTCTTCATTTTTGGAGAGAAGGTTTGTTACTTTTTTTTTTTTGTTGCACTTCTGATTGCTTGTCATTTAGCCATTTGTTTATAGTAACTCTAAATGTTTGTCACTTAGCCATTCTTTTATAGTAACTAAATGTTAGTTACTTAGCCATTCTTTTATAATAACTAAATGTTTGTCATGTAGCCATTTGTTTATAATAACTCTAAATGTTAGTCACTTAGCCATTTGTTTATAGCAGCTGTAAATTTTTGCCACTTAGCCATTTGTTTATAGTAGCTGTAAATGTTTGTTACTTAGCCATTTGTTTATAACAGCTGTAAATGTTTGGCACTTAGCCACTCTAAGTTGAGGTAGAGTGTATTTGGGCAGAAGTTAAATTGTCAAACCAGAGTCCATTAGTTATTGGACTTTTGTATACCATAATCCAAATGCATCATCCCTGTGTTATGATCACTTCATTGCTATGATGGATGAGGTTTCAACCTTTAAGTTCAAAGATATTATCTTTCTTGGAGGTTTCAACATAGATTTAACAATCAAATCCAACTTGGAGTAATATTATATTATCCTACAATTTTTGCCAAATTGTCACCAAACCTACTAGAGTAACAGAAGTATCATCCACATTATTAGATCATATATATGTATCTTATATCTTCTTCCTGTGCCATTAAACGTCACATAGGGCTCACAGGGTTGTTTGCCAATTTTTCCTGTCTTCAGCGAGCCTTTCAGCCTCATCAAGGAATTTTATGGCTATTAATTTGGCCTCTCTTAACAATGTCCTCTTCAGAGTTTCACGCTGTCTGCCTCTTTTTCGTTGGCCTGTTGTGTTCCATTTTATAGCTTGTTTTGGAATTCTCTGACTTCTTCTCATCACATAACCAACATATGTCCATCTTCTTTCTTCTGATCACCCATGAGACTGGTTGTTGTCAGCCATCTGTCTTATCTCTGCGCTGTTCTTAAATTCATTCCACTTTATACCAAGTATTTTCCATAGGCATTTGTTTTCAAAAAAGTCTAATTTCTTGTCTGTTTCTTTAGTTGTTTTCCAGCTTTCACATACATGAATGAAGGTGGATATTACATTTGAATTGAGTAATCTTAACTTGGTTTTTGTGCTTATTACTTTTGAATGTCATATGTTCTCAAGATTCTTGAAAGTCAGTGCTGCTTTTGCAGTTTGAAACCTAACTTCTGGTGTCACCATCCTGGTGTATGTAGCTGCCAAGGTATGCAAATTGGTTTTCTTCTTTAACAGCTGTTCCTTCTACATATATTTTTCCTTCGTGATTAATGGGAAGTTTCATTATTTTTGTTTTTTCCTTGCTAATTCCAAGTCCTATTTTACTAGCCAATGAAAACAGGGTATCTGTTTTTTTCTTGCTTCAAATTCACATTGTCACTGATAAGAATTAGGTCATCTGCAAAATCAAGTTCTTCCAATCAATGCCCATTTTACTTGTGCAAGATTTTTTTCATTATGGCAATTCCAAAAACCAAAGGAGATAATATACATCCTTGTTTCACGCCTGTTTCAATCTGGAACCATTCACTCATTCTTTCTTTTGTGTTAGAAAAGATTATCTTTTGTTATGTTAATTGTTAGAGGTGGTGTTCTCTGATTACAGATCCGTACACGAGCTGTGGCATGTAAACAGATGACCAATGTCTCAGCAGTTCAGCTGCTTCTGTTTGGATCCAGATCCGTCATGGCTCAGGGAGAAAAAGTTGTTCTGGATCGTTGGTAGGAACATTATCACACATCTTGTGTCACTGAAGTGTGGGACTGAGTTTGAAAGCTGGGAACAGAAGAAATGTCTATCTCTCATGTTCTGTGTGTGTAAATATAAAACTGAGAACTGGGCTTGTATACTTTGGGGTGGGGGCAGAGAGAGAGAGTAGACTGAGAGCACCAGAGGGATTTGGATACCTAGCAGTCAGATGTGACATTTATTTGTTGCTGGCTCTTATTACAGCAGGCTTAGCGGGAAGATTTGTTTGTGACATTTTGATGCCCAAGTATGACATGAGTTTGTGTGGACAAGTATGACATGGACATTTGGATACATAAGTATGACATGGACATTTGGATACATAAGAATGACATGGGGTTTGTGTGGACAAGTATGACATGGTCATTTAGATACATAAGAATAACATAGACATTTGGTTACATAAGAATGACACGGACATTTGTATTCATAAGAATGACATGGACATTTGTATTCATAAGAATGACATGGACACCTGGATACATAAGAATGACATGGACATTTGGATACATAAGAATGACATGGACACTTGGATACATAAGTAAAGATTGTAAAACTGTATTTTTATTCTGATTGCTGTCAGGATTGACCTGAAAGTTGACCTGTACCAAGCAGCCAAGATTGTGGCTCTGAGGGTCCCACTGGAGGCTATGATAGTCAGGGCCACTAAGCTTCCAGAACAGGTCGCCATTCCTAACCCACAAGAGGCACCACTCATGTCAGTGGTGAGATCTCTGTCCAGACTTTTTGCCGGCAGACATGGTCTCCCTCAGGAGAGGTGAGTTTCTTCCTCACTTATTATTCTACCATATGTTTGTTGTCACTGTTGTGAATGTAGCTGCCTGTGCATCAGGGTGTGGATTCTCTTGTGTTGTGCATAGCTTGTAGCATTTGTCAGGTGCTGAAGTTAGAGATGGCTGGTCCTACAGGGAGTGGTTTAAACTTTGACAGAATTGTCTGCATTTAAAGTGATAGTGACTGTTCATCTCTCAGGATAGATTTAAAGCAGATGGAAGTGTCTGTCTGTCTTTATGTTGAGCAGCTTCTGTCATGTATCACATGTGGTTGGCATAATCGGCTCCTGTAACAATAAACCGTGTCACAAGGTCCAGTCTTTTTGCTTTCACTAATGTGACGTGTTTTCAGTTTTGACCATCATTTCTTCATCAAATAATGCAGCGTTCCCAACACAGAGTTGCTCGTCTTTGGTCTCTTTCAGAGCTGCTCATCTTTGGTCTCTTACAGAGTTGCTCATCTTTGGTCTCTTACAGAGTTGCTCATCTTTGGTTCTCTTACAGAGTTGCTCATCTTTGGTTCTCTTACAGAGTTGCTCATCTTTGGTTCTCTTACAGAGTTGCTCATCTTTGGTTCTCTTACAGAGTTGCTCATCTTTGGTTCTCTTACAGAGTTGCTCATCTTTGGTTCTCTTACAGAGTTGCTCATCTTTGGTTCTCTTACAGAGTTGCTCATCTTTGGTTCTCTTACAGAGTTGCTCATCTTTGGTTCTCTTACAGAGTTGCTCATCTTTGGTTCTCTTACAGAGTTGCTCATCTTTGGTTCTCTTACAGAGTTGCTCATCTTTGGTCTCTTACAGAGTTGCTCATCTTTGGTCTCTTACAGAGTTGCTCATCTTTGCTTCTCTTCCTGTGCCAGTGGCTGATTGATCCAGTACTAACACAGATGTTTTGTGTGATCTCCTACCCTTCATCATGTAATACTGCTTAGAGATATGCCTGTCTGTAACAGTATATGGATTACAAGGTTTGTCATCGCTGTTCAGGCTTTTCTTCAGCACATGTTTAAGCAAATGACTGTGTGAATGTTGGTCGTGTGACTGAGTTGTTATTAAGCTTGGTCAAATGAAGGGTTCTTGTTGGGACTTGTAGAGAACAGCTGCGTGGAAGCTAGAGGATGGGCATGGAAGTGTATGAGATCTTATCTGGCTGCATGAGTGCTGAGAAAGTGATTAAACATGGAGTATGTGTGTGTGATGCTGGAGTTGGACTTATGCTTAGACCTGTTCTTCAACATAGAAGTTGTTCTTGAGTTGCAGATTTAGAAGTCCTAAGCTATAGGTTGTTTAGCTTGTGTGCCTAAATCTGGCACAGATTCTGACAGAATAAGTATGCACTAAATGAGAATTAACAACAGCCAAAGCTCAGACTACAAACACTACGATGCTGTGCCCATAATTAGATTCTTACAATGCATCAGTTTCTAAGAGCTTGGAATCAAAGGGAGTCACTACTACCCATGTACAGAGGTATTAGGATGAAAAAATGCTCTTTATATAGCAGTTCCTGTGCATGTAACTGTAGTATTTGTTCATTTTCACAGATATCTGTAGATGATGGTGCAACAGTCGCTGCTCTTTTATTGGGCAATTCCTTTTTGTGTTTTTTTTTTCAGCGGGAGTTTCAACCGAGCTCAGCCTCCTCGAAAGATGGGACGTGTAGATGGTGGACCAAACTCTGGTGGTTGGGGCAGAAGCTCATTTGGAGGTGGAGGATTTGGTGGAAGAGGTGGTGGTGGATACAGTGGAAGAGGAGGAAGAGGTGGTGATGGATTATGGAAAGGTGGAGACGGTGGATTTGGGAGAAGCGGCAGTGGATCTGGTGGAGCAGGAAATAGTGGATTTGGCAGAGGAGGAAGCAGTGGATTTGGCAGAGGTGGTGGATTTGGAGGAGGAGGCACTGGATTTGACAATGAAGGTGGTGGATTTGCCAGTGGAGGAGGAGGTGGATTTGGCAGTGGAGGAGGATTTGGCAGAGGAAGTGGTGGATTTGGTGGAGGAGGCAGTGGTGGGTTTGGTGGAGGAAGCAGTGGTGGGTTTGGTGGAGGAGGCAGTGGTGGGTTTGGTGGAGGAGGCAGTGGTGGGTTTGGTGGAGGAGGCAGTGGTGGGTTTGGTGGAGGATTTGGCAGGGGAGGGAGTGGAGGTGGTGGTTTTGGTGGTGGAGGTGGAAGAGGAGGATTTGGCTATGGAGCTGACAGAGTTGGTCGTGGCAGTTTCAGGGGAGGTTACTAGCTGACATGTGACAGCCAGTGTTTCAACAGTAACATAAACCTATTTGCTTGATCTGTTACGGGCCAACATGAGTGTGTGTGGAGAATCCGTTTTCTTAACTGCACAGTTCAGATCCTGGAAAAGACATTTATGGATGCCAGTGATTGTCATATTTGTTAAAGTCATACTTTTTAAGTTCTTTTATATTTTTAATGACTTAGGTGTTATCACTTGTTAGTGGTAACTGAAGATATAAATAAACTGATTATGTGTACTTGTATGTTGATATAAAAAGACATGAGTTTTGATTCTATGTTTGATATAAGATACACTTGAAAATGACTTCATAGTACTTCTCTTCTTCCCCCTCTCCCCCCCCCCCCCCCCAAAAACCACTCACCTCACACAGACATAGGTGTAATTCTCATGTTCTGGTTACAGCAACTCTTGTCTTATAGGTTCTTGTAGCCTGGAGACCTAGCCTCATTGTGCTTATATGATTCAGTGTCTTTATGTCATGAATGCTAAATTACTGGCTGTGTTTTAGGTCTCTTCATTACTTGTCTAGTTTCACCTAGTCTTGTTGATTGTCTTTCCTAGCTCTTGTTTGGTCTTTCTCATCTATCTTATCTTGCATGTCTTGGACATCTTGTCTTTATTGTTTCATGTCAGGGTCCTAGTCTGACATTGCTGGCACAAAGTTGGTCTAAATGTGGAGTTCCCATGTGCCAGACTTGTCTCTACCTGCTGCTGTCTCTTGTCTTGTCTCAGCTGTTGCTGGTGGTGGAGTATGATAGCTTGGACATATTTTTGTTATGAGTGTACAATATGTGCACAATCGTTTTATTATCTCTCATGTTTCTTCATTCTCAGCTGTTTTCATTATTTCTTGATCAGCGGCCTGGTTAGCTGAGAGGCGGTTAGATTACTAATCTGGTGGTACACACCATAGAGGCCTTGGGGTCTCTACACAGCCTCTAAAAATGGGTACCAGAAAAATCTGGGAGAGTAAATGCAGCCATGTTTGATACTGACCACATCAAAGTTTCATGTGCCGAAACTAACACCGTATCCTCAGTATGTCTAAAGCCATGGAGACGGGGATTTTACATTTACCTTGATGAGTTCATTAGCTAAGATCACTTGTTACTTGATGAAACTAAAAGTGTTTTTGTTTGGTTTTTTTTTTTTTCAGTTTCTGTTGTAAAACTTGACATAATAAACATTGATTGTGTGAGGTAGAGCATTGCTTGTTTTTGAGTGTAATGTGCAATAGAGTTCTGTGTTATTAGAAACTGTTGCTAGTAAAGTAGAGGTAGGCAGTGATGTCTGGTTCTGTGTTATTAGAAACTGTTACTAGTAAAGTAGAGGTAGACAGTGGTATCTGGTTCTGTGTTATTAGAAACTGTTACTAGTAAAGTAGAGGTAGACAGTGGTGTCTGGTTCTGTGTTGTTAGAAACTGTTACTAGTAAAGTAGAGGTAGACAGTGGTGTCTGATTCTGTGTTATTATTAACTGTTACTAGTAAAGTAGAGGTAGACAGTGGTGTCTGATTCTGTGTTATTATTAACTGTTACTAGTAAAGTAGAGGTAGACAGTGGTGTCTGATTCTGTGTTATTAGAAACTGGTGCTAGTAAAGTAGAGGTAGACAGTGGTGTCTGATTCTGTGTTATTAGAAACTGTTGCTAGTAAAGTAGAGGTAGACAGTGGTGTCTGATTCTGTGTTATTAGAAACTGGTGCTAGTAAAGTAGAGGTAGACAGTGGTGTCTGGTTTTGTGTTATTAGAAACTGTTGCTAGTAAAGTAGAGGTAGACAGTGGTGTCTGGTTTTGTGTTATTAGAAACTGTTGCTAGTAAAGTAGAGGTAGACAGTGGTGTCTGGTTCAGTTTTTGAAAAGAAAGAATAGAATAATGTTGGGGTAGACGAAATGGCAATGTTTAGAAATAAAAACAAGTGGCAACGATTGAATATTTCATCAGTATATCGTTGTTGAGGAGAACAGGGTTGACAGAATGAAGAAATGTACATGTCAATCCTTGTCTGTCTGCTCAGAAAGTTCCTTTTTTTTGTGTGATGTCTTCATGTTATTTAGAAATCCTGCCCAGAATTTTTGTGATGTCTTCATTGTTGATTAGAAATCCTGACAAGAATTTTTGTGATGTCTTCATGTTTAGAAATCCTGACTAGAATTTTTGTGATGTCTCCATGTTTAGAAATCCTGACCAGAATTTGTGTGATGTCTCCATGTTTAGAAATTCTGACTAGAATTTTTGTGATGTCTCTTATGTTTAGAAATTCTGACCAGAATTTGTGTGATATCTTCATGTTGTTTAAAAATCCTGACTTAAATTTGTATGTCATCTTCATGTTGATTATAAACCCTCACTAGAGTTTGGGTGATGTCTTCATATTGAATAGAAATCCTGACTAAAATTTGTGTGACGTCTTCATGTTTAGAAATCCTGACTAAAATTTGTGTGACATCTTCATGTTTAGAAATCCTGACTAAAATTTGTGTGACGTCTTCATGTTTAGAAATCCTGACTAAAATTTGTGTGACATCTTTATGTTTAGAAATCCTGACTAAAATTTGTGTGACATCTTCATGTTTAGAAATCCTGACTAAAATTTGTGTGACGTCTTCATTTTGATTATAAATCTTGACTAGAGTTTGTGTGATGTCATCATGTTGATTAGAAATCCTGACCAGAATTTTTGTGATGTCTTCATAGTTGAGTTAGAAAAGATAATACAGAAGTAAGGAGCAAAAACAGACTTTAGTAGAAATAATCATAATGATTGTAACCAGCGCTACCTTTTTTTTTTAAACTCCACCCCGTTTAATCTACGGATTAGCATTTCTGTTTTTAATCCACTACGACCCTCCTCCTCCCCACAAGCAAAAAAAAAAAAAACATAGAACCCACTGAGTAATGCATGATCTGGAAAGAGTGCCATCTCATACTATCTCTCTGTCTTGTTTTTTCATATACATTTCATATCGTTTCTCTCTCTCTCTCTCTCTCTCTCTCTCTCTCTCTGTAATCACCTGGACGACGAAAACAACAGTCCGTGATCCGGTGGTACTGCAAACCGGGTCCACCCGCAGCGAGATGTGGACCATATCCCCCGGCATTCAATGTGCAGGGCAGACATCTCGTCTGTTCCAAAATAACCTTCAAAGTCTAGATCCTACAGAGCGCAGAACAACACTTTGATCTTAGCCAACAGGCCGAGAAGCGCGATTATTTCCTATTGTTCATTTGTCACAATTCTGCCTATATCTACATTTTATATTGTCATTTATTATGTCAGTTCTCTTCAGGGAGTCTGTCTACATTATTTATCTTTGTTTCTCTTTATCTGCCTTTCCTACCGTCAGTTCTCACCAGTAGGTGTTTATTTACATTTCTTATCTCTGAATTCTTTCAAAGATGTGTTTATCTAGTTTGTCTTTCTCTAAACTTTGGTGGGAAAAATATTGAGCATGTAATTATGTCGCTGTCGTTATAATGCGTTATATAACGTCAGTTATCGACCTTTTTTTTATCAAAGTGTGTGATAACATTTTGTGGCACTTTGATCCTGCTGTTAAAATCAGGTTTATAAACTTGACCCGTCAGAAATATAAACATTTATTTTAGATCTTTCTGAACAGCAGAACATTGACGCAAGAAGGAGAATGCAGTTTGTGTTTTTTTAACGTGGAAGAGTTCTCTTTAGCAAGTTTTGACTTATTTGGAGGACCAAGTTCTGTCTGCAGACTACTCTTTCGGTCCAGAATAACACGGGCAATGTTGCTAGATCTTGCACATCTATGCCAATCGGAGAAACATTTAGGCAATGTCTAAATAAAATGAAAAGCACCCATATTTTAAAATTATAGAGTAACTTCCTTCCAGTTTCTCTCTACCAAAGTTTCTAATCAAAATTTGTGACAGAACATGGGAATTAGTTCAGTAGTAAAGGGGTTAAGTAATATCCAACCATCCAGATATACAGTGTGTCAGTAAAATCATGGAGTGGTTTTAAAACTGTATAAAGTAGCAGAAATAAATGTAGCAAAGCCATGGTACCGACACTTAATTAAAGAACAACTGAATTTTTTTTCTGGATTTGTGCATTTGGTTTCGGCTACGTAGTCACGTGACGGTGACGCAATACAAAGCGTCCTTCCTCCCGCGTGTGACGTCATCAGTTCATGACGAACAAACTGCACAGAACAAGGTTCTGTCTGCACTATGGCTTGCCTAATTTAAATCTGTGAATCACTAAACACATGTTTAAACTATATGATTTACTCTTTCTGTTAGTGTATATTTTCAATATGTAATATGTATAGTGTAATATGCCTGTAGACGTGGACACTTAACAAAACAGCTGAGAAACACATAAATGCCTTTGAATGTAAATGCTACAGAAGAGTTCCCCAAATATCGTGGACACAAAAAAGAACAAATATATCTATACTACAAGAGCTTAATATTGAAGAAGGCTGGCTAGTAAAGAGGATTAAAGAGAGAAAACTTAAATATTTTGGACACATTAAACGTCATGATAATTTAGAGAAGACCATATTGGAAGGATACATAATGGGAAAAAGAAAAAGAGGAAGACCAAAACGAAGATGGCTGCAAGAAATCGTTGACGATCTGCAAATGGACGCAGCAGCAGCAGGCCATCTTGCTCACAACCGAGAGGCCTACAGGAGTGCTGTTTGGGAGGCAAAGTTCCGCAAGGGACATGCAAATTAATGAATATGTATAGTTATAAAAAAACCATAGTTTTTAAATCGCACCGTGGTTTTACGGACACAGTGTTACAAAAGATGAATATGATGAAAATAATCACACTTGAGGACTTGTTTATATACTTACATATACAAGTGACAGACAGAAAACAAACTTTTTTTTTTAATTAAGAACTGGGCACGCTGGCCTGCCCGACATTCTGTCCTTGACCAGACCTCTCTTTCATTTGTCACATACATCCAGCGTCGACTTTTAGTAGCTACATACAGGAAACTTGCATTACACTCTCGTAGTCTTTATAATTTAACTATTTTGTAGTAAAACAATATAAGAAATACAACAATTAACTCATTATTAAGATTAAACTAATTTAGACTTTAGACGTACGTAGGGAGTGAATGTATGTGTGTGTGTGTGTGTGAGAGAGAGAGAGAGAGAGAGATGTCTTTTCTAAGTTCAGATACGAGATACTTCATCAAGGAGAAGGGGGGGGGGTGGGTGGGTGGGTGTCTAAAGTCTAAATTAGTTTAATCTAAATAATGACTTAATTGTTATATTTCTTACACTGCTTTACTATTTCATCAAAGGGGATGGAAATTTTAATGACAATTTTAAAAATACGTTTAAAATTAAAATTTTAATTGTAACCTAAAACTGTAATCACTAGGCTGGATGTAATCACTAGGCTGGATGTAATCATTAGGCTGGATGTAATCACTAGGCTGGATGTAATCACTAGGTGCAGCCTGCGTAATCGTAGCAAAAATGTTTCTCGGTTATCCACACAAACATTGAAATTCACTTTATGTCCGAACATAACGGCCGCCAAAGATGGGGTTATGAGACAGTATGGGACAGTGTTTTAAATAGGAGACATTTTGGCGTCCTGATAGCAGTAATATGATTCTCTGGAGAAATCTCTGAAATACGGGACAGCTGGTCACTTTAGCAGATAGAAAGTGAGGGGAGTAATCAACCAGGGACTGTTCTTGAAACTTTGTTACATTTGCTGCAGATTTATATGTTTTTTAACAACAGACATTCTTCACGAACAGCGATCAGACTAAGAGATTATTCGGTCTCTTTTAATAACTACAAAGATAAGAGAAATGACGACTGGTTCTAGTAAAGAAATAGGCGGAGGTGTCTGGTACAGTTTTACAAAAAGATAGGAAGAGTGAGAAACGTGTTCAGACACAAGAATGGCGGCCAGCAAGGTGAGCTCGTATAGCTGAAGAACATACAACAATCTAATATTTCACAAAAGGCTTTTTCAAAAATCATTTACAGAAACAAAATAACAGATAAAAACAAAAAAAATTGATGAAAATTTAAAATTTTAGCTTTTTTTTATTCTTTATGTAAGAAAGATGGGTACAAAATGCTCTCAGATAGATGTAGGTAAGCACAATGTGGAAGCAGACGATTGGCTGAGAAATGTGGTAAAGGGAGTATAATAAAGCGTACCATAAGGTAAAGAACATGGCGTTATGCCCCAGATGGCCCCACCTTGCAACCATCAGATACCTATGGCCTAAAGAAAAGGCGCCGACTGTTTTCATCTGTCGGTGTTTTTATCTGTTGTGTTATTTTTTGTTTTTTTTTTAATGATCCTTCAAAAAAGGCATGTTACAAAAATATAAGATTACTGTATGTTCTTCATCTTACATTTTGTCATTCTTGTTTCTGCTCACTTTTCTTACTCTTTCCATCTTTTAGTAGAACTAACTACCCACCTCCACCCACTTCATTAGCAAGCAAGAAGAGAAGGGTATGAAGACCTCATGGAACCAAGGTCTGTGGAAAGATAACATGCCTGTGATGCAGACTTAAGTAGAAATACAACCTGAAGTAAAGATAAATAAAGATATAAGACGCAAATGCAGAGAAGCAAAAGAAGTGTGGTTAAATGAACAGTGCAGACAGATAGAGGACTCTCATAATAAAGACAGCAAAAACATGCACAAATGAATTAGTGAACTCACGGGCAGGAAAACAAAATATACCACAGGATGCCTGAAATCAAAAAAGGTAAAATGTTAATAGGAAAAGAAGACATTGTGGACAGGGTACATCGGTGAGCTATATGGAGGAGGAAGACCAGAATTAATACCAGATACTGAAAACTATGATGGACCAGCAGTACTTGAAGATGAGATCATAGATCCCATCAAACGCATGAACAAAGGAAATGCGATTAGGCCTGATAATATAACAATAGAAGAAATAGAGGCACTAGATGAGATAGGAATAAAAATAATAACCAAGTTACTGAATGACATTTACAACAGTGATTATATTCCCAGTGACCTGATTAAATCCACGTTATAGCACTACCAAAGAAACCAGGTACAAAGTAATGTGATGACCACTGGACTATCAGCCTCTCATGTCACATAACGAAGCTACTTCTGAGAATCATTATGAAAAGAACAAGAAAAAGATAAAAATGGAAATAGCAGATGAACAGACTGGATTTGTTGAAGGAAAGGCAACACACAGTGCCATTTCATGCTTTACGAACACTAACAGAAAGAGCTTTATAAGTACAGAAAGATCTCTACTTAGGCTTCATTGATTACACCAGGTCATTCGACAAAGTGAAACATAATGAAATTATTAAAATGCTTGAAGACATCAATATAGATGGCAAAGACCTGAGGATTGTAAAACATCTATACTGGCAGCAAGAAGCAGCAATTCAAGTTGAAAATAGAATTGGAAAATATCAACCTATAAAACAAGGGGTGCGACAAGGATGTGTACTATCTCCAGACCTTTTTTCTCTGTACAGTGAGAATATTCTAAGAACGATCATCACAGAACTAGGCTTAAAAATTGGAGGATACAATATTAACAACCTTCGGTATGCAGACAACACAGTACTGATAGCTGAGAACCAACAAGACCTGCAACATCTCTTGGATAAAGTCGCCAAAGAAAGTGAACAGAAAGGTCTTACTTTAAACATAAAAAATACAGAGACTATAGTTATATCTAAGAAACAGAATCCACCAACATGCAGTATAAAATTAAATGGAACTATTCTAAAGCAGGTGCAGAAATTCAAATATCTTGGAGAAGTAATAACTTCAGATGCGAAATGCAGAACAGAAATTAGGAACAGAATAGGCCAAGCAAAGGCTGTATTTCAGAGATTGAGAAACATTAT
Organism: Achatina immaculata; assembly: GCA_009760885.1. NCBI lineage: Eukaryota > Metazoa > Mollusca > Gastropoda > Stylommatophora > Achatinidae > Lissachatina > Lissachatina immaculata. The sequence goes on from CM019695.1 coordinate 36,646,561, forward strand.
TAGCCAACACATCCTTATCAATGAATGTTAGAAAACGAGTCCTAAAATGCTATATTGAACCTATCTTGTTATATGGAAGTGAATCATGGACAATAGGTAGGTCTGCACAAAAATCATTGGAAGCAACAGAAATGTGGTTTATTAGAAGAATGTTGCGAATCCTCTGGACAGCAAAAATAACTAATGAAGAATGTATGAGAAGAGCTGGAGAGACAAAAAATAAGAGAGAAACAATGTACTTTCATACGACATGCAATGAAAAGAGGGGGCATTGAAAATATTATAACAACAGGAAAAATAGAAGGAAGAAGATCAAGAGGAAGACCAAGAGAAATGATACTGGACAGTCTGACGGGATGGTGTGAGAGGAGATCACCAACTGAGCTAATGGCCTGCATGAAGGATCGTGTACTCTGGAGAACCATAATAGCCAACGCCAGTCGGCACGGCACATGATGATGATGATGATGATGGAAAGAAAGGCCCTTATAATGTCAGTGGAAAGAAGGGCATAAAAGGCAAGGGATGTCGAACAAATTATACATGAATTGTTATCCTTATTTATAGGCGCATCACTTCCTGATCAAACATGACTGAAAAGGATACTAATACCACTGCTATGTTCTTTCTATGCTGCTGTGTCTACTACTACTACTACTACTACTACTACTACTACTACTATACTACTACTACTACTATTACTACTGCTATACTACTACTATATTACTACAATACTACTCCTACTACTACTATACTACTACTATACTACTCCTACTACTACTATACTACTACTATATTACTACTATACTACTCCTACTACTACTATACTACTATTATATTACTACTATACTACTACTACTATACTACTACTATAATACTACTGCTACAACTATTACTATACTACTACTACAACTACTATACTACTACTACTACTACTGCTATACTACTACTATATTACTACTATACTACTCCTACTACTACTATACTACTATTATATTACTACTATACTACTACTACTATACTACTATTATATTACTACTATACTACTACTTCTATACTACTATTATATTACTACTATACTACTACTACTACACTACTACTATATTACTACTATACTACTCCTACTACTACTACTATACTACTATTATATTACTACTATACTACTACTACTATACTACTACTATAATACTACTGCTACAACTATTACTATACTACTACTACAACTACTATACTACTACTACTACTACTACTATTACTACTACTATCACTAATAAACTCTTACTACTACTAATACTACTACTACTAATAATAATAATAATAATAACAAAAAGAAGGTCTAAAGCACTTATAATGAAAAATACATTTTAAAAGCTTTTTTTTAATGAAAAAGATCACAAAATGTATGTCAATGTTTTCGTAAAAGTACAACTCATCAAATACTGAATCTAAGGCTCGCAAAATCTGCTTGGAGGGAAAAAAAATCAGATACCCATTTATGACCGGTATTATAAGAAAAAAATCAGATACCCGTTTATGACCGGTATTATAACAAAAAAAATCAGATACCCGTTTATGACCGGTATTATAAGAAAAAAAAATCAGATACCCATTTATGACCGGTATTATAAAAAAAATCAGATACCCGTTTATGACCGGTATTATAACAAAAAAAATCAGATACCCGTTTATGACCGGTATTATAAGAAAAAAAAATCAGATACCCGTTTATGACCGTTTTTATGAGAAAAAAGCGAAGACTGTGTCAGGTATCATTGCTGGCGTCAGATTTGCTTTTCTTCATGGAACAGAATAGAAACGTTTTTGACATATTACTTTTCGCAAACACGGGCCTAAATATTGACCTTTTGACCCAGTTCCTGACGTGAGTTTTGTATCAAATCATTCGTATCCTTTGATCTGAAAAGAAAACGGCTACAGTTATTAACATAATAGCGATCTTCTTTACGGAATTAATTATTGTATACATGCCCAGCAGTTACCAGTTATCAAAAATCAATTAATTATTTTTTAGCTTTTGGGCGGAAAGTCCAGACGACTTCATAGCAACATTATCAGCGATAATCTGACAAGCAACTGGAAATAAATGACACAAGATGAAAGCATAAAGCGCTGCTAAGTAGCACAGTTGTGCTTTTTTTTATTTTTATGATTAAGAATGATATAAGTGTTGCGCAGGTTCCTTGTCGTAAGGAGAAAATGTTTCTATGGAGCTTTTGTTGACAGAAATACGGTAACATAAAAGACGCATGTCAGAACCATCAGGTTTCAACCGTATTCATTCAATTACTTATGATGATCGTCAGAGCTAAAGTAAGATAACCTTAATACGAAAGAAAACAGACATAGGACAAGTTAACACTCAACTCTCTAACATACCTGTCTCATTGCACTTTCAGCTGCCGGGCTATAAATTCCCAAGATTGGAGGCTGGTTTTCAGAAATTTTTGATTTCTGTCAAAGCAGTCGTCGATAACAAGAGAGAAGCAAGTATTTCTCAGTATCAAACTCTCTTTATCAAAGTGTAAGTATGTGTTGTTATATCTGCTCACATAATGCGACCGATGAAATGTTTGTTCCATATTATTCAAAATAGTAGATGTCATTAAATTTCACCCCCCTCTCTCCATCCTCTCTCTCTCTCTCTCTCTCTCTCTCTCTCTCTCATATGTTAGAAGATGATTTACAATGTATTTTTACTTATGTATATGTCTGCGTGTGTATGTGTGCGTGAGTGCTATTTTATTAGGTTAATTACTTCTTCTCTTTTACCTTGAATGTAGTAGTTAAATCTTACACTCTTTCGATATGTTTTTCCTAATTTAATTTGTATTTTTTTTACTAAAACAAGTGTGTGGGAAGAATGAAAGATGGAGTGATGAAGGGCAGAATGTAAGACGGGCCTGCGTGCCCAATTCTTTACCCTTGAAAAATAAAGATTATTCATTCATTCATTCATTCATTCATTCTCTGTAAATATGTGTATATATATATATATATATATATATATATATATATATATATATATATATATATATCATCAGGTGCCGTGCCGACTGGCATTGAGTATTATGCTTCTCCAGAGTACACGATCCTTCACGCAGGCCATCAGCTCAGTTTGTGATCTCCTCTCACACCATCCCGTCAGACTGTCCAGTATCATTTCTCTTGGTCTTCTTTTTTATCTTCTTCCTTCTATTTTTCCTGTTATTATAATATTTTCAATGCCCCCTCTTCTCATTGCATGTCCTATGAAAGTACATTGTCTCTCTCTTATCTTTTTGACAAGATTTTTTTGTCTCTCCAGCTCTTCTCATACATTCTTCATTAGTTATTTTTGCTGTCCGGGGGATTCGCAACATTCTTCTAATAAACCACATTTCTGCTGCTTCCAATGATTTTTGTGCAGACCTGCCTATTGTCCATGATTCACTTCCATATAACAAGATAGGTTCAATATAGCATTTTAGGACTCGTTTTCTAACATTCATTGATAAGGATGTGTTGGTTAATATGTTTCTCATTCTCTGAAATGCAGTCTTTGCTTGGTCTATTCTGTTCCTAATTTCTGTTCTGCATTTCGCATCTGAAGTTATTACTGCTCCAAGATATTTGAATTTCTTCACCTGTTTTAGAATAATTCCGTTTAATTTTATACTGCATATTGGTGGATTCTGTCTCTTAGATACAACCATAGTCTCTGTCTTTTTTATGTTCAAAATAAAGCCTTTCTGTTCATTTCCTTTAGTGACTTTATCCAAGAGATTATACATATATATATATTATATATATATATATATATATATATATATATATATATACATATACATAATTTATGATGAACAAGAAATCTTCAAACATTCCTATCAACTTTTTATCATGTGAAGGAATATTACAACTAAAACAACCGCAGTTACGCTCTATCAACAGTTGACAGCTTCTGTAGCTAACTTGTGCTATATTAATATACATTCAGTAAACTTGAATATGCATTATTTGTGATAGATTAGTATAAATTCAGTAAACTTGAATATACATTATTTTCATGTTAAAAAATAAACCTGTCTGTTGAAGTTCATTCAGTTAGTTTGTTTCAAGGATTGAATGCTCGGCTTGAAAACTTCGTATCTGAATGAGACATTGTGAAATTCGCCATCGAACATTCTTAATTCTTCGCTAAGAGAAAGTGAGGAATTCCACAAGAGGGAAGATTTATTCATTTATTCACTTAAAAAAAACTGCTGCTTTTTTCCAGCAGTAAGATCGAGGCTGTACTTGTAAACTTCAGCCAGATCTTGTAACTGGTGTTGTTTGATTAACTCAGCAGACATAATGATGACTGCTCTGACCTTGGCATTGCTCTGCGCGTGGCACATCATGCAAGCTGGAAGTGTCAGTCCAGAAGCTGCCCGGCAGAGCCCGTCTCAGACACGCCCATCTGTGACAGACCTGCTACAAAAGGCAGCAACACCGACTTCTAAGAGTCAGGCTGCTCTATCAGATTTCTTAGAACCTGGTGTCTCCACCCCATCACCAGATGTGAGTATCTAGGACAAACTCTGTTAGACTGCTGGCTGTCAGAAATTTCATATTCATATTCATACTTTATTCTGTTAAGTATGCTTTATAATGTTAAGTATACCTTATTCTGTTAAGTATACTTTATAATGTTAAGTATATCTTATTCTGTTAAGTATACTTTATAATGTTAAGTATATCTTATTCTGTTAAGTATACTTTATTATGTTAAGTATATCTTATCCTGTTAAGTATACTTTATTATGTTAAGTATATCTTATTCTGTTAAGTATACTTTATTATGTTAAATATATCTTATTCTGTTAAGTATACTTTATTATGTTAAGTATATCTTATTCTGTTAAGTATACTTTATCAGCCTTTCTCGACCTTTTTTCTATACCCATGGAACCCAGTTATTTTTTTTTTCCTTTAAATCCTCCAAGAATTCCTGCATCAAAATAGTTACCGCCGCTAGTTTTTGGCTTCATACGTCACCCCCCACCCCCGCCCCACCTTCCAACCCTTCTAGCCATCACAGTCACCCCCACCCCCACTCCACCTTCCCTCCCTTCTAGACATCACAGTCATAGTTGTCGCACCCCCCTCCTCTTTTCCACCCCACCATGATATTTACCAGTTCTGACAGTCACTAGCCAAGGCAGACACGAGAGAAAGATTTTTCCAACTTTATCCGGTAGAGGTCGCCACCGCCCAAAAGAGGACTAATAAATATGTAGTATACGAAATGTTGGCTTGTGGCATATGGCGTGTGCAAGAGTAGGTTGGGGGGGGGGGGTTGGTGTAGATCTAAATATGACTTTAAACATGACTTTTGTCTTGGACAAAAACAAAGAAAACATGTAGCAACAAAAAAAAATATGTAGCAACAAAGAAAACATGTAGCAACAAAGAAAACATGTAAGTAAGCCCTAGGGTTCTGCGAGAAGAACATAGAAGGGATTTTACTATCACAATCTCTGTCCCGACACTCTACAGACCCCTCGTGGAACCCAGGTTGAGAAATTCTGTTTCGAATCAGTAAGTCAGTCATTTATTTCTGTCATGATTTTGTTGTAGTTCTTACAATAAGACAATAAAGAATCTGCTGTAATATATTAGTCGGCTAGCGTAGTGGTTAGAGCACTCGTCTAGCAACCAAATGGTCGAGGGTTCGAATCCCCAGCTGAGCGGGATTTTTTTTTTCCGACCAATACGGCCCCGAGGTCGACCCAGCCTCGTAAAATGGGTACCAGAGAAAATCTGGGAAGTAAAGGCAGCGAGGAAAGGAACTGGTCACCCTACCTCATACGCTGATGACCCAGCATAATGAGGTCTCTAACGCTTCACCCCCTACGGCATTTGCTATGGGACTATCTTTACTTACTTTACTGTAATATATTATCCCGGTGGCGAAGTGGTTAGTGCACTGGTCTCTCATGGCGAAGGTCGGGGGGGGGGGGGGTTCGAATCCGGTCGGAGGCACCTCAGTCACCCAGCCGTAGAAATTGGTACCCGACTTTTTCTGGAATGTATAAAAAAGTTGAAACAGCTTTATTACTAACGACTACAAAGTTGTGACGTTTCAGCGTAAGCCTTAATCATACAAAAAACATACAGGACGAAGAAATGGAGAGAGGAGATAAAGTATAGATCCAAATGAACACTATTTTTTTAATTAAATAGAGTATTTAGCTGTAAATTCTAAGATGTGACTTGTCCGGCGGTATGTGTCAGGAATGGATTTAGTAGAACGTGGAGACTGTTTAAATAGAGACCTGTGATATGTGGTCGGTGGGTTGTAACTGGGGGTGGTGGATGGGGAACCGGGGAGGGGAGAGAGAGAGAGTGATACAATGTTGACCTAGATGGAATAGATGATTAGGGAAGAGGGGTTGCAAAGTGATGCTGTGAGGAGGTTTTGAACTATGTGTGACAAGTAAGAAGGGAGTGGAGCTTAGTGGAGAGGTACTATGGTGATTGAAAAGAATGTTAAGTGTAGCTGAACAGCGAGTTTAACCCATGTGGCTGCTCTTTTTCTGGAGGTGGGGAAGGAAAGGCGGCCAGGCGTGATACTGACCATGTCACCCTCTAGTGTGCTGACAGGTCAAGGAAAGTATGAGCACTAACAATATATCTTATATGCCTCTAAGGCATGACAGGATTACCTTTACCTTTTATATATATTATCCACCAAACCGTGCAAACATGTTACAGACAAGCTGTTATAAACGAACATGTTACTCAGTATTTTAAACAAACATGTTACTAACTATTATAAACAAACTTCTGACAATCTAATGCTCCATTTCTTCCACAATGTCAACAGTTTCATCATCTGTTGGCGCCAGAAGAACTCATGCACTATTTTGGAACAACCATCAGACATGAAGGTAAGCAATACAATACAATACATTACAATACAATACAGTACAGTACAATACAATACAATATACAATACAATACAATACAATACAATAATGCAATATATTTTGGTGATAGTGAAAGTTCCTTTACTTTTTCTACCAGGCCGTAGACCAGGCCGACAGTACAATAATTGGTTATATTTTATTCATGAAAGTTTTGTTACTTTTCTGTTGTTCATATACGACTACTGTGTGTGTGTGTGTGTGAGAGAGAGAGAGAGAGAGAGAGAGAGAGAGAGAGAGAGTTTTTCTGGAGGTGGGGAAGGAAAGGCGGCCAGGCGTGATACTGACCATGTCACCCTCTAGTGTGCTGACAGGTCAAGGAAAGTATGAGCACTAACAATATATCTTATATGCCTCAAAGGCATGACAGGATTACCTTTACCTTTTATATATATTATCCACCAAACCGTGCAGACATGTTACAGACAAGCTGTTATAAACGAACATGTTACTCAGTATTTTAAACAAACATGTTACTAACTATTATAAACAAACTTCTGACAATCTAATGCTCCATTTCTTCCACAATGTCAACAGTTTCATCATCTGTTGGCGCCAGAAGAACTCATGCACTATTTTGGAACAACCATCAGACATGAAGGTAAGCAATACAATACAATACATTACAATACAATACAGTACAGTACAATACAATACAATACAATACAATACAATACAATACAATACAATAATGCAATATATTTTGGTGATAGTGAAAGTTCCTTTACTTTTTCTACCAGGCCGTAGACCAGGCCGACAGTACAATAATTGGTTATATTTTATTCATGAAAGTTTTGTTACTTTTCTGTTGTTCATATACGACTACTGTGTGTGTGTGTGTGAGAGAGAGAGAGAGAGAGAGAGAGAGAGAGAGGATAACTAGAGTAAGGCTAGCTAACTGTAGCTGACCAAGATCTGTTCCACCTCTTCGCGGATGCTCCCAGTGACAGGCTCAGCCTGGGATCCCTACGGCAGTGGAGCCTGCTGAGAAGAACTAGAGCTTCTCATGTTTTTTTATCTCCGCTCTGGGTCTGCAATCCGTGGGAACTACACCCGACAAGATGTTCTTCAACACCTCCAAATAGAACACTCTGCTCTCCTCCAGAAAATTGCAACAAGAACAAGATTACAGCCAGAGTTCTCTTAGATCGTTCTAGATTTCCCAGCTCCTGGACACAGCATGAAAACTTAAATATTTTGGACACATTAAACATCATGATAACCTAGAGAAGACCGTCTTGGAAGGGTACATAATGGGAAAAAAAGAAAGAGAGGAAGATCAAAGCGAAGATGGCTGCAAGACATCGTTGATGATCTGCAAATGGATGCATCAGCAGCAGGCCATCTTGCTTACAAACAAGAGTCCTACAGGAGTGCTGTTAGGGAGGCAAAGTTCCACAAAGGACATGCAAATGAATGAGTGAATGAATTATATACAACTTAAATTGATTATTTATAGCAAAATAAAACACACACACACAGGACACAATTTTTTTTTGAAACTGGAACTTTGAGAAACTTTTTTTTGTTTTGTTTTCTCTTTTAGCGCAGAAAGATGTGTCCTTAAAACGTGATGTATCAATGTTAGTGACATTTCACTTTGTCTTGTCTCTAAAGCTGATGTATCAGTGTTAATGGTACATTGTTTTGTCTCTAAAGTTGATGTATCAGTGTTAATGGTACATTATATTGTCTTGTCTCTAAAGTTGATGTATCAGTGTTAATGGTACATTATTTTGTCTTGTCTCTAAAGTTGATGTATCAGTGTTAATGGTACATTATATTGTCTTGTCTCTAAAGTTGATGTATCAGTGTTAATGGTACATTGTTTTGTCTCTAAAGTTGACGTATCAGTGTTAATGGTACATTATTTTGTCTTGTCTCTATAGTTGATTTTTAAATAATAATACTGCAAAAACTTCATGGCGAAGGTCGGGGGGGGGGGGGGTTCGAATCCGGTCGGAGGCACCTCAGTCACCCAGCCGTAGAAATTGGTACCCGACTTTTTCTGGAATGTATAAAAAAGTTGAAACAGCTTTATTACTAACGACTACAAAGTTGTGACGTTTCAGCGTAAGCCTTAATCATACAAAAAACATACAGGACGAAGAAATGGAGAGAGGAGATAAAGTATAGATCCAAATGAACACTATTTTTTTAATTAAATAGAGTATTTAGCTGTAAATTCTAAGATGTGACTTGTCCGGCGGTATGTGTCAGGAATGGATTTAGTAGAACGTGGAGACTGTTTAAATAGAGACCTGTGATGTGTCGGTGGGTTGTAACTGGGGGTGGTGGATGGGGAACCGGGGAGGGGAGAGAGAGAGAGTGATACAATGTTGACCTAGATGGAATAGATGATTAGGGAAGAGGGGTTGCAAAGTGATGCTGTGAGGAGGTTTTGAACTATGTGTGACAAGTAAGAAGGGAGTGGAGCTTAGTGGAGAGGTACTATGGTGATTGAAAAGAATGTTAAGTGTAGCTGAACAGCGAGTTTAACCCATGTGGCTGCTCTTTTTCTGGAGGTGGGGAAGGAAAGGCGGCCAGGCGTGATACTGACATGTCACCCTCTAGTGTGCTGACAGGTCAAGGAAAGTATGAGCACTAACAATATATCTTATATGCCTCAAAGGCATGACAGGATTACCTTTACCTTTATATATATTATCCACCAAACCGTGCAGACATGTTACAGACAAGCTGTATAAACGAACATGTTACTCAGTATTTTAAACAAACATGTTACTAACTATTATAAACAAACTTCTGACAATCTAATGCTCCATTTCTTCCACAATGTCAACAGTTTCATCATCTGTTGGCGCCAGAAGAACTCATGCACTATTTTGGAACAACCATCAGACATGAAGGTAAGCAATACAATACAATACATTACAATACAATACAGTACAGTACAATACAATACAATACAATACAATACAATACAATACAATACAATAATGCAATATATTTTGGTGATAGTGAAAGTTCCTTTACTTTTTCTACCAGGCCGTAGACCAGGCCGACAGTACAATAATTGGTTATATTTTATTCATGAAAGTTTTGTTACTTTTCTGTTGTTCATATACGACTACTGTGTGTGTGTGTGTGTGTGAGAGAGAGAGAGAGAGAGAGAGAGAGAGAGGAGAGAGAGAGAGAGGATAACTAGAGTAAGGCTAGCTAACTGTAGCTGACCAAGATCTGTTCCACCTCTTCGCGGATGCTCCCAGTGACAGGCTCAGCCTGGGATCCCTACGGCAGTGGAGCCTGCTGAGAAGAACTAGAGCTTCTCATGTTTTTTTATCTCCGCTCTGGGTCTGCAATCCGTGGGAACTCACCCGACAAGATGTTCTTCAACACCTCCAAATAGAACACTCTGCTCTCCTCCAGAAAGTTGCAACAAGAACAAGATTACAGCCAGAGTTCTCTTAGATCGTTCTAGATTTCCCAGCTCCTGGACACAGCATGAAAACTTAAATATTTTGGACACATTAAACATCATGATAACCTAGAGAAGACCGTCTTGGAAGGGTACATAATGGGAAAAAAAGAAAGAGAGGAAGATCAAAGCGAAGATGGCTGCAAGACATCGTTGATGATCTGCAAATGGATGCATCAGCAGCAGGCCATCTTGCTTACAAACAAGAGTCCTACAGGAGTGCTGTTAGGGAGGCAAAGTTCCACAAAGGACATGCAAATGAATGAGTGAATGAATTATATACAACTTAAATTGATTATTATAGCAAAATAAAACACACACACACAGGACACAATTTTTTTTGAAACTGGAACTTTGAGAAACTTTTTTTTGTTTTGTTTTCTCTTTTAGCGCAGAAAGATGTGTCCTTAAAACGTGATGTATCAATGTTAGTGACATTTCACTTTGTCTTGTCTCTAAAGCTGATGTATCAGTGTTAATGGTACATTGTTTTGTCTCTAAAGTTCAGATGATTCGTTCATGAATCAAATTATAGTTTACTTTTAATACTCATCAAACGAAATTCACAAGTATCGCACTGAGACATCTCTGAAAGCATTTTATGCAGTTTCAAAAATTTAAAATCTTCTGCATTTCTCACGCAGTACTAATAATCACTTCTAACTTGAAACGCATCTTCTGTCTGTCCTAAACTACTTCCGGTTCAAAAATCCTCTATCTCTACTTGCCCATCTGTTCTGTCTGTTGTTACTCTTATATATATATATTATATATATATATATATATATAATATATATATATATCCTTCTATTCTGCTTTTCTCTCCTCTTTGTCTTCTTCCTGTCTTCCCATTTCAAAACTGCATGCCTGGCTTACATATCATAAGTCAGTTGCCCAGTAGGACACACCTCTAGATATTTCTATTGGTCAGCTGGTTGAGTACATACTGACTGTACTTCAGGATAAGTCTGCCCGCTCCCTTTGGTCATCTTATTGGACCGCTGGACGATTCATGTGTGCAAACTGCGTCCTAATATTAACAAATATGCCTCACCTTTCAGTAAGTCTGTTGCATCAGATCCGTCTATTCAGTTTTCTTGCGTGACTAAACACTTCTTATCCAGTATCAGGTGTCTGCGGTACATGTTGGAGGTTAGTCAAACTCTGTCTACACAACGTCCGTCTGTCTGTCTCCATATGTACTATTGTTATCTGAGTAGATCCTAGACCATATTCAACGTCCCTGTATCTAGTATTTCTAAGTATCTACTTAATTCTGTCGTAACAATACTAATACCATGGGAGTGTTCCTCTCCTTCGTTTATTACCTATATTCTAGTTATCGATAATAATCATAACTATAATAAAATGTTAATAATAATAATAATTATAATAATTATAATACTATCATAATATACAAGGCACTATGTTACAATATTTAAATACATTTACTGCATATTGTACTGCATATTCTGTAGCATTATGTAAATACTACAGAAGAGTTCTCCAAATATCATGGACACAAAAAAGAACAAATATATCTATACTACAAGAACTTAATAATGAAGAAAGTTGGCTAATAAAGAGGGTTAAACAGAGAAAACTTAAATATTTTGGACACATTAAACGTCATGATAATATAGAGAAGACCATCTTGGAAGGGTACATAATGGGAAAAAGAAAGAGAGGAAGACCAAGGCGAAGATGGCTGCAAGACATCGTTGATGATCTGCAAATGGATTCATCAGCAGCAGGCCATCTTGCTCACAACCGAGAGGCCTACAGAAGGCAAAGTTCCGCTAGGGACATGCAAATGAATGAATGAATTATATACAACTTAAACTTGGTTATTTATAGCAAAATAAAACACACACAGAGGACAACAATATTTTTTGAAACTGGAACTCTGAGAAATGTTTTATTTATTTATTTATTTTCTCTTTTAGCGCAGAAAGATGTGTCCTTAAAACTTGATGTATCAATGTTAGTGACATATCACTTTGTCTTGTCTCTAAAGTTGATGTATCAGTGTTAATGGTACATCATTGTGTTTTGTCTCTAAAGTTGATGTATCAGTGTTAATGGTACATTATATTGTCTTGTCTCTAAAGTTGATGTATCAGTGTTAATGGTACATTATTTTGTCTTGTCTCTAAAGTTGATGTATCAGTGTTAATGGTACATTATATTGTCTTGTCTCTAAAGTTGATGTATCAGTGTTAATGGTACATTGTTTTGTCTCTAAAGTTGACGTATCAGTGTTAATGGTACATTATTTTGTCTTGTCTCTATAGTTGATGTATCAGTGTTAATGGTACATTATTTTGTCTTGTCTCTAAAGTTGATGTATCAGTGTTAATGGTACATTATTTTGTTTTGTCTCTAAAGCTGATGTATCAGTGTTAATGGTACATTGTTTTGTCTCTAAAGTTGATGTATCAGTGTTAATGGTACATTATTTTGTCTTGTCTCTAAAGCTGATGTATCAGTGTTAATGGTACATTATTTTGTCTTGTCTCTAAAGCTGATGTATCAGTGTTAATGGTACATTGTTTTGTCTCTAAAGTTGATGTATCAGTGTTAATGGTACATTATTTTGTCTTGTCTCTAAAGCTGATGTATCAGTGTTAATGGTACATTGTTTTGTCTCTAAAGTTGATGTATCAGTGTTAATGGTACATTATTTTGTCTTGTCTCTAAAGCTGATGTATCAGTGTTAATGGTACATTATTTTGTCTTGTCTCTAAAGTTGATGTATCAGTGTTAATGGTACATTATTTTGTCTTGTCTCTAAAGTTGATGTATCAGTGTTAATGGTACATTGTTTTGTCTTGTCTCTAAAGCTGATGTATCAATGTTAATGGTACATTGTTTTGTCTTGTCTCTATAGTTGATGTATCAGTGTTAATGGTACATTATTTTGTCTTGTCTCTAAAGTTGATGTATCAGTGTTAATGGTACATTATTTTGTCTCTAAAGTTGATGTATCAGTGTTAATGGTACATTATTTTGTCTTGTCTCTATAGTTGATGTATCAGTGTTAATGGTACATTGTTTTGTCTTGTCTCTAAAGTTGATGTATCAGTGTTAATGGTACATTATTTTGTCTTGTCTCTAAAGTTGATGTATCAGTGTTAATGGTACATTATTTTTTCTCTAAAGTTGATGTATCAGTGTTAATGGTACATTATTTTGTCTTGTCTCTAAAGTTGATGTATCAGTGTTAATGGTACATTGTCTTGTCTCTAAAGCTGGCTGTATAAAGTGTCACATTCTTCTGTCTCGCAGTTCCTGGCTACGTCCTGACTTTGCCTCGTCACGTGAGCGGAACTCGACGCCGTCGCGGGGCGACGCCAGATAAGGATAAACTGATGTATCACGTGGCAGCATTCGGACAAGATTACTGGATAGAACTGCAGCACAATAATAAACTGATGTCTTCCGGTACAAATCAACATCATCAACTTCATTCTTGTCATCACCATCAAAATCACTGTCATCAACAACAACGAAGTTAAAAAAAACAACAACAAATATCTGTGTGTGTGTGTGGGGGGGGGGGGGCGAGGTGAGAGGGGCTTGAAACTCACAGGTAGAAATTATCTGTAACTGATATTCAAGACTGACCCTTCGAGTTTTTTTTCCTCACGAGATCTCTCCCCCTTGCACTCCCACCTCCAGTACATAAACAAGAGAAGAATTTATGTTTTGTGAACTGTGATGGGTGAAGACATAGCTGATATGCCAGCGTCAGTGTTAGCGAAGCATAGCTGACCAAGACCCTGTCCCATCTCTCCGTGGTACCCCCCCCCCCGCCAGTAACAGACCTAGCCTGGCTAACGGGGCAGGAATCGGCAATAGTCCCCATGGTGGTGGAGTCTGCTAAAGAAGCAATGCACACCCCCTGCTTTTTAACTGTACTCCGGGAGTGAAAAAGGTAGCTGCCATAACCCGCTCCCACGCCGATATGATGCTGTGCCTCAACATCTCTACAGCATCGGCTGCATAGAACAACAGCTCGCAGTTACAGGAAGTTCTTACAAGTACAAGTGAACGGTTGACCTTCATTTGGGAGCAGTCTACTCGGACAAGAGGCCGGTGCAGGTCTTGGAGCAAATCAGATCTATCTAGATCCTATCCTACCTCCCCAAAGTGCCCCCATTAAGAAGCTGTATTACACGTCCTGACTAATGGAGTAGATTTTTACATAGTTGCCATGGTGATGATGCTGGGCGAGAAGACGGCACACGCCTGTGCTTCAAGCAAGCCAGTGTAACCCACTCTCTATCCGAAACTTTGCTGTGCTCCCTAATTATCATGGGACTTTATGAATAGAATATATATTTGCAGTTTCAAGAAGAAGAAGAAGAAGAAGAATGCTTTGTACTTATGTGTTGAAGTAGCTGATGCTGAAATATTTTTAAAAACAAAACTGCCTTGAACATACGAGCTTATGTTACAGGCTGTATGGTTGAGGAACATATCAACGGAACAAAGCGCATATCTCCATGTTTCAAGCAAAGATTTGACTCTGAGAACTCTGACAATGACTGCTACTACATCGGCACCTCCACTACACATTCAGGATCAGCTGTTGCCGTCTCCACTTGCTATGGCTTGGTAAGTTGATTTTTTTTTTCATTGTGACACAGAATAAAAATCAGATTAGTAAAATATGAATTTGTATGAATCCTTCACTTTTTTTTGCAAGAAGTCACTTACATAACAGTGTTACTTGTGGTACAGTCAGTCTAACAAACATTCATAGTTTTACTTGGGGTACAGTCAGTCTAACAAACATTCACAGTGTTACTTGTGGTACAGTCAGTCTAACAAACATTCACAGTGTTACTTGTGGTACAGTCAGTCTAACAAACATTCACAGTGTTACTTGTGGTACAGTCAGTCTAAGAAACATTCACAGTGTTACTTGTGGTACAGTCAGTCTAAGAAACATTCACAGTGTTACTTGTGGTACAATCTCCTAGTTTCAGAATAACTCAAAACTGTTCATGATCTGCTGTATCAAAATATGGAATTTGTATCAAGAGTGAACAAATAAGTTTTTTTTCCCTTGATACTTCCAAAGTATGCAGTCAGCGTTGTCTCACGGTTATAGAAAGTGCTTGCTTTCTGAAAGGAAAGGATGGAACGTGCTAGAACTATTTGATTCTACAAGGTGTTTTAAATTGTTTGACTGAAAAAGGGGATTTTGGGTGATAGAGGATAAGATATCTGAACTTGACAACGATCCCTAAATCTTATCTCAGAATAACTTAAAAAAGATTTTTTTTTTAAATTGTAGAGTACCTGTATTGATAGTAATTACAATAATGACAATATCACACATTGCACAAAAAATAATCAACACATTTTTCAGATGATAAATTTGAACATAAATAATTAGTACCAAAATGTATAATGTAATGGATGAATTTTTAGACAAACGTTAGGTTGAAAAATGTCCATGGTGAACAGATGAATTTCAACAATCGGTTTTCTTCTCTTGCCTTTTCAGAACGGATTTATTAGTATCCCAGACCTTGACCATGACCTTATTATTCGACCAATAAAAAAGGAGCATTCTTCTCTAGTCTCAGTAAGCCCTAAAGAAGGAATTCCCCACTTGGTGTTCAAGAGACACGTAGGGCGGCGCCTGTGTGCAGGTAATAGTGTAGTGATTTGTCATAACAGACAGCATTAGCATGAGCTGTCACGTGACATAGGGAAGCTAAGCGTCAACATGTGCAAAATAGTCATTTACATGTTCACTTGCAGAACTTTGCCTCCCTAACAGCTCTCCTGTAGGCCCTGCTGCTGATGCATCCATTTGCAGACTATCAATGATATAAAACAACCACTACAAATTATCACAACTAAATAAGTTTAATTTTTAAAAAAAGTTTCTCACAAAATTTAACACTTTTTAAAAAAAAACTATCTTGTTCATGACAAGAGGACCAGCCAGAACTCGATGTTTACGTCTACGTGTGCTGCCAGTGAAAATAAAGTCTTTCTTTACAACTTTAAAAAAAATGTTAACACAAGAACTTATACAAGAATTGATGTACACATTAACACAAGAACTTATACAAGGGCTGAAGTACACATTAACACAAGAACTTATACAATTGTTGGTGTACACATTAACACAAGAAATTGTAATTGAGTTGGTGTACACTTTAACATAAGAACTTATACAAGGGTTGGTGTACACATTAACACAAGAACCTATACAAGGATTGGTGTACACTTTAACATAAGAACCTATACAAGGATTGGTGTACACTTTAACATAAGAACCTATACAAGGATTGGTGTACACTTTAACATAAGAACCTATACAAGAGTTGGTGTACACATTAACACAAGAACCTATACAAGGATTGGTGTACACTTTAACATAAGAACCTATACAAGGATTGGTGTACACTTTAACATAAGAGCCTATACAAAGAGTGGTGTATACTTTAACATAAGAACCTATACAAGAGTTGGTGTACACATTAACACAAGAACCTATACAAGGATTGGTGTACACTTTAACATAAGAACCTATACAAGGATTGGTGTACACTTTAACATAAGAACCTATACAAGGATTGGTGTACACTTTAACATAAGAACCTATACAAGGATTGGTGTACACTTTAACATAAGAACCTATACAAAGATTGGTGTACACATAACATAAGAACTTATACAAGGGTTGGTGTACACGTTATATTCACTGCTCGTAGCAAACTTGTAAGTAATCTCTCAGCTTCACTTCATTTTTTATGGAAGAATCTGATTGGTGCAAGTTTAATATTTATCTGCCCCCCCCCCCCCCCCATTCCTCCTGTGTTAAACATGGGCGACGTGTCATATTTGTGAGGAGGCTGAACTTCAAGAACTGACAGCCATGTGCGCATGGCGCAGTCAAGTGTGCTTCACTTTGCCGGCAGAATTTTCTGTTTTTGGAGGCTGCTTTTCCCAGCATTGACGTCGGGTGACCATTTTTACAGCTGGGTGCATGTAACTGGTCCCAAACCCATAACTAGTCACTGTCGGAATCCAGCTCACTTTCTCTCCTCTCCATCACCGATGTCTTCACTGTATAAAATCCACAGAAAACATTTTTAAAAAAAATTATAGTAGCACATTTTTTTCAAATTGTAGTAGCACATTCCATGTGTTCATTCCATGGAGGCGAACTTTATCTGCAGCATTGAGCCTTAATGGCTCTGAAAGTACATTAATTGATTTATTGATTGATCTTTATTTCCAAAGGGTTAAGAACTGAGCACGCAGGCCCGTCTGATATTCTGCCCTTTATCATATAAGAAGAAGAAGAAGAAGTAGTAGTAGTAGTAGTAGTAGTAGTAGTAGTAGTAGTAGTAGTAGTAGTAGTAGTAGTAGTAGTAGTAGAAGAAGTAGCACATTCCATGCTTATCATGTAAACGTCTTGCTGGAACAAAATGTCATCCGTTTTAGTAAAATGTCGACTGTTTTAGCAGAATACAGGCCTTTTTTTCCTAGCATAATGTCGACTTTACTCACAAAAGAATCAGTCCAGGAGTAAAAATAACAGCGCTGACTAGTTTTAACATTTTTCAATGTTATATGACTGTAGTTTTAACTTTTATCAATGTTATATGACTGTAGTTTTAATTTGTTATCAATGTTATATGACTGTAGTTTTAACTTTTTATCAATGTTATATGACTGTAGTTTTAATTTTTTATCAATGTTATATGACTGTAGTTTTAATTTGTTATCAATGTTATATGACTGTAGTTTTACCTTTTTATCAATGTTATATGACTGTAGTTTTAGCTTTTTATCAATGTTATATGACTGTAGTTTTAATTTTTTATCAATGTTATATGACTGTAGTTTTAATTTTTTATCAATGTTATATGACTGTAGTTTTAATTTTTTATCAGTGTTATATGACTGTAGTTTTAACTTTTTATCAATGTTATATGACTGTAGTTTTAATTTTTTATCAATGTTATATGACTGTAGTTTTAATTTTTTATCAATGTTATATGACTGTAGTTTTAACTTTTATCAATGTTATAGGAACTGCTGACTCTGAGAAAGCACTCAGCACTAACATCCGGGCTACACGAAACGAGAGGAGTCATACATTGAACAGACGGGCATCAGACGACCTGTACATTGAAATGATGCTTGTAGCTGATAAAACTTTGCACCAGTTTCATGGAAGTGATCTCAGCAATTACCTTCTCACAGTGGGTAATGTGGTAAGTTCTTCCAGCATGGAGAATATTCCATTAGCACAGTAATCCAGGTTGACTAAAGAAGAGAGAATGGGCTTAGAATTGTGCATGAGTTCATTCATTCATTTGCATGTCCCTTGCGGAATTTTGCCTCCCTAACAGCTCTCCTGTAGGACTCTCGGTTGTGAGCAAGATGGCCTGCTGCTGATGCATCTATTTGCAGATCATCAACGATGTCTTGCAGCCATCTTCGCCTTGGTTTTCCTCTCTTTCTTTTTCCCATTATGTACCCTTCCAAGATGGTCTTCTCTAGATTATCATGACGTTTAATGTGTCCAAAATATTTAAGTTTTCTTTATTTAATCCTCTTTACTAGCCAGCCTTCTTCATTATTAAGTTCTTGTAGTATGGATATATTTAAAACCTATAAATATGATAAATAAACAGAGGTCTCATATCTTGAATACAAAAATGTGCATGTTACTTTATAAAGATAAAATTTTATAAATGCAGCAGAACATCTCACGACTAAACAGACTGAAAAATCTATAAGAAATAAAACACACACAAAGGTAGACAGACAAAGAGACAGACACAGGAAACAGCTTTTACTCCACACATGTGGAGTTAGGAGGAATCGGTGATGAGGAGGCTGAACTTCAAGAACTGACAGCCATGTGCGCATGGGGCAGTCAAGTGTGCTTCACTTTGCCGGCAGAATTTTCTGGAGGCTGCTTTTCCCAGCATTGACGTCGGGTGACCATTTTTAGAGCTGGGTGCATGTAACTGGTCCCAAACCCATAACTAGTCACTGTCGGCATCCAGCTCACTTTCTCTCCTCTCCATCACCGATGTCTTCACTGTATAAAATCCACAGAAAACATTTTTTTTTAAAATTATAGTAGCACATTTTTTTTTCAAATTGTAGTAGCACATTCCATGTGTTCATTCCATGGAGGCGAACTTTATCTGGTGCAGTGAGCCTTAATGGCTCGGAAAGTACATTAATTGATTTATTGATTGATCTTTATTTCCAAAGGGTTAAGAACTGAGCACGCAGTCCCGTCTGATATTCTGCCCTTTATCATACAAGAAGAAGAAGAAGTAGTAGTAGTAGTAGTAGTAGTAGTAGTAGTAGTAGTAGTAGTAGTAGTAGTAGTAGTAGAAGAAGAAGAAGAAGAAGTAGCACATTCCATGCTTATCATGTAAACGTCTTGCTGGAACAAAATGTCATCCGTTTTAGTAAAATGTCGACTGTTTTAGCAGAATACAGGCCTTTTTTTTCCTAGCATAATGTCGACTTTACTCACAAAAGAATCAGTCCAGGAGTAAAAATAACAGCGCTGACTAGTTTTAACATTTTTAAATGTTATATGACTGTAGTTTTAACTTTTATCAATGTTATATGACTGTAGTTTTAACTTTTTATCAATGTTATATGACTGTAGTTTTAATTTTTTATCAATGTTATTTGACTGCAGTTTTAATTTTTTATCAGTGTTATATGACTGTAGTTTTAACTTTTTATCAATGTTATATGACTGTAGTTTTAACTTTTTATCAATGTTATATGACTGTAGTTTTATTTTTTTATCAATGTTATATGACTGTAGTTTTAATTTTTTATCAATGTTATATGACTGTAGTTTTAATTTTTTATCAATGTTATATGACTGTAGTTTTAACTTTTTATCAATGTTATATGACTGTAGTTTTAACTTTTTATCAATGTTATATGACTGTAGTTTTATTTTTTTATCAATGTTATATGACTGTAGTTTTAATTTTTTATCAATGTTATATGACTGTAGTTTTAACTTTTATCAATGTTATAGGAACTGCTGACTCTGAGAAAGCACTCATCACTAACATCCGGGCTACACGAAACGAGAGGAGTCATACATTGAACAGACGGGCATCAGACGACCTGTACATTGAAATGATGCTTGTAGCTGATAAAACTTTGCACCAGTTTCATGGAAGTGATCTCAGCAATTACCTTCTCACAGTGGGTAATGTGGTAAGTTCTTCCAGCATGGAGAATATTCCATTAGCACAGTAATCCAGGTTGACTAAAGAAGAGAGAATGGGCTTAGAATTGTGCATGAGTTCATTCATTCATTTGCATGTCCCTTGCGGAATTTTGCCTCCCTAACAGCTCTCCTGTAGGACTCTCGGTTGTGAGCAAGATGGCCTGCTGCTGATGCATCTATTTGCAGATCATCAACGATGTCTTGCAGCCATCTTCGCCTTGGTTTTCCTCTCTTTCTTTTTCCCATTATGTACCCTTCCAAGATGGTCTTCTCTAGATTATCATGACGTTTAATGTGTCCAAAATATTTAAGTTTTCTTTATTTAATCCTCTTTACTAGCCAGCCTTCTTCATTATTAAGTTCTTGTAGTATGGATATATTTAAAACCTATAAATATGATAAATAAACAGAGGTCTCATATCTTGAATACAAAAATGTGCATGTTACTTTATAAAGATAAAATTTTATAAATGCAGCAGAACATCTCACGACTAAACAGACTGAAAAATCTATAAGAAATAAAAACACACACAAAGGTAGACAGACAAAGAGACAGACACAGGAAACAGCTTTTACTCCACACATGTGGAGTTAGGAGGAATCGGTGATGAGGAGAACTGAAGAAAAGTAAACAGAGTAAAGAACAACTGATAAAACAGAACCTGGCTGCAGTGCTCGGGTGAAACGGAGCACACACGCGCACTTACCAGGTTAAGAATGCTCTTAGCACAATCCGATCTCTCGACGTGGCTTCGGTCTGGCCTTTCTCCAGCGGCAAGGAAAAGGGACGAATCCCAGGCCTCAAAGCAACCAACCCAGAGAACAATCTCCACGACAGCATGAGAGCTTGGGGAAGGGGTGGGGGAGAAGCTTTGGGGCTCCTATCAGGATCTGGAGAGGACTGCGGGCTTTACCATGGCAACAGAGATCGGGATCTGATGTGACCAACATCTTCAAATGAAGAAGAAGAAGAAGAAGAAGAAGAATCAAAATAAAGACAACGAACGCCTAGAATTTATAAAAACAGTACCCAGATGTTCATTTCTGTGGATCTCCAGGCACAACCACCCAGGAATGTTAGATTATCTATGTTGTGCTCTGCAACTGTTAAAAAACAAAACAAACTGTAAAACAATTACAGAGCACAACATAGATAATCTATCATTCCTGGATGGTTGTGTTTGGACATCCGCAGAAATGAACATCTACAGTTCTACAGTTACATTTGCTGTTGTGCTCGCTCCCCATGGATGTTACAAGGGGCACTTTTAATACTTCACTTTCATATCAGCACTGACCATAAACTGACCAGTTACTTGTCATTTGACGCAGGCTGCTGCTAGAATGCTGGACCCCACTCTTGGTCGCAGTATCCACATCACCGTGGTCAAGATCCACATTCTTGACAAGGACGAGCCAGGCCTGGATATAGTTGAAGATGCCACAACTGGACTTAAGAGTTTCTGTGACTGGCAAGAGAAGAGCAATCTGACCCAGCATTACGATGCTGCGGCTTTGCTGACCAGGTACTACCAGTTCGTTTTTGTGGCCATAGGTTGAGATGACACGTGATTTTCAGGGTTTTGTATACTTCCCTGACTTGAGTATTTTAAAGAACAGTCTCATTTTTTTATTTAATCATTATGCATTTTAATGTAGAACGGGCAACAGTCAGCTTACATGAAGTCTTAAATCTAGGACAAAGTTGAAGGGGGAAAAAGCAAGGGGTAGGAATTCTAGTTCCAACTTTTCATACCTCACAGTTTAAGACCATCAGTAACACAAGCCACTAAGTTCATTTGGCAGGAACACGTATCTGGAGAATATTTAGTTTTTTCCAAGAACTTTTTGTGTGCCTTCAGGCTGGACCTTACCCATGGCACCAGTGGAAGAGCGGTGGTTGGACTAGCAAACATGAGAGGTATGTGTGTTGCTAACAGGCGCTGTCTGTATATAGAGGACACTGGCGTGGATACAGGACTAACACTGGCACATGAAACGGGACATTCGTATGTTATTGCTCTTTTTTTCAAATTATTCTTATTATTATGATAAATTCTGCTAGTGCAAAGATTTGCGCTTTTTTGTGTGCTTTGGAAGATTTCTTAGATCATTTGCTTTCAAACATCCAGAGGTAGTTCCTACAGTGGGATAAATATTTTATTAAATCCTTTATCATCAGAAGTATTTGTGTTTCTCATGTTGTCTTCAATATGTATATTTTAACAAATGTTTTATTTTCGTCTTTGTTCCCCGTAGAAATTCATTTAATGTCAGAATTAAGGTTATCAACACATCTTCTCTTGGAATGTCATCTTATTTGTTGCTAATTCCCCATATTGCTGTAATCAGGCTCGGCATGGGGCATGACGCAGACAGTAACTCTTGTCCAGATCTCACCAACATAATGTCTTCAGCTGGAGCAACTGGACCCAGCAGTTTGAAGTGGTCAGCCTGCAGCAGAGATGCTCTAGATGCATTCATCAGGTGAGTTGCTGCTGTTGCTTTCTTATACAGAGAATAATTGTGCCTGAAGCACAATGTGTGTGGATGTTTGTGTATATGTAGAAGTATTCCATTGCCGATGGTATATTACTAATTGTGCCAACATGGCATCAGCTATAGGCGTATGCCTCTGTGGCAGTACACAGAGAGTCAGAGATATTGACTTTTTGTGGACTTTAATTGTATAGGAAAGACTTACATGTTGTTGTTGCCTGTAAGAGTTGGTAACACTACTTTACCAAAAAGGCAAACTTGTCACTATGGTACACCCCGAGTGACACAACAACAATGCCAGGTTCGCAACTGCCACAACAAAAACAGCAGTGTCATGTAATGAAAACTTATACAGGACTCCCACTCGCTCAACAGGACTAACAGATAAGAACTCCATGTAGGTAATGAATAGACTAAGTTCCAAGATACAGATCAAACATTTATTAAAAGGAAAAATGAATGATGGAAGATGGAGAAAAAACGAACTGCCAACTTGGCAGGGTGATTTATCAAGCAATACCAGAGCTTCCCGGGCGCGTAGTTGGCGCCATGGGGAAGAAAAGCCTGACAACAATAAGCAAGTAAAAAACAACTACTTACAGTGTGCCTCCAAGGCATGACAGGGTTACCTTTACCTTTTACCTTTACTTACAGTATAGTGAACTTCCAACACATCTCTGGAACACACAAATCTGTCCTGACAAGGACATCACTCCTAACATCTACATATCAGTACAAGGTAAAAGAACACTGTCCTAAAGGACAATATGCTGAGCTAAAACTGTTACATTACTAAAACTGACTTGCAACTACTCCACTGGGAAAAGTGACCAGTCAGCAAAACATTCTACACAAAATCCCACTTAACAAAAGTTGCTCAAGCTTAAATATTCCCCACAGATTTTACCTTGAACTTTCTCTAAAAGTTCATGAGACTCTGACCCTGGTGAAATTGTCTGTCTACTGACCTTGGGTAATAAGTTGTCAAACATTGCCAAATTTAACTTTGTTACTAAATATAACTAGTCTAGCAGACGGCACGCCAAATATATTAATAATTCTTGGAAAGTTAACACTCAAAACTGACCTTGAGTTAAAAAAAAAAACAACATTCCAAGGCTTAAATTTTCTGTTACTCTTTTCATCTGGTCATGTCGACCCAGACATTCCACTTTTGACACTTTCAATTTTTCCCAACTATCAGTGAGATTTACAAATCATAAACAACATGACCTTGAACTATCTATGTCATAATTAAGTAAGGGCTTTAAAATTTATAGACTAAGTACTAGTTTTATCTTGGATTACATCCCTTAGATAGTAAAAAACCTATAGTGACCAAATGCAGTACTGAAATACTGCTACATATCAGAGTGAGGTCTACGTGATGATCTCAGCCAAGAATGTGTACATCTCAGTGAGATGTACGTGATGATCTCAGCCAAGAACGTGTACATCTCAGAGTGACATATGTGTGATGATCTCAGCCAAGAACATGTACATCTCAGAGTGAGATCTACGTGATGATCTCAGCCAAGAACATGTACATATCAGAGTGAGATCTACGTGATGATCTCAGCCAAGAACATGTACATCTCAGAGTGAGATCTACGTGATGATCTCAGCCAAGAACATGTACATCTCAGAGTGAGATCTACGTGATGATCTCAGCCAAGAACATGTACATCTCAGAGTGAGATCTACGTGATGATCTCAGCCAAGAACATTCCTCTCACAGTTTCAGGTCTTAATTGTTGCAAAATAATTATACCATCAAATTTTTGCTTCATTAGTGAGACCCAGAACTTTCAAGTGGTTGTTTAGTGTGGGTAATATTGAGACCAAGAACTTTTCAAGTGGTTGTTTAGTGTGGGTAATACTGAGACCAAGAACTTTCAAGTGGTTGTTGCCTGTAAGAGTTGGTAACACTACTTTACCAAAAAGGCAAACTTGTCACTATGGTACACCCCGAGTGACACAACAATGCCAGGTTCGCAACTGCCACAACTAAAACAGCAGTGTCATG
Source organism: Achatina immaculata (assembly GCA_009760885.1). Lineage (NCBI taxonomy): Eukaryota > Metazoa > Mollusca > Gastropoda > Stylommatophora > Achatinidae > Lissachatina > Lissachatina immaculata. The sequence goes on from CM019695.1 coordinate 36,671,751, forward strand.
TAATGAAAACTTATACAGGACTCCCACTCGCTCAACAGGACTAACAGATAAGAACTCCATGTAGGTAATGAATAGACTAAGTTCCAAGATACAGATCAAACATTTATTAAAAGGAAAAATGAATAATGGAAGATGGAGAAAAAACGAACTGCCAACTTGGCAGGGTGATTTATCAAGCAATACCAGAGCTTCCCAGGCGCGTAGTTGGCGCCATGGGGAAGAAAAGCCTGACAACAATAAGCAAGTAAAAAACAACTACTTACAGTATAGTGAACTTCCAACACATCTCCCGAACACACAAATCTGTCCTGACAAGGATATCACTCCTAACATCTACATATCAGTACAAGGTAAAAGAACACTGTCCTAAAGGACAATATGCTGAGCTAAAACTGTTACATTACTAAAACTGACTTGCAACTACTCCAGTGGGAAAAGTGACCACTCAGCAAAACATTCTACACAAAATCCCATTTATCAAAAGTTGCTCAAGCTTAAATATTCCCCACAGATTTTACCTTGAACTTTCTCTAAAAGTTCATGAGACTCTGACCCTGGTGAAATTGTCTGTCTACTGACCTTGGGTAATAAGTTGTCAAACATTGCCAAATTTAACTTTGTTACTAAATATAACTAGTCTAGCAGACGGCACGCCAAATATATTAATAATTCTTGGAAAGTTAACACGTCAAAACTGACCTTGAGTTAAAAAAAAAAAAAACCAACATTCCAAGGCTTAAATTTTCTGTTACTCTTTTCATCTGGTCATGTCGACCCAGACATTCCACTTTTGACACTTTCAATTTTTTCCAACTATCAGTGAGATTTACAAATCATAAACAACATAACCTTGAACTATCTATGTCATAATTAAGTAAGGGCTTTAAAATGTATAGACTAAGTACTAGTTTTATCTTGGATTACATCCCTTAGATTGTAAAAAACCTATAGTGACCAAATGCAGTACTGAAATACTGCTACATATCAGAGTGAGGTCTACGTGATGATCTCAGCCAAGAATGTGTACATCTCAGTGAGATGTACGTGATGATCTCAGCCAAGAACGTGTACATCTCAGAGTGACATATGTGTGATGATCTCAGCCAAGAACATGTACATCTCAGAGTGATATCTACGTGATGATCTCAGCCAAGAACATGTACATCTCAGAGTGAGATCTACGTGATGATCTCAGCCAAGAACATGTACATCTCAGAGTGAGATCTACGTGATGATCTCAGCCAAGAACATTCCTCTCACAGTTTCAGGTCTTAATTGTTGCAAAATAATTATACAATCAAATTTTTGCTTCATTAGTGAGACCCAGAACTTTTCAAGTGGTTGTTTAGTGTGGGTAATATTGAGACCAAGAACTTTCAAGTGGTTGTTTAGTGTGGGTAATATTGAGACCAAGAACTTTCAAGTGGTTGTTTAGTGTGGGTAATATTGAGACCAAGAACTTTCAAGTGACTGTTTAGTGTGGGTAATGAGACCAAGAACTTTCAAGTAGTTGTTTAGTGTGGGTAATGAGACCTAGCACTTTCAAGTGGTTGTTTAGTGTGGGTAATGAGACCCAACAAAGTGGTTGTTTAGTGTGGGTAATGAGACCCAACAAAGTGGTTGTTTAGTGTGGGTAAAGAGACCCAGCAAAGTGGTTGTTTAGTGTGGGTAAAGAGACCTAGCACTTTCAAGTGGTTGTTTAGTGTGGGTAATGAGACCCAACAAAGTGGTTGTTTAGTGTGGGTAAAGAGACTCAACAAAGTGGTTGTTTAGTGTGGGTAAAGAGACCCAACAAAGTGGTTGTTTAGTGTGGGTAAAGAGACCCAGCAAAGTGGTTGTTTAGTGTGGGTAATGAGACCCAACAAAGTGGTTGTTTAGTGTGGGTAATGAGACCCAGCAAAGTGGTTGTTTAGTGTGGGTAAAGAGACCCAGCAAAGTGGTTGTTTAGTGTGGGTAATGAGACCCAACAAAGTGGTTGTTTAGTGTGGGTAAAGAGACCCAACAAAATGGTTGTTTAGTGTGGGTAATGAGACCCAACAAAGTGGTTGTTTAGTGTGGGTAATGAGACCCAACAAAGTGGTTGTTTAGTGTGGGTAATGGCCAGTCAGATTTTGTAAGTAATGGGGAAAATGTGTACACCCTTGACTGGTTGAAAACTTGTATGTCTGGCATTTCTTCTTCAAGTAAACAAGGACTTATTACCTTCTCTATCACACCACTTTATTATGGGGGTCTGCATAATCACAGAACTTTAAGGCTCATTTCTCTCCCCAGTTCTGGCAGAGCTTTCTGTCTGACAGAGACACAAACCCAGAGTGTGTCCTTGCCCAAAAACCTTCCTGGCCTTGTCTATGATGCAGATGATCAGTGCCGACTGTGGGCTGGAACAACATACTATGAACATGAAGTAAGATGAAATAAGCTTGTGGAAATCAATCAAGTGCCATGCTGCCTGGCGTAGGCGATCATTTCTCTCCACAATTCCCTGTCGTTAGACTTGATTATGAGATCCACCCGTGACTTTCTTCCTAGCCACACTGACACCCCATCCACTAACTTCTCTCTCTGTCTTCTCTGTCTCTTCTTCCCTCAGTTTTTCTGGTTGCCACAGTGTGTTCCAATTTTCCTCTTCTCAGGAAATGTCCTAAAAATCTCGCTTGTCTGCCTCTGATCTTTGCTGTAATTTGCCTTTTAACTCCAGCCTCTCTTAAGACTTCTTCATTGGTTTTCTTAGCTGTCCATGGTACCTTTGATATCCTTCTTATGAACCACATTTCCATGGCCTCCATTTCTCGCTGTACCATTTATTCATCCATAAAACAAAACTGGCTCGATGTAACATTTAAGTACTCGGAATCTTGCTTCCATTGATATGGATCTGTTGCACAAGATGTGTCTCATTTTCTGAAATGCTGACTTGGCCTGAGCACGTCTGCTTTTTATTTCGTTGTGACATTTCCCATCAGCTGTTATAATTGTTCCTAAGTACTTGAATCTATCAACTTGTTTCAGATTTGTGCCATCGATGGTAATGCTACATTTTGGTGGTATTCTTTTCTTTGAGAAAGCTTGTGGCAGCTGTATATATTGGTCAATGAGCAGCTAAACATATAGTAAAATATACAACACACACAGCATGATACATACATCATTTAGTTTGAAATTTGTCACTGCCACATATTGAGTGTTTTTTCTTTGAATGAAATTGTTTCTTTATATGGTTCCTCAGTTAGTGTGTGAGGATGTTAACATCTGTATGAAGGTTATATAACATCTGTAAGAAGGTTATATAACATCTGTATATGAAGGTTATATAACAACTATCTCTCTGTACCAACATCTATCTCTCTGTACCAACATCTATCTCTTTGTACCAACATCTATCTCTCTGTACCAACATCTATCTCTAGGTACCAACATCTATCTCTCTGTACCAACATCTATCTCTAGGTACCAACATCTATCTCTAGGTACCAACATCTATCTCTCTGTACCAACATCTATCTCTCTGTACCAACATCTATCTCTCTGTACCAACATCTATCTCTCTGTACCAACATCTATCTCTCTGAACCAAAATCTATCTCTCTGTACCAACATCTATCTCTCTGTACCAACATCTATCTCTCTGTACCAACATCTTTCTATAGGTACCAACATTGCAAGACTCTCAGAACATACTTTATGTCAGAGCAGAGTTTCTTACATGCCAGGTAGCACTTGTGGTCATGCTTCTTCATTGTGTGTGATTCTTCGTCTTACGTCTAAAATGTCTGCCTGCTATTTTTGGAAGACTGCTCATCTAACACTGTGCTATATCACTTTACTGTGTGAGAGCCTCATTGTTTCTTATTAGAAAAAATATCTGAGTATGGTCAGACTGTGTCCTTGTCTCATATACCATGCAGTCTCATAGCAGGGCAGTTTAACTATACAGTAGTTCTTTAAGTGTCTATTTTGCCATATACTCTTATTGCAGGATAGTTTAGCTATCATTGTACCAGTGTCTTGTATGTTTGGTCTATCATCTTGAAAAGCCAGTACCTTCATCTGCTGAGTAGCTGTGAGGAATGTGATAATCTCTGTCCTCATTTGGATTTGTTCTAGCCATTATTTCTGCATTCATTGCATAACCTTTCTTCTGCTAGTTCTGTTTTGTTTCATTAATAAATTTTCTGGCCTACTGGTATGTTATAATAAACTGCTACTGGTATGTTATAATAAACTGCTACTGGTATGTTATAATAAACTGCTACTGGTATGTTATAATAAAACTGTGTATGGTATTTTATAATAAAAAATTCTGAAATTTTACAGAGATTTGTCCTATTCTAAAAGACTGCACTAATATTTTTATCAGTCTTTATTCCACATTACATATTGTTCAGTTGTCTTTGTGTACTGTATATGTCACTATTGGCAAGCGTAATGTTTATGTAAAATTGTAAGTGTTATTACTAACATGAATTTTATTCCATCCACCTTTCAGTATTTGTTTGGTTGAGTGGCTTGTGTACAGTCTGTTTTAAAAAATAGCATTTTCTGGATATTTTGTGATGAGGGTTCAGTAAACTGACTTCTTATTGCACAATGATCAAACGTGAAGCACAGCCATGTAGCACATGTTCAGTGACATACACATCTCACAGTTGATGATGTTATTTCCATGTTAGGATCCCTGCGGTCAGCTTTGGTGCCATGACCCAAAAAATATCGATGGCATTCTCAAGGGCTCATCTCCCATGATGGATGGCTCCACATGCGGTCCGAGAAAAGTAAGTCTACATCTCTTACAGCTAAGTCATGAACAAAGTGAAACATCCACGTACACTAAAACATCAACATACACTAAAACATCCACATACACTAAAACATCCACATACACTAAAACATCAACATACACTAAAACATCCACATACACTAAAACATCCACATACACTGAAACATCCACATACACTGAAACATCCACATACACTGAAACATTCATATACACTAAATGATGACGTATACGAGGGTTGATTGATAAATTTGAAACACACAGTTGATATTAGGTGCATTTTTAGATCAGATTAATGTAAGATTAAACATCAAGTTTCAAGAAATTAACTGCAACCAATTTTTTTTTACAGGCTACTAAAGTGGTGAGGGATGGCAGAAATTAAGAAAATGGATAACATTTCTCATCAAGCAGTCATTCACTAGCTCTGCATCAAGGGCTTATCATCGAAGGAGATCCATGAGGATATGGTAGAGACTCTAGGGGAGAGTACCCCTTCTTACATCACAGTGGAGAAAAAGGCAGCTCAATTCAAACATGGAAGGGAGAGTCTGGAAGATGATCCTCATCCAGGAAGACGTATAGTAACCACTGATGAAACCACCGGCAGAATCCATGACATGATAATGGAGGATCGACAACTAATTGAGTGGTACATTGCTACTGAGTTGGGCATCTCTCAAGAATGTGTTCATGCCATTATTCACAATGATCTTCAAATGACAAAGGTTTCTGCTCAATGGATCCGGAAACTTCTTGGAGCTGATCACAAACGACATTTCAACATGTCAAGAAACAATCTTGGTCATTTTTCTGCAGATCCTGAAAAGTTTATTCAGCAATTTGTGTCTATGGATGAGACTTGGGTTCATCATTTTCAACCAGAAATCAAAGAACAGTCAAAGCAGTGGAAACATCATGGATTCCCACCTCCAAAGAAAGCAAGAGTGATTCTGTCTTCAGGCAAAGTGATGGCTTCCATCTTTTGGGATTCAGAAGGTGTGGTATTGGTAGACTAACTTCAAAAGGGCAGAACAGTCATCGGGGTCTATTACACTAATCTTGTGAAGCAACTGTGGGTCAAACTGAAGGAAAAGCGTCAAGGGAAATTGACAAGAGGAGTCATCTTTCATCAAGACAATGCTCCAGTTCACAAGTCGTTGGTGGCAATGGCTGCCATCCTTGAATACGGCTTCCAGCTTCTTGAACATCCTCCTTATTCTCCAGATTTGGCCCCTTTGGACTATTACCTGTTTACCAAATTCAAAAAGGAGCTCAGTGGTCGCAAATTTGCTTCAGATGATGAAGTCATTCATGCTGTAGACCACTTTTTATTGGCACAAGATGCTGATTTTTATGAAGAAGGAATCCGTATGCTCCAGGATCACTGGACTAAGTGCATACACTTGCAATGGGAATACGCTGAGAAATAAGCCAAAAAAGTTTTCCACAAATAATTCGTTGTACCTTAGGCCGTGAACTTATCAATCACCCCTCATATTTGTATAATAAAAATATTTTCTGACACCTCTCCCACCAGAGAATGACAAACTCTTCTGTGTGAAAAATTTTGTTAGTAAGAATTTCTGTGCCAAGTCAGACATGGCTGACCAGATGTTCTGTTTTCATCTTTGATTTGTGTCCCCTACACAGATTTTAGAAATGATGGAATGTCCAATTTCAGGAAACTTAATTTAAAAAGTTCCATGGAAGCTACATTTTGTTCTGGTTTTGCTAGAGGAAGTGGAAGTAACTGAAAAATCTCACAAAATCATGGATGTTCAAATGTTTAAATAGTTTAGAAACAGATCCACAAACTGGGCCATGAAATGTTTTCTCTAACTTTTAGTATCATGATGTAACCCATGGAAAACAATGTACTGACTTTTCTGTTCATTTTTACAGTACTGTCTCAGTGCTCAGTGTGTGGACATTGGTGATAATGGGCCACTGCCTGTGGATGGAGGATGGTCAACCTGGTCATCAGAGTGGTCAGAATGTTCTCGAACATGTGGCGGTGGAGTAAGGACAAAAGTCAGGCAGTGCAACAATCCAACGTGAGCCATTCTTCAGCAGTAATACTTCATAGTGGTTTGATAGTAGTCTGTCATATGGGTTCAGCAGTAATCCATCATAGTGGCTTGATAGTAGTCTGTCATACAGGTTTAGCAGTATTCCATCACAGATGTCTGACAGTAATCCATCACAGATGTCTGACAGTAATCCATCACAGATGTCTGATGGTAATCCATCACAGATGTCTGATGGTAATCCATCACAGATGTCTGATGGTAATCCATCACAGATGTCTGACGGTAATTCATTACAGATGTCTGACAGTAATCTATCACAGATGTCTGATGGTAATCCATCACAGATGTCTGACTGTAATCCATCACAGATGTCTGATGGTAATCCATCACAGATGTCTGATGGTAATCCATCACAGATGTCTGACAGTAATCCATCATAGAAGTGAACATAATGGGACATTCTTGAGAAAAACCTATGTTGAGAATATAAATTCTGTTGAGACTTACCAGTTATGATGTCATGAGTTGACTTTTGCTTTATCTGTTTTGTTTCACAAATTTTTCTTCTCAGAAGTTCATATTTTTAAAAATCTTCCTTAGTTTCTCTCCATGTTTATTTATACATTTGAAAACTCATGTGATTGGTATGCATCAGTTCAGCTGCTGTCCTGTTTTAAAAATTTTTCCATGTCATACAGAAGATCACTTATGACAAATGTCATATCTGCTGAACTGTATATGAATGAATCAGTAAGCACATATAATGGCCACTAATCTATGACAGTTCAAACCATCACTATTTTTCTATAAAGAAAGGTGTCTCTAACTTCCCCTACACACACAAACAAGAAAACGAAAGTTGGCCATAATTAGCAACTACTAAATTTTTAAATTCTTGCAAAAAAAAAAAAAAAAGCCCTGGTTTTAAATGAAATTATGAGTCATCTTTGAAGAGAGATTTTTAGTGCTCTAGCTGTGATATGATATTCTTAGATATCATGTGATAATATCACGAATAACTTTCATGATCCATTGAAGGAGTTTTTATCATTCTTTTACATTGTGTAAAAAGTATGTGAAAATGTTCTATTTCAGTCCACGACTTGGAGGAAAATATTGTGTTGGCTCAAGCAGAAAAGTTGAACTTTGCAATGTGAAGGTTTGTATGTCCGTGAAGCCTTTTTTTTTAATGTGAAAGTTTAGGTTTGAGAAAGAATATATGTTGGTATAGAATGGTTTGGTAGATTGTATGTCTGTATGTTTGTTGTAGGTGTTCTCTGTAATATGAATCTAATTTACTGTAGTTGACACAGATATCGAATGTGAGTTACTGTAGTTGACACAGATATTGAATATGAGTTACTGTAGTTGACACAGATATCGAATATGAGTTACTGTAGTTGACACAGATATCGAATATGAGTTACTGTAGTTGACACAGATATCAAATATGAGTTACTGTAGTTGACACAGATATCAAATATAAGTTACTGTAGTTGACACAGATATCGAATATGAGTTACTGTAGTTGACACAGATATTGAATATGAGTTACTGTAGTTGACACTGATATCGAATATGAGTTACTGTAGTTGACACATATCGAATATGAGTTACTGTAGTTGACACAGATATCGAATGTGAGTTACTATAGTTGACACAAAAGATATTGAATCTCACCCACTGAGCTGGATGAGGCGTGGGTTACATTGGCTTGCCTGGAATCTTGGAGAGGGCCTAATAAGCATGCTTCTTCCTGGGCTCCACAACCTAGTGAGGAACACATCAGCCCACATCTCTTGTGTTAGACTCAGTCAACATAGCAATCCTTTTCTTAAGAAAGCTGCCTGGAGACAGGACATGGTTTAGCCAGGTTTTTTTTTTTAACTGACTCAGAGAACTGCCTCTAGAACATCTAAACCTTGATGATGCTTCTATATGTGCAAAGCTTTCCTAAAATATGATGTATGTATGTTTATGTAAGTTCTTCTATAGTTTGTGTACATAATATCAGTGAAAGTTTATTTGAATATGATATGTTATGCCTTTGAAAACTTGTGATGTGTGACACAATGAAGGTTACCTAAATGTCCATGTATGTAGGTCTATAGAGTTATGTTAATATATGTGTGTGTAAAAAGTAAGTTTCTTTATATGTGATGTGCAAATGTCAATAAAGGTTTATATACTTGGGATAATTTATATACAAGTATATGTATAGTTTGTAGGACAGTGATGGTTTTGTAAATCTGTGATGTTTTATGTCTACAAATGATTGTATGTGCATATTACACTTTAACAGGTGAGAAATAATAATCTTTATTTACCATATGAGAAATAATAATCTTTATTTCTTATCTTATATCTTATATCCTTCCCGTGCCGTTAGACGTCACATAGGGCTCGCAAAGTAGTTCGCCAATATTTCCTGTCTTCGGCGAGTCTTTCAACCTCAACAAAGGATGTTATGCCTGTTAACTTGGCCTCTCTTAATAATGTTCTCTTCAGAGTTTCACGCGGTCTGCCCCTTTTTCTTCGGCCTGTTGTGTTCCACTTGATAGCTTGTTTTGGGATTCTCTGCTCATTTCTTCTCATCAAGTGGCCAACATATGTCCATCTCCTTTTCCTGATCACCCGTGAGACTGGTTGTTGTTCAGTCATCTTTATTTACCATATAAGAAATAATAATCTTTATTTACCATATGAGAAATAATATTCTTTATTACTTTTGTCAATAACATCATCAGTGTTAATGTCTAGCCATCATCATCCACAGCTCTGCAGCACATCTGAGGAGAATTATAAAAAAGAACAATGCAATGCCACCAGAGATGAGCCTGTAGATGGATTCAACTATGACTGGATTCCATGGGATGCCCCAGGTTTGTTTACTTTCTGTGTAATGTGTCAGTTTTCAATTAACTGAACCAACAAGATCAGAGCATATTGGTTTTAAGCAGACTAAATGGTTAGAATGTGATGATCTAACTGAACTGGTAAGACTAGAATGTGATGATTTAACTGAACTAATAAGATTAGAATGTGATGATTTAACTAAGATTAAAATAACATGATTTTACAGCAACCAACTATTTTCTTATGTGAGACTTTGCAGTTTTATCAACAAGCAGCTATTTTCCAAAATGGCATCTTATGATATTTTATAAAATGTAGGACACCATTTTGTTACTATTTTTCTTCCTTAGCAGTCTATGAGTATAGTAAGTTCTAATTTATTTGCTTGGAGCAATGTTAAGAGAGACTGTTGAGAACTTATGAGTGCACATCATTGAAAAGAATATTGGAACAACATGGGAAGTCAGGGCATGAAACAGAAATCTGAAAGTCACCAAAATATGCCAAGTAAATCTTCAGATAGAGAGGAGATGGACATGTGCTGCACGTGAAGTAAGAGCAGAAGACCAAGTCAAGCAGGAGAGACAACTCTACAGGGAAAGTGCAGATGGGGAAGACCTAGAGAATAATGGAGGCAAACCTATCAGACAGAATTTTAAATAAAAAGGCAAGACAGAAAATAGAAAAGTGGCACATAACCAGGTTAGGTGGAAAGTTTTTATTTAGCTCTTTGTGTCTCTGTCCATAGTGATGATGATGATGATGATGAAGACGATGATGAGACGACGACGACGACGATGATGATGATGATGATAAACTAGATTTCACTTTAGTCTTGGTTGTTTAAGCTTTCATACAGAACAGAGAATAATGAAGCTTCCCATTAATCAAAATGGAAAAATACATGTAGAAGGGACAGATACTGAAGAAGTCAATCAATTTGCATACCTTGGCAGCTACATAGACCAGGATGGTGACACTAGAAAGGAAGTTAGAATTAGAGTTGCAAAAGCAGCATCGATCTTCAAGTATCTTGAAAACATATGGCATTCAAAATTTATAAGCACAAAAACCAAGTTAAGACTATTCAGTTCAAATGTAATATCCACCCTCATTTATGCATGCTAAAGCTGGAAAACAACTAAAGAAACAGACAAGAAATTAGACTCTTTTGAAAACAAATGCCTAAGGAAAATACTCTGCATCAAGTGGAATGAATTCAAGAATAATGCAGAGATAAGATAGATGACTGAACAACAACCAGTCTCATGGGTGATCAGGAAAAGGAGATGGACATATGTTGGTCACTTGATGAGAAGAAACAGTCAGAGAATCACAAAACAAGCTATCAAATGGAACACAACAGGCCAAAGAAAAAAGAGGCAGACCACGTGAAATTCTAAAGAGGACATTGTTAAGAGAGGCCAAATTAATATGCATAAAATCCTTTGATGAGGTTGAAAACTCGCCGAAAAAAGGAAAAATTGACAAACTACCTTGCGAGCCCTATGTGACGTTTAATGGCATGGGAAGGATGTAAGAAATAAGATAGAATATTCATTTTCAGGAAGCAAGTGTTTTCAAGTTTGCTGATTCTTAGCACATGAGTCTTTTACCATGTCAGTTGTTTGATTTTGTAAATCATTTTGCAGGTGACCTGGAATGTTTTCTGATGTGCAAGTCACAGCCTGATAACAGAATCTTCAGAAGAACTTTAAATGGGAGCAGTTTCTACAAAGATGGTACTTCCTGTAAGGGTGATGAAAAGTCTGACTTTTACAGATGTGTCCAGGGGTCATGTCAGGTCAGTGCAGACTACATTTCTTTAAAGTGAAATGTTGTGATATTTAATCTGGGAAGCAGTGCTAATGCAAGGGATTAAGCCATTCACAAAAGAATCAGATCAGACATAATCAGATCAGACATAATATAATCAGACCAGACATAATCAGTCTTCTATACAATTATCATTCTTGTTGCCATCTTCTCATCACTTACCCTCATGTGACTGTAGCCTGTGAGCATATATCCAGCCACATCTTGTGAAACATCATTTTGAAAAACAGAAGAAACAGATGACAGAAGGAGGGTGACTGGATGGAGGACAGAAGGAGGGTGACTGGATGGAGGACAGAAGGAGGGTGACTGGACAGAGGATAGAAGGAGGGTGACTAGACAGAGGACAAAAGGAGGGTGACTGGACAGAGGACTGAAGGAGGGTGACTGGATGGAGGACAGAAGGAGGGTGACTGGATGGAGAAAATGGCCCATGATCAGAAATTCTGGGAGGAACTTTGTAAGATGTTGCAAAGCTATATTTTTAGGCTCCTACCATATTTTCTAGCTATTCTGCTTTCATCTACTATGGGTCTCTGAAGATGATAAAACCCTTTTGCACCTAGGAATGATGCACTAGCTGCACTTCCTCTTACTGGGCCTACCCATTACTTCCAAATATTGAGCTGATTTTATACTCTGCCATCTACAAGATGAGGTGACCAAAGGAAAGATAACCAGAATTCAGTGTGGCTTACTTCCCCTGTATATGAGTTGTTTCTCTAATGAACATCATTTACCCAAGGAAGGCATGCTAAAATGAGATTTAAATTTTGTTTTCTTTCACTTACAATTAATTAGAAAACTTCTGTAAGTTGCCCATGAACTACTTTGTTTTCTTTTTGAAGAGAAATAACAGAAACTTTTTTATGCAGAACCACATCCCTACTCTTGAAAATTCTTATCTCATATTAACTGTCCAGAGAGAGACATTGTTTTTTACAAACTTCTAAATTTTTCAGCTAACAGTACTAGAAATACAATAGAGGAGATTATAAAGAGCATGTGCCTGATTATTATTATCCATTACATGTCTATTGTTGGTTGTTGCTGTCTTGATAGCCAGCATGAATTTGTCTGTTGGGCCTAGATGTCTGCTTCCTGAGGATTATTTTGAATTCATCTGCTCTTATATCCACTCACTCATGCATCTATTTCTGTCTGAGCATCTAGATTTTCATCTGTTCTTTTATTTCAATCAATTATTTCTATCTGAGCATCTAGACTTGTTCTTTTATTTCAATCAGTTATTTCTATCTGAGCATCTAGATTTTCGTTATTTCAATCAATTATTTCTATCTGAGCATCTAGACTTGTTCTTTTATTTCAATCAATTATTTCTATCTGAGCATCTAGACTTTCATTTGTTCTTTTATTTCAATCAATTCTGAACTGCAGGCCCTGGGATGTGACGGGCTTTCTGACTCCGCCTACCAGTTTGATATCTGTGGTGTTTGCGGTGGATCAGGTGACACCTGCATCAAGAATTCTGGGACAAATACTCATGGAGAGGCCCAGAGTAAGTGACTGCTGTTGTTGTTGCTGCTTATTTAGATTTAAGGCTTTATTTCTTTCAGGACCACAACTGCAAAGCAATGAGGTTGCAAGACATTTGTTTTTCCTTTAGGAAATGCTCTGCTGCAAACTGATACTAATGACATGTGTTGCCCTTCTTGAAAAGTTAATATGGCACATGTGTTGTACTTCTTGAAAAGTTAATATGGCACATGTGTTGTACTTCTTGAAAAGTTAATATGGCACATGTGTTGTCCTTCTTGAAAAGTTAATATGGCACATGTGTTGTACTTCTTGAAAAGTTAATATGGCACATGTGTTGTCCTTCTTGAAAAGTTAATATAGCGGATATGTTTTTAAAACTATCAGGTATTCAAAGTTAATCTGCTTTGTTGTGTCTGATGTGTTTACAGTGTGAGTGAGCTGCAAGAAGGATTCTGTTTTTTAAAAGCTTGACCTTCCTGAAGTGGATATTTTACTGAAAATTAGTAACAATAAACTGATATTAAATCAGTCAAAATATTGTCTGAATTATCCACGAGAGTCACAGCAAAAGTCATATAAAAATAGGCAGAAAGAAGTATAATTTTATGCCTAACAATGTTTTCATAAATAAAACATCATACACATAAACAGTTACAAATGATTCAGCTAGTTTATATTATTTTTGTGGAATCAGAATATCACACTGTGATAGAAATGCTAACATAAATAAACCACATCTACATATAAATTACTTTTTCTATGCTGAACTTTCTGCACAATGCTGATACCTTAACTTTTGACAAATTTGACTTAATTTTAGGTAAGTTTAGACTTAATTTTATGTAAGTTTAGCTTAGCTTTAGATAAGGTTGACACATTTTCAGGCAACTTGGATGTAGACATAATTTAGACCAGCTTGACATAGTTTCAGACAATCTTGTCTTAGTTTACTATTATTGTACAATTTCAGAATGGACAACCATAGCTACATTTGCAGTAGGAACAACTGGAATTCAACTGATCAACAAGAACAACTTTGCTAAAATGAGTGAGTTATCTTTCCCTGATGAAATGAAATAACACACAGACAACTAATTTTATGAATTTCATTTTTTGTTCCCTACACATTTCATTTGTCATATCCACACATTTATGTATCCATCTCTATCTGACCATCTGGATACTTATTTGTACACAAATTTATACCTCATCTAACCTCTCATGTGTTTATAAATTTAGCTCTGAGCATTGGAGGCAAACCTATTTTCAATAATGACCCTTCGGTAAATGCGGCCACTGACACATACACTCTACAAGGAGTTACCTTCTCTTACATCAGAGCTGTGGGACTCGAAGCGGAACAGCTGAGTGTTCCAGGCCCACTGCAAGTGGAAGTTGCAGCTCAGGTGTGTATAAGTAAAAAAGCTGTACTGGGTGAGGAAGGATGGATATGCCAGTTCTGGATGGATGATTAGAGTTATCTGTATGGTTCACATATTTAATATGTCTTTCTGGTCCAACCTTCACCTGTTCTTGAAATTTATGATGTGGATATTTGGAGTTCATCAACACAAATCTTTATTCATTTATTGAGTATCTGTATTTACATGTAAGAATTGATGCTATGTGTGCTTTCATGTTTTTAAATTTATGTATACATTGTGCTATGTGAGTTTTTGTGTATATAGAACACATGTGTAGGAAAGTTAACAGTGTTTCATGAGACATACTAAATTTTAGTTAAAAGTAACCTTCATGAAAAGTTCACATATGTTTCATGTTAAATATTGTTTCAGATATCTCTATCATTCTATCCATCCATTTAACTCCCCATTAGTTCATCTATTTCTTAGTCTGTTTGTTCATCTTTTTGTTTATCTATGTCTCCTTCTGTATATTTTTCTATCTAACCTTTTGTTTCTTTATCTATCTGTCCCTATATCTATATCTGTGTATCAATCTGTCTACTTCTCTGTGTACATATCCCTCAATTGAGGCCACCTGTGCCAGACAGGTAAAATCATTGATTGTCTGTTTATCCTGTCTTTTCTCTTGCCCATATATTCTCTATTATTTTCTGTTTCTCTTTCTGTATTCCTAGCTATGCTGTTGTTTTTGTTTCTTATCTGTCCACTGTTTACTCTATATCTTTCTATATCTGTCTGCTTTTCAGTCTTTATCTTTCTACATCTGTCTGTTTTTTCATTCTGCATCTTTCCACGTCTGTCTGCTTTTCACTCCTTAGATCTTTCCATCTCATGTTCAATTTCTGTTGTTTATTTTTTCTTATGTTCATGCATACGAGTATGGCAGTTGTTTCATATGAGTGTGGTAGTTGTCTCATTTGAGTGTGGTAGTTGTCTCATACAAGTGTGGTAGTTGTCTTATGCAAGTGTGGTGGTTGTCTCATACAAATGTGGTAGTTGTCTCATTTGAGTGTGGTAGTTGTCTCATACGATTGTGGTAGTTGTCTCATAAAAATGAGTTTACGCTCTTAACAACTTCTTGAAAGGAAGATATCAGCACAGACACATAATGTCCCAGAGAAAAAATCTTTGTCTAGAGAGTGATGGCAGTGGGAACATAACCAGCTTCTTCTGTCTGAGAAACCACACCATGGGATGAATGTAGTGTGATGGCAGTGGGAACACAACCAGCTTCTTCTGTCTGAGAAACCACACCATGGGATGAATGTAGTGTGATGGCAGTGGGAACACAACCAGCTTCTTCTGTCTGAGAAACCACACCATGGGATGAATGTAGTGTGATGGCAGTGGGAACACAACCAGCTTCTTCTGTCTGAGAAACCACACCATGGGATGAGTGTAGTGTGATGGCAGTGGGAACACAACCAGCTTCTTCTGTCTGAGAAACCACACCATGGGATGAGTGTAGTGTGATGGCAGTGGGAACAACCAGCTTCTTCTGTCTGAGAAACCACACCATGGGATGAATGTAGTGTGATGGCAGTGGGAATACAACCACCTCCTTCTGTCTGAGAAACCACACCATGGGATGAATGTAGTGTGATGGCAGTGGGAATACAACCAGCTTCTTCTGTCTGAGAAACCACACCATGGGATGAATGTAGAGTGATGGCAGTGGGAATACAACCAGCTTCTTCTGTCTGAGAAACCACACCATGGGATGAATGTAGTGTGATGGCAGTGGGAACACAACCAGCTTCTTCTGTCTGAGAAACCACACCATGGGATGAATGTAGTGTGATGGCAGTGGGAATACAACCACCTCCTTCTGTCTGAGAAACCACACCATGGGATGAATGTAGTGTGATGGCAGTGGGAATACAACCAGCTTCTTCTGTCTGAGAAACCACACCATGGGATGAATGTAGTGTGATGGCAGTAGGAATACAACCAGCTTCTTCTGTCTGAGAAACCACACCATGGGATGAGTGTAGTGTGATGGCAGTGGGAATACAACCAGCTTCTTCTGTCTGAGAAACCACACCATGGGATGAATGTAGTGTGATGGCAGTGGGAACACAACCACCTCCTTCTGTCTGAGAAACCACACCATGGGATGAATGTAGTGTGATAGCAGTGGGAATACAACCACCTCCTTCTGTCTGAGAAACCACACCATGGGATGAATGTAGTGTGATGGCAGTGGGAATACAACCACCTCCTTCTGTCTGAGAAACCACACCATGGGATGAATGTAGTGTGATGGCGGTGGGAATACAACCACCTCCTTCTGTCTGAGAAACCACACCATGGGATGAATGTAGTGTGATGGCAGTGGGAACACAACCACCTCCTTCAGTCTGAGAAACCACACCATGGGATGAGTGTAGTGTGATAGCAGTGGGAACACAACCACCTCCTTCTGTCTGAGAAACCACACCATGGGATGAATGTAGTGTGATGGCAGTGGGAACACAACCACCTCCTTCTGTCTGAGAAACCACACCATGGGATGAATGTAGTGTGATGGCAGTGGGAACACAACCACCTCCTTCTGTCTGAGAAACCACACCATAGGATGAGTGTAGTGTGATAGCAGTGGGAACACAACCACCTCCTTCTGTCTGAGAAACCACACCATGGGATGAATGTAGTGTGATAGCAGTGGGAACACAACCACCTCCTTCTGTCTGAGAAACCACACCATGGGATGAATGTAGTGTGATGGCAGTGGGAACACAACCACCTCCTTCTGTCTGAGAAACCACACCATGGGATGATGTAGTGTGATGGCAGTGGGAACACAACCACCTCCTTCTGTCTGAGAAACCACACCATAGGATGAGTGTAGTGTGATAGCAGTGGGAACACAACCACCTCCTTCTGTCTGAGAAACCACACCATGGGATGAATGTAGTGTGATGGTAACAAGTGTGAACTCTGAGTGATAATCTAGTTCACTATGATGGTGCTACTCTTGTGCTCCTCATGCTCTGAGAATATGGCGGTGTAGCATGAAATGACTTATATTGCTGAAGAGCTTGTCTTTAATAGTTTTTAATTAATATTTTATTATCATTTGTAAACTGTGTAACATACTTGCATTAAACTGATGTTGTTTGTGGTGGAATGACAGCTGAGAGATGAAGTGCAGAATGTCAGACTGACCTGTATGCTTAGTTCTTCATCATCATCATCATCATCATGTGCCGTTCTTCACACTTTGTAAATAAAGTTTGCTTGTTCTTACTAGTATCTATCAACTCTTTCTGTGTATCTGTCTCCATCTGTTTATATCTGTGTCTCCATCTGTGTTCGTCTCTTTTTATCTGTCTATAGAACATCTGTTTCTCCATCTGTATGTCTGCCGGTGTCTACATCTGTCCACTAGTATGGCTGTAATGTCTGCCTGTGTCTACATCTGTTCCCTAGTATGGCTATAGTGTCTGCATGTGTCTACATCTGTCCACTATTATGTCTGTGTGTCTACCTGTGTAAACATCTGTCCACTAGTATGTCTGTATGTCTGCTTATGTACATCTAAAAACCTGTTGATCTTCTTTCACTCTCAGGTTTTCGTCGTCTTCGATTACCCACAGTTCCAGCCTAACATAAAATATGAGTTCCTCATTCCTCGGAGCAATGAGACATTATATGTATGGAAGTCTGAAACCACTGGTTGCAACTCTGAATGTGATAATGGTAGGGAAATGGCAAGGTTCACATTTATATCCATGCTTCATGTGATAGTGGCTTTCACAATGAAAAATGTGATGTGAAAGAATTTTGTACCTAATGCTGCCCAGAAAAGAAAGTTAAACAGACTTGAAAGATTTTAGAGATATAATATTACAGGTTTAACACAAATTTCTCAGTTTCTGGGTCATACTAGATGAATGATTTTCCAGATTTAAAGAGCCCATGTGAAAGTAATGCCAAAATGAAATCTAAAAACTTGAACAAATTATTACTTATATAAAATAAGCACAAGAAAGTACAAACTTTTAGAACATAAAACTACATTCAACAAATGCAACATAGGTAATAGAAAAATGACACAGTTTTGTCAACTTTATCAAAGCTATTCTTGTCAAGAATACTGTATTTTAAAAAAAAAGGTAAAGTCCCCATTTCCCATGCTGTTAAGGCATATTCCCATGCTGTTAAGCTACCCATTTTTAGAGGCTGTTTGGACCCATTGGGCATTTTGTTGCAGTGGTATCAGAAAAAAAATCCTCACCGCTGGGGTTATAACACCGTATACACGGTTTTTATTAGAGATAAAAATCAAAGAAAAAAAATTAAAGAAATCAGCCAAAGAAACAACATATTATTATATTCTTGTCTAAAGACACAAATTTTGTTGCTTGGAAATTTCATCCAGGTAACTACAAAGTTGAGGTCAGATGTCAGAGAAAGAATGACAGTTCTGTGGTAGAGGACAGATTTTGTAATATCTTTGACAAGCCAGATAATGTTGGTGGACCTTGCAGAACCAAAGCATGTCAGCCTGCGTAAGTCTTTTCATTTCAGAGATCTCTAAAACTGAAAAAGAGATGTCATAAATTTCTCCTAAGAAGCAGTTTCTAACAACTCCATTACTATAAGCAATATCTCATTGATTCCTTGGCTGAATTATAACAACTTGGATCATCATTATGAGTTCAGACAAGGACTCAACTAGCTGTAGTTTTCTGTCCCTGAAGACAGAGGCTCTCTTTCATTTTCTCATCTTTCTATGCTTGTCTCATCTTTCTATGCTTGTCTCACTTCTCTCATCTTTCTATGCTTGTCTCACTTCTCTCATTTTTCTATGCTTGTCTCACTTCTCTCATTTTTCTATGCTTGTCTCACTTCTCTCATTTTTCTATGCTTGTCTCATCTTTCTATGCTTGTCTCACTTCTCTCATCTTTCTATGCTTGTCTCACTTCTCTCATTTTTCTATGCTTGTCTCACTTCTCTCATCTTTCTATGCTTGTCTCACTTCTCTCATTTTTCAGCACCCTTATTTCACCTTTCCTTATCTCATCTTTCCTTATCTCACCTTTCCTTATCTAAACTTTGCAGTCTCTCCTCTTTCTAGTACCTCTCTCTTACCTTTCAGCACCTGTCTCACCTTGTTCAGCAGATTTAATATAAGACATCAAAACTAGACAAAGAGAGGCAAGAGAAGGAAGATGTGCTGGCAGTCTGGTTGAGTGGCAGCAGAGAGTGTTCAAAGTTTAAACTTAAAAATTAATTTTTGTAGAGTTCTAAAGCCAGTGCAAGCTGGGACTTCATGTGAACTTTTTTATGACAAAAATTAATGTTTTAGATACATAGTATGTCCCATCTGAACTGATGAATAACTTGAAGATTGGAAACCAAAGAGAAACATGGTCACTGATGACCCCCAGGCATGGCACATGATGATGATGATGTCCCTTTTAATGATTTGTTTTATGAGTTGTTGTGACTGCTTATCATATAAAAATGATGTGTATCCTTTCATATAAAAACTGTTTTTTGTCCTATCATATAAAAGTGATATGTGTCTTCTCATATAAAATCAGTGGTTAAGGTAAAATCCCCATTCTCATGCCATTAAGGCAACTTGGGGACATGGTGTTAGGCCCATATTTCCACACCCTCCAGCTCATGAAAGTCTGATGTGGTCAGTATAAGGCCTGGCCGTATTTACCTTCCCAGGTTTCTCTACCACCCATTTTTAGAGCCAGGTGGACCCCGGAGCCTTTCTGAGTGGTACCAGGAAGAGTCCCCATTGCTGGGACTTGGATCAAGTACCACCAGATTAGTAGAAGACTGAGTGCCTAACCACTCGGCCATATAAAAGAAGTGGCTGTTCCATAATTAATATAAAACTGATGTGTGCCCTCCTATATAAAAAATATAAATGTATCACCTTAATCTGCATCCTTTTCTTCGCTGTTCAACATAATCTCCATTTCTCTGCACACATTTTTCCCATCGCTCTCCAAGTTTTAAAACACCCTCCCGGTAGAATTCCGTTCCGAAGGCACAGACTCACTGGTTTCTGGATGTTCTCTCCTGTGGGACCCAGCGGGCACAAACTTTTCTACAGCTTAGGGTTTCAATCATTTCCTGTACTGCTTTGTGTCCTGTTCCAAGATTTACAGCGATTTCAGATACTGTGACACATCTGTCTTCTTTAATGATGTCATCAACCCTTTCCACATTGCGTTCAGTGGAGGCAGTTCGAGGGCGACCGCTGCGATTCATATCTTGGATGCTCGTGTTTCTGTCTTTGAAATGTTTCACCCACCTCCTAACACTGCTAGCACCATACGCACATCTCCATAAGCAAGCTGAAGTCTTTGGTGAATTTCGGCAGTGAGGATTTCCTCTTTAACAAGGAACTCAATAACAGCACATTGATGAAGTGATGGTGATGTCATGTGACCTCAACATGAAGAGCAGAATGCAAATTAAGGTGATACATTTATATTTTCTCAATCTATAAATTCTGATTTTTTAAAAATGTTTGCTCATGACTTTTGGTATGACCCTCGTATATAACTGGTAGCTGCCATGGTGTCTGGTATCTTCTATTGCTTGTCTGATAAAAGTTACAGTGGTTGTAAAATCTACATCATTCTGAATTTGTTCTGTTGGTTTCATATGTTTCATTGTAGCTGGAGAGTGGGTCTCTGGGGAGCATGCACTAAAAGCTGTGGGGGAGGAGTGAGAACTCGACAAGTGACCTGTGTCCAGCAGTCCGGCAGTCAAGTCATCACTGTGCAAGATGACCAATGTGACACTAGTCAGAAACCAGATGTGTCAAGGACTTGTAATGTAGCAGCTTGTGATGCCAAGTGGAAGACCACAGACTGGTCCAGTGTAAGCTATTGTAGTACACTCTGTTGTAGTATTAAACTTTTGTAGTATAAACTGGCAGCCTGGTTAGCTGAGTGGTTAGGTGCTTGGTTTACTAATCTGGTGGTACCGGGTTCAGTCCCAGCAGTGGGATTTTTTTCTGGTACACACTGGAAAAGGCCCTGGGGTCGACCCATCCTCTAAAAATGGTTACCAGAGAAATCTGGGAAGGTAAAGTGGGCAGGCGTGATACAGACTACATCACACTTTCATGTGCTAAAGGTCACGGAAAATATGGGCCTAACACTGTATTCCCCAATATGCCTTAATGGCATGGAAATGGGAATTTGACCTAGTATAAAGTGTTACAGTATGAGCTGTTATAGTGATTATTATTAGAAGCACTGGTGATAGAAAAATATGAAATAATATTGTCAGAGAAAAATTAATAGATGAAGTAATAAGTCTCATTTATTTATTTGCATGTCCCTTGTGGAACTTTTCCTCCCTAACAAACAGCTTAAACAAATATGTAACTGGCAACCTAATAAATAATGTGAAATAACCTCATAAATAATATAACAAACAACATAATAAATAATATACAATGTTATATAGAGACAATAATAAATAATATACAATGTTATATAGAGACAATCTAATTAAAACAATATAACAGATGACCTCTTGGGATGTATTTATAAGCTGTTGAATTCTGCTGTTTTGATTGTCTCAAACTGACAAGAATAGACTAAATAACATTTGTCATGTTTTTCTAACATGAGTGTGGGTCACTTTCCAGTTATGCCAAGACTCCCAACCCTTTCCCTTGCTAACATTTTCCCTAGTTTCTCCTTGATAATTTGGACCAATTTTTAGCTTATGTTCTTGTACAGTGACTTGTGACACAGCACTCTTGTACACTGACTTGTGACACAGCACTCTTGTACACTGACTTGTGACACAGCACTCTTGTACACTGACTTGTGACACAGCACTCTTGTACACTGACTTGTGACACAGCACTCTTGTACACTGACTTGTGACACAGCACTCTTGTACACTGACTTGTGACACAGCACTCTTGTACACTGACTTGTGACACAGCACTCTTGTACATTGACTTGCAACACAGCACTCTTGTACACTGACTTGTGACACAGCACTCTTGTACACTGACTTGTGACACAGCACTCTTGTACACTGACTTGTGACACAGCAGAGATAATTTAACTATAATGTAATGTACCTAAAAAAAAACCACAGCCAAATGAAGTGAGTAAAGCTTAGGTTAGTGCTGCTGTTATTGATGGTAAAGAGAAAACCAGCATTAAGTGAGATACAGCTCACATCAGCAGTTTAAGAAGAGACCAAGTGAGAAACACTTGGCCAAATTACCCATAAGGCCTAGGGAAAAAGGGAATAATAATGTTGGGAACCATCTTAGTGCTTAAAGTAAATCTGGTTCTGTGGTGTGGCTGATAAATTCTGTGATGTGACTGATAAATTCTGTGGTGTGACTGATAAATTATGTGGTGTGACTGATAAATTCTGTGATGTGACTGATAAATTCTGTGATGTGACTGATAAATTCTGTGGTGTGATTGATAAACTTTGTGGTGTGACTGATAAATTCTGTGGTGTGCTTGATAAACTTTGTGTGACTGATAAATTATGTGGTATGACTGATAAATTCTGTGGTGTGACTGATAAATTTTGTGATGTGACTGATAAATTATATGGTGTGATTGATAAATTATGTGGTGTGACTGATAAATTGTGTGATTTGACTGATAAATTATGTGGTGAGACTGATAAATTTTGTGGTGTGACTGAATTCTGTGGTGTGACTGATAAATTCTGTGGTGTAACTGATAAATTCTGTGGTGTTATTGATAAATTATGTGGTGTGACTGATAAATTCTGTGGTGTGATTGATAAATTATGTGGTATGATTGATAAATTATGTGGTGTGATTGATAAATTATGTGGTGTGATTGATATTTTCTGTGGTGTGATTGATAAATTAAGTGGTGATAGATTTTGTGGTTGATTGATAAATTCTATAGTTCATCTCTCAGGTTCCTTCAAGTTTGACATGTTCTGTTTATACATACCTGTCTCCTTTGTTGAATGCTGAGAAATGAAGTAGATAATGAGGTAAAGGAAATGTTGATGAAGCCAAGAAAGGCTAGGTTTTAACCTTTTAACCCTCTAGGCTGAAGCATCCATGTAGTTTGTTAGCCCATATATAACTGTCTGTGACATGCATTTTTGCTGCATTAAGTACATATTAAACATCCCATGCTTCTTCTGAGACATGTCCATACCTGTCTTTTCAGTGCTCACTGACCTGTGGTAGAGGTGTAAAAACCAGGCAGGTTACCTGCATGAGTGACAACAAGGAGGTAAATGTGTCTAGCTGCCGTGATGCTAAACCAGCTGCCACACAGACTTGTGTCCAGGGGGCCTGTGACTTGAATATAGGTAGGAAACTGCAGATTTTGACCAACAAAAATTATTTTACGTGACATAAACTGACATAATAAAGGATTTTTATGAAGCATGTATGTTAGCAAGAAAAACATGTCATATTTGAATAACAAAGATTGTTAGGGATAATAGATTATGGTCAGAGACAAGCTTCTGTTTGCTAAAGACCAGCCAATGTCTCATTCAATGTTTGTCATTAAGTCTGTTCTTCAGAGTCATCATCATCATCATCTCCTGTCTGCTCACCCATACTTGTTCAACTATGCCAGCAGTGTTGTCAGTGTAGTCCAGCCAACAGTCAAACTGTGAAGAAAATTATTAGTATAGTCCAGCCAACAGTCAAACTATAAAGAATATTATCAGTATAGTCCAGCCAACAGTCAAACTATAAAGAATATTATCAGTATAATCCAGCCAATAGTCAAACTATAAAGAATAAACAATTTAA
The DNA here is from genome assembly GCA_009760885.1 of Achatina immaculata. Classification (NCBI taxonomy): domain Eukaryota; kingdom Metazoa; phylum Mollusca; class Gastropoda; order Stylommatophora; family Achatinidae; genus Lissachatina; species Lissachatina immaculata. The sequence continues at coordinate 36,695,956 of CM019695.1, forward strand.
AATTTCAGCTGGTGATCATTGTAAGGATGTGAACCCTGACTGTGCAGTTTATGATGTAAGTGTATGCAAGGATTACGAGAGCTGGGCCAGGCAAAGCTGTATGAAGACCTGCGCTTTCTGTACAGTGTTGGAAGAACATGGTGAGAGATTTAGCATTATAATAATGAACTGTGTAAATCGCTGACTTTGTCTAAAATTTTTGTTCAAATTTGTTGACAGATGAAAACAGCTGTTTGATTTAATAACAACAAAATAAATTGATTTCATGACAAAATTGATTAATGAACATCAAAATCAAGTTCAATGCTGGCTGTTCATGGCAACTGTCAGACCTCACTCCAGAACAAAAGTTTGACACGGTCAGTACCATGTGATCACTACTGGCACCAATGCACACTTGATATCAATGTCTTGTAGAACTGATCAGGTAAACAAAAATAGCTTCTACCACTCTCACAAAAGGGTTGATCTCCAGTTCTTGAAGCATTGCAGAGCTCACAGAAGGAACTGAAATGCACTGGAACAGCACGTGCTGATGATTTCAGGCAGCTAGAACCTGAACTCGTCAATGAACATCAAATTTCTCCTCTGAGCAGTAGTGGAAAAACGTGCTGTCTAGCAGCACAGCAAGCAGACAACACAGCCAGCAAACAACACTGCAAGCAAACAACACACCAAGCAAACAACACAGCAAGCAAACAACACAGCAAGCAAACAACACAGCAAGCAAACAACACAGCAAGCAAACAACACAGCAAGCAAACAACACATCAAGCAAACAACACAGCCAGCAAACAACACAGCAAGTGGACAACACAGCCAGCAGACAACACAGCAAGTAGACAACACAGCAAGCAAACAACACAGCAAGCAGACAACACAGCCAGCAGACAACACAGCAAGTAGACAACACAGCCAGCAAACAACACAGCAAGCAAACAACACAGCAAGCAAACAACACAGCAAGCAAACAACACAGCAAGCAAACAACACAGCAAGCAAACAACACAGCCAGCAAACAACACAGCAAGTGGACAACACAGCAAGCAAACAACACAGCAAGTAGACAACACAGCAAGCAAACAACACAGCAAGCAAACAACACAACAAGCAAACAACACAGCAAGCAAACAACACAGCCAGCAAACAACACAGCAAGTGGACAACACAGCAAGCAAACAACACAGCAAACAGATAACAGAATGACATGGTAAAGGTGTAGGTCACACAACTGGACTGAGCTTGAAGCCCAGTCTCCTGTAGTCAGCTCTTCACAGTGTCACAGCTAATTCTGTGCAGACCATAAATGTTGCCAGCTGTGATAGTAGTAGACAGAAGTTGGTTCGGTATGTAAGAATAGAATGTAGCTGTCTTGCTGAGGCATAGTTACTCATGGAAGGCCATTTCTGGGCAGATCATGGATCATCCCACTGTTCTGGAATCATCTGTGCCGCATACAAAGTGTTTTAACACTGTGTCAGATTGCCTAGCAGTAGCTGGCGCAATGAAGCCTTGTAAAAGTCTAACAGCCTACAGGTGATCATTTAGTGGTGTTCTCACAGTTGTTTCCTTTCACCAGACCTGTGACACTCACTAAAGAGGATATGTATTGTTTGCACAAGCATATTGTGAAGTTTACATTGAATATACCATTTTGGAGACAATGGCTTGTGCATGGCTTCTGATAGATCTGAATATAAGAAAATCCTGAAAGGCTCTTTCTAACAATCTGTGACTGTTTACAGTAGAAACAGTTTTTGTCAGTGTTTCTTCATATTGAAAATGCTGCACATCTTAAACTGCATTTTCTTTTGCTGCTGAGTACAGATGAACATCTCATGCTTGCGCTAGGTCAGTAGTGACTATGATAAACTACGAAGGTGAAGAAAATGAACAGGTTTATGGGAAGGAAGATCAGATGAGAATGCAGTTTTTAAAAAAGAGCTTAAAAAACAACATATACAATTCAAATTTTGGAAAAAGCCTTTTTTTCATGGACAAAAAAAAGGAAAATAAATAAGAGCTGAACTTTGGCCAGATTTAGCATGAACTAGCGAAGGATCAGTCACGTGACGAGAAGAAACCATCAGAGGATCCCAAAACAAGCTGTCAAATGGAACACAACAGGCCAAAGAAAAAGACATCAACCACGTGAAACTCTAAAGAGGACATTCTTAAGAGAGGCCAGTTTCATGGGCATAACATCCCTTGATGAGGTTGAAAAGCTTGCCGAAAAGAGGAAAATTTAGCAAACTTCCATGTGAGTCCTATGTGACATTTAATGGCACAGGAAGGATATAAGATGTAAGACTCCTTGCTTATCTTTCTACTTGTTTGTGAAACATCCCCACACACTCACACCCGTCTTAACTGGAATAGTTTTCAACTGTTACTTTAGCCATCATCTGTTTCACCAAGGAAAATAAACTTAACTTTAGAATGTTCATTGATGGAGAAAACACTTTTTTATTGAAATATATAAACAGATTAAATATATGTTGTTCTTCTGCTTTTGTCATTTTTAAAAAATGATCTTTCCTGGCTGTTTTCAAAGTGTTGTTAATATTTTTGTTCATGATTTGTTGTTCTGTTCAGGTCAGGTGACCAGATCATCAGAAACAGGAAGCTGCCAAAACAAGATCTCCGATTGTGTTAGCTACGGCAAGAGCGTCTGCTCCGGAGAGTATGCAGCCTGGGCAAAGGAGAACTGCGCAGAATTCTGTGGATTTTGTACTTCAGAATCTGCACCATCATCATTGACAACCCTACCACATATATCCTCAGTGCAAACAACTTCATCCCAGATATCCTCAGTGGAAACATCACCATCACAGATGTTATCAGAACACACAGTATCATCACTCTCGTCAACGTTACAGCCAATGTGCCGGGACAAGAGCGCTGACTGTGCCAGCTATGGACAGAGCGTGTGCACAGGTCAGTACACAAACTGGGCTAAGGAGAATTGTGCCAAATTTTGTGATTACTGCAGTTCAGCATCATCACCACTGTTATCTGCACCATCATCATGTGCTGACAAGAACCCTAGCTGCGTCTTATATGGGCAGAATGTTTGTGTTGGAACATATGCTGATTGGGCTAGAGAAAACTGTGCAAAATTCTGCAACCAGTGTGGATCTACATCAGCACCTTCATCAACTGCATCATCACTGTCAGCATCACCATTACCATCGTCACTGAAGAACTATGACTCATCATGTCAAGATAAAAACTTATATTGTTCGGCTTATGGACAGAATGTTTGTTCTGGGAGCCATGCAGTCTGGGCTAAAGTGAACTGCGAAAAGTTCTGTGGTTACTGCAAGGCGACATCTTCATCGGCATCACCAACATCTTTACTAGCATCATCACCACTACCAAACAAGTCAGTTGCTGTGTGTGAAAACAAAAATTCCTACTGTTCGATGTTTGGACAAACAATCTGTGCTGGAGACAGCATAGAATGGGCCAGAGAGAACTGTGCCCAGACCTGCGGCTACTGTGTAGCTACATCATCACAGTCCTCAAGTAAGTTTTCAGTTTCATTCATGAGATTTTCTTCCACTATTTCACTGTTAAGCTTCTTCAAAATCATCAACAACTCCTGGATCAAGCTGACATTATTAATGCGCTCGGAAAGATAGGAAGAGTAGAGGACTTCGAGGGCAGCGAGTCTGCATGGCTACTCTGACTGAGAGAGCTGGGAACACAGACTGCCATGGCCAGAAATGAGAGGCATACTGGACATGCAAGACAGCTTGTCAACCAACACAGGATGGGCACTATCAGCCACAGGACACTGATGGATATGTTGAAGGGGGGGGGATCTGAGTATCCATGGACTTGTCCAGAGTACAATGATGATGACCCAGACCATAAACCATAAACCATGCTTTCTCTTTTCTTCACTTTAATAAAGCAAAATATTAATATATTGTCTCAGTTTTATATTCACATAGATTGAGAATCTTGGTCGTACTGTTTTTGGGGTATATATTCTATAGTGAGAGACATTAAGGTTAAGTGCTGAGAGAGGCATGTATAAGAGAGAGGCAATTTATAAGAGAGTACTGAGAGAGGCATGTGTAAGAGAATGCTAAGAGAGGCTTGCATAAGAGCGTGCTGAGAGAGGCATATATATAAGAGAGTGCTGAGTGAGATATGTGTAAGATAGTGCATAGAGAGGTATATGTAAGAGAGAGATGTGTGTAAACAAGTGCTGAGAGAGATTTGTAAAAGAGTGCTGATAGAATCATGTGTAAGAGAATACTGAGAGAGACATGTAACAGAATGCTAAGAGAGACATGTAACAGAATGCTAAGAGAGACATGTAACAGAATGCTAAGAGAGACATGTAACAGAATGCTTAGAGAGACATGTAACAGAGTACTAAGAGAAATATATGTAATAGAGTACTAAGAGAGATATATGTAATAGAGTACTAAGAGAGATATATGTAACAGAGTACTGAAAAAGACAGGTAACAGAGTACCGAGAGAGACATATGTAACAGAGTACTGTTTAAAAAAAAACAAACTTACCACTGTTAACAAACATACAAAATGTCAAGGTGACCACAACTTGTTGACCAGTGTCTGTGACAGGCTGATGTGCCAGGTTTTTTACATCTCAAATCAAGAAGGATAGTTGAAAAGAAGGAAACTGCCTATGATTTACCTACTAAATAAATTGGTTACTGTACGGGGCTGTGAATTCCTTTGAAGTTTACTGATTAACTAGTAGATAGTTTTTATCTTTTAAAACATTTTAAACTGCAAAAAGGTATCATTGTTTTCATGAACTACAATATGGTAATCAATATGAAAATCATGATATTGATATCTTCTGTATACAGCAGTTTCAGAACTTGGCACTGCTATCAGCAAAGATTTGTGTGTGGACAAGGAGCAAAACTGTTTTAGTTATGGGATGTCCGTCTGTTCTGGAGAGTACCAGGCCTGGGCTTCTGTAAACTGTGTCAAATTCTGTCATTTATGTTGAGCCAGTGAGTCTACCAGGCACTGTTTGTGTACCATATAATGTATGAAGTTAATGTTTGTAAACAGGAAAATGTTACAGATTCAAACAGAGTGTAAACTAAAGCAAGGAAGTGACAAATACATGACAGACCATAGAGTCAGTTGTTTACTTTCATAATCAATTTTGTGTTATTTTATCTTTCTTCATTTTTGTTTTGTCTGTAATATAATACTGAACATATGCCTGTGAGACCTGGACACTTAACAAAACAGCTGAGAAACACATAAATGCCTTTGAATGTAAATGCTACAGAAGAGTTATTCAAATATCATAGACACAAAAAAGAACAAATATATCCATACTACAAGAACTTAATATTGAAGAAGACTGGCTAGTAAAGAGGATTAAACAGAGAAAACTTAAATATTTTGGACATATTAAACATCATGATAATTTAGAGAAGACCATCTTGGAAGGCATCTAAAATTGTCAACATCATTAGAGATCTCTACAACGGATATATATGTGTGGTCAAGACAGAAGGAATGAGCGAATGGTTTCAGATTGAAACAGGCATGAAACAAGGATGTATATTATCTCTTTATAATGAAAAGATGCTGTACAGGTAAAACTTTCATTGATTGGGTACATGGGACCCAAATAGAAGATCTTGATTTTGCTGATGACATAACTCTTATCAGTGACAATGTGAAATTGATGCAGGAAAAAAATAGATTTCCTGTCTTCCTTGGCTAGCAAAATAGGTCTTGAAATTAACAAAGACAAAACAAAAATAATGAAACTTCTCATTAATCAAGAGGAAAAAATATATGTAGAAGAAACAGTTGTTGATGAAGTAAACCAATTTGTGTACCTTGGCAGCTACATAGACCAAGATGGTGACACCAGGAAGGAAGTTAGAATTAGAATTGCAAAAGCAGCATTGTCCTTCAAAGATCTTGAGAACACATGGAATTAAAAAGTTATAAGCACAAATACCAAGTTAAGATTATTCAATTCAAATGTGATATCCACTCTCATTTATGCATGTGAAAGCTGGAAATCAACTAAAGAAACAGACAAGAAATTAGACTCTTTTGAAAACAAATGCCTAAGGAAAATACTCAGTATAAAGTGGAACAAATTCAAGAACAATGCAGAAATAAGACAGATGAGCAAACAACGACCTGTCTCATGGGTGATCAGAAAAAGAAGATGGACACATGTAGGCCATGTGATGAGAAGAAACAATCAGAGAATACCAAAACAAGCTATCAAGTGGAGCACAACAGGCCAAAGAAAAAGAGGTCGACCGCGTGAAGCTCTAAAGAGAACATTGTTAAGGGAGGCCAGTTTAGTGGGCATATATTGATGAGGTTGAAAGACTCGCCAAGAACAGGAAAACTTGGCAAACAACTATGTGATGTTTAACGGCACAGGAAGGATGCAAGATGTAAGACCTCAGAAGGGTACATAATCGGAAAAAGAAAGAGGAAGACCAAGGCAAAAGTGACTGCGAGACATCGTTGATAATCTACAAATGGATGCATCAGCAGCAGGGCATCTTGCTTACAATCGAGAAGCCTACAGTAGAGCTGTTAAGGAGGCAAGGTTCTGCAAGGGACATGCAAAACACTGACTGAATATAATACTGAAAGCTAGTGATGGTACAAAGTCCATTGAAATAGTTTACAATAACAAGACTCCTTTAGATTTAAGCTTATGTCTTTTGTTGTGAAGGGCATTTGAGTGGTGAAGTGGTTAGTGCACTAGTCTCTGATGATGAAGTTCAGGGTTCAAATCTAGCTGGAGGAGCCCTAGTCATACAACTTTAGAAATGGGTACCTGACTTCTTCTGGAGTTTGGGAAAGAAAGGCTGCCAGGCGTGATACTGACCATATCACCCTCTAGTGTGTTAACAGGTCAAGGAAAATATGGGCACTAATACCATATCCCTGTGTGTCTCTAAGGCATGATAGGATTACCTACGTTTTGTTATGAAGGAGATGAAAGATTTGAAAGAGACCAGAGCAGTTCTTCAACTTTTTTTTACTGCAACCAGTCAAAAATGATACGAAAAGAAATGAAAATTTCATTTTTACTTAAAACTTTTCTGCCTTACTTAGAAATTCTTCAACTTTCCAAGCCATTAAGGCTCATTGCAGCAGATAAAGTTTACCTCCATTCCTCTCTATTCCTAGTCTTCTCTCTCTCCAGTTAGTGACACCAATTTCTTTTATATCCTCTTCTATGTTGTCTTTCCATCTCTGTCTTGGTCTACCCCTTGGTCTTGTTTCCCTCATCTCTTGTGCATACATCATTTTGTTCTCTTCTCTTCCATTCTTTCTACATGCCTCAGCCAGTGTAGTCTGTTCAGTTTCAAGACATTTATAATTTGTTGGGATTTTAATAAGCTGTTCAGTTCAGTGTTCTTTCTAGCTCTCCATTCTCCACTGTTGGTATCCTTTATGGGCCCAAAGATTCTTCTTAGGATCTTGTTCTCAAAGACCTGCAATAGTTGTTCATCTTTCTTTGTTGTACTCCACGTTTCTGATCCATACATTACGGTTGGTCTCATAATTTTGTAAATTGTTATTTTGGTGTTTTGGAATAGGATTTTGGATTTTAACATGTGGTGCAAGGGAAAGTATGTTTTATTCCCTATCTTTTACTCTGCTTTTAATTTCCTTGCTTGCTATGTTACTTCTGGTGATGGTTGTGCCTAGATTTTTGTATGTTTCTGCTTTTCTAATGATCATATTTCCAACATTTATATAATCTGGATCATTCTGCCTCTGGTCTCTTGATATCTTCATATACTCTGTCTTATCTTGGTTAATGGTCAAGCCCACCTTTAGTGCCACATTCCTTAGGTGTACGCTGGTATTGATGACTTCTTGCATAGTTTCGCACACTAGGTCGATGTTGTCAGTGTATCCTAGTATTTTGGCTTGTTCTTCTGTACTGCTTTCTTCTTTCACTTTTCTGATTATCTTTTCTAGTACTAGGTTGAATAGTAATGAAGATAATGTATCACTTTGTTTTAAATCAATTCTTATACAGAAGGGTTCTGAGTTTCCTCCTATATATATTACTATATTTTGTGCATCCTCCATGCATGTTCTAGTAAAACTGATAAATTTATTAGATATCTCAAATTCTTTCATAATTTTCCATAAGCTGCTCCTATATATGCTGTAATAAGCTTTTTTGAAGATATTATGTACTTCTTTTCCATATTCCCAGTTCTTTTCTGCTCTTTGATGTAGATAAAATATTTGGTCTATGGTTGATTTATTCTTCCTAAAACTTGCTTGATAGTCTCCCAGAATGTTCTCACTGTATGGTTTTCTGTTTAAAAGTATATTGTATTTTTTTACTTTGCTTGCTTTACCAAAAAGAGAAAGAAAAAATAATTCTGTTGATGGAACTTACAATCTTTTATTCACTGTTCACACACTTTACTACTGCACCAAGTGCTTCATAGATTATTGTTTTTTTACAAAAATTTTAAAAAGGAAAAAAAACAAGGCACTTCAATAGCATCAAGCAGAAGAACAAAAATGTATGTACCTATATCAAAATTTAGAAACCTGATGTCTGATAATAGGAACTTAATGTTTTTATTTTTTAAAAAAATATGTGGGTCACTGTATAGTTATAATGTTTTGACCATAACTGGTTCGCATAAACAAACAGACAGTATCCCTTGAGAATTAGATGATTATTTCAGTCCTAACTTATTTCATGGTTATCTCCCTTCTGATAGTTTAAGTTTTTCTGTGCACCACTTATTCGGTTCTGATGTAGAAATTTTGTAAAAGTTGACTGATAAATCATACCATCACAATTTTTATGAAGACAGTCAGTAAAAGAAGTGATGATGAGTGAAACTGATGATAATATTTATGAAAGTAGGACTTGTATGATGGTAACAAATATTTCATTTTGTTTCAGATACGTACATTCTGATGAGGTGAATACCTAGATTGCTGCAGCTCAGTTGATATGTTGTATATGTATATTTAGTCAAAGCCATTTGTACGTTGTGTATGTGTGTCAAGGCCACTAGTAGGCAGCAGCATGGAGAAAACACAGCAGAACCTGCTAATGCTAAGATATATAAAATTGCCTACTTATTTTTCTTTTTTTTTTTTAACAAAGAAGTGCTCCTCTGTTTGAAATTGCCACCAACATTAGAGAGTTCTGGCCCTTGTGTGAAACAGTGTGTTATGTACAGCATATTCTTCTTTACAACAGTCATACTGCAAAATAATGTAGCTTTAGTAGAATATTACTGTTCAAAAAAAAGAAACGCAACACTACTGTAATGGACACCAAATTTCACACTTGTATCAAAATTTTATTTTATGGAATTAATGTTTCAATCTTGGCATGAAGAAACTTTAAGACTTTAACAATGAAATGATGTTCATTAAATTTGGTTTGGACTTTTATTCTTTGCAACTGAGGCTTCCATTTTAGTAAGATGTATGGTCTCCTCTGGCCTGTATCAGGAAACGACATCTCCTTGACATGGATCCTATTAGGTGTTGGATCTGTTGTTGTGGGATGGCTGCACACTCTTCTCACAGAGCAAGAGACAACTGTCAGAGATTGGTTGGTGCCACGTCTTGCTGGCGGACTTGTCTGTTGAGTTCATCTCATAAGTGTTCTATTGTATGCATATCTGATGACGTGGATGGGCACGGAATGGTATGGACATTGTTGTCAGCGAGGAACTGGAAGGTCGAGTGTTATCCTGCTGAAAAATAGACCCTAGTGCAGCCAGAAGTGGAAGGATTTGAGGATGAAGAATTTCAGTGATGTATCGATGAGCATTCAGGCATCCTTCAATTTGCACAAGGTTACTTCTTCCCATTATGTTGATCATCCCTCATAGCAGTACACCTCCACCATCATGTGGAGGAGCCTAATCCACGCAGTTCTGGGCGTAGCACTCATATATTTTGTGGTAAACTCTTCTCCATCTATTGTGTTGCTGGAGCAAAAAGAATGATTCATCACTAAACCAAACCCTTCTCCAATCATTTGCAATGGTCAGTGACAATGCTGGTTCGATTACTGCAGTCAGTTCTGGTGATGCCAGTCCGTAAGAACAGGACCTCTGTAGGGTCTTCTAGCCAAAATACCAGCATCGTGCAACCAGTTCCTGACCATTTGATCTGAAATTTGATGAGCTGCTGTCATTGACTGGACTGTTGAGGATGCAGATGCACATCGATTCCTGAGATGATGCAGCCGTATGAAATGGTCTTCGGCAGGAGTTGTGACTATGTGTTTTCCACTGTATGGCCGGTCTGCAACTGAGCCAGTTTCTTGAAATTGTCTCCAAAGGTGACTAATGATGCTTCTAACCACATTAAATTGTCTAGTCACTCACTACACTTTGTGACTGTCCAGTCTGTAAACATCCAATGATGATGAGTCGTTGTTCTATAGTGAGATGAGCCATACTTGCGCACTGAATTTTCAAGTTAATTGATTCGAGGAGCATCAATCTTTTATAGGCATTCAATAACATGGTCACTGAGTTTTGTGTTCAGTAAGTTTCACAGGATTCTCGTGAACCTGTCATGAGTTATTGTCAAAAATGCTGTTTTGATTAGTGTCACTTTTCTGTGCTCATGAATCATCTGCTGAGTACAGTTCAGGTCAGCACGTGAAGTTGATGTCCAAGTGAACGTTTCAGGCAATTTGCCCTTGTCTGATCAGCAAACTTCAGTTTAAATCGCAATGTCGTATTTGTTGCATTTCTTTTTTTGAACAGTATATTATTAAATTAGCTTCTAGAGGAACTAATTCACATGTTTATGTGTATTTTCATATTATATTATTAAATTAGTTTCTAGAACAATTAATTCACATGTTTATGTGTATTTTTATATTATATTATTAAATTAGTTTCTAGAACAACTAATTCACATGTTTATGTGTATTTTTATATTATATTATTAAATTAGTTTCTAGAACAATTAATTAACATGTTTATGTGTATTTTTATATTATATTATTAAATTAGTTTCTAGAACAACTAATTCACATGTTTATGTGTATTTTCATATTCAGTCACAAAACTGCAAGCCTGGTTTAGTTGTTCAGGTGATTATATATCAGATTTTGATGTTTAATATTAATAATATCATCGCCAGTTTTCCATTCTCTTAGACAGTCAATTACCTTCTCTCTTTGTCTCTGTCTGTGTTGTACCACCACGTAATTTCATTTACACTTTCATATTGCTAATTAAAGTTTGACTTCTTTTTTATACTGCCTTTGTTGAGTTTCTTCCCGTGTATATTTATGTAGAGATATATGATCAATTCAGTTCTCAATATAAAGTGGAGTGAATTCAAGCAAGAACAATCCAGAGATAAGACAGATGAGCAAACAACTTGTCACAACCACATGAAATTCTAAAGAGGACATTATTAAGAGAGGCCACTTCAGTGAGCATAACATCCCTTGATGAGATTGAAAAACTTGCTGAAGACAGGAAATCTTGGCGAACTACCATTCGGGCCCTACGTGACGTTTAGCGGCATGGGAAAGATGTAAGAAGATAAAATCAGTTCAAGAAAATAAAACAATTCCAATAATATATTGAGAAGAAAAAAAAACTGCTCGTTTAAAAAAAAAGATTTGGTTGTTCTGACTCTGATGAAAGTTTTATCAGATATGTTGACATATTATTCATGTTAGTACAAATTTGCAAAAACCTTTGTCCCTTATTTTTTAAAGAAAAAAGACCTTCAGCATGGCTTATGATGTAAAATGTTGGATAAGATGAGTGTTTGGATTATAGAAAGGATATAAAATATTTAAATAATTTCCATCAAAGACCTTTAATCTAACTTTTCATTGTAGGAGATAGCTTTAAAGCAAGTAGATGTCAGCTGTTGTGAGTTGTGCTAAACATCATTTTACTAAACAGCTTTTCTCATTATGGGCACACGAGTGGTAGCGTTGCTAGTGCACTGATTTCTCACAGTAAATGTCCGTGGCTCAAATCCAGCCAAAGGTGTCTCGGTCACTCATCTACAGAAATGGCTACCTGGATTCTGGAGCTGGCAAAGGGAAGATGGCCAAACATGATGCAGACAACATCACCCTTAAGTGAAAGAGTTAAGAGTGATGTTGTCTGCATCATGTCTGGCCATCTTTCCTTTGTCAGAAGTGAAAGAGTTAAGAGTGATGTTGTTTGCATCATGTCTGGCCATCTTTCCTTTGTCAGAAGTGAAAGAGTTAACTCACTTCTGACAAAGGAAAGATGGCCAGACATGATGCAGACAACATCACTCTTAACTCTTTCACTTCTGATTTAATATCCATGCTGCATCAGAATAAATACGTTTAGATTTGTAGTTTTGACAGAAAGAAGCTGGAAGGAAGTTGCTCTATAACTTAAAATGATAGGTTGGGTTAGAAATGTGCTACTTTCCATTTTATTTAGACTTTATTTAAATATCACCCCAAGAATTAATTTACAAAAGTGCACAAGATCTACCAGCACTGCTAGTATTGTTCTGGAGTGCCTGATCAAACAAGATATGGGCGCCAACACCATATCCTCAAGATACCTCTGTCTCATGATAGGATTACCTTTACTTTTTTACCCTTTCCATGGCTGATTCTATCAATATTGGATTCATACTATTAGCCAAAGCAAAGGCAATCAATGTTTGTGTTTCAAAATCCCATCTCTTTGCTCTTGCATATTCTTCCCTTGAATTTTGGGGGTTTATTTTCAAACGATGCCTTTACACAGTCACTCTCCATGTGACTTTGTCTTTTGCCAGATGAGATCTTTATAAAAACCTTATAAGAGAGATTATCAAAACACTTATAAGAGAGATTGATCTTCATGTTGTAAACAGAAAAAAGCAAGTGTTGTAAAACACTTTTCTCACAAATTTTCCCCTGTGTGAGAACTGTTGTTAAACACCTTTCTTCCAAATTTTCTTTGGTGTGAGAACTGTTGTTAAACACCTTTCTCCCAAACTTTTCAGGATAGCCTCTAGAGAGGAAAGTTTTAAAATAGCCTCTAGAGAGGAAAGTTTCAGGATAGCCTCTAGAAAAGAAAGATTCAGGATAGTCTCTAGAGAAGAAAGTTTCAGGATAGTCTCTAGAGAAGAAGGTTTCAAGATAGCTTCTAGAGAAGAAAGTTTCAAGATAGCCTCTAGAGAAGATTGTTTGTTTCAGGATAGTCTATAAAGAAGTATGTTTTCAGGATAGCCTTTAGCTAAAGAATAAAATTTGCTTCAAGATAGCCTCTAGGGACGAAGACTTTTTTTAACTTTATTTTTAAAAAATAAAATATAATAATTAAATCCACGATGACTGAGCGGGAGGACGATTTTGAACTTCCGTCAATATCTTTACTCTCATAATCTGTCCAGCTTTAGCCCCATTTACAAATACTTGTCTCCATTGTTCCCTCTTAGGTTTTGCCATCTGTGGGCACATTGTTCAGCTCGCGTGCAGATATATTCGTTGTGCACAAGTATCTATGACGTAACAAAGTTAAACATGATATTGCGTGTTTGTTACCAAGTGCATGAATTTATCCTAAAATAAGTCTCCGTTGTCACGAAGAGTAAAATAAATAAATAAAAACTGATTTCAGTAACATGAACACAATTTGTAGCGTGAAAATGGTGCAGCTGAACATGGTAGTGATCTTTTGAGAAGATGTCACCAAAAAATTGGATTTGTCTTTCAAAATTCTATTCTCTAAACTCATGAACTACAAACTACAGATTTTCGTTTTCGTACTAATTTAGTATAACTTGCATCAAACTAACACATGGGCAGAAACTCAGTTTGTCAAAAAGCTGAGATATTTGTGTTTCTGATGGGTGATAATCTAAAGTCTTCACTACAACATCAAGTGTCAAGAATATCAAGTGTCATGATAATCAAGTGACAAGAAAATCACGTGTCATGACAATCAAGTGATATGATAATCAAGTGTCATGATAATCAATGATATGATAATCAAATGTCATGACAGTCAAGTGATATAATAATCAAATGATATGATAATCACCTGGGCAAGAGCAGGAAAAAAGGCGAAGGACAGGCATTTGTGGAAAACCCTTGCGGAAGCCCCATGTGCCCTGGGCACTTAAGGTTCAGAGAGAGAGAGATGATAATCAAGTGTCATGATAATCAAGTGATATAATAATCATGTTATATGATAATCAAGTGATACGACAGTTGACTGATAAGTTCCTGGCATAAGCTACAAATACTTGAAACACACTATTGATATTAGGTGCATTTATAGATCAGGTAAATGTAAGATTAAACACCGAGTTTCAAGACATTAACCGCAACCAATTTTTTCCCAGGCTACTGAAGTGGTAAGGGATGGCAGAAACTGAGAAAATTGATAAAATTTCTCATCGAGCAGTCATTCGCTACCTCAGCATCAAGGGCTTATCATCAAAGAAGATCCATGAGGATATAGTAGAGACTCTAGGGGAGAGTGCCCCTTCTTACAGCATTCATTCATTCATTCATTCATTTGCTTGTCCCTTGCGGAACTTTGCCTCCCAAACAGCAGACCTGTAGGCCTCTCGGTTGTAAGCAACGGTTACAGCACAGTGAAGAAATGGGCAGCTCAATTCAAACATGGAATGGAGAGTCTAGAAGATTATACATCGTCCAGGAAGACCAAGAACGGTAACCACCTATGAAACCACCGGCAGAATCCATGAAATGATAATGGAGGATCGACGACTAACTGAGCGGTACATTGCTACTGAGTTGGGCATCTCCCAGGAATGTGTTCAAGCCATTATTCACATTGATCTTCAAATGACAAAGGTCTCTGCTCGATGGGTCCAGAAACTTCTTGGAGTTGATCACAACGACAGCGTCTCAACATGTCAGGAGACATTCTTGGCCATTTTTCTGCAGATCCTGAAAAGTTTCTTCAGCAATGTGTGACTATGCATGAGACTTTTGGTTATTTCCCTTGCAAGTTTGTCATTTTCAACCAGAAACCAAAGAACAGTTGAAGCAGTGGAAACATGGATCCCCACCTCCAAAGAAAGCAAGGGTGGTTCTGTCTTCAGGCAAAGTGATGGCTTCCATCTTTTGGGATTCAGAAGGTATGCTATTGGTAGACCATCTTCAAAAGGGCAGAACGGTTACCATGGCTTATTACGCTAATATTGTGAAGCAACTGTGGGTCAAACTGAAGGAAAAGCGTGGAAGGAAATTGAAGAGAGAAATCATCTTTCATCAAGACAATGCTCCAGTTCACAAGTCGGCGGTGGCAATGGCTGCCATTCATGAATGCGGCTTCCAGCTTCTTGAACATTCTCCTTATTCCCCAGATTTGACCCTTTCGGACTATTACTTGTTTACCAAACTCAAAAAGGAGCTCAGTGGTCGCAAATTTGCTTCAGATGATGACATCATTCATGCTGTAGACCACTTTCTACTGGCACAAGATGCTGACTTGTACAATGAAGGGATCCGTATGCTCCAGAATCGCTGGACTAAGTGCATAAACTTGCAAAAGGACTATGTTGAGAAATAACCCAAAAAAGTTGTCCACAAATAATACATTGTAGCGTATGCCGAGAACTTATCAATCAGCCCTTGTATGATAATCATGTGCCATGATAATCAAGTGATATAATAATCAAGTGATATGATAATCAAGAGTGATGATAATCAAATTATATGATATTCAAGTGATATGATAGCCAGTTGATATAATAATCAAGCAATATAATAATCAAATGTCATGGTAATCAAGTGATATAATAATCTAGTGATATGATAATCAAGTGATATGATAATCAAGTGATATGATAATCAAGTGATGTAATTATCAAGTGTTATGATAATCAAGTGTCATGATAATCAAGCGATATGATAATCAAGAACAGAGGGATCCTATAACAGCAACAACGTCTCTCTCTCTCTCTCTCTCTCTCTCTCTCTTCTCTCTCTCTCTCTCTCTCTCTCTCTCTCTCCGCTTATGTTTCTTCCTCTTTCACATATGTTCATGAATTCTTTATTCTATTCAAATTAGCTCATCATTTCATACAGTCCATGTTTGAATGAATGCATGAAAGTCGAGAGATGAAATATATAATTTTAGACGGGCTTGAGAGCACAATTCTTCGCTTTTGGAAAATGGAGTTCGTTGATTTCTTTCACTACATGACAAGACGTATATACACCCAAATCTCAAACAAAACCTCACATTAACATAATGATATAAGCAACACCTGGAGGCGATTATAATGGGGTTAGCAACATCTGCGGGCGGTACACGTACTGTAGGTGACCCACTTTTTACAGTGTGTTTGGCGTTTATATTAACCGGCCGTGTTTGTGTGGGTCACGTGAGCTTTTGGTGTTCAAGGGTCAGCCGTGCACCAGAAAGTAGAAGTCCAGAGATATAAAGACTGCGATCGGCGTTTCTCAACTTTTTTTATGCCGGTTGTTAATGTTTCATAATAATCTAATTATCTACAATCTAATTTTGGAAATATTTTAGCAGTCGTTCATCCATATTGTCAAAGCATTTTACCTATAGTTCCCTCTTAAACGTTCAAATATCATATATGTCATAAATGTTTCCACAGTTTTATTAGTTGTGTAGCCAAAGCATATTTGATGTTCTAATAATGTGTCCAAAATATATTTGTGAAACCAAGTTTGACGTGCAAAACCTAGGCCAAAGTTTTCCTTGGTCAAGAAATTCGTGAAAGAAATACTGTTTTAACATTATTTATACACACAGCAATAGACTGAATACCAGTTCATGCGTTGAGCTTTTTTTCGTAAATATAGCAAACTGAACAGCGGAAAGATTGAACGAAGTAACATTTGAATGAAATAAACCTGGCAAATAAAGATGTAATTACTGTTTTAAAAAAAAAACGCAGCAAATACAATGTTGCGATTTAAAATGAAGTTTGCTGTAAGACAAGGCCAAACTGCCTGAAACGTTCACTTGGACATCAACTTCACGTGGTGCTGACTTGAATTCTACTCAACAGATGATTCATGAGAACAGAAAAGTGACACTAGTCAAAACAGCATTTTTGACAATAATTCATGACGGGTTCACGAGAATCCCATGAAACTTACTGAACACAAAACTCACTGACCATGTTATTGAATGCCTGTAAAAGATTGACGCTCCTCGAATCACTTCATTTGAAAATTCAGTGCGCAAGTATGGCTCATCTCACTACAGAACAACGACTCATCATCATTGGACGTTTACAGACAGGACAGTCACAAAGTGTAGTGACAAGACAATTTAATGTGGTTAGAAGCATCATTAGTCACCTTTGGAGATGATTTCAAGAAACTGGCTCAGTTGCAGACCGGCCACGCAGTGGAAGACCCATAGTCACATCTCTTGCCGAAGACCGCTTCATACGGCTGTGTCACCTCAGGAATCAACGTGCATCTGCGTCCTCAACAGTCCAGTCAATGACAGCAGCTCGTCGAATTTCAGATCAAACGATCAGGAACCGGCTGCACGACGCTGGTCTTTTGGCTAGAAGACCATACAGAGATCCTGTTCTTACGGACCAGCATCGCCAGAACAGACTACAGTGGGCGAAATAGCGTCGTCAATGGACGTTGCGAATGATTGGAGAAGTATTTGGTTTAGTGGTGAATCATTCTTTCTGCTCCAGCGACACGATAGACGGAGAAGAGTTTACCGCAGAGTCCATGAGTGCTACGCCCAGAACTGCGTGGATGAGGTTCCTCCACATGGTGGTGGAGGTGTACTGGTGGGGGGAACAATCAACTTCATGGGAAGAAGTGACCTGGTGCAAGTTGAAGGACGCCTGAATACCCAAGATACGTCGCTGAAATTCTTCGTCCTCACGTCCTTCCACTTCTGGCTGCAAGAGAGTCTATTTTTCAGCATGATAACGCTCGACATCGTGTGGCACAACTCACCACCAAGTTTCTTGCTGACGACAACGTTCATAACATTCTGTAACGAACCATCTAATCAGACATGAACCCAATAGAACACTTTTGGGATGAACTCAACAGACAAGTTCGCCATCAAGACGTGGTGCCAAACAATCTCCGACAATTGTCTCTTGCACTGCGGGAAGAGTGGGCAGCCATCCCACAACAATAGATCCAACGGCTAATCGGACCCATGTCAAGGAGATGTCGTTCTCTGATACAGGCCAGAGAGGGCCATACATCTTACTGAAACAGAGGCCTCAGTCGCAAAGAATAAAAGTCCAAACCAAATTTAATGAACATCATTTTATTGTTAAAGTCTTAAAGTTTGTTCATGCCAAGATTGAAACATTAATTCCGTAAAATAAAATTTTGATACAAATTTGAAATTTGGTGTCCATTACGCAGTGGTGTTGTGTTTCTTTCTCTCTCTCTCTCTCTATCTCTCTCTCTCTCTCTCTCTCTTGAACAGTAAATAGGTTCTACTGCTGGGCTGAACTTAAGGAGGCTGTACAAGGAAGGGAAATAACTAAGTATAGACTAGCACGCGACAAGGAAACAAACTCTTTTTAAACTCTTTCTTTCCACTCTCTTTCATATACGCAGGCAACTTTGTTTACTTGTTTGTTTGTTTTTTTAGTCACCTAATTTCTATCTTAGATCTCGTATTTCACGACATTAGAAGAAAGAGATTAGAGAGGGTCATTTTTTTGCTGAAAATATTCCACTGGGGGAAAACATGTCTATCGATTTCTACGAATCTCGGACAAATAGTTTAGTCAGTGGGGGATTCTTGTCTTAAAATAAATGTTGCGTTTGAACTCAGGTCAAAAACAGCGAAACAATATCGGTGAAGGTCACACTGTTAATATATAGTCTAAAATATGTCAATAAACAAATCTTGGCTTGATGTAAGTTGAACAGAGTGTGATACATATCACAAATGTGGCAGTTCGCCTCAGGTTGTTAACATCAGTGTAGGGCTTCTCTTGTAGGGCTTGCAAGGGGCTGGGGTCTGGCCAGGTCCCTTCCCCGAGTGGGTTTTATAGCAGGCAACTCTGTAGGATGTGATGTGAAATCTGTTGCTCTTTACTGCAGACACATAGGTCTGTTAGGTCACTTCTCATCTTCCGGAACAGATGGTATACCGTCATGTCCTGTTCTCACTCGGAAGATTATCACTTGGTCATTTCTTCGTCATCTGTTTTTAATGTCGGGTGTAGTTTTGTCCATTTGTCTTTATATATGGCTTTTAGTCTGGTTTTTTGTGTGTGTTCATATGTTGGTTGTTGTCTTTATATATGGCTTTTGGTCATAGTGTTTTTTGTTTGTTCATATCTTGTGCTTCTATCAGTGTTGAAGATCTACGTGAGAAAGGCAGGCAAATGAAAGAATTCACCCAGATAAGATCTACACGAGAAAGGCAGGCATATCAAAAACTTCCCCCAGATAAGATCTACACGAGAAAGGCAGTCATATCAAAGACTTCCCCCAGATAAGATCTACATGAGAAAGGCAGGCATATCAAAGACTTCACCCATATGATATCTACATGAGAAAGGCAGGCATATCAAAGACTTCATCCATATGATATCTACACGAGAAAGGCAGGCATATCAAAGACTTCCCCCAGATAAGATCTAAATGAGAAAGGCAGGCATACTTCCCCCAGATAAGATCTACATGAGAAAGGCAGGCATATAAATCTTCCCCTAGATAAGATCTACATCAGAAAGGCAGGCATACTTCCCCCAGATAAGATCTACATGAGAAAGGCAGGCATATAAATCTTCCCCTAGATAAGATCTACATCAGAAAGGCAGGCATACTTCCCCCAGATAAGATCTACATGAGAAAGGCAGGCATATAAATCTTCCCCTAGATAAGATCTACATCAGAAAGGCAGGCATACTTCCCCCAGATAAGATCTACATGAGAAAGGCAGTCATATAAATCTTCCCCTAGATAAGATCTACATGAGAAAGGCAGGCATATAAAAACTTCCCCCAGATAAGATCTACATGAGAAAGACAGTCATATCAAAGACTTCCCCCAGATAAGATCTACATGAGAAAGGCAGGCATATCAAAGACTCCCCCTTGACGGCCGAAGTGCCACTGAATCCAGGAAAAATGCAGAAATATGTGTCTTTCACAGCTTTACATCAACGTATACTGCCATAGATTTACATTAACGCTCTCTGTCGTAGCTTTACATCAACGTGTACCGCCACAGATTTACATTAACGCTCTCTGTCACAGCTTTAAATCAAAGTGTACAGCCACAGATTTACATTAACGCTCTCTGTCACAGCTTTAAATCAAAGTGTACAGCCACATATTTACATTAACGCTCTCTGTCACAGCTTTACATCAAAGTGTACAGCCACATATTTACATTAACGCTCTCTGTCACAGCTTTACATCAACGTGTACAGCCACAACTTTACATCAACGTACGCTATCACAGCTTTACATCCGTGTGCACTCCAAATTTAAAAAAAAAAGAATAAGAAACACAGCACTACTAATGGACACCAAATTTCAAACTTGTATCAAAATTTATTTTACGGAATTAATGTTTCAATTTTGGCATAAAGAAACTTTAAGACTTTAACAACGAAATGGTGTTCATTAAATTTGGTTTGGACTTTTATTCTTTGTGACTGGGGCCTCCGTTTCAGGAAGGTGTATCAGAGAACGACGTTTCCTTGACATTGATCCGATTAGGCGTTGGATCTGTTGTTGCAATGCAAGAGACAACTGTCGGAAATTGGTTGGCGCCACGTCTCGCTGGCGAACTTGTCTGTTGAGTTCATCCCATAAGTAACACACAATAATTAGTGTATAAGTATATAACTATACACGAAGCACTGCAGTAAAGCTGTGATACCATAAGTGTTCTACTGGGTTAGTGTCTGATGACATGGATGGCCACGGAATGGTCTGGACGTTGTTGTCAGCGAGAAACTGGGTGGTAAATTGTGCCACATGAGATCGAGCGTTATCATGCTGAAAAATAGACTCTCTTGCAGCCAGAAGTGGAAGGACGTGAGAACGAAGAATTTCAACGGCGTATAGTTTGGCATTCAAGCGTCCCTCAATTTGCACCAGGTCACATCTTCCCATGAAGTTGATCGTCCCCATACCAGTACACCTCCAATACCATGTGAAGGAGCCTCATCCACACATTTCTGGGAGTAGCTCTCATGGACTCTGCGGTAAACTCTTCTCCGTCTATCGTGTCGCTGGAGCAGAAAGAATGATTCATCACTAAACCAAACCCTTCTCCAATCATTCGCAACGGTCCATTGACGATGCTATTTCGCCCACTGTAGTCTGTTCTGGCGATGCCGGTCAGTAAGGACAGGACCTCTGTAGGGTCTTCTAGCTCAACGACCAGCGTCGTGTAGCCAGTTCCTGATCATTTGATCTGAAATTCGACGAGTTGTTGTCATTGACTGGACTGTTGAGGACGCAGATGCAAATTGATTCCTGAGGTGATGCAGACGTATGAAGCGGTCTTCGGCAGGAGTTGTGACTATGGGTCTTCCACTGCGTGGCCGGTCTGCAGCTGAGCCAGTTTCTTTAAATCGTCTCCAAAGGCGACTAATGGCGCTTCTAAGCACATTAAATTGTCTGGTCACTACATTTTGTGACTGTACAGTCTGTAAACGTCCAATGATGATGAGTCGTTGTTCTGTAGTGAGATGAGCCATACTTGCGCACTGAATTTTCAAATGAATTGATTCGAGGAGCGTCAATCTTTGATAGGCATTCAATAACATGGTCAGTTTTGTGCTCAGTAAGTTTCATGGGATTCTGTGAACCTGTCATGAGTTATTGTCAAAAATGCTGTTTTGACTAGTGTCACTTTTCTGTTCTCATGAATCATCTGATGAGTACAATTCAGTGAGCACGTGAAGTTGATGTCCAAGTGAACGTTTCAAGCAGTTTGCCCTTGTCTGATCAGCAAACTTCATTTTAAATCGCAACATCGTATTTAGGGAAAAAAAACAACCTTCTTTGATTAAAAAAAAGCATCTATTTCTGCTACGCTCCACTGATACTGAACAATTTAAGCAGATTGAAACCTTG
Source organism: Achatina immaculata (assembly GCA_009760885.1). Lineage (NCBI taxonomy): Eukaryota > Metazoa > Mollusca > Gastropoda > Stylommatophora > Achatinidae > Lissachatina > Lissachatina immaculata. Next base: position 36,718,023 of record CM019695.1, read on the forward strand.
CTTTGCATCTTTTAAATCAGTTATCCAGCAGACTACCAAAATGACTGCCAACCTCTGTTACCAAGGAAGCTTCTGTCTGAATTCGACGCACGCTTAAAAGAAAAGATTAACGTTGCTAGCAGACTGTTTTACTTCTCCCTTCACAAATAAACCAGCAGTTTAAAACATCGAAAGTATTGTCTTGTTATCGGTTTTTCCTCGTCTACAGGGAAGTTGATTGTTTCGGTGTCTCTTCAAGTTTCCTGTTACGTACATCGTACGATTGACAGAATAATGTAGGTCACTTTTAGTTGTGACGTGACTGAAGATATAAATGACTAATGTGTGATGAAACTCTATATATCATTAAAGTGTGATAAGTACAGACGAACTCTGAACTGAGCACACAAAATCTATCCGTTACAAAATTATGGAGAACTGAACGTTTCAGATACAAGGTCATCGTCATTTCTGCTTCGTCATTCACATAAAATTATTCTCTAGTTAAATGCATTAGATAAAGTTCCTTAAAAAAAAACCTGTCATGCATCAAACTTTCAACCATTGTCTGGCCTCAGCTAACAAAGAGATGTTCTACTCACGCGTGCTACTGGCCTCAGCTAACAAAGAGATGTTCTACTCACGCGTGCTACTGGCCTCAGCTAACAAAGAGATGTTCTACTCACGCGTGCTACTGGCCTCAGCTAACAAAGAGATGTTCTACTCACGCGTGCTACTGGCCTCAGCTAACAAAGAGATGTTCTACTCACTCGTGCTACTGGCCTCAGCTAACAAAGAGATGTTCTACTCACGCGTGCTACTGGCCTCAGCTAACAAAGAGATGTTCTACTCACGCGTGCTACTGCCGTGGTTACTACCAGACAATAGAAACTCACTTCAGTTTTGTTTTTTTTTTAGCTTATAATAGCCGTAATAATAGATTCATGTGCTGCATTCCTGGCTCTCATGTCTGGTTTTAAATGTGGTTTACGAATATCTCTCTCTCTCACAGAGAGAGAGAGAGAGAGAGAGAGAGAGAGAGAGAGAGAGAGAGAGAGAGAGAGTCTGATACAACATGAAAGCAACAGCAGCAGATATGTAATTTACAAAGCAATCACTGGCACAATGACACATCACTGGCTAGGGCATGGATTAGTGCATCAGATATTCAGAATACACTGATATGAAATATCAAAAGTCAACATACACAATACAAGAAACATCAATAAAAGTTTTCAGACACAATACAAGAAACATCAAAAGTCAGCAGACACAATATAAGATGCATCAAAAGTCAGCAGTCACAATATAAGAAACATTAAAAGTCAGCAGACACAATATAAGAAACATCAAAAGTCAGAAGACACAATATAAGAAACATCAAAAGTCAGAAGACACAATATAAGAAACATCAAAAGTCAGAAGACACAATATAAGAAACATGGAAAGCCAGAAGACATAAGAAACAGTGGAAGTCAGCATATACTGGAAATTCATCAAAAGTTGAGAGACAGAACAGGAAAACACAAACAAGAAATGTACCAGGACACATGTTTCCTTGTAATTTTATTTTTCAATCATTTGCATACAAAAAAAATAACAAAATATTGCAAAAAAAAAAAAAATTAATATAAAAAATATATTCAGGCATATGAAAGCAGAACCCTGTAAAGATTAGCTGTAACATATCTGTGTAACAAATCCTCATCTACTCTCCAAGCAATGGTCATGAACTATAAGAAATGACTTCTTGCAGGAAGTCAAGTGCTCTGAAAACACTTCAGTGGTCACACATACGTGATATCTGTACGTACAGTCAGCCATCATTTATGTTTAGCTTCGGTATAAACTGCTGGCCATCATCAGAATGTCAGGCACACAAGAGAGTGGAGAAGTTCTGCCACTGCTGGGAGAATCTGTCAGGAAGGTCTCTCAGGGGCTGCAGAAAGACAAGCTACAGTGCAATGAGATCAGAACAACAAGACAAAACAGGCTCAGCAACATCAGGACAACCACACAAATAAAGGGAAAACCGGGGGAGTGTACTGCTGGCCCGCCTACTACAAACATCCGGATTTCTACAGCAAAGACCACCATATGCTTATAAAAACAGCCATGAGAATAGCAGGGATATGTATTTTTTGTGCTGTTCAATGTTAAAGAGTATTGTTCAAATAAAGTTAAAAATATAAATTTTCTTGTTCTTGCCAACACAGGAGATTTGTTATAAGAACAAATATTCAACAACTGTAGTCAAAACAGAAATGCACTTAAAATGTTTAGTTCCACATGACTGATTTGGATAGTGCGCTGACTAAATGACTGATCAGCGCTGAGCATCAGATCTCAGCAAGTTAAAGAGTGCTCCTAACACATCCTGATCTAGTCAAAGAACACTGTTAACACAGTGAACAGGAACTGCCAACATAAGCTAGCATAGTGAAATAGTCCTGATAACACATGCTAACATACTTATTCGTATTGAAAGATGTGTGCTAATACATGTTAACATAATGAAAGAGTTCTGCTGATACGTGTTAACACAGTGAAAGAATATCGCTAACACATGTTAACACAGTGAAAGAATACTGCTAACACATGTTAACACAGTGAAAGAATATCGCTAACACATGTTAACAATGACAGCTGGGTGGATCAATGTTAAAAGATAATGCACAAACGAGTGAACACAACAGCTGTGGCCCAATGATACTTTTTCTCATATAAACATATGTCATGTATTATGTTCTGATAATATTTCTCACATTCATTTGTGTGCTGATACATATAAGGTGAAAAGAAATTGGTCTCATGAATGAAATAATAAGATATACGTTCTCATAATCACAAAGGAAAGTAAATATGTGAAACTGACATAACTGTTCATGAATGCCCTAAAATATATATCTTAAAAACATGTAAAAAACATGTACTTGTAGTTACTTGTTACTTCATTCACCAGACGGATACAAGTTCAGTCACACATATCTCTGGTTACACTAGTTTCATTTGTGTTAGCATCCATGTTTTTCTTGATCTCAGTACACATCACATCACACCATACCATACCTGGCTGCCCTTCCTTTCATAGCCCCCAAAATAACCAAGTACCAAGTATTGACTCCTACAACTTGGTGACAGGAACTTTAAACCAACAGTCTCGTTATGACAGATGAACACACTACTCACTACACCACTCGATCACCCACATTTGTTTTATGTTGATGTACAACTCTTCTCATGCCCTTTATGTAATGATCACATACAAATCACATTTTACTTTCAGCTCATTCATACTAAACTGTTTAGTATAGTTTAATCCAGGACTTCTCTAAAACTATATTATTATAATTATTGAGAATCATCATGCTGTCCAGATGCCCCTAATAATGCAATATTTTAAGAACCATCAGGATGTCCAAAGTCCCTAATATCACATCATTTTGTGAACCACTGTGTGATGTCAGATGCATAACATCCTTATATATATATATTACTTTTGAACACAAAAACATCCTACTCTACTACTAATTCTGAACACAAAAACATCCTATTCTACAGCTAATTCTGAACACAAAAACATCCTACTCTACAGCTAATTCTGAACACAAAAACATCCTATTCTACAGCTAATTCTGAACCAAAAAAAAAAAAAACCTGCAGGCCACCCAAACCTCCATCACCATCACCACACACTTTGTTCTCGATTGTAAAATTGTAGATATAAGCAAACACAAAACATGATAAATGTGGGAAAATGTGACAAAACATGCTCTAAATGGTAGCAGAAAGTGCTGTCTAGTAACAACCAGCATAAACACATCTGTGTCAAGTGTTTCAATGACAATGCCATAAACTTACTGTGAATCTGAATCAAATCACATATCTGAGATTTTCACTGGATATCTGTACAAGTTGCAATGCACATGTATATGTTTTGTGACCAAATTATCTTGCTATGTGATTTGTGATAAGTAATCATATGTTTTAGACTGGTAAGAAGCATATATATTCTAGAATATAAGTGACACATATATTCTAGAATGTGGTAAATGACACATATATTCTAGAACCTAGTAAGTGACACATATATTCTAGAACCTAGTAAGTGACACATATATTCTAGAATCTGGTAAGTGACACACAGCAGAAACATTTGTTGTACAGAGAAGATTACAAGTTAGAGATAACTAACTGATCCAATCTTGAGCTGCAAGAATAAAAGACAGAGATAACTAATTGACCCAATCTTGAGATGCAAGCATACAAGTCAGAGATATTGACCAATCTTGAGTTGCAAGCATACAAGTTAGAGATATTGACCTAATCATGAGTTGCAAGCATACAAGTTAGAGATATTGACCTAATCATGAGTTGCAAGCATACAAGTTAGAGATATTGAGCTAATCTTGAGTTGCAAGCATACAAGTTAGAGATATTGACCTAATCATGAGTTGCAATCATACAAGTTAGAGATATTGACCTAATCATGAGTTGCAAGCATACAAGTTAGAGATATTGACCTAATCATGAGTTGCAATCATACAAGTTAGAGATATTGACCCAATCTTGAGCTGTAATCATACAAGTTGGAGATATTGACCCAATCTTGAGCTGCAATCATACAAGTTAGAGATAACTAACTGACCCAGTCTTGAGCTGCAAGCACACAATTTAGAGATAACTGACCCAGTCTTGAGCTGCAATCATACAAGTTAGAGATAACCAACTGACCCAGTCTTGGGCTGGAATCATACACGTTAGAGATAACCAACTGACCCAGTCTTGAGCTGCAATCATACAAGTTAGAGATAACCAACTGACCCAGTCTTGAGCTGCAATCATACAAGTTAGAGATAACCAATTGACTCAGTCTTGAGCTGCAATCATACAAGTTAAGATAACTGACTCAGTCTTGAGATGCAATCATACAAGTTAAGATAACTGACTCAGTCTTGAGCTACAATCATACAAGTTAGAGATAACTAATTGACCCAGTCTTGAGTTGTCTTTTCTATATCTTATCATGTCTTGTTTGCACACCGACTTACGTGGAATGTATGATGGGAATGTGTTCCACAATATTCAACATTATGAGTATGTGTTCTATAATGTGGTGCATAAAGTTCATATGCTTGACTCATGAATAGAAGCATACACATAAAAATCTAAATGTATTAAGTTAAGAAAAATGTATGAAGTTAAGATACAAAACAATGGCTCTCTAATGTCTGGAGGTAAAAAAATTGTTTGCTGAAAACAGCAGGATCACAATATGTACAAAACTGTGCAAAAAACACTCACATGAGTTAGGAAGAAAAAGCAACACTCCGTATACTTTTTGTTGGCATTACACACAACCTGCTTCACCTTAATGCAGAATACAAGTATGTTCACACGTTATCTCAAATTATGTTGTTCATTTGGATCTCATAAATTGCTGTCAACTGTATCTCACACAATGTTGTTGTCATGTCTCACATCATGATGTTAAATGTACCTTATATCATGATGTTAACTGTACATCATATCATGATGTTTTCTTGCACCTCATATCTCCTTTATCTCAAGTCATGTTCAGTTGTATCCCATATCATGATGTTCAATTGAATCTCATATAATGACATTCATTTGTATCTCAAATCATGATGTTCACTTGAATATCATATAATGATGTTCACTGAATACCATTTTTGTATCTCAAATCATGATGTTCACTTGAATATCATATAATGATGTTCACTTGAATATCATATAATGATGTTCACTTGAATACCATTTTTGTATCTCAAATCATGATGTTCACTTGAATATCATATAATGATGTTCACTGAATACCATTTTTGTATCTCAAACCAAGACGTAAATTCTTCAATGACTCCAGCATCAATCTCCAAAGTTTCCTGTGATCACACATATGCACATATGTATCTATGTATGGCTAAGCACAATAAAATCTGCTGTGGTCATATACACATGCAAATAAGAATAAGAGTCATACTAACAGCTGTAACTCCAAGACAGGTGTTACATGTCTGATCAGTTCCTGAACATAACAACCAGGTCCATACAGGTGAGCTGTGAAATGAAAGCTACAACCACCAAAACATGAAAGACATGGATCACTCCATGACCACACCCGTCAAAGGTGAGCACATGACCACACCCGTCACAGGTGAGCACATGACCACACCAGTCACAGGTGAGCACATGACCACACCTGTCACACGTGAGCACATGACCACACCTGTCACACGTGAGCACATGACCAAACACGTCACACGTGAGCACACGACCAAACCCGTCACACGTGAGCACATGACCACACCTGTCACACGTGAGCACATGACCACACCTGTCACACGTGAGCACATGACCACATCTGTCACAGGTGAGCACATGACCACACCTGACACATGTGAGTACACATTAAGCTAAAGCATTCACTCCATGACCACACCTGTCACATGTGAGCACATTAAGCAGAAGCATTCACTTCATGACCACACCTGTCACATGTGAGCACATTAAGCAGAAGCATTCACTTCATGACCACACCTGTCACATGTGAGCATATTAAGCTAAAGATTCACTCTATGATCACACCTGTCACATGTGAGTACATTAAGCTAAAGCATTCACTTCATGACCACACCTGTCACATGTGAGTACATTAAGCAAAAGCATTCACTTCATGACCACACCTGTCACATGTGAGCACATTAAGCTAAAACATTCACTTCATGACCACACCTGTCACATGTGAGCACATTAAGCTAAAACATTCACTTCATGACCACACCTGTCACATGTGAGCACATTAAGCTAAAACATTCACTTCATGACCACACCTGTCACATGTGAGCACATTAAGCTAAAACATTCACTTCATGACCACACCTGTCACATGTGAGCACATTAAGCTAAAACATTCACTTCATGACCACACCTGTCACATGTGAGCACATTAAGCTAAAACATTCACTTCATGACCACACCTGTCACATGTGAGCACACATTAAGCTGAAGATTCACGTGGTATAAAAACTTGAAAAAAGTAAAGTTATTTAAGTGACCAAATTAAAATGTAAAAAATAAATAAATAAAACAGGCCTCAATTCAAGTAAAGGCAGCTGTAAAGCAGTAAAAAAACTGATGTCAATATTTTATATTTGCCAGAGTAAATAGGTTCCAATGTGCAAAGCTCAATATAAATAATTGACCAACTCTATGTTACAAAATAAATGCAACTTATACTGATTTATGACTTTACAAAGCCAAAAAGACAATTTGGGCTTATTAATTTTAAAAAATGTCATATTAAAATCTGCAGAAAGTAATGACTGCTCAATATGGAAGAGAGAATATGTATAGATGTAATGTGAATGTTTCAATCAGAAAATGGGATAAAAATAGATACACCAGTTTATATGTCACAAGAAAAAAAAATACTGGTTTAGTAACTTTATACTCTTATACCTTGATAAGCTGGTTTAGTAACTTTATACTCTTATACCTTGATAAGCTGGTTTAGTAACTTTATACTCTTATACCTTGATAAGCTGGTTTAGTAACTTTATACTCTTATACCTTCATAAGCTGGTTTAGTAACTTTATACTCTTATACCCTGATAAGCTGGTTTAGTAACTTTATACTCTTATACCCTGATAAGCTGGTTTAGTAACTTTATACTCTTATACCTGATAAGCTGGTTAGTAACTTTATACTCTTATACCTTCATAAGCTGGTTTAGTAACTTTATACTCTTATACCCTGATAAGCTGGTTTAGTAACTTTATACTCTTATACCCTGATAAGCTGGTTTAGTAACTTTATACTCTTATACCCTGATAAGCTGGTTTAGTAACTTTATACTCTTATACCTTGATAAGCTGGTTTAGTAACTTTATACTCTTATACCTTGATAAGCTGGTTTAGTAACTTTATACTCTTATACCTTGATAAGCTGGTTTAGTAACTTTATACTCTTATACCTTGATAAGCTGGTTTAGTAACTTTATACTCTTATACCTTGATAAGCTGGTTTAGTAACTTTATACTCTTATACCTTGATAAGCTGGTTTAGTAACTTTATACTCTTATACCCTGATAAACAAAAACTTCTGCATGTCCCCTATGTATAACATAATCACGGTAAAAGGATGATTTCTTTCATCTTCGCAGGATTTCATAACCTCTTGATCCGCATGGCCACCAGTGCAAGCAGACCTTCACAGCATAAGTTCTGCTGAAAAGTTTGCTGCACAAAGTGCTGAAAAGTTTGCTGCACAAAGTGCTGAAACAGCAGACACACAAGGGGCATCCAAATGAAAACCTTAAAATTGTGACAGAAATTCTAAGCACTGCCACAGTGCCACGTAAGTTGACAGCATCTTTACTAATGACATAAGCAATGTCTAGCAAGTGGCAGCACAGTGCCAACAAGCTACATGATGTCACAGTGCCAACAAGCTACATGATGTCACAGTGCCAACAAGCTACATGATGTCATAGTGGCAAAGTAAAGATGGCTGCTCCTCTAAAGATGTCCACAAAAATGGAACATTCTGTCACCTGTCGCCTGTGAAGCAAAATTCACTGCTGAATGTAGGCTGAGTAAGGCGGTGCATGCCTGCCACTGCAGCAAATTTATGAGAAGAGAAGGAGGTTATGAATGATCCGAGTTCTGTATTTACTTGCCTTCTCCAGGTCAAGCACATTGTGATGGAAAATCGAGTGACGGTGAATTAAACACTCACAGCTCTGAACATCAGCAGTGGTTCAGCGCACTGTGACAGTGAATTAAGCACTCACAGCTCTGAACATCAGCAGTGGTTCAGCGCACTGTGACAGTGAATTAAGCACTCACAGCTCTGAACATCAGCAGTGATTCAGCGCACTGTGACAGTGAATTAAGCACTCACAGCTCTGAACATCAGCAGTGGTTCAGCGCACAGCATCATCCATCACAGGTAAACAAGAACTTCAGGTCAGAAGAAGAAGTGCAGTTTACAATGTATGAGTGGTTGGCACTCAACCAAAAGATTTTTGTACAATCCATGCACTTTATAAGCGCTGAAGAACTTGCGCTGAATATAACAGACACTATGTAGAAAAAGGAAGCACCTAAATGACATTTTTGCATAATGAATTACGAGAGAAAAAAAAAAAAGTAAGTTTTCATTTGGATCAGCCTTGTAGAAATGATTTCAGCAAAAACTACACAATCGCCATTGCATGATATGGTACATCTATCTTACCTAACAATCACCATTACATGGTACATCTGTCTTACCTAAATATATATTACAACCTTGAGACAGCTGAGTTTTTGAGGTTCCACTCACAAAGTCATGGATAAGCATCATGAAATGATGATGATGATGAAGATGATGTGGTTGACAACTTAATAGAAATATCTCTCATACATTACATTTAAGTCTGCTAGAAAAAAATAAACCCTGAAAAAAGAGGCAAGTATTTCTACAAAATACAACGACAGCACTTTCCTATCAATATTCAAATGTGCAAAGTCCTATCAATACCACCTAGGACCTGAAGTCTTTCTGTAAATATCATCAAACATTTGGAAGTTTCCTTATAAATATCAACAAACATTTGGAAGTTTTCTTATAAATATCAAACATTTGGAAGTTTTCTTATAAATATCAAACATTTGGAAGTTTTCTTATAAATATCAACAAACATTTGGAAATTGCTAAATTTTGGAAGTAACAAATGACCCTGTGAGTAAAATATATAAGATAAAATAATTTTAGAAATACCAGATGTTGCTGAGACAAAAAAGAGAAGAGTAGCTCTTCTACTTGTCACACAAAACAAAACTCAGTCATACAAAGCAAAACTAAATCTCTCTCTCTCTCTCTCTCTTGTGCACTAGCAAGCAAGCATGCACAAACACACACATATACAAAAATTCAACCACAAAATGTTCACCAATGTCTGAACTGAATTTCCACATTCAGTACAAAAACAAAAATTTGGGGGGACAGTTTCAAGTTATGCATTCTGCATGCTTCTTGTAACTGTTGGTTATAGGTGCATGCTAAGTTCTGCTGAACAAGTTTTCTTTACTGAAAGATTCTTAACAAAAATGCCTACAAAACAGACATATAATGACTATAGAACAATACTAATCATCCATGAAGAAAATGTGCAGTTTAAAAATCTTCTTGGCTAAAAGTAGGAAACAAAACACAGAACCATCTCAAAACTGCTGATATCTGCCTGCAGGGCAAGGACACACAAGAATTATTTTTTTAAAAAAACCAACCAACCAACCTTGTGTATAATTTGAAAATAAATATTCACGTAGAAGACACATAAACATGTTCAAGGAAATGCCGTTTAGTTCACAGCAGGCAAAGATAAAACGTAGCCAGAATACCTTGAGACCAAATAAGGAATGTCAGCAGCTGCAACACATTTATAGTAAACCAGCAGCAGCTGCAGGCTTAGTGTAAGACTTTCACTTGAACATGAAGAGATGGAAGGCTCCACTTGAACATAAAGAGATGCTCCACTTGAACAAAATACTGCTAGAAACTTGGCACAGGTTCTTACATCCTTCCCGTGCTGTTAAACAGCACACATGGACCGCATGCTATTTCGCCAAGTTTTCCTTTTTTCAGCGAGCTTTTCAACCGCATCAAAGGATGTTATGCCCGCTAAACTGGCCTCTCTTAACAATGTCATCTTTAGAGTTTCACGTGGTCGACCTCTTTTTCTTCTGCCTGTTCCTTTTGATAGCTTGTTTTGGGATTCTCTGATTGTTCCTTCTCATCACGTGACCGACATATGTTCATCTTTTTCTGATCACCCATGAGACAGGCTGTTATTTGCTCATTTGTCTTATCTCTGCATTGTTCTTGAATTTATTCCACTTGATACAGAGTGTTTTCATTATGTATTTGTTTTCAAAAGAGTCTAATTTCTTGTCTGTTTCTTTAATTGTTTTCCAGCTTTCACATGCATAAATGAGGGTGGATATTACATTTGAAATGAATAATCTTGTTTTTTGTGCTTATAACTTTTGAATGCTTTTGAATGTTCTCAAGATTCTTTTTGCGATTCGAATTCTAACTTCCTTTCAGGTGTCACCATCCTGGTCTATGTAGCTGCCGAAGTATGTAAATTGATTTACTTCTTCAACAGCTGTCCCTTCTACGTATATTTTTCCTTCGTGATAAAGTATGGCACAGATTGGAGTAATTTTTTTCTACACACTGCAGGAGTTTTTAAAAAAATCTTCTTGTCCAATTTCTCCCTTTACTGCCTGGCTTATCTGTTGTCATAACATGCATTAAAAGTGGTTGCGAACCAGTAAAAGTGGTTGCGAACCAGGTGAGTAGAGGGTGAAGGCAGAAAATCTCAGAGAAATTCTTAACTCTTAAGACTATCAAACAATAACCATGACACATGAACATTCTGTGTTATCATTTATTACAGCTGCCATATTTTACTGGGAAATGATGTGATGCTTATTTTTAGCTTTTATGGCAGTTTAACCAGGTCACATAACTGCAGGCATTTTATTACAACTTTTTGTAAGCTATTCAATCCACTCATCACAGCCTGAAGGCCAAGGTCACTGACTGTGAAGAATCTTTCTAACTTTCTCCAGGCATTCTCTGCAAATATGTTCACTTTCATCACATACGACTCAGTGCAAACATGTAGCCAAGTCACTGGTTGCAAATCCCAACTAAATGCTAGATCACGGGCAACACACAACCAACACAACAATGAAGTCATCGCCTTAAAAACACTGAAGGAAATCCTGATGTCAAAAGGTCGTACACATACGGGCACGTCCCGAGGGCAATGAAGCCGCTCACCAGGACCAGCAACGGAGCCAGGCCCCTTTTTTTGCCCAGTTGTAGTTGCAGTTCACTTTTAAACTGTTCAGACCCCATCTCTTAGCTCATGAAAACTGCTGCACACAGGAAGTTAGTACAGCACGGACAAGACATTTTATCTTTATAACTGGTGAACCAGGAGGATATTTATAATTGGTGAACTAGGAGAATATTTATAACTGGTGAACTAGGAGGATATTTATAACTGGAAACCAGGAGGATATTTATAACTGGTGAACTAGGAGAATATTTATAACTGGTGAACTAGGAGGATATTTATAACTGGGAACCAGGAGGATATTTATAACTGGCAAACTAGGAGGATATTTATAACTGGTGAACTAGGAGGATATTTATAACTGGTGAACCAGGAGGATATTTATAACTGGTGAACTAGGAGGATATTTATAACTGGTGAACCAGGAAGATATCTACTAGCTGCAAAAGTATCTGCTACACCAAAAAAAAAAAAAAGAAGAAGAAAAGGTCAAACATAAATATTCTCATATTACTTCATCAAGTTACTTCTCGTTATTTCTCCAATGCTGAAAACTAAAAAAGAATGAATTAATACATGAAAAAATCAAGAACAAACTGTTTCATCATTTCATGGTATCCCACATAAAAAAGTGAATTCAAATTTCTTTTCCATGAAATAACGCATTAAGCACTTTATGTTAAGTAATTGTAAAGGTGATACTTTTCACACACATAAAAAAAGGTTGTTGTACAACTAAATGAAGGAAATGAGTATATAAAGCATGTATTAAGTGCTTCTAAGCTGGCTATGTATCTTATAAACAACAAACTTACCAGGAAGTAGCAAACTTAAGCATAAACAGTAAATGTAACCTCCGGGTTTCTCTAGCTGGGCTCGAACTACTGACTTCATCACAGGAGATGAGCACACTAATCACTTCACCACTGAGGCATCCAAATTCAAGCACATATTTGAACGTTTTACATGATTTTCAATTTATGACAATGACGTTGCAAAGTTATGACAGTGATGACAGTTATGTTATAAAGTTATGACAGTGATGTTGTAAAAGTATGACATATGTTATAAACTTATGACAGTGATGTTGTAAAACTATGACAATGATATTGTAAAGTTATGACAATGGATTTCACGCACAAAAAAGTTTACTTTCCCCTGTACTTACATAAATAAAAGTACACATTTACATTTATGGAAAAAAATAACCCAAATCTTACATAAACATACATTATGTGCAATTATATTTTTAAAATGTAAATGCACATATATAACACATAGATTTGTCAATGTGTAAACTTCCATAAACAATGCAAACATTATTGCACCTCTGTGCTCACTGCTCAAGGATGTCTGAAATATTGCACAAAAAAGTGATGCTAACTGTTGAGCTCTTCACAAAAAAGCACACACACACACACACATATATATATATATATAATTTGAGAGGTTAAGCATTTACTTGCATTGTTCTGATGGCCTAAAATTAGCAGCGTATGCTGCAGCTTACTGTAAGAAATGGCCAACATAAATGTGTGCAGACACCAGAGATGTTAATAAGAAAAACTACAAAAGAATCATGCAAGTCAGAAAGTGCCTCCTTTCTAATAAAAGCACTCAAAAAAAAAAAACAGTACTTTAAAAAAAAAATGGTTTTAAAAAAAAAATCTTGACCTACATTGTTTGAAAGCTTTCTGGATGTTGCTTTCGTACATGATCACATATGCTCTGAGAAAACAGGTAATTGTAGGAGGCAAGCAGAGAAACTAGGTTGTAATCCCATAAAGTTCCACTAAGAAAGCTTGGACGAACATCTACCAGGAGCCGCAAGTTCACATACAGTGCAACAAACATTTCCTCTGACAAATTGCACAACGCAAGAATAAGCATACTTATGATATCATCACAAGCTGACTGGAAGTCCGGTCCAATCAGCTGTGATATATCTTTGTTCAAGCTCTCGATGGCTTTTGTGATGTAGCGAACTTTGTCTAAAAAACAACCAGCATCCAAGCACTTTTTCACAACTTTCTTGAAAGGTGACAAGACAGGGCTCAAGATCTCTTCAACTTTTTCTGGAATGGACAAAAGTCTCCATTTTTCTGAGTCATCCAAAATGTCTTCCTCCAGACTGCCGCCTGAAACTTCCGACTGCAGACTGCTTGAAAGTGAATCTGAGTTTACAGAATCACAGGCACTTTTCTCATTCGAAAGACTGGTAGATTGTGATGAATCACTGCTTGATGCCTTAATACCATCCTCAATATCTAGACTGTCCAGCTGAAAGTGTCTGCGAATGTCATTACTGTCAGCATTTGCCAGGGAATAAAGATCATTGATGTTACATCGTCGGACATCCACGCTCAAATCAGACAAAGTCTTGGCCATGGAGATCTGCTCTCTGGTTTGTCTCCGGCCTGGTACTGGTATGGGAACAGCCCCTCCTCTGACAGCTTTCTGACCAAAGAAAAGGTCTAAAAGTTTGTCTCCTTTCAAAATCTCATTCAGTGGTGTCCTGCTGAGCACAATGTATGCTTTTCTTATACCTGGATCTAGTCCTGTTGTATAGAGCTCCATAAGTTGTACATACAGTTTCTGGAGATAGATTGAGTGCAGTATAAGGTTAGATAATGGGTACAAGTGGAAGGATGATACAAACATTTTATAATAAATAACGATAGCACAGAATGATCTTTGGAAAGTGTGCATGGCAAAAGCATAAAAGTAACAGCAAAAACAAAAACTTTTTCTTAACCATGAACTTTTACCCATCTTTTTATTACAATTTTTCTGTCCTAAATGTAACCTATGAAATGATGGTGCACTTGCAGGCTAGACACAGCTAGAAGAGACACATATATACAAATATAATAACCAAGCAAATAAAAACAAACACTGTAAGTATGAGACATCTAGACTTAGAAAAAGCTGAAGTGTAAAGTGCAATGTAAATATTGATTAACAAAAGGAGTTTATAAAAAGAATATGAAGACACACAGATCTGAATACCAGAAAATAAAAGTATGGAACACTGAAGGGAGAAGAAATGAAAATGTATTTTTTTCCAAAAACAGCTAATTTTGATAATCAAATTTTACTATTCCAAGAGAAAATCATCAACAATCTCTGAATTTTCTACTTGACCAAACCAAAATAAAAGAGAAAAACTTGCCATCGCAGCAACTGCTACCAGGACACTTCTTCATATACACTTTCTGTCTGTATCTGCAGTCCTGTCTCTTGGATCAATTTCACTGTTTTGTTGTTGTTGTTGTTGTAGTTCATGTATGGAACAACAGAGCTTAACTTCTTTGGTGGCTTGACTGGGCCAGTAATTTCTCAGTGTCTCAAAGTTGGTGCAGTTTTGGAGGATACGTTCCACAGTCTGGGGTGGCTGAGCACATGTACAAAGAGTAGAAACACCAACTGTCAACTTTGTACACATAATCCCAGGACATGTTTCTGACCCATGCTCACTACAACTAACAGCTCTCTGTTAGACCGGGCAACTAAAGTGAAAGAAAATACATGCACACAAACATCAGGCCTTTCCTTTCTCTCGGAGATGCAGTGAAGTGCACAGTCTAACAAACTCAGAAACTCTAGTATCAGAACTGCTAGGCAATCTAACTCACCTGACAGAAAAATCGCTCGTAGGATCTCCACAAAAGCTCTCTCATCTCATGTGACAAAGCTTCATCATTATCTTCCTCCTGCAGCTCTTGGTCCAGACAATCAATCACCTCCAGAAAATGGGCCTGTATTTGATCCTTCAGTCTGTCAACATCACACATGAGGGTACCTAAAGCGACCTGCTCTTTCATACCATGTCGCTGTCTCTTCAGAGGACATTCAGTCTTGTTTGTGGCAACTGAATCAACATGACCAACTTCTGCAGTCACATTTTCCACAGCCTGTCTCTGTAACTCTGGCGTAACTTCACCTCTATTACATTTACCCATCATCTCACCTCGGCCTGTGACAGAAAAAGGTCTACCATGGAGTGTTCTAAAGCTACCACTAGTTTCCAGATCAGAAAATGAGTCTGTTACATCCAGGATCTGGACCTTCTGGGCATTTTCTTTTGGCTGAATGACATACATACTCCAAGACTCACAGCCACTATTAACCAACACAGCATCCCTTCTTTTTGATTTTTCAGCACAAAATGTTGGCTTTCTTAAGGTCACATCATTCAAGGACAAACTAAACTGACAGCTCGTGTCCTCTTCTACAACAGACTCATCAAACTCATAAACTGTGTGATTCTCTCCCTTGGTCAGACGGAAATCGCTAAGAATCAGACAAATTTTTGACGTCAATCTTTGACAGCCATCTAGATGACACTTTGATGCCAAGGAGAACTTATCTCTCAAAACTTTGGCCACCCTTTCCTGAAATGTGAGCCAAACACTGGACCTCTCCATGTGATTTTCTACCCCAAACTGATAATCTAAGAAGCTGGCTGGGTCAAATTTTGTTGCACGGTCAGAGTTTCTGTCACAGTTTCTGACTTCTGATATTGTACACATGACTGCCTCACGAGCAGCACAAATACTAACCTTATCGTTGCCCAAATGACACAAAGACTGATCTTCTATCTCCAATCTTCGAATAATTTCCACAAAAACATTATGAAAGCAGCTATTTACAATCTCACTTTTCTTGATTTTTCTTTTGGTCAGTTCTCGTCTGGAGATGACATTTTTAATGGCTTCTCGTACTCTGATTTGTTTCTCAATATTTAAAAATATATTGTCTCGCCTCTCCTTAAACTGACCTAGGCAATGAGCTTCATCTGGGTGGTCCTTGACCCAGTTTATCCTCCTCTGTACTGCCGCAAGCTCAATATTTAAAGCATCCACATCAGACTCTGTGACTTTCAGAAAGGCCACTAAGAAATCCTTCTTACAACCTCTCAAGTAAGTCTCACTTTCTAGGTTTTCTCTGATAAGAAGGTTACTTTTGAGCTTACTTAGAGACTTTCTAAGGTTCTCGATGATGTTGGCTTTATTTTTTATATCATCTTCCGCTTTGCTCAAGCGAACCTCAATCAAGCTCTGAGCTCTCTGCAAGCAAGCCATGTCTTGGCTTGTGAATGTTACTGATGGAAGAATGTACATATGCAAGATTTTGGCAACAACTTTGTGGAACTCTTCAACGGATAAAGATTTCCTGGAAAATTTCCGGGCCACTTCACAGCACTTCCCCATCATCTCTTTAAGCGAAGCATCAAAGTCGTAAATGCTGCTGTCTTTGTATAGAGGTTTTGCTGTGGCTGGAACAAAGTCACTTGTGTCTGACACATCTGACAGTGTTCGTCGCATTTGGACATCCTCAGTGCTAACATCACTAACAAAGGGTGTCCAGTATATCAATCTGAAATGATATCAAACAGATATCCAAACTGTTACCAGTGAAAATATGAGTATTTATTTTATGTTCTTGAAAAATGACAATTTATACAACATTCTGAAGTATGATAATATAGATTATGTTAAAATATTATATAAAAGAAAAGATCATTTTGTGTAAAGTATGATAGTAAAGACTATCATTTGTTTTTATATTTTATTAGAGCAAGGACCCCGTCTTCTAAGTGTGTAAAGTATGATAGTAAAGACTATCATTTGTTTTTATATGTTACAAGAACAAAGATTCCATCTTCTGAGTATGTAAAGTATGACAGTAAAGACGACGTGAGACCTATGGCTGATTCCATGACATATCTAACTACATGTACAATAAAATAAAACCTGTAAAATGATATGAGTCAAACCAACAAAGACATGTGTCATTTTGACTTAATACATCGACACCTGAGACGAAACCGACACGAAACTACAAACACAAAGCCACAATACCTTCTACTACAGTCGATGTATATGGCTTCCAGCGCCAAGGTCTTGAACCAGAGTGGAGCTTCCCGCGCCAAAGGGGAAGTATCTCGTGATGACGAAGCATATGGATGTATTCCAGCAACAATAGGCAGACATTTATCATCGACGCTCACGTTTTCAACCACGTCAGTTTTGCTGGCAAACCTAACTAGCACTCTCATCTTGTCCTTTCACTAGACAAACCTGTTCGACAAACGACCACTGTTTAAACCCGCAAATGTGGCGGAAGTTTCTCCGTGAAAGGGGCTATGTTTATGTTCTGCTAGGCGCTACACTCGTGCATTTATATCTGGTACGAAAGTGTGCCTTTTTGTTGACATGACTAATCACCTTCCCTGTGATACTGGGGGCCTAGTTTCACCTTTCTACACCCCGCCTCCGTAACCAGCCTCGCCATTCACTTTCGCTTGTATAAAAATATCGACTGGCAAGAGAACGATTTTAATCTTCTTGTGTTAAACGTTATTTTATTTTTGATTATTCATAAATTAATAATCTAATCATGCTGCTGTTTTAAACATTAAACATAAAGATGATGGTTCTATATAAAATATGAATAGGGCATATAACAAAAATAAATATAAAGATGAATTGTTTTGTTGTTTGCGCAAAGAATCAATTTTTACAACAATCTATCTCTTATGCGAAAGTGAAGTAAAAGGGAGACTAGTAAGTTGATGGTTGCCCGCACGTGGTACAATATTTTTTCATAATTTTATGAGATGCTGTCATGCCTGTACTGGTGGGTGGGGGGGGGGGCAGTTACAAGGCTGTCCAACTCTTTCTAGTCATCATCATCATGTTCCGTGCCGACTGGCGTTGGCTATTATGGTTCTCCAGAGTACCCAATCCTTCATGCAGGCCATCAGTTCAGTTGGTGATCTCCTCTCACACCATCCCGTCAGACTGTCCAGTATCATTTCTCTTGGTCTTCCTCTTGATCTTCTTCCTTCTATTTTGCAATGCTTCCCCTTCTCATTGCATGTCCTATGAAAGTACGCTATCTCTCTCTTATGTTTTTTTGACAAGATTTATTTTGTCTCTCCAGCTCTTCTCATACATTCTTCATTAGTTATTTTCTTTCTAGTGCAACAAACTAATGCGTCCTTTTAGACACATTAGTAGGGTATGGTTCAATTTAAAGCAAGATTATGTAGCTCACTCCTCATCCGATGATGTGACTGTATTTCAAGATTACCACAGCATCAGCTACAGAGAGGCAAATTTCCCAGTTATATTTACAAATAGACCGCGACTTACGTAGCTTAAACATACAGTCTACGGAATTTTTCTGAAGAAACTCTTAACGTAAAATACCGCATACAATAAAAACCCGACTCCGAGGGTGCAATTCGACTTACGCATAAAGTGATCAACCGTCCCTTACTATACGTACCAGTCCCATATTTTAAGAATTTGTCCCGGAAACCTATTACTTCTGTAGGGGAGCTTAAATATTCCCTGTTATAAAATGGATGTCCCAAATTGCTCCGTATTTTGATCTTTGATGTCCGCATGTTCAGAAATGCCCAGATTTTTTTCAATGGAAATGTTGGTGTTTTGAAGAAAATTCACTCAGCAGAGAAGTACAAGAAGTGCGTCTGGTTGACACATCTGTAATTAAAGTTACAAACTTAACCTAATGATTAATTTTTTGGGGGTTAAGATTTAAACGTAACTCCTCCCCCACCCCCAGAAGCCCCACACATACCCGAGTAAGCGTGTTTCGTATTTGAACTTAGAAAAGATGATGAGGCAACTACTAGAGAGAATTTCGCTACATTCGACTGAAGTAAGCGGCTATTTTTCAAGTAATCGTTGGAAAATCGAGGTAACACTTACTGATTCTACATCTACTATACAGAAAAGATTAAGTAACACTCACTGATTCTACATCTACTATACAGAAAAGATTAAGTAATACTCACTGATTCTACATCTACTATACAGAAAAGATTAAGTAACACTCACTGATTCTACATCTACTATACAGAAAAGATTAAGTAATACTCACTGATTCTACATCTACTATACAGAAAAGATTAAGTAATACTCACTGATTCTACATCTACTATACAGAAAAGATTAAGTAATACTCACTGATTCTACATCGGCTATACAGAAAAGATTAAGTAACACTCACTGATTCTACATCTGCTATACAGAAAAGATTAAGTAATACTCACTGATTCTACATCTACTATACAGAAAAGATTAAGTAATACTCACTCTACATCTGCTATACAGAAAAGATTAGACAGATTATGCGTAAAACTGCTGCACAAAATCTTCTTATATCCTTCCCGTGCCGTTAGACGTCACATAGGGCTCGCAAGATAGTTCGCCAATCTTTCCTGTCTTCGGCGAGCCTTTCAACCTCATCAAGGGATTGTATGCCTGTTAATTTGGCCTCTCTTAACAATGTCCTCTTCAGATTTTCACGCGGTCTGTCTCTTTTTCTTTGGCCTGTTGTGCATAAAATATTGGCGGGGAAAAAATCTCTCGTGCTGTTATATTTGAGAAATAAGAGAACAACAAGTCAAAGGAAAAAAACCCAATATTTCCGCCACAAATCCTTCATCTGACACAGCAGAAAAGGTAAATGAGTATAACAGGAGAAAAGTAAAAAAAAAAAAAATTGAAAAGCTTTGCGTGTTCTTTATGTTTCTGAAGAATTTTGGGCGGAAATGCTGGTTGTTGTTAGTCCTGTGTATTGTCTTGAGAGAATATTACATCCAAAAGAAAAGAAAGAAAGACAAATTTTTACCAGCTTCTGGTGGTTTGACGCAAAGATTATTTTCATATTTAACTGTGTTGTGATTTATTGTAACTTTATGAGTTCAGTTAATGACAAGCTATAGCTTTTTATTATATTTTATTGTCGGAGTGAGAATATTATTATATTTTATTGTTGGAGTGAGAATATTATTATATTTTATTGTTGGAGTGAGAATATTATTATATTTTATTGTTGGAGTGAGAATATTATTATATTTTATTGCTGGAGTGAGAATATTATTATATTTTATTGTTGGAGTGAGAATATTATTATATTTAATTCTTGGAGTGGAAGCATAGATAAACAATCGTTTGATAAAGTGCCATAGTTTACGGTATTTTTTTCCATTATGTGACTGGTTATTTATATCATGATGTTTAGAAGATATTCAAACGCTTTGCTTTCACATTTCTTACCAAAAAAAAAAAGAAAAAAAAATATCTGGCACAAGATAAGGAAGCGTGATCGTCAACGCTGTCCGGTCCACTACGAAATAAGTGAACGAAAGAATGGCCCGGGCGCTTTCCTCCTCGTATTATAGGAAAATAAATCATTCCTAAATCAAGCGCCACCTTACACAGCTCTCTTAACTAAATCAAGCACCACCTTACACAGCTCTCTTAACTAAATCAAGCGCCATCTTACACAGCTCTCTTAACTAAATCAAGCGCCATCTTACACAGCTCTCTTAACTAAATCAAGCACCACCTTACACAGCTCTCTTAACTAAATCAACCACCACCTTACACAGCTCTCTTAACTAAATCAAGCGCCACCTTACACAGCTCTCTTAACTAAATCAAGCGCCATCTTACACAGCTCTCTTAACTAAATCAAGCACCACCTTACACAGCTCTCTTAAAAAAACTTTACACAAAAAGCTCTTTAATATAGAAAGGGAAACAACAACATAACTCCTCATTTCGTCAGAAGATGTAGCCTCCCCCCGCGGCCCCCCACCCCTCCTCCCTCTTTCAGGAAACTGTTTAGGCTGTCCTTTAAACTTCTGAGGCTCTAAAATAGTGGTTCTAAAACTGCAGTCTCCGGACCACACGTTTGTTATGGCACACTATCAAACAGCTTTGCCCCGCGGCTGCGTTTGGTATGAAGTTCCAGCTAGTGACCACAACAGCTTGGAGTTTATGGCATGCAGTATTTCATACAAACTGCTGCCGTCCGTCCGCAACTTATGGTTCTTGGATATAAAAAGATCAAGAACACCTGGTCTAAAGATTTGATGTGGGTTGTATACTGGCTTGTGTTTGGTTTCTTATACCCTGGCTAAGAAATACTCTCGCCGTTTCTGTTTTACATTGAGATAATAACATTAATATTTGTATTATATTTGAAAAATACTTGCTTTCGGTTTTCGTTCTCTTTCGATATCTTACAGTTTTCCAGCTGTTAATATCTACGTAGTCTTGGACAGTTGTAGGGAAACTATTATTTATATCCATTCGTCAGTTCGCCAAGACTTGCTACGTGGCAGCGACCTCTTTTTCTTGAAAGGTATTCTAACGACGTTCAGAGTTTCCTTTCGCAATTATAGGACAAATCTTATACTTTATAACTTTGTTTGCCGGATTAGAGCTTTTACTGTGTCACTGATCGAAAGTAGGGGGAAAGATTAACTTGTTTCGGCTGTAGATTGATTTACTTATTGGTCAAGGTCGCACAGAAGAGTTAGTACGCGGAGGTAAAACACGTTATCTCGGGAATTTGGTGCAACAGATCGCCTGGATATCGGTCTGCTGTTTATAACAGATCGCTTGGATGTCGGTCTGTTGTTATAGCAGATAGCTTGGATGTCGGTCTTTTGTTATAGCTTGGATGTCGGTCTGTTGTTATAGCAGATAGCCTGGATGTCGGTCTGTTGTTATAGTAGATAGCTTGGATATCGGTCTTTTGTTATAGCAGATAGCTTGGATGTCGGTCTGTTGTTATAGCAGATAGCTTGGATGTCGGTCTTTTGTTATAGCTTGGATGTCGGTCTGTTGTTACAGCAGATAGCCTGGATGTCGGTCTGTTGTTATAGTAGATAGCTTGGATGTCGGTCTGTTGTTATAGCAGATAGCCTGGATGTCGGTCTGTTGTTACAGCAGATAGCCTGGATGTCGGTCTGTTGTTATAGTAGATAGCTTGGATGTCGGTCTGTTGTTACAGCAGATAGTCTGGATGTCGGTCTGTTGTTATAGCAGATAGCCTGGACGTCGGTCTGTTGTTATAGCTTGGATGTAGGTCTGTTGTTACAGCAGATAGCTTTTATGTCGGTCTGTTGTTACAGCAGATAGCCTGGATGTCGGTCTGTTGTTACAGCAGATAGCCTGGATGTCGGTCTGTTGTTATAGTAGATAGCTTGGATGTCGGTCTGTTGTTACAGCAGATAGTCTGGATGTCGGTCTGTTGTTATAGCAGATAGCCTGGACGTCGGTCTGTTGTTATAGCTTGGATGTAGGTCTGTTGTTACAGCAGATAGCTTTTATGTCGGTCTGTTGTTACAGCAGATAGCCTGGATGTCGGTCTGTTGTTATAGCAGATAGCTTGGATGTCGGTCTGTTGTTACAGCAGATAGCCTGGATGTCGGTCTGTTGTTATAGCAGATAGCTTGGATGTCGGTCTGTTGTTATACATGCGAAGAATGACAAGATTGTTGATGCTGTTCTCGAGTACAAAACCTTCAAGCCATCGAGGCACAAAGAGTATGTAGTACTAGTGCTCATCTTTTCTTCAATCTTTCGGCACACTAGAGACTGATGTAGTGGGGTCAGTCCTGACTGTTTCATGTTCCCCAGCTCCACGAAGGGCCAGGTATCCATCTCTAGAGCTGAATCAACAGGGCCCCTCTGGCCCATTTCGAACCACCGACTTTTCCCCGCAGAATGTAACCATATAAACAACTACAGGTGAAGGAGTAACCAGTTCGAGTGAATATCGTATTTTTATTACTTATCCCGTTATTTTTGGCAGGTTACAGTGCATACATTTAACAAATGATAACTGCTAAGTGTTACATTTATGAGAAAATTGGGCAGTCTGTCATCGACAACGACTGTAAAAACTAATGAAATGAAAGTCGTGATACAGGTCACGTGAGCATACCCCTTGATGAAAGCTAAATACATCCTTTCCTGTTATCATCCAAAACGTGTAGATGCTATTCCATAAATTTGTTTGCATCTGTCTGAAAGAATTCAGGCCAGTGGAATTTTAAAGACAAAAGGCATATAAATAGAGAAAGTACAAAGTACATATGGAAATGACAAGAAGATACGAATAATAAAAGAAGGTAGAGTTGGGAATGAATTTTGTAATTTTTCTTTGTCTACCTCGCTCTGGATGCAGCGAGAACTAAGTTTTCTGTAAAAAAAAAAAACGAATATTAGAATTTCAATAAAAAAAAACTCACACTAAATGAATATTTAACCAAAATAAAAGGTACTACAAACCACCTCAGCCGAACCATCGCTTCGATATTAGTTTCTTTAGACGTGTTAATCTTCTTTCACATAGGAAATCGTTAACAGCTAAATTTAGCATCATTACTGCGGTAAAGCTTTCATGATATGAAACAAATTCACTATGCGTGTGTGCGTGTGTATGCGCGTGTGGGTGTATGTGCGCGTGTGTAAGTGTGTGTATATATGTATGCTTACATTATACAAAAAGGTAATGTCGCCGTGACTTGTATTAACAATGAATATGTCATGACCACAATGTATTACATGTCGTCTTTTATCATTTTTAGGAGCAGTAAGGGAAGCTGATAACATTACTGATAACCTATATCCCAAAATTAGTTGTCAAACAAGATAACCACGTAATTGAAATAACAGTTTAAAAAATACACACACACATACACACACAGTCTCTCTCTCTCCCCTCTCTCTCTCTCCCCTCTCTCTCTCTCTCCCTCTCCATCAAGTGCTTCAATGACATAGTTAGAAAAGCAACTTGTTAGATATTGTTAGAAATTATTTTAATGTTTGTTAAAAAACATATGTTAGAAGATCTGTAGTTACAACATATTTTTATTTATGTATATGTCTGCGTGTGTATGTGTGCGTGAGTGCTATTTTATTAGGTTAATTACTTCTCCTCTTTTAATGTAGTAGTTAAATCTTTCATTCTTTTGATATGTTTTTCCTAATTTAATTTGTATTTTTGTACTAAATGAAGTGTGTGGGAAGAATGAAAGATGGAGTGATAAAGGGCAGAATGTAAGACGGGCCTGCGTGCCCAATTCTTTACCCTTTAAAAATAAAGATTATTCATTCATTCATTCATTCATTCTCTCTCTCTCTCTCTCTCTCTCTCTCTCTCTCTTTCTCTCTTCTTAACCCTTTTGCTCTTTTGAAATAAAGATCAATCAATCAATCTCTCTCTTCCTGAATGTTTTAATGACTGTGTTACAGAGACCTACGTATATCAGGTATTGCGCTGGCGTTGACTGTGTTTAGGTATCTCATTCTGAAACTAATAACTTTGCTTGTCTTGTCTCCATACCCACGTACCTTCCTATGTTCAGGGCAGGCAAACATACGTCGTGATAAGACTGGCCAGTTTAATAATACTGCATTAATTGCTTTTCTTGTTAGAGAAGATGTAGACAAAGAATATTACAATGCCATAAAAATTGGAGGTTATGAAATACCATAACATATGTCTTAATGCGATGAAAACTAAACTGATGACACCTGACAAAACAAATAAGCCAGCTGAAATACTGGAAGAGGTGGAGAGTTTTGAATATCTTGTGTCCTTCTCTCTCTCTCTCTCTCTCTGAACCTTAAGTGCCCAGGGCACATGGGGCTTCCGCAAGGGTTTTCCACAAATGCCTGTCCTTCGCTTTTTTTCTGCTCTTGCCCAGGTGAGCCCTCTATTGCTCAACATCTTTTCTGTTGTTCTTCTCCATGTCTCTTTTGGTCTACCCTTACTTCTGCTCCCCTGTGGTGTCCATCTTAGTGCTATTTTTGGTAGTGAGTTGTCAGTCATTCGGAGCACATGTCCCAACCATCGCCAGCGTCTTTCCTCAATAATTGTTGTCAGTGGTTTCATCTGCATTTCTGCTAATAAGATGTTATTTCTTATGGTGTTTGGCCATAATATTTTTCTAATTCTTCGTAAACATTTAGTCTGGAAAGAATTCAACTTGTTTTCTATGGGTGGTGATTTTCCAGCATTCACTTCCATAGAGTAATACACTTAGAACATTACTCTTAAATATCCTGATTTTCATATTTATGCTTAGTTTTTTTTATTTCCATATATTCTGTAGCATTGCAAAAGCCTGGTTTGTTCTAGTAAGTCTGCTGTTGATGTCCTCTGTGCTGTCTCCATTTTCTACTACTCTTCTGCCAAGGTATACAAATTCGTTGACCTCCTCCACTAACTTGTTATCTACTCTGAGTATATTTCTGTTGTTCACATTTTGTTTCATTAACTTTTCTTTCCTACGTTTATCTTTAGTCCTATGTTGTTTGCATTCTGAGTTAGCTTGTTTATTTTATCTTGCATATCTTTGTGACTGCTTGATAATAGACAAATGTCGTCCGCAAAGTCAAGGTCCTCCAGCACTGTGTCAAGGGTCCATTGTAATCCTCTGCGTTTGTCTGATGTTGCCTCCTTCATTAACCAGTCTACTGCCAAGATAAATAATGTTGGTGATAGTACACATCCCTGTTTCACTCCTGTTTGTACCATAAAGCTGCTGGAGGTATGTTCTCCACAGATAACTTTGCACTGAAAACCCTCGTATAGGGCTTTGATTACATTAACTATTTTATGGGGGAGGCCATGCCATCTTAGGATTTTCCACAGTACATCTCTGTTGACACTGTCAAAATCTTGTGTCCTTACTAAGTAATAATGGAGATATAATGAGGGAAACTAAAAGGAAGACATCTATCGCTCTTCAGAAAGTAAAACAACTAAAGAAGCTGTAGAGAGGAACAGACAGAACTACAAAAATAAGATTTTTAAGGGCATGCATCTTTCCCATCGCAAAATATGCCTGTGAGACCTGGACACTTAACAAAACAGCTGAGAAATACACAAATGCCTTTAAATGCTTCAGAAGAGTTCTTCAAATATCATGGACACAAAAAAAAAGAACAAATATATCCATACTCATTCATTCATTCATTCATTTGCATGTCCCTTGCGGAACTTTGCCTCCCAAACAGCACTCCTGTAGGCCTCTCGGTTGTGAGCAAGATGGCATGCTGCTGTTGCATCCATTTCCAGATCGTCAACGATGTCTTGCAGCCATCTTCGTCTTGGTCTTCCTCTTTTTCTTTTTCCCATTATGTATCCTTCCAATACGGTCTTCTCTAAATTATCATGACGTTTAATGTGTCCAAAATATTTCAGTTTTCTCTCTTTAATCCTCTTCACTAGCCAACCTTCTTCAATATTAAGCTCTTGTAGTATAGATATATTTGTTCTTTTTTGTGTCCACGATATTTGGAGAACTCTTCTGTAGCATTTACATTCAAAGGCATTTATGTGTTTCTCAGCTGTTTTGTTAAGTGTACAGGTCTCACAGGCATATGTTGCTATGGGAAAGATGCATGCCCTTAAAAATCTTATTTTTGTGGTTCTGTCTGCTCCTCTCCACAGATTCTTTATTTGTTTTACTTTCTGAAGAGCGATAGATGTCCTCCTTTTAATTTCCCTCATTGTATCTCCATTATTAGTTAGTAGCGATCCAAGATATTCAAAACTCTCCACTTCTTCCAGTTTTTCCTCATAGATACATATTTCAGTTGCCTTGTTTGTTTTGTCAGTTGTCATCAATTTAGTTTTCTTTGCATTAAGATAGAGGTTCTGCTCTTCGCTGTTCTTGCGGACTGACATAATTAGTTTTTCCATTCCTTTTTGTGTTGTGGACAGCAATACTGTGTCATCAGCATATCTAATCTCTGGTATTTCATAACCTCCAACTGTTATGGCATCGTAATATTCTTTGTCTACATCTTCTCTAACATTCCTCATTATATTTTCAGTATACAAGTTAAATAAGTAGGGTGACAATATGCACCCCTGCCGGACCCCTTGTTTTATGTCAAACCAACTTGTTGTTTCACCATTTATTCTTATTGCTGCTTGTTGGTCTCGATACAGCAGTGATGTTAATTGTATCAAATGTGTTGGAAATCCCATTTTTTCCATTATTTCCCAAAGTTTCTGGTGTTGTACACAATCAAATGCCTTTGAGTAGTCTATAAAGGATAAATATAGATTCACATTAAACTCTCTGCATTTTTCTATTATTAATCTTAGATTGAATATATGATCTCTTGATCCTCTTCCTTGCCTGAAACCAGCTTGGACCATATTGACTTCTTCTTCTATTTTCTTTCGAAGTCTACCCATTATGATTTTTAACAGAATTTTACTGGCATGGCTAATCAGGGCAACAGTTCTGTAGTTGGTGTATAATTTCAGGTTACCCTTTTTTGGCAGTGGTATGAATACAGTTCTTTTCCATTCTTTTGGCCAAACACCTGAATGCCATATCTTTTTACATAGTGCATGATAGATTGTTGCACACTCCTTTCCTCCTGCTTTAATAAATTCGGCTGTTATCTCATCACATCCTGGTGATTTACTATTTTTCAGATTCTTTATTGCCCATAAACCTTCTTCCATTGTCGGTTCGGGTTCTTTCTCGTCCAATAATAATTCACACTGTTGATTTCTGCTTCCACAGTCGGTTGTTTCATACATTCTTTTGCAATATTCCTTCCATCTTTCTAGAATTTCCTCTGTCTCTGTCAGGGTATTCCCCATCTCATCACAAATTGCATTTAGCTTAGGTGTGACATTTCTCGTCAATGTCTTCATTTCTTTAAACATTTCACTATCTCTTCCACACTTCTGATGTTCTTCTATTCTTTCACAACAATCTTGTATGTATTGTTTTTTGTCTTTTCTTATGTTTCTTCGTACTTATTTTGTTAAAGTTTTATATTTATCTTTGTTGTTGTTTGTCACTTTCCATTGCGTCTTCATTTCTCTACATTGTTTTATCAGTTCTAGTGTACCTGCTGTGATCCATCTATTCTTTTGTATTTTCTTTACTGGAACCATGTCTTTAGCTGTTGTTACTAAGATATCTTTGGCCTGCATAGCCAATTCATCTGGTGTCATCTCCTCCTGTACAGCCATCAGGATTTCGAAACGGTTCTTCACTTCTATACCGTATTGCTCTGGTATATTTGTAAGGTCAAAGCGGAGTGGTCTTGATCCAGTAACTATCTTTTTTATCTTTATCTTCGTGTCTGCTACTAATAACTCATGGTCCGTGTCACAATCAGCACCTGGTAAAGTTTTTGCTGATGTTATGCTTGACCTCCACCTTCTCTGCACTAAAATGTAATCTATTTGATTCCTGGTTTTCCCATCAGGTGATGTCCATGTGTAAAGTCTTCTTGGATGTTGTTTAAAAAGTGTGTTAGCGATCATTAGCTCATTTTCCATGCAAAACGCCATTAGATTGTCACCTGCCTCATTTCTATGTCCTATGCTAAATTTCCCTACAACATGTCCTTCATCTTCTGCTCTTTCTGTACCAATTTTTGCATTAAAATCACTCATTATTAATACAGTATCATTTTTCCGTACCTGGTCTATTGTCGTTTGCAGTGTGTTATAAAAGTTTTCTATTTCCTCTTCTTCTGCTGCTGATGTAGGTGCATATATCTGGATGATTGTTACATTTCTAGGAATGCCCTTAAGTCTGATTGTTAGGATTCTATCACTTACTGGATTGTAGCCTAGTAATGCTTTTGATGTTGATTTGTCCAAATAAAAAGCCACTCCATTCTTTCCTCCTACTTCTCCGCCAGAATATATAAATATATTGTCATTAACGCTCTTAAAGTGTCCTGATCCTTTCCATCGATGTTCGCAGATTCCCAAAAGGTGTATCCCCGTTCTTTTCATCTCGTCACTTATTACTTGATATTTTCCCTCATACATACTTCTTACATTCCATGTTCCTACTCTTATTTTTCTTTTTAGTTTGATGCAAGGGTTTTCCTTGGTAACACCGTCAGGGTTTTGTCCGTCATCACAATTACTAGTACTGACCTCTGTCTCACACTCTTCCCCAGTGTTAAAATTAGATCTATCTGGCCTGGGGGATTCACCACCAGATCTTTTTCCTATCTGACTTTCCATGATTGCTGTTTGGGTTTCTTGGTATATTTCCAGAAGATAGTTTACCATTGCTTTCCTTCCGGGCAGTGACTGTACTAGTCAGTGATCGTAGCCATTGTCCCTACATTGAGATCATCTGCCTACCATCATAGAATGGTGACCATAACCAACATTATCTGTCAGCTACTCTCCCATTCCATCCACCACCTGCTCCCATGGCTTCACGTCACCCTGATCGGGGGGCTATACAGGTACTCCACCTTGCCCAAGGGTGTCCATACTACAAGAACTTAATATTGAAGAAGGCTGGCTAGTAAAGAAGATTAAACAGAGAAAACTTAAATATTTTGGACACATTAAACGTCATGATAATCTAGAGAAGACAATCTTGGAAGGGTACATAATGGGAAAAAAAGAAAGAGAGGAAGACCAAGGCGAAGACATCTGCAAGACATCGTTGATGATCTGCAAATGGATGCATCAGCAGCAGGCCATCTTGCTCACAACCGAGAGGCCTACAGGAGTGCTGTTAGGGAGGCAAATGACTGACTTACTGACCAGAACATTAACGGAGTGAAACAAGTCACTATGTTAATATGGCCAGCCGTTCTGTATTACATGGCACAGTCCTGTATTTTATGGATTTGTACCGAGAATTGTAATGCTTCCGTCGGTCGAAGGTAAATAACTGCACATTTGTATACTTGTCTGTGTCTTTGTTTATGCGTTACGTCCCTTCTTCATTTTTTTTTTAATCGGAGTTTTCTGGCTTAGTTGTTTTTTTTTCCCCGCCAGTCTGGCGCAATGAAGGGAGGGCCGTGGAGCTCCAGTCTGGCGCAATGAAGGGAGGGCCATGGAGCTCCAGTCTGGCGCAATGAAGGGAGCGCCGTGGAGCTCTAGTCTGGCACAATGAAGGGAGGACCGTGGAGCTCCAGTCTGGCGCAATGAAGGGAGGGCCATGGAGCTCCAGTCTGGCACAATGAAGGGAGGACCGTGGAGCTCCAGTCTGGCGCAATGAAGGGAGGACCGTGGAGCTCCAGTCTGGCGCAATGAAGGGAGGGTCGTGGAGCTCCAGTCTGGCGCAATGAAGGCAGGGCCGTGGAGCTCCAGTCTGGTGCAGTGAAGGAAGGTAGAGTAACAGTCTGGCGCAATGAAGGCAGGGCCATGGAGATGTCTTGGGGTTAGTTACTATATGGTACCCTATCCAGACACGGAAAGTAACACCTTATAGTGTTTTCCTTAATTATAGCTCTAATAAGGAAAGGCGTCGGGGCCCCTCAGTAGTCCAGCCCTCAGGAGTACTCCCCACTCACCAGGCCTGAGTGAAGACATCATTTTTGATGTGAAGTTTTTGTTTGAATCCATGAGTAAATCAAGCTGCTGGGTAGGCTCCATCATCGTGTGAACCGCATCAAGCCATGGTACACTCCATCATCACCGTGTGAACCCTATCAAGCCATAGTAGACTCCATCATCACCATGTGAACCCCATCAAGCCATGGTAGACTCCATCATCATCGTGTGAACCCCATCAAGCCATGGTAGACTCCATCATCGTCTGGACCGCATCAAGCCATGGTAGACTCCATCATCACCGTGTGAACCCCATCAAGCCATAGTAGACTCCATCATCACCATGTGAACCCCATCAAGCCATGGTAGACTCCATCATCACCGTGTGAACCCCATCAAGCTATGGTAGACTCCATCATCATCTGGATCGCATCAAGCCATGGTAGACTCCATCATCGTCTGGACCGCATCAAGCCATGGTAGACTCCATCATCACCGTGTGAACCCCATCAAGCCATAGTAGACTCCATCATCACCATGTGAACCCCATCAAGCCATGGTAGACTCCATCATCATCGTGTGAACCCCATCAAGCCATAGTAGACTCCATCATCACCATGTGAACCCCATCAAGCCATGGTAGACTCCATCATCATCTGGATCGCATCAAGCCATGGTAGACTCCACCTTGCCCAAGGGTGTCCATACTACAAAACTTAATATTGAAGAAGGCTGGCTAGTAAAGAAGATTAAACAGAGAAAACTTAAATATTTTGGACACATTAAACGTCATGATAATCTAGAGAAGACCATCTTGGAAGGGTACATAATGGGAAAAAAAAGAAAGAGAGGAAGACCAAGGCGAAGACATCTGCAAGACATCGTTGATGATCTGCAAATGGATGCATCAGCAGTAGGCCATCTTGCTCACAACCGAGAGGCCTACAGGAGTGCTGTTAGGGAGGCAAATGACTGACTTACTGACCAGAACATTAACGGAGTGAAACAAGTCACTATGTTAATATGGCCAGCCGTTCTGTATTGCATGGCACAGTCCCGTATTTTATGGATTTGTACCGAGAATTGTAATGCTTCCGTCGGTCGAAGGTAAATAACTGCACATTTGTATACTTGTCTGTGTCTTTGTTTATGCGTTACGTCCCTTCTTCATTTTTTTTTTAATCGGAGTTTTCTGGCTTAGTTGTTGTTGTTTTTTTTCCCGCCAGTCTGGCGCAATGAAGGGAGGGCCGTGGAGCTCCAGTCTGGAGCAATGAAGGGAGGTAGAGCTCTAGTCTGGCGCAATGAAGGGAGGTAGAGCTCTAGTCTGGAGCAATGAAGGGAGGTAGAGCTCTAGTCTGGAGCAATGAAGGGAGGTAGAGCTCTAGTCTGGAGCAATGAAGGGAGGTAGAGCTCCAGTCTGGAGCAATGAAGGGAGGTAGAGCTCTAGTCTGGCGCAATGAAGGGAGGGCCGTGGAGCTCCAGTCTGGCGCAATGAAGTGAGGGCCGTGGAGCTCCAGTCTGGAGCAATGAAGGGAGGTAGAGTTCTAGTCTGGCGCAATGAAGGGAGGTGGAGCTCCAGTCTGGCGCAATGAAGGGAGGTAGAGCTCCAGTCTGGTGCAATGAAGGGAGGTAGAGCTCCAGTCTGGCGCAATGAAGGGAGGTAGAGCTCCAGTCTGGCGCAATGAAGGGAGGTGGAGCTCCAGTCTGGCGCAATGAAGGGAGGTGGAGCTCCATTCTGGCGCAATGAAGGGAGATGGCGCTCCAGTCTGGCGCAATGAAGGCAGGGCCGTGGAGCTCCAGTCTGGTGCAGTGAAGGAAGGTAGAGTAACAGTCTGGCGCAATGAAGGCAGGGCCATGGAGATGTCTTGGGGTTAGTTACTATACGGTACCCTATCCAGACACGGAAAGTAAAACCTTATAGTGTTTTCCTTAATTATAGCTCTAATAAGGAAAGGCGTCGGGGCCCCTCAGTAGTCCAGCCCTCAGGAGTACTCCCCACTCACCAGGCCTGAGTGAAGACATCATTTTTGATGTGAAGTTTTTGTTTGAATCCATGAGTAAATCAAGCTGCTGGGTAGGCTCCATCATCGTGTGAACCGCATCAAGCCATGGTACACTCCATCATCACCGTGTGAACCCCATCAAGCCATAGTAGACTCCATCATCACCGTGTGAACCCCATCAAGCCATAGTAGACTCCATCATCATCATCGTGTGAACCCCATCAAGCCATAATAGACTCCATCATCATCGTGTGAACCCCATCAAGCCATAGTAGACTCCATTATCATCGTGTGAACCGCATCAAGCCATGGCCATTTAGCCTGAAAGGATTCAGAAAGCCTGTTTCTGGAAATATTAAGAAGACGTGGAGTCCGCCTGTGGCCAGTACCTGACCGCTCGCCCTGGTACATGCTCACACTAACGTACTGACTCGTCTTTGACTAGCTCGTCCTGGTACATGCTCACACTAACGTACTGACTCGTCTTTGACTAGCTCGCCCTGGTACATGCTCACACTAACGTACTGACTCGTCTTTGACTAGCTCGCCCTGGTACATGCTCACACTAACGTACTGACTCGTCTTTGATTAGCTCGCCCTGGTACATGCTCACACTAACGTACTGACTCGTCTTTGACTAGCTCGCCCTGGTACATGCTCACACTAACGTACTGACTCGTCTTTGACTAGCTCGCCCTGGTACATGCTCACACTAACGTACTGACTCGTCTTTGACTAGCTCGCCCTGGTACATGCTCACACTAACGTACTGACTCGTCTTTGACTAGCTCGCCCTGGGACATGCTCACACTAACGTACTGACTCGTCTTTGACTAGCTCGTCCTGGTACATGCTCACACTAACGTACTGACTCGTCTTTGACTAGCTCGTCCTGGTACATGCTCACACTAACGTACTGACTCGTCTTTGACTAGCTCGTCCTGGTACATGCTCACACTAACGTACTGACTCGTCTTTGACTAGCTCGCCCTGGTACATGCTCACACTAACGTACTGATTCGTCTTTGACTAGCTCGCCCTGGTACATGCTCACACTAACGTACTGACTCGTCTTTGACTAGCTCGCCCTGGGACATGCTCACACTAAAGTACTGACTCGTCTTTGACTAGCTCGCCCTAGTACATGCTCACACTGACGTACTGACTCGTCTTTGACTAGCTCGCCCAGGTAAAAGAATGGACGTTATCACATGAACCCTGTATATCGCTTTACTTAGGTAAGCAGAAAGATGAATCGTCCCTGTCAGCTCACGCACTCACTTAAAAAAAAAACGCACACAGCTCTCACAAGTTACCACTAGACGCAGTACACTAGAATCTAACCCGCTCCAGCCATCCGAACGACTGCGAGGCAGCTGAGAACTGCAGTTAACCCATTGGCTTTGTTCTCCTGGGAAAACTCACCATTACTCTCTCACCTATCCCAAGCTCGTCGGCCAAGATTCGCGAAGGAAAAAAAAAGGTGGAATTTAGTTTGTTCTAGATTTTTCTAGCTCAGTTTACGTGAAGTGCCAGCAGTAGCTCAGTATCGAATGTAGGAGTGCTGTAGCAGTCTGTCCACGTTCATTCATAAATTCACTTGCGCAATACTTCTGCTACACCACAGCTATCACTGAGGGGAACTTGTGTCGTTTTAAGCTGTGACATACATAAGGTAAGATAGTTATTTAACGCTTGCTCGGTATATCACAGGTAAAGCATATTTCACATTTCAATCTTGCTTCAATGATTTCTTAGATTATATTTCACATTCCAGTCTTGCTTCAAAGATTTCTTAGATTATATTTCACATTCCAGTCTTGTTTCAAAGATTTCTTAGATTATATTTCACATTCCAGTCTTGCTTCAATGATTTCTTAGATTATATTTCACATTCCAGTCTTGCTTCAATGATTTCTTAGATTATATTTCACATTCCAGTCTTGCTTCAAAGATTTCTTAGATTATATTTCACATTCCAGTCTTGCTTCAATGATTTCTTAGATTATATTTCACATTCCAGTCTTGTTTCAAAGATTTCTTAGATTATATTTCACATTCCAGTCCCGCAATACATAAATGCTGGGACATAAGAAGACATACATGTTAAAGAAAAGATGACAGAATGGAATTCCATTGTCCGTGACCTGGTGAGAACTAGAGAACCGTCATCACTGTAACGGCTATTTCATTTAAACGGTGGTTTTCAAACTAGGCATTATTACCCCCTCCTTCTCCACCCCACCCCCACCTCCTCAGAAGCCGTAGGTGATACATATCACCATAAAGTGATGGTGAGAGAAAAGAGAAATGGTAGGCGGGGTATGAATTAACAAAACAAAGACGTTTTCAGAGTTCTAAAGATGTTGTTCTGGGGGGCAAGGGTGTGACAGCCAGAAACAGGTTGAGAACCTTTGTGAAAATCAAAAGGAAGCTGAAATGTAAATGAAACAATCTTCAGACATGAAATTGCTTCCAGCAGTGATACGCTCTGTTCTGGAATTACTTTGCTGGCAGTGAGTAGGAACATAGATACCGTCACTTCTGCATATTCCAGTTAGCAAAGGACAAAGAGTTTAGACAAAGATCATGAGAAACTGCCCCAGAACCAACAGACGTTGAGCAGTCAAAGTTTGCTGCTAGTGAGACAACATCAAGCAAAGAGAAATGATTACTTGGTGTGTCGGCATCATCACTGCCCATCACTCCCTCGCTCCCTTGGGGGTACACGCTCACACTAACGTACTGACTCGTCTTTGACTAGCTCGCCCTGGTACATGCTCACACTAACGTACTGACTCGTCTTTGACTAGCTCGCCCAGGTAAAAGAATGGACGTTATCACATGAACCCTGTATATCGCTTTACTTAGGTAAGCAGAAAGATGAATCGTCCCTGTCAGCTCACGCACTCACTTAAAAAAAACGCACACAGCTCTCACAAGTTACCACTAGACGCAGTACACTAGAATCTAACCCGCTCCAGCCATCCGAACGACTGCGAGGCAGCTGAGAACTGCAGTTAACCCATTGGCTTTGTTCTCCTGGGAAAACTCACCATTACTCTCTCACCTATCCCAAGCTCGTCGGCCAAGATTCGCGAAGGAAAAAAAAAAGGTGGAATTTAGTTTGTTCTAGATTTTTCTAGCTCAGTTTACGTGAAGTGCCAGCAGTAGCTCAGTATCGAATGTAGGAGCGCTGTAGCAGTCTGTCCACGTTCATTCATAAATTCACTTGCGCAATACTTCTGCTACACCACAGCTATCACTGAGGGGAACTTGTGTCGTTTTAAGCTGTGACATACATAAGGTAAGATAGTTATTTAACGCTTGCTCGGTATATCACAGGTAAAGCATATTTCACATTTCAATCTTGCTTCAATGATTTCTTAGATTATATTTCACATTCCAGTCTTGCTTCAAAGATTTCTTAGATTATATTTCACATTCCAGTCTTGTTTCAAAGATTTCTTAGATTATATTTCACATTCCAGTCTTGCTTCAATGATTTCTTAGATTATATTTCACATTCCAGTCTTGCTTCAATGATTTCTTAGATTATATTTCACATTCCAGTCTTGCTTCAAAGATTTCTTAGATTATATTTCACATTCCAGTCTTGCTTCAATGATTTCTTAGATTATATTTCACATTCCAGTCTTGTTTCAAAGATTTCTTAGATTATATTTCACATTCCAGTCCCGCAATACATAAATGCTGGGACATAAGAAGACATACATGTTAAAGAAAAGATGACAGAATGGAATTCCATTGTCCGTGACCTGGTGAGAACTAGAGAACCGTCATCACTGTAACGGCTATTTCATTTAAACGGTGGTTTTCAAACTAGGCATTATTACCCCCTCCTTCTCCACCCCACCCCCACCTCCTCAGAAGCCGTAGGTGATACATATCACCATAAAGTGATGGTGAGAGAAAAGAGAAATTGTAGGCGGGGTATGAATTAACAAAACAAAGACGTTTTCAGAGTTCTAAAGATGTTGTTCTGGGGGGCAAGGTTGTGACAGCCAGAAACAGGTTGAGAATCTTTGTGAAAATCAAAAGGAAGCTGAAATGTAAATGAAACAATCTTCAGACATGAAATTGCTTCCAGCAGTGATACGCTCTGTTCTGGAATTACTTTGCTGGCAGTGAGTAGGAACATAGATACCGTCACTTCTGCATATTCCAGTTAGCAAAGGACAAAGAGTTTAGACAAAGATCATGAGAAACTGCCCCAGAACCAACAGACGTTGAGCAGTCAAAGTTTGCTGCTAGTGAGACAAGATCAAGCAAAGAGAAATGATTACTTGGTGTGTCGGCATCATCACTGCCCATCACTCCCTCACTCCCTTGGGGGTACACGCCACGGATAAAGTCTCTCCAGCCATCCCTGGTCTTGGATTTGTTCTCTACTTCCCTCCATGTGTATCCCTGGTCTCTGAGCACTTTCGTAACCTCCCTTCTTCAAGTAGTTCTAGGCCTTCCTTGACTTTCATTTCCCTGGGGCTCCATACCAGTGCCCGCCTTGCTATGCTGGTGTCTGGTTTCCTCTATATGTGGTCAATCTAAGTCCAGTTTGTGGACATGATTTGTAGGTTCATAGGCTCTTGTCCTGCTCTTTCCTAAATTTCCTCAGTCTTGGACTTTCCTGCCACTGGGTCGATGTAAGGACCCAGTTTATTTTCCTGCCACTGGGTAGATGTAAGGGTCCAGTTTATTTTCCTGCCACTGGGTCGATGTAAGGGTCCAGTTTATTTTCCTGCCACTGGGTCGATGTAAGGACCCAGTTTATTTTCCTGCCACTGGGTCGATGTAAAGACATGGTTTATTTTCGTGCCACTGGATCGGTGTAAGGACCCAGGTTAATTTCCTGCCACTGGATCGATGTAAGGACCCAGGGTAATTTCCTGCCACTGGGTCGATGTAAGGACCCATGTTAATTTCCTGCCACTGGGTCGATGTAAAGACATGGTTTATTTTCGTGCCACTGGATCGATGTAAGGACCCAGGTTAATTTCCTGCAACTGGGTCGATGTAAAGACCCAGGTTAATTTCCTGCCATTGAGTCGATGTAAGGACCCAGGTTATTTTTCTGCCATAGAGTCGATGTAAGGACCTAGTTTATTTTCGTGCCACTGGATCGATGTAAGGACCCAGGTTAATTTCCTGCCACTGAGTCGATGTAAGGACCCAGGGTAATTTCCTGCCACTGGGTCGATGTAAGGACCCAGGTTAATTTCCTGCCACTGGATCGATGTAAGGACCCAGGTTAATTTCCTGCCACTGGGTCGATGTAAGGACACAGGTTAATTTCCTGCCACTGGGTCGATGTAAGGACCCAGGTTATTTTTCTGCCATTGAGTCGATGTAAGGACCTAGTTTATTTTCGTGCCACTTTATCGATGTAAGGACCCAGGTTAATTTCCTGCCACTGAGTCGATGTAAGGACCCAGGGTAATTTCCTGCCACTGGGTCGATGTAAGGACCCAGGGTAATTTCCTGCCACTGGATCGATGTAAGGACCCAGGTTAATTTCCTGCCACTGGGTCGATGTAAGGACACAGGTTAATTTCCTGCCACTGGGTCGATGTAAGGACCCAGGTTATTTTTCTGCCATTGAGTCGATGTAAGGACCTAGTTTATTTTCGTGCCACTGGGTCGATGTAAGGACCCAGGTTAA
The DNA here is from genome assembly GCA_009760885.1 of Achatina immaculata. Taxonomy (NCBI): domain Eukaryota; kingdom Metazoa; phylum Mollusca; class Gastropoda; order Stylommatophora; family Achatinidae; genus Lissachatina; species Lissachatina immaculata. The sequence goes on from CM019695.1 coordinate 36,756,697, forward strand.
TTTCCTGCCCCTTGTTATTAATAATAACCAACCAGTTTGCAGTGTCCCCCCCCTCCCCCCTCCATTTTTTCCTTCATCAGTTTCATTTGTTTAACGATTATAACCTACCAGGTTTTGGAATTTATAAATAGACTAAAAAAAAATAAAGGAACAACTAAAAAATAATGTAATAACTTCTTTCATTAACAGAGCATGTATAAATAAAGCTCTTGCTGCTGACAAAAATAGTCTAATTAATTCTTATTGCAATTTTATTGCAGTGACTTTGTGTGTAAGTAAATATATTTACTCATATATGGATACATAAAAGAAACTTGTGTCATTAAATTAAAGATTGCTGTTTGCGCTGTTAAATTTTAAATTAACCTTTTTTTTTTGGCTTGTGATTACATCTATTCTGATCTTCGATGTTCTTTGTTTGCTTTCTGTCTCATAAATCTGTTATACATGACTGATTTGTCGTTACAGTTCATGATTATGTCACTCAAATATTGCATATATGGTCAGCTTTGAGAGACGTCAGTCAACACAGTAGTGTTTGAAAGAGAGTTTTTATTTCCTATATCTAATACTTAATAATGTTCTCTTCAGAGTTTCACGCGGTCTGCCCCTTTTTCTTCGGCCTGTTGTGTTCCACTTGATAGCTTGTTTTGGGATTCTCTGATCATTTCTTCTCATCACGTGGCCAACATATGTCCATATGAGGCATAAAATCCTTTGTTGAGGTTGAAAGACTCGCCGAAGACAGGAAAAATTGGCGAACTACTTTGCGAGCCCTATGTGACGTCTAACGGCACGGGAAGGATATAAGATATATATAAGATATCTAATACACTGGTTTTAACTCCTTCTTGCAGATTTTGACACCCCTTCCAAACTTTCAAAATGGCATCGTCCCAGATGGCGTCAGCAACGTCCTACAAGAACCCAAAGTTGATCTCAATACCGGACGTGGAGATCGATAAGAATGGGAAGTTCAAGTACATCTTAATCAAAGTTCACGACCCGGATATGGATAGAGAATTTAAGCACATAGTTCGGGGCACATCTAAAGCTGCCTTCCACGGTAAGGATCTTTACTTTTGTCGTGTTTAAGATATCACAACACATTAAAGATATACAGAAATACTCAGATGTTTAAGATATCACAACACATTAAAGATATACAGAAATACTCAGATGTTTAAGATATCACAACACATTAAAGATATACAGAAATACTCAGATGTTTAAGATATCACAACACATTAAAGATATACAGAAATACTCAGATGTTTAAGATATCACAACACATTAAAGATATACAGAAATACTCAAATGTTTAAGATATCACAACACATTAAAGATATACAGAAATACTCAGATGTTTAAGATATCACAACACATTAAAGATATACAGAAATACTCAGATGTTTGAGATATCACAACACATTAAAGATATACAGAAATACTCAGATGTTTAAGATATCACAACACATTAAAGATATACAGAAATACTCAGATGTTTAAGATGTCACAACATATCAAAGATATACAGAAATACTCAGATGTTTAAGATATCACAACACATTAAAGATATACAAAAATACTCAGATGTTTAAGATGTCACAACATATCAAAGATATACAGAAATACTCAGATGTTCAAGATGTCACAACATATCAAAGATATACAGAAATACTCAGATGTTTAAGATGTCACAACATATCAAAGATATACAGAAATACTCAGACGTTTAGGAAGTCTAAAGTTATACATAAACAGAAATATTCAGACGTTTAGGAAGCCTAAAGTTATACATAAACAGAAATACTCAGACGTTTAAGATAGCAGAAACTAACAGATAAATAACAGGGTACAGCTTCAAAATTCTTTTAAAACAGAGGTTTCAAAAAAAAAAAAAAGGGAAGAATTATGGGTTATCTTTGAAAGAGAAGCACATATCGAAAGAACTGTCTACGCGACAGAACAGAGCAGAGCACTAAAACAGGGAAAATCTAAGGTAATATAAAGATACACGAGACAAAGCTAAAGACGTACTGATAGGGCCAGCAACTGAGGATGGCATAGAACTCCAGTCAGCCAGAGACAGGGAAACTGGGAGATACGTCCAGATAAGAGATATAGGTAACAGACCATGTCATGTACAGCAGATCGTTAATGAGACATTTCCGAAATGTAGATCAAGAAACTGTTTATTTTGTGCACACCTGGATTCTACCTACAAGATGACTAAAATATAAGTTTAATCCAGTCACGTGAGAGATAAGAGAAATTAGACTGCAATCAAACTGACTCTAGTAATGAAGGGAGGCGGAGGTGGATGGTTCAGTTTTACAAAAAAAAAAGATAGAAAGAGCAATGAAAGTGACCAGACACTTTCTTAGATTTTTTTAAACAAAAACAACACAACAGACAAAAGAAAGATGGCCACAAAAAGCTGTCTATATTTTCATTTATTTTTCGCGATTTTATCTGTTGTGTTGTTTTTGTATGTGATCCTAGAAAAAAGGCTTTTGCCGAAATATTGGATTGTTTAAGTTCTTCATTTGCCTATGCTGATCTTGCTGCCTGCCATTCTTGTTTCTTCCCATTTTCCTCGCTCTTTCTATCTGTTTTGTAATTCTGTCATGCCATGGTGTCCATGTTTTCCTTGACTGTCTGCACACTAGAGTTTTGGCCGCCTATCCCTTTCTGGCCTGAGAATAGCCGTGGAAACCTTTCTGTCTTGAGAATAGCCGCGGATCCCTTTCTGGCCTGAGAATAGCCGTGGAAACCTTTCTGTCTTGAGAATAGCCGCGGATCCCTTTCTGGCCTGAGAATAGCCGTGGAAACCTTTCTGGCCTGAGAACACCCGTGGGCTCATTAAAAATGAAGCAATAGCCAGAACCCAGATAATGAAACAATTTTCTTTTTAATCCAGCAAATCCATTTGCTGGCCGTGGAACTCCAGAAATCTTTCCATGGGCCCCAGGTTTAAAACCACTACACTAGAGGGTCACGTGATCAGGATCACGCTTTTTGCATTGTTTTCCCTGGCTCCAGTAATACCAGGTACCGGTTTCTACACCAGGACGCACCCGGTCAGATTCGAACCACGGAAATTCACAACCAGAAACGAATGCACTAACAAGCACAGACTCGGGCGCATGAAACTAGAAATATTGTGACAGCTGACATGAGACAGTTCTGTCACATACAGCGTTTGGCCAGGGTAGAATATCATTTGTAGTGTGTTTGGTAGTATTGCTAAGCTGTCAGCAGATCTCTCTCTCTCTAGTTATATATATATATCGTTGATTGTGTCTGTTCGTAGCACTGTGTGTGAAGAAGTTTGTTGTGTGTACTGTGCACAAGTATTCAGCTTTCATCATTAACTCTTTCACTAATATTTTACATCTTTCCCGTGCCGTTGAACGTTATATGGGCTCGCATGGTAGTTCGCCAAGTTTTCCTGTTTTCAGCCAGTTTTTCAACCTCATCAGGGGATTTTATGGCTACTAATTTGGCCTCTCTTAACAATGCCCTCTTTAGAGTTTCACGTGGTTGATCTATTTTTTTTTTCACTTATATCAACCATTTAAATGGCTTGATAAAAATTACAAAACAATATCATTTGTTATATCTCTCTTTTATTTCTCTTTATTTCGGTGATCAATATTTTTTAACTCCTTGAAGAACTACACGTATGCTTCTGGTCATTTCATGGGTAAAAAAAAAATATGTGGTTGAATTTATTATAAATTTGTGGGCGTCAATGTTTTGTTTGATAATGAAACAGTTGTAAGCAGAAATGGTACTTGAAATCATGGTAGTAGGCTAGTTCTGAGTTACTGCCAGCTGGTACTGTTTGTGATGTTATTGCAAGAGGTGATAAATTTGTTTACTTGAAGATTTGAATGAAGAGTTATCATCGATGGCACAAATCTGAAACAACTTGACAGATTCAAGTACTTAGGAACGATTATAACATCTGATAGGAAATGTCACAATGAAATAAAAAAGCAGACATGCTCAGGCCATGTCAGCATTCCAGAAAATGAGACACATCTTGTGCAACAGATCCATATCAATGGAAACAAGATTCCGAGTACTTAAATGTTACATCAAGCCAATTCTATTTTATGGGTGTGAAGCATGGTCTATGAATAAGAGAGTACCAATGAAAACCAATGAAGAAGTCTTAAGAGAGGCTGGAGTTAAAACGTCATTTTATAGCAAAGATTAGAGGCAGACAGGTGAGATTTGTAGGACATTGCCTGAGAAGAGGAAAATTGGAACACATTATGGGAAGTGGAAAAATTGAGGGAAGAAGAGATAGAGAGATAAGTTAGTGGATGGGTTGTCAGTGTGGCTAGGAACAAAGTCACCGGCGGATCTCATAATCAAGTCTAAAGACAGGGAATTGTGGAGAGAATTGATCGCTTACGCCACGCAGCACGGCATTTAGAGAGAGAAATGATCGTCTACGTCACACGGCGCCTCACTTAGAGAAATGATCGTCTACGTCACACGGCACCTCACTTAGAGAAATGATCGCCTACGTCACGTGGCACCTCACTTAGAGAAATGATCGCCGACGTCACGTGGCACCTCATTTAGAGAAATGATCGTGTACGTCACACGGCACCTCACTTAGAGAAATGATCATCTACGTCACGTGGCACGGCACTCAGAGAGAGAAATGATCGTCTAAGTCACACGGCACCTCACTTAGAGAAATGATCGTCTACGTCACACGGCACCTCACTTAGAGAAATGATCGTCTACGTCACACGGCACCTCACTTAGAGAAATGATCGCCTACGTCACGTGGCAGGGCACCTCACTTAGAGAAATGATCGCCTACGCCACGTGGCATGGCACTTAGAGAGAGAAATGATCGTCTACGCCACGCGGCACGGCACTTAGAGAGAGTAATTATCGCCTACGTCACGGGGCACGGCACTTAGAGTAATTATCGTCTACGCTACGGGGCACGGCACTTAGTGAGAGTAATTATCGTCTACGCCACGCGGCACGGCACTTAGAGAGAGTAATTATCGTCTACGCCACGCGGCACGGCACTTACAGAGAGTAATTATCGTCTACGCCACGCGGCACGGCACTTAGAGAGAGTAATTATCGTCTACGCCACGCGGCACGGCACTTAGATGGAAGATTTTAACTTGTGTCCATGTACACCAGGAGGTCATATGTCTTAGAGGTCAAAGGTCTTCAAGGCTTGAGACAAGGATTTGACTCGTTAAAGTCAATTCAGCTATGCCGAAGAAATGGGTTTGCCTCAAAACTTTGGGAGAAAAGGGGGGGTGGGGTGTTTATAGAGAAATCACGTATTATGACATGATAGAAGCAGATGATGGTGAGATTTATAATGAAGAAGAAGAAGAATACATTATTATTATTATTATTGTTAGTAGTAGTAGTAGCAGTAGTAGTAGTAGTAGCAGTAGTGGTAGTAGTAGTAGTAGTAGTAGTAGTAGTAGTAGTAGTAGTAGACAAATTAGTTTGCAGAAATTTAAAGCAATAAACTTTGCAGGAAATTCGGTCAGCCCTGCTTAAGTTGTTACGCGTTCTTCAGAAAGCACAATGGCGAAATTGTGCTCTGTTTTTTGGCACTCAATGCTTGTCTCCTGGACTAGACAATCAGAAAGCGCGGCTCGACAGATTAACTGATAAACAAATGGGAAGATTGGATTAGCGGGCGTACAAGGATGGAAGCTTGTTTTTATCTGAGAGAAGTTTTGGGTTCACGCTGACAGAAGTTTGATATGTGAAAGGCAAGAATGCCATTGCTTGTCAGGTGTAGGTTTCTGTGATATCTAGATCTCTGATGAGCTGCTTGATTGTTCGAGAGAAAGTGTTGATGCTAATCGTCACATCAACCTGGCTGGGAAGCTGAGAAATGGAGTCTGGTCTTCTACGCTGGCATCTCTTTAACCTGGTGTTGATTTGCTTTGTTCTCAGCGCTTTTGTTGTCATTATCATCGCTTTCTGGCTTGTTTTCCTTATTGCAGCCCTGTCTTAGTGCTGTTTCCTGGATCCTCTCTATTACCCAACCTCTGGTATTCGCTATTTAACTAACCGACTAGAAACAGTGCGGTAAAGAATGTTCTGGTGAAACAGGAAACAGGTGTTCTCTTGTTGAGTTTCAGAAACAGTTGTTGGTTTACCAGAATAGTAACCTGTTTCTTAAATAATATCCGATGTTTCTTGTCTTCTCGTGTCACTGATAAACTCTGTTGTGCTCTTATTTTATTTGCAAAGTCTATTTTACTCTCTTGTCATTAATAGTCTATTTTGCTCTCGTGTCATTAATAAAGTCTATTTTGTTCTTGTGTTACTGGAAAAGTTTACTTTCGCTTTTTCATTCAAATTTTGGCGCGGCTTCAGTGTCCAACAATGGGGTTTTCCACAAAAGCGCAGCGGAAACTGCTTCAAGCCAGCTAGTCAGCTGTGCAACCATTGGAAGTAACCTGCCAGAAAATGACGGGAGGAGAAATGAAAATGTGATTTCTGGTCAACATGATCATATTTAGCGTGTGGCTAAGTAAGTAAACTTGTACAGATAAGCTTCTGTAATGTCGGCTGCCGAGCTTCTTGTAAAAAAATATTATTTTTATGTTGAAAACTATTCTGTAAAAATGATAAGTATGCTGCCAAATGGAAAGTTCATACCATGATTTACTGATAGAACTGGATGTGTTGTTTTTTATTGATTTATTTTATTGATTTGTTTATTTTTGATAATGGTCTACCCGCAGATTTTGCGCATCATTTTGTTTTCATACTATCCTTCTGTCTGTCTGTCTGTCTCTCTCTGTCTCTCTCTCTCTCTCTCTCTCTCTCTCTCTCTCTCTCTGTGTGTGTGTCTCTCTTAGAAACTGATAAACTCACCAAATACATCACTACAGCTCTGTGCTGGAACTTCACAAGTAGAAGATGTCTGATATTATGAAACGTTAGGTCTTACCATTGATCAACACCTAACTTGGAATTCACGTGTACACGGTCTATCAAAAGACACTGTACCGCAAGACACAATCGCGACATGAGGCTGAAAACCAATCCTCCCTAAAGTTAGAAGTCTGTCGCGACTTAAAGTTGGAAATCAATAGCGACCTAAATGTGGAAACCAATCGCGGTCTAAAGTTGGAAGCCAAAGGGCTAAATAAACTGTTAACTTTGTAGAGAATCTTGAGAAATACGATGCTCGGTGCACTTTTTCTCAGTTATACCGTGAGATGGTCAAATGTTTGTCAATAGCGCCATGAGATGGTCAAATGTTTGTCAATAGCGCCATGAGATGGTCAAATGTTTGTCAATAGCGCCATGAGATGGTCAAATGTTTGTCAATAGCGCCATGAGATGGTCATGTGTTCGTTAGTAACACCAAGAGATTGGCAAGTGTTTGTCAATATACGCCATGAGATTTTAGGAATTTGCAAGCAAGACCTTTAGGTGGTCAAGTAACATGTCAATATACACCACGAGATTTTAAGAGTTTGTAAGTAACACCTTTAGGTGGTCAAGTAACATGTCAATATACACCACGAGATTTTAAGAGTTTGTAAGTAACACCTTTAGGTGGTCAAGTAACATGTCAATATACACCACGAGATTTTAGTAATTTGTCATTAACACCTTTAGGTGGTGAAGTAACATGTCAATATACACCATAAAATGATCGAGTGTTTGTCAAAGAAGCGATTAGGAAGGAGAAATATGTTTGAGAGGGGAAGAAAGTCAGAATATGATATCTAGAATAAAGAACCATCTCTATAAGAACTGGTTTAAAGCAAAGTGATACATTATATCCATTACTGTTCAACCTAGTACTAGAAAAGATCATCAGAAAAGCGAAAGAATAAAGCGGTACAGAAGAGCAAGCTGAAATACTGTACTAGGATACGCTGATGACATCGACTTGGTGGGGGAAACTATGCAAGAAGTCATCAATACCTGCATACACCTGAGAGATGTAGCACTAAAAGCGGGCTTGACCATTAACCAAGATAAGACAGAGTATATGAAGATATCAAGAGACCAGAAGCAGAATGATCCAGATTATATAAATGTTGGAGAGATAATTATTATGAAACCATAAACATACAAATATCAAGGCACAACCTTCAACAGAAGCAACACAGTAAGCGAGGAAATTAAAATCAGAGTACAGATAGGAAATAAAATATACTTTGACTTATAACACCTGTAACTCCAAAATCCTATCCCAAACACCAAAATAACAATCTACAAAACTATAAGATCAGCCATCTTTCTCAGAAACGTAGAGTACAACAAAGAAAGATGAACAACAATTGCAGATATTTGAGAACAAGATCCTAAGAAGAATCTTTGGGCTGATAAAGGATACCAACAGTGGAGAATGGAGAGCTAGAAAGAACACTGAACTGAACAGCTTATTGAAATCCCAATGAATTATAAATGTCTTGAAACTGAAGAGACTACGCTGGCTGGGGCATGTAGAAAGAATAGACGAGAACAGACAAATGAAAATGATGTATGCACAAGAGATGAGGGAAACAAGATCAAGGGGTAGACTAAGACAGAGATAGAAAGACAACATAGAAGAGGATATAAAAGAAATTAGCGTCACCAACTGGACAGAGAAGAGTAAAAATAGAGAGGAATGGAGGTGAACTTTATCTTCAGTAGTGAACCTTAATGGCTCGGAAAGCTGAAGAAAAAGAAGAAGAAGTAGTAGTAGTAGTAGTAGTAGTAGTAGTAGTAGTAGTAGTAGTAGTAGTAGTAGTAGTAGTAGTAGTAGTAGTAGAAGAAGAAGAAGAAGAAGAAGAAGAAGAGGAGGAGGAGGAAGAAGAAGAGGGTGAGATAGATAAATAAAGAGATGGAGAGAGAAAGAGCGGGAGAGAAAGAGAGAGAAGAAGAGACTGACTGATTTTGATTGATTGTACTTTATTTCCAAAATGTGAAGAACTGGGCACGTAGGCTCATCTGACACCCTAGTCATCATCATACAACTTTCACTCTAGTCTAGACATTCCATCTTTCATCATACAACTTTCACTATAGTCTAGACATTCCATCTTTCATCATACAACTTTCACTATAGTCTAGACATTCCATCTTTCATCATACAACTTTCACTATAGTCTAGACATTCCATCTTTCATCATACAACTTTCACTATAGTCTAGACATTCCATCTTTCATCATACAACTTTCACTATAGTCTAGACATTCCATCTTTCATCATACAACTTTCACTATAGTCTAGACATCCCATCTTTCATCATACAACTTTCACTATAGTCTAGACATTCCATCTTTCATCATACAACTTTCACTATAGTCTAGACATTCCATCTTTCATCATACAACTTTCACTATAAAATGTATAAACTAGGGGAAAAACGTAGGAAGAGCTTTATTACTTATCGAGTACACAGTTGTGTTAAAAAAATGGAAGTCAAATTATGGGAAACCTACACTGGCAAACTTCCAGAATCTATAAAAGGTACATCGATGATGGCATTGGAGTCACCAGTATGCCATAGGACGATCTAAAAAAATAAGAATTATTGAATATTGAATTCGCCAACTCACTTAATCATCATCATCATCATCATCATCATCATGTGCCGTGCCGACTGGCGTTGGCTATTATGGTTCTCCAGAGTACACGATCCTTCATGCAGGCCATCAGCTCAGTTGGTGATCTCCTCTTACATCATCTTGTCAGACTGTCCAGTATCATTTCTCCTGGTCTTCCTCTTGATCTTCTTCCTTCTATTTTTCCTGTTGTTATAATATTTTCAATGCCCCCTCTTCTTATTGCATGTCCTATGTAAGTACATTGTCTCTCTCTTATCTTTTTGACAAGGTTTTTTGTCTTTCCAGCTCTTCTCATACATTCTTCATTAGTTATTTTTGCTGTCCAGGGGATTCGCAACATTCTTCTAATAAACCACATTTCTGCTGCTTCCAATGATTTTTGTGCAGACTTGCCTATTGTCCATGATTCACTTTCATATAACAAGATAGGTTCAATATAGCATTTTAGGACTCGTTTTCTAACAATCACTGATAAGGATGTGTTGGCTAATATGTTTCTCATTCTCTGAAATGCAGTCTTTGCTTGGCTTATTCTGTTCCTAATTTCTGTTCCTCATTTCCCATCTGAAGTTATTACTGCTCCAAGGTATTTGAATTTCTGCACCTGCTTTAGAATAGTTCCGTTTAATTTAATACTGCATTTTGGTGGATTCTGTTTCTTAGATATAACCATAGTCTCTGTCTTTTTGATGTTCAAAGTAAGGCCTTTCTGTTCACTTTCTTTGGCGACTTTATCCAAGAGATTTTGCAGGTCTTGTTGGTTCATATAAATAAAGAGGATTAAAGAGAGAAAACTTAAATATTTTGGACACATTAAACGTCATGATAATCTAGAGAAAACCGTCTTGGAAGGATACATAATGGAAAAAAGAAAGAGAGGAAGACCAAGGCGAAGATGGCTGCAAGACATCGTTGATGATCTGCAAATGGATGCATCAGCAGCAGGCCATCTTGCTCACAACCAAGAGGCCTACAGGAGTGCTGTTAGGAAGGCAAAGTTCCACTAGGGACATGCAAATGAATGAAAGGTGATTCTCAGCTATCAGTACTGTGTCGTCAGCATACCGAAGGCTGTTAATATTGTATCCTCCAATTTTTATGCCTGGTTCTGTGATGATTGTTCTTAGAATATTCTTGTTGCACAGAGAAAAAAGGTCTGGATATAGTACACATCCTTGTCGCACCCCTTGTTTTATAGGTTGATGTTTTCCTGTTCTATTTTCAGCTCGAATTGCTGCTTCTTGCTGCCAGTATAGAAGTTTTACAATCCTCAGATCTTTGCGTCTATATTGATGTCTTCAAGCATTTTAATAATTTCATTATGCTTCGCCTTATTGAATGCCTTGGTGTAATCAATGAAGCATAAGTAGAGATCTTTCTGTACTTCTAAAGCTCTTTCTGTTAGTGTTCGTAAAGCATAAATGCCATTGTGTTTTCCCTTTCCTTCAACAAATCCAAACTGTTCACCTGCTACTTCCATTTTATATTTTCCCTTGTTCTTCTCATAATGATTCTCAGAAGTAGTTTCGTTATGTGACATGAGAGGCTGATAGTCCGGTGGTCATCACATTCCTTTGCACCTGGTTTCTTTGGTAGTGCTATAAACGTGGATTTAAGCAAGTCACTGGGCATATAATCACTGTTGTAAATGTCATTCAATAACTTGGTTATTATTTTTATTCCTATCTCATCTAACGCCTCTATTTCTTCTATTGTTATATTATCAGGCCTAGTCGCTTTTCCTTTCTTCATGTGTTTGATGGCATCTATGATTTCATCTTCAAGTATTGGTGGTCCCTCACAGTTTTCAGTATCTGGTGTTAATTCTGGTCTTTCTCCTCCATATAGCTCACCGACATGCTCTGTCCACCTGTCCACAATGTCTTCTTTTCCCATTAATATTTTATCTTCTTTTGATTTCAGGCATCCTGTGTTATATTTTATTTTCCTGCCTGTGAGTTCCCTAATTCGTTTGTGCATGTTTTTGCTGAACTCACTTAATAAGAACATAAAATTCACTTATGAAATTTCTAACAAGTCTGGCAACTTTTTGGTCATCAAAATATCTATTGCCACAGAAAGGCTTGTCACCTCTGTATTTTACAAGCCCACTGACAGCCACACCTATTTACTTTACACCTCCTCCCATCCTGAAGCCTGTAAGAACTCCACCCCATACTCCCAACTCCTCCGTCTTCGCCGCATATGTCAGGATAATTTGGACTTTATAGATAAGTGCAACAGTCCCCACTACCCAGAAAATGTCATTCGGAAAGCATTCAGCCGCATCCAACTAGTGAAAGAGGCAAAGAGGCGTTCAGGAAGAAGCATGTTACCCCATCTGACAGAGTTAATTAGTACTTCCTTTTCACCCGCATGGTCAGATGGTTAAGAAAATCCTTTATTGTTACCTGCCACTAATCCAACTCGACCCCGACACTCGCGACATTTTCTCTGATCCACCCCTGTTAGCATACAAACTAGAATAAAATCTTAAGGACATCCTCGTCTATAGGCACTTAAAGCGGAATCTTGAATATGTTGGCACTAGAAAATGTAACCGCCTTCGCTGCCGTACCTGCCTTTTAGTCTGGGAAACGAAAACGATCACCTTTCCTAAAACTATCCTTACTCTACATGAGGGATTTATGTGGGAGTCCAGCACTATGATATATGTCATCGTATGCAAAGGATGCAGGATAACTTACATTGGTGAAACTGGCCTAATATTAGAGGACCGCATGCAAAAACAACTGTACGATATCACACAGCATGCGTTGAAACCAGTCCGAATAATTTAAATGGCCTCAACCACAGAGACAAATCTGACTTTCTGGTAATAGCCATCAAACAGTGTCATGCAGATGACACAAGCAGCCTAGCTCTTGAGAACCGCTACATTCAGGAATATGGGACTCTGGAACCACATGGTTTGAACTCGTTATTCAGCTACACCTAACATTCTCATCTTCCACAATCATAATCCCTCCCCACTAAGTTCCAGTCCCTTCTCACTTCTTACACATAGGTCAGAACATCTTCACAGCATCACATTACAACCCCTCTACCCCTGCTATAATCACATATTTCACCTTCTCCCGGCTAGATTACCACTGTATCACTCTCTCTCTCTTTCTCTCTCTCTCCCCTCCACAGTTTCCCCACCCACCACCTTCAGTTATGACCCACCTATCACATGCCCCAAGTCTCTATTTAAATACTCTCTACACTCTACCATGCGCATTTCTGATACACAGCATCGGACAAGCCACAGCTTATACATGTAAGAGCTAAGTGCTATATTCATTTTATTTTTTTTTCTTTTTAGCATAGCATTCATGTGAATTTATACTTCATTTCCTCTCTCTCTCTCTCTCTCTCTCTCTCTCTCTCTCTCTCTCTCTCTCTCTCTCTATTTCTTCGTCTTGTATGTTTTTGTATGATTAAGGCTCACGCCGACACGTCACAACTTTGTACTCGCCAAGTAATAAAGCTGTTCCTACTTTTTTCCTAGTTTATACATTCTGGTATCACAGCTTTACTGCAGTGGCTCCGTGTATAGTCATATACTCATACACTAATTATTGTCTCACTCTAATCCAGACATTCTATCCTTTATTATACAACTTTCATTCTAGTCCACACATTCTATCATTCATCATACAATTTTCACCCTAGTCCATATTCTATTCTTCATCATGCAATTTTCAATCTAGTCCACATGAACCTTCATAACACAACTTTCACTCTAGTCCAGACATTCTATCCTTCATCATACAACTTTCACTCTAATCCAGACATTCTATCCTTCATCATACAACTTTCACTCTAGTCCAGACATTCTATCCTTCATCATACAACTTTCACTCTAGTCCAGACATTATATCCTTTATCATACAATTTTCACTCTTGTCCACACATTCTATCATTCATCATACAACTTTCACTCTAGTCCATATTCTATTCTTCATCATACAACTTTCACTATAGTCTAGACATTCTATCTTTCATCATACAACTTTCACTCTAGTCCAGACATTCTACATTAGTTAGTACAAATATTTATGCATGTCACAAAAATAATTCAAACTGAAATAACAAAACATTTATTATATTTCAACCACGCGATCAATAAAGAAAGAAGCAACATATATGTAGCAAAGTTATTCTCACAATCTCACGTTATAGAATATCTACCAAACTAATATTCAGTAATATTCAGGGGGAAAATCTTACTATTCTCTCTCTCTCTCTCTCTCTCTCTCTCTCTCTGTGTGTGAGAGAGAGAGAGAGAGAGTATAAAAAAATATACAGTACATGAAAATAAACTAGACGCTTTGCTTGTTTGAAAACCTAAGTATCAAACATTGACATATTTGTGGACTTGATATTTCTTTGTAATTTTGACATTCTCTAAACATCACGCCTCCATCTGGTTGCTTTTACAGCTTGCCTTAGTTTTTATGTTGCGCCACGCCCAGACATACCTTCCGAGCAAACCAGATCTTGATAAAAGTGAGCCGGGTTTATAGTGGGATTATGTAGCGTCCGAACCCAGGGCTGTTCGAGACTGATAAATCACTGGGAGTGGTGTGTAGACACACATACACATACATCCACACACACACACACACACACACACACACACACGTCTGTCTCGTACAGGCAGCTCACTCTGTGAGTTCCTCATTCCGTCGTACAGGCAGCTCACTCTGTGAGTTCCTCATTCCGACGTACAGGCAGCTCACTCTGTGAGTTCCCCATTCCGACGTACAGGCAGCTCACTCTGTGAGTTCCCCATTCCGACGTACAAGCAGCTCACTCTGTGAGTTCCCCATTCCGACGTACAGGCAGGATAAACTGGCATTAAATCTTTCACTGCCAAACACTAATCTCAAAACTACACAAAAGTTATATAATAAACACAACCGCTATGTGCAACATGTCTCAAATCTTTACTATAAAAAACTCTAACTGACGTAAATAAGTTTGTTTTTTTTTCCCTGAAGTAGTCAATAGTAGGCGTTACGGGCAGTGTCTGTGATAGTAGTACTTGCTTTGGCTACCGTAACAACAGCATGTCTGTGATAGTAGTACTGGCTGTGGTTACAGTAACAATAGCAAGAATAGAGTATGAGTATTTATAGCAATCGTGACAAGGAGATTGGAAAATGAAATGTAATGATCGCTGAAGTTTAAAAAAAAAATTATGTGGGAAGTAATGCCAGGTGTAAGCACTGTAAAATCTCAGACAAACGCACAAGATGTGTAGGATGTAGAGAAGCTGTGTTTGTCCGGCGCGTAAAACGGAGAGAAGCAGAGAGACGAAAGTGACGTTTTCTACACGACAGAATCTGTGTCAAGATAGGGACAAGGGCTAGAAGAAATCAAGGCTCGTTAGAAAGAAAAAGGAGGTGTCGGATATATTTCATAATGTAGGATTTTTATTTATTTATTTTGCTCTGTTTCGTTATTTCGTTCGTTGGAGTAACTGCTTTCACGTGGGTAAGATTTACAAAATATCTGTACTCAGCTGCAAGAATATTCTTCTTACTGTAGGAGAAAAAAACACAGGACAGAACAGTGTTTCAGACCACATCTCTGTCTGTCTGTCTGTCTATCTGTCTATGCGTTTGTACGTCCATCCATCCATCCCACTTCTTCACTCTTTCCGAATCAATCAATCAGTCAGCCAATCAATCAATCATCAATCAGTCAGTCAGTCAATCAATCAATCAGTTTCTTTCTCTCTCACACACATTCTCCTGTTGTCTCTCTATAGATTTTTTTTTCACGTTAGACCCATGCTGCTATCACAGTTACATGTAGCTCAGTAAGTTTAGTCAAGTCACACATTAGATCTATGCTGCTATAAGTTTAGTCAAGTCACACATTAGATCTATGCTGCTATAAGTTTAGTCAAGTCACACATTAGATCTATGCTGCTATAAGTTTAGTCAAGTCACACATTAGATCTATGCTGCTATAAGTTTAGTCAAGTCACACATTAGATCTATGCTGCTATCACAGTTACATACTACGTATTGCTGAGTAAATTAAACCAAATCATGACGGATTACTATTGATTGTTATTTAGATGCAGTTGTTTTTAACGTTCTAACACCAACATACGTGATTAAAGGTAATATAAGTGTATTATATTTATAAAAAAAATTCCTCAGCAAGAAAAGACTTCACGCCGGGCGTTGAGCATGGGAAATAAACTACGTAAAAAATTAAATCACTTCTAGTCGCATTTCCGTGTGGCAGAGCAGCTAAGACAAGACTCCATATCACGAGGCAGATTGTGGTTCAAGTCCGGGAACGGACAAAAAAAAATCAGACAACTTACAGACCTCCAGGAATCATGATGACTACGTAAGGGCCCATTCCCTTAAGGACCAAAACAGTTTTCCGGGAAAGGGTGCTCCTACTGAGGTGGCCTCGCGGCTCAACTTTTCCCACCCTGTCTAACAAGAATCATGTCTGATTAGGGGGCATGACAGCAACAGCTTTCAACGGCCCTGGTCTGAGAATGAAAACTGTTTGCACTAATGGCCATTCCAACAATGTTGACGACCTCCATGAATGGAAACAGTCACAGCGAGTGCTCGACTTTATCAAGACTGTAAAACACCAGGAACACTGATCACATCCCTGTCTTGTTTAACTGTAACCGTTACTGTGTAAAACTTGACTGGTACAAGTTTACATGTTATCAATATTAGGAGGAATATTTTATGAAAATGGGTCATAGATTAACAATCCCTTTGTTATGTACTAGAGGACATATTCTGTCTCTTTTGACATAGACCAACAATCTCCTTGTTATGTACTACATTACTTAGAAGGCATTCTATCTCTTGGGACGTAGACCAACAGTTTCCTTGTTATGTACTACATTACTTAGAGGACATATTATATCTCTTGGGACGTAGACCAACAATCTCATCTTATATATGCTATTCATTCATATTGACTATTAACAGTACTTCAACTTCAACACAAATTACATCACTATACGTACTGACTCGAAACCTATAACACAGGTTAATTCACACTACACAATCTACACCACACAAAGTGGGCACGGGCATAATGTAAATAAGTCGTCCTGATCACAATAATATACAGAAAAATTACAGTACGTCCCTAAGCACGGCGAAAACACGACATCACCCGGCAATGCCTCAGATACGAATGATGCAAGAAAATGATCAATCACACACTAATTATGACTTTTTTCCAAGTCTCGAGGACGATTGCATTTCGGTCAAGGTTGTACGACCCTCGACCCAAACGCAGATCGTCCACAACAGCTGTAATATTCTGACCCAAACAGACATCTTACATTAGGTATAGCTTTATACGTAGTTTTTCTTTGGTAGTGACACACCCATACGTAAAACGTACATACCAGCCAGGCAAAAATTATTTTAATCTCTGTCGTTATCCAAGATGATTTAATGAAGCACGTAACAGACAAGGCTTCTCTACCCAGAGACCAGTAACAATTTTTTCCTGAACGAAAATAACGAAACAAATTAAGGTCATTTCTTTTTTTCTTGTTCTGATCTTTTAAAAGAACATCTCTAACAGAAACTTCATTGAAGTTCATCTTTCAGGATTTCAGCTGTTTCGGTATAGCACAAGAAAATGGTCAAGTGTTTCTCAGCAACACCATGAGATAGTCAATTCCTTGTCTATAACATTATGAGATGATCGTTTTTCACTATAACATCATGAGGTGGTTAAACATTTATTATATAGCACCATGAGATGGTCAAATATTTGTTATATAACACTATGAGATGGTCAAATATTTGTTATATAACACCATGAGATGGCCAAATATTTGTTTTATAGTACCATGAGATGGTTAAATATTTGTTATATAACACAACGAGATGGTCAAATATTTGTTATAACACCATTTCATGGTGAAATATTTGTTATATTTGACCATGAGATTGTCAAATATTTGATACATAACACCATGAGATTGTCAAGTATGTGTTACATAGCACCATGAGATGGTCAAATATTTGTTATATAACACCATGAGATCGCCAAGTATTTGTTATATAACACCACTAGATGGTCATACATTTGTTACACAACACCATGAGATGGTCAAATATTTGTTATATAGCACAGCTAGATGGTCAAATATTTGTTATAACACCATGAAATGGTGAAATATTTGTTATATAACACCATGAGATGGTGAAACTAAGAAAAAATGTATATGTCATCTATACTCATGTTTTGTTTTTCTTTTTACAAAGTACATCGAAAGTCTGAAAATTTCCTTTTTTATGTGGGTCAGACACTTCAAGTAGATAAATTGAACATGATACGGATAGTGATGTGGCAATGTGGTGATCTAGTGCTGTGATGATGTGACGATGTGATGATGTGACAATGTGGTGATGTGGCAATGTGGTGATCTAGTGCTGTGATGATGTGACGATGTGATGATGTGACAGTGTGTGGTGCAGGTTTCCAAAAAGTAAAAAGCCGAGATATGCAAAGAATACAACACAATGTAGGATAATACACACAATCAATATTTCGGCACATTACTTTCTACAAGAACTTCGGAAAAGCCAGAGCACTAGTTAAAACTTCCGGTGCTTGTACTATCAAGCTGTTTTTCCCCTTTCGTTTCTTATCTGATTTTGCTTATCATCATCCTGTGCCACGGAAGGTTGGCCTCAATGGTCCTCCACCTTGTTCCGTTTTTTTTTGTTCACAGTGCACAAGTCCAGGCTCAGTCCAGTCCAATTTTTTATGTTGCCCATCACTCTTTATCCTTGTCCGCCTCTTATGTTGCCCATCACTCTTTATCCTTGTCCGCCTCTTATGTTGCTCATCACTCTTTATCCTTGTCCGCCTCTTATGTTGCCCATCACTCTTTATCCTTGTCCGCCTCTTATGTTGTCCACCAATCTTTATCCTTGTCCGCCTCTTATGTTGTCCACCAATCTTTATCCTTGTGGATCTCTTATGTTGTCCACCAATCTTTATCCTTGTGGATCTCTTATGTTGTCCATCAATCTTTATCCTTGTCGGCTTCTTATGTTGCTTACCAATCTTTATCCTTGCCGGCCTCTTATGTTGTCCACCAATCTTTATCCTTGTGGATCTCTTATGTGGTCCACCAATCTTTATCCTTGTGGATCTCTTATGTTGTCCACCAATCTTTATCCTTGTGGATCTCTTATGTTGTCCATCAATCTTTATCCTTGCCGGCTTCTTATGTTGCTTACCAGTCTTTATCCTTGCCGGCCTCTTATGTTGCCCACCAATCTTTATCCTTGTGGATCTCTTATGTTGTCCACCAATCTTTATCCTTGTGGATCTCTTATGTTGTCCATCAATCTTTATCCTTGCCGGCCTCTTATGTTGCCCACCAATCTTTATCCTTGCCGGCCTCTTATGTTGCCCACCAATCTTTTTCTTTGTCGGCCTCTTATGTTGTCCACCAATCTTTATCCTTGCCGGCCTCTTATGTTGTCCACCAATCTTTTTCTTTGTCGGCCTCTTATGTTGTCCACCAATCTTTATCCTTGTCGGCCTCTTATGTTGTCCACCAATCTTTTTCTTTGTCGGCCTCTTATGTTGTCCACCAATCTTTATCCTTGTCGGCCTCTTATGTTGTCCACCAATCTTTATCTTTGTTGACATCTTATGTTGTCAACCAATCTTTTTCTTTGTCGGCCTCTTATGTTGTCCACCAATCTTTATCTTTGTTGACATCTTATGTTGTCCACCAATCTTTTTCTTTGTCGGCCTCTTATGTTGTCCACCAATCTTTATCCTTGTCGGCCTCTTATGTTGTCCACCAATCTTTATCTTTGTTGACATCTTATGTTGTCAACCAATCTTTATCATTGTCGGCTTCTTATGTTGTCAACCAATCTTTATCATTGTCGGCCTCTTATGTTGTCTAGCAATCTTATGTTTTCCACAGGTCTTTATCCTTGTCGACCTCTTATCTTGTCCACCTATCTTTATCTTTATGGACCTCTTATGTTGTCAATCAATCTTTATCTTTATGGACCTCTTATGTTGTCAATCAATCTTTATCTTTATGGACCTCTTATGTTGTCAATCAATCTTTATCTTTATGGACCTCTTATGTTGTCAATCAATCTTTATCTTTATGGACCTCTTATGTTGTCAACCAATCTTTATCCTTGTCAGCCCCTTATCTGTCAACCAATCTTTATCATTGTCGACCTCTTATCTTGTCTAGCAATCTTATGTTGTCCACCAATCGTTATCCTTCTCGACATCTTGCTTTTCCCCCTTCTATTTTTCCGTCCGCTATTTTTTTTCAATATTGTACTTCATATATGATTGAAATATTTCACTTGTCTGTTCCAGTGTTTTTCATTAGTTCTCTTTCCAGTTTTAGCTGGTTTCTGTCCGTGGAAGATGCCCTGTTCTTCTTTATATCAGCATTTCAAGCGCCTCGATTTTCTTTTTAATTTTCTTATGTAATGAAAATGATTTTACACCAAGAAAGAGTGTTTTTATCTTTATCTGTTATCTTTAGTTAGTGTGTTAAATATTTCATGACTTTTATCTTTAGTTAGTGTGTTAAATATTTCATTACTTTTATCTTTAGTTAGTGTGTTAAATATTTCATGACTTTTATCTTTAGTTAGTGTGCTAAATATTTCATGACTTTTATCTTTAGTTAGTGTACTAAATGTTTCCACTTAAGAACAGGTTACTTTTTTCATTTTGTCTGATCCTGCCACATTTTTGTAAGGCTCCACCATCTACCTTTACCTAGAATCACATAATGGCACCAGTTTCACTGCCACACTCTGTACGCTGTCAGGTGGAAGGCATAGCTTGCACTAACTTCTCGACGCAGTCCTGGCCAGGTAGTAAGCTCTTCATACTTTCTGGTGGATCCCTGCCAATCTGGCAGACAGGTCGAGTGCGAGCGAAGAGCGCTTTTGTGAACAATCCACTCAATCTAACAAATGTGACTGCCTTGATCGCCTGCTACAAGATTCTGAACTTCCGGCCTGTATCGTGCCATTTGTTCTTAGCTGCTCTGGAAACTTTATCTTAACATTGCTGAGAGAGCAAGAAAATATTGCGACTTCTTTCATGCGTCTGCCAGTATCTGTTCCGTGTGCGCATATTTCTTAGTTTTTGTTTTAAACGAGAGCAAAAAAAGATTCGATGTGGACGGCCAACAGATGCTTCTAGGAGGCAAATACTGCCAGCAGTTTGAGCACAAGTATATCTTCTTTATGTAGTTGTGATGACGCAGTCCGAGGTATCGGTCATAAACCACCTCTCTGCTGGTGCTCCCAGTAACAGTTTTAGTCTGGCTAACAGATCCTCGTGGCGATGGAATATGCTAAAGAAATGGTGCACCTTGACATGCTTTTTAACTACACTTCGGGTCTGCAAAAAGAAGCAGCCGCTGTAGTCCGCTCCGCAAGCAGATACCATGCTTGTAATTCATCATCCTCACTGCATCGGCTGCAAAGAAAATCCTGCATGCAGTTCCAAGGAGATTGAACAACACTGTTTTGCTTCCTTTTATCTACATCTGTGAAACGTTCGCATTTTGTCTTTGGTCTTAGAGGTGTTGTGTAACACACACTGTCATGTTTGATGGTCCTATTATGTATTATGACACACCTGTTCAGCTTCTTTTCCGGGTACTTTATACGTTTATAAAATATAATCAAGTCCCGCACAGTGGCTTGTCGCTTTCTCATCATTCCCACCATTTCACAGTACAATACAAAATTGTTTTTAAAATTATCTTCTTAGTATTTTGTCCTTTCTTCATTCAGCGAAGTGATACTGTCATTATATCTTGATCATAAATCTTATAATCTATGATTAATGTTCTTTCAATCAACTACTGTTCCAAGTAATAATTTTGGCTGTTAATCTTGTTCGCTACACTTGTAGGTGTCAAGTCGTTTTGCCTGAGATCAACCTGCTCTCCTTTCTTTCTTCTTTACGTTCATGTTTGACTGCTTAACAAACCTAACAAAGCTCCAGACCAACACACCTGACCCGGAAGATTATTCTAGGTTTAAAGCAGAATCTGGGAAGATAATTACCTGGAGAAACCCTTACCGTCCAAGCTATAATGAGCCTCTTCTGTTTACCAGTCTGTCCCACTGGGCGACACAGATTGATTTGTATGCACTTTGGTATTCAGCAACATCTGGGCTTTGCTTCCAATGTTACAAACAAAAGAGGAGTCATCGGATGCTTCTTAAGAAAAGCTATATTCAGCCCTAGATACCCCGTGAAATGATTTAAACATATCTCAATGTTCTACTTTGTTTACCTCAACGTAACGTATATGAGATAGAGTTGCAAGAATTATTAAAAAATCAACCACCGACTGGGTGGTTAAAACATGTGAAAAAAAAACATTTTTAAAGTTACTGCATACAAAACTTATTTATATATCCACATTACTTTTCTGTATAGTCGCCAACCAAATTCAGATTCTTCTTTCATCCTGGCACCAGCTTTTGCAGTCCCTCATCAAAGAACGACGCCGCCTAGGTATCCAGCCAGTTGTTTACTCTGTGCATGAGCTCCACGTTGGAAACCAAATCTCTCTATTACAATTAGAAACAGACTAGCTTTCGAAATTTGAGAAAATTCATCAGAAAGATCTGAAATCGTGAAAAGACTTAATCGACGCGTTGAACGAATTCATCAGTTACTGAGTTTTGTCCTTGTACCCCCTCCCCTTCATAACTCCAACCTGCAGCCTCCACTCCACCCATTGTTATGCACATCTATGCTCCTGTCCATAAGTTTTCTGCACAAGCCCCTCGTAGAACTATTATTCATAACATTATCACAGTCGGCGATGAATCTTGGCGCCGCGGTGTCCTGCCTGCATGAAACGGATCACATCACAGGAATGGCGATTACAGGGTCCGTGCTTACTCGGTGGCTACTCGTGCACTTTAAACAAAATTGGCTTTGGGTTGAAATTAAGCGAGATAACACTTTATTGGTTGCTACAGGAAATGCACTGTATCGCAATGTCTGCCGATTTTTTTTTAATCAGCCAATCTGAAATTCATTTTGGAATCAGCACGATAAAACTTGTATGTTACCACTGATGACATTAGTTCTGTTGGAATTGTTTTAGTGTATGCTCTGACTCATGAAAGATGTTCTGTTGGAATTGTTTTGCTGCTTCCTCTGACTCATGAAAGATGTTCTGTTGGAATTGTTTTAGTGTATACTCTGACTCATGAAAGATGTTCTGTTGGAATTGTTTTAGTGTATACTCTGACTCATGAAAGATGTTCTGTTGGAATTGTTTTGCTGTTTCCTCTGACTCATGAAAGATGTTCTGTTAGAATTGTTTTGCTATACGCTTAGACTAATATCTGTTCTGTTAAAGCCGTGCTGCTGTATTCTCCGAAGTTTATATATATCTAATATCCAATAGAAACTGATTTTATAATGTTAATATCGAATTTGTGTAAAAAGAGTAATTGGTTATAGTTTATGTGTGGTAAAGTTTAGCTTATTTCTTGTTTGTCAGTAAGAATATTTGTAGCGTTCTTACACCCGGTCTGCTGCACCCGAAGATAACATTTCGAGCTGTTGCTGAAAGTGCCAGGTGTTGTATGCTAGCCAGCATAAGCCTCCACCAGCTCTTATATGCTTCAAACTTACCTTAGTTCTCTAACCAGTCCACATACCTGGCCAGGCTTTCAGGTACCCATTTATCTCCCTTGCAGGTTGCCTGGTACTGCTTATCGCCCCTGCAGGTTCTCAGACTTGGAATAATCTCTCTCATACTTCTCTGTAATCAGAGATTCTCCCCACGAGTCGGTTTTTTTAAAAAATGTATATTTAGAAACTCATTTCACATTATTTTGCGTATATATTTTTCACATATTCAGTTACTATCACATTATTTTGCGTAAATATTTTTCACATATTCAGTTACTATGTTACCTACTTATAAACGTATTTTTAAAAATATTTTTTGTTGTTGTCGCTGTTGTTGTTGTTGTTGTTGTTGGTGGTGGTGGTGGTAGTGGTGGTGGTGGTGTACTCTATTAATATGATCTGTTTCTTCCAGCATTCTGAGCTATATGTACTGACACCTGTGTGTATTGAGAGCAATGTGTACTGACAGCTGTGTGTACTGAGAGCCATGTGTACTGACAGCTGTGTGTACTGAGAGCCATGTGCACTGTGTGCTTTAGTGCACCTCGCATGACAGAGAAATCTGTTAATTCATAAAATTCTATCGCACAATGCTCCACCCTATCTGTGGTCGCTGTTCAAATCCAACCCAAAACACAGTCAATGCTTAAGGAATTGTATTCTCCCAAAGCCAAAGCTTAACATGTTTAAAAAAGCTTCTCATACTCAGCTGCCCACCTTTGGAATACCCTACTCAATCAATCAACTGCAGTGCCGCGTGGCGTAGGCGATCATTTCTCTCCACAATTCCCCATCTTTAGACCTGATTGTGACATAATATCCTACTAACCCATGTAAAAACGTTTTAAGTAATATTACTTTTTGTAACTTCACATTTTGTCAATATCTGTTTGAGATGGACTATATGCCTCACTAATATGTATTTATGTTTGTGCATGGTTTATATATATACGTATGAATAGATGTAGAATGCATATGTGTATACGTATATGTATATATATATATATATGCATGTGTGCATTTGTATACATATATATTGGTATGTGTGTGTTTAAATGTCTTATATGCACATGTCTTTTTATGTACAGCACCTACATACATATGTGTGTATGCAGGTCTTTATGCGTATACATGTGAATGTATATATGTATACGTATATGAGAGGGTGTGTTTGTATATATATGGTATGAGTGTGTGAACATATGCATCTGTATGTATTTGCTTTATGAACAGCATAGGTGTATGTACTATCAAAGTCTAAATTAGTTTAATCTAAAGTATGGTTTGATTGTTGTATCTATTATATTACTGATTCAAAAATGTGTTAGTTTACAACGAATGTGGGAATGTAATTAAATTTACTTCTATATCATGTAGTTACAAAAATCAAAATGTGGAGTGTATGGAAAGAATTCAACTTGTTTTCTATGGTTTTGGTGATTTTCCAGCATTCACTTCCATAGAGTAGTACACTTAGAACATTACTCTTAAATATCCTGATTTTCATATTTATGCTTAGTTTTTTTTATTTCCATATATTCTGCAACATTGCAAAAGCCTGGTTTGCTCTAGTAAGTCTGCTGTTGATGTCCTCTGTGCTGTCTCCATTTTCTACTACTCTGCTGCCAAGGTATACAAATTCGTTGACCTCCTCCACTAACTTGTTATCTACTCTGAGTATATTTCTGTTGTTCACATTTTGCTTCATTAACTTTGTCTTTCCTACGTTGATCTTTAGTCCTATGTTGTTTGCATTCTAAGTTAGCTTGTTTATTTTATCTTGCATATCTTTGTGACTGCTTGATAATAGACAAATGTCGTCCGCAAAGTCAAGGTCCTCCAGCACTGTGTCAAGGGTCCATTGTAATCCTCTGCATTTGTCTGATGTTGCCTCCTTCATTAACCAGTCTACTGCCAAGATAAATAATGTTGGTGATAGTACACATCCCTGTTTCACTCCTGTTTGTACCCTAAAGCTGCTGGAGGTATGTTCTCCACAGATAACTTTGCACTGAAAACCCTCGTATAGGGCTTTGATTACATTAACTATTTTATGGGGGAGGCCATGCCATCTTAGGATTTTCCACACTGCATCTCTGTTGACACTGTCAAAGGCTTTCTCAAAATCTATGAATAATGCATATGTTGTGCTATGCCACTCATTTGCCTGTTCTAATATTTGTCTAAGTACAAATATGTGGTCTATGCATGATCTTCCTTTCCTAAATCCTGCCTGCTTTTTCCGAAGTTTTTCCTCAAGTGCTGGTACAATTCTGTTGATGATTATTCTGCAAAATACTTTACTGGTGAGTGGCAGTAGGGTAATGCCTCTCCAGTTCCCGCAATCTCTGAGGTCACCTTTCTTTGGTAGTTTTACTATAAGACCAGTTTTCCACTCCTCTGGGGCTTTTTCTAAATCCCAAATTTGTTGTAATATCCGGCAAAGTTGTTTTGGTGTTTCTGTTTCTTCTGCTTTCAACATCTCAGCAGTCACTTCATCTTCACCTGGTGCCCTGTCTGATTTTAGCTTCATTATCGCCTCCTTTACTTCATTTATTGTTATTGGTCCTGTATTGATGTTTAGTTCCGTTTTTGCTTCAGGTATGTCTATTGTTTGTGCTGCTTGTGTTCTGTTTAGTAGGGTGTTAAAGTGTTCCCTCCATCTTTCAATTTTTTCTCTTTCTCCACTGACCAGTTGTCCATTTTGTGTTTTTACTGCACTTTCACTATCGCACAATGCTCCACCCTATCTGTGGTCGCTGTTCAAATCCAACCCAAAACACAGTCAATGCTTAAGGAATTGTATTCTCCCAAAACCAAAGCTTGACATGTTTAAAAAAGCTTCTCATACTCAGCTGCCCACCTTTGGAATACCCTACTCAATCAATCAACTGCAGTGCCGTGTGGCGTAGGCGATCATTTCTCTCCACAATTCCCCATCTTTAGACTTGATTGTGACATAATACCCTACTAACCCATGTAAAAACGTTTTAAGTAATATTACTTTTTGTAACTTCACATTTTGTCAATATCTGTTTGAGATGGACTATATGCCTCACTAATATGTATTTATGTTTGTGCATGGTTTATATATACGTATGAATAGATGTAGAATGCATATGTGTATACGTATATGTATATATATATATGCATGTGTGCATGTGTATACATATATATTGGTATGTGTGTGTTTAAATGTCTTATATGCACATGTCTTTTTATGTACATCACCTACATACATATGTGTGTATGCAGGTCTTTATGCGTATACATGTGAATGTATATATGTATACGTATATGAGAGGGTGTGTTTGTATATATATGGTATGAGTGTGTGAACATATGCATCTGTATGTATTTGCTTTATGAATAGCATAGGTGTATGTACTATCAAAGTCTAAATTAGTTTAATCTAAAGTATGGTTTGATTGTTGTATCTATTATATTACTGATTCAAAAATGTGTTAGTTTACAACGAATGTGGGAATGTAATTAAATTTACTTCTATATCATGTAGTTACAAAAATCAAAATGTGGAGTGTATGGAAAGAAAGGGTTTATTAATTATCTATTTATTAATTATTGCTTTTTCATGCATATTATGTTCAGTAACAAATGCTAGAAATCTGTGACTGAATGAAAGTTGTATAATGAATGGCAGAATGGTAGACGGGCCTGCATGCCCAATTCTTAACCCTTTGAAAATAAAGTCTGTTCGTTCGAAATCTGTGTATTTATTCTGTCATATTTAGTAGGATGCTAATAGTTTGTGAATAGACTTCTGCCACGTGGTTCCTTAGGTACAAGATTAGAGGAGGACTGGTGACAGAAAAAACTCTGAGATTGGAAAAGAAATGGGAACAGAAAAAAAAAACTATGAGATTAGAGGAGAATTGGTAACAGAAAAAAACTCTGAGACTAGGGGAGAACTGGTAACAGAAAAAAACTCTGAGACTAGGGGAGAACTGGTGACAGAAAAAAACTTTGAGACCAGGGGAGAATTGGTGACAGAAAAAAACTCTGAGACTAGGGGAGAACTGGTAACAGAAAAAAACTCTGAGACTAGGGGAGAACTGGTGACAGAAAAAAACTCTGAGACTAGGGGAGAACTGGTGACAGAAAAAACTCTGAGACTAGGGGAGAACTGGTGACAGAAAAAAACTCTGAGACTAGGGGAGAACTGGTGACAGAAAAAAACTCTGAGACTAGGGGAGAACTGGTAACAGAAAAAAACTCTGAGACTAGGGGAGAACTGGTAACAGAAAAAAACTCTGAGACTAGGGGAGAACTGGTGACAGAAAAAAACTTTGAGACCAGGGGAGAATTGGTGACAGAAAAAACTCTGAGACTAGGGGAGAACTGGTGACATAAAAAAATTTGAGACTAGCGGAGAACAGGTGACAGAAAAGCTTTGAGACTAGGGGAGAATTGGTGACAGAAAAAACTCTGAGACTAGGGGAGAACTGGTGACAGAAAAAAAAACTCTGAGACTAGGGGAGAACTGGTGACAGAAAAAACTCTGAGACTAGGGGAGAACTGGTGACAGAAAAAACTCTGAGACAGAAAAAAAAACCATCTGAGATTACGAAAGAACTGGTGACATAAACAACTTTGAAATCAGACGAGAACAGGTGACAGAAAAAAAACTCTGAGATTAGGGGGAGAACAGGCGAATGAAAACACTCTGAGATCAGAGGAGAACTGGTGAAAAAAAAAACTTTGAGATTAGGGGAGAACAGGTGACAGAAAAAAAACTCTGAGATTAGAGGAGAATTGGTGACAGAAAAAAACCCCTGAGATTAGAGAACTGGTGACAGGAAAAACTATGAGATTAGAGGAGAACATGTGACGGAGAGAAACTTTGGACAAAAGAGAACAGAACACCAGGAGAAGCATTTAAAACCAGATAAAGCAGAGCACTAAAAGAGTGAGCAGTTATGTCAAGTCTAGTGGGCTCTAAATCTCGAGCAAGCTGTGCAAGAGAAAGCTCTGCCACAGCCCTACACAGACTCCTTCATGAACAAGAATGTGAACATTTCTTGAACTCTGCTTCACTTCACTTCACTGAAACCGAATCAAGAAGGTGAACATTTGCTGAACTCTGTTTCACTTCACTTCACTTCAACCTAAGAAAGAAGGTAAACATTTGCTGAACTCTGTTTCAATTCATTTCACTTCAACCTAAGAAAGAAGGTAAACATTTGCTGAACTCTGTTTCACTTCACTTCACTTCAACCTAAGAAAGAAGGTAAACATTTGCTGAACTATGTTTCACTTCACTTCACTTCACTTCAACCTAAGAAAGAAGATAAACATTTGCTGAACTCTGCTTCATTTCATGCATCACTTCACCGAAACCGAAGTTGGGGGAGTGCATTACTGGGGGGGGGGGGGAAGAATAGCATTTGTTATCATAATTGAAAACTTCAGAGACTGGTTAGCTTCTGACTGGCTCCATTTTGTTTTCATCCACCGTAGGCCCCTCTTAAAATAATGGAAGCTGTCCAACCATCCTCCCTATTAAAGTAGTGGAAACTGTCCAATTCTCGTCCCTCTTAAAGTAATGTAAAATGTCCAACCACCTCCCTCTTAAAGTAATGTAAAATGTCCAACCACCTCCCTCTTAAAGTAATGTAAAATGTCCAACCACCTCCCTCTTAAAGTAATGTAAAATGTCCAACCACCTCCCTCTTAAAGTAATGTAAAATGTCCAACCACCTCCCTCTTAAAGTAATGTAAAATGTCCAACCCCCTCCGTCTTAAAGTAATGTAAAATGTCCAACCACCTCCCTCTTAAAGTAATGTAAAATGTCCAACCACCTCCCTCTTAAAGTAATGTAAAATGTCCAACCACCTCCCTCTTAAAGTAATGGAAACTGTCCAACCCCCTCCGTCTTAAAGTAATGTAAAATGTCCAACCACCTCCCTCTTAAAGTAATGTAAAATGTCCAACCACCTCCCTCTTAAAGTAATGTAAAATGTCCAACCACCTCCCTCTTAAAGTAATGTAAAATGTCCAACCCCCTCCGTCTTAAAGTAATGGAAACTGTCCAACCCCCTCCCTCTTAAAGTAATGTAAACTGTCCAACCCCCTCCGTCTTAAAGTAATGTAAACTGTCCAACCCCCTCCGTCTTAAAGTAAATGAAACTGTCCAACCCCCCTCCCTCTTAAATTAATGTAAACTGTCCGACCCTCCTCCCGCTTAAATGTCCGACCCTCCTCCCGCTTAAACTGTCCAATCCCCTCCCTCTTAAACTGTCCAATCCCCTCCCTCTTAAACTGTCCAACCACTCCCTCTTAAATTAATGTAAACTGTCCGACCTCCTCCCTCTTAAACTGTCCGACCCCCCTCCCTCTTAAACTGTCCGATCCTTCTCCCTCTTAAACTGTCCGACCTCCTCCCTCTTAAACTGTCCGACCTCCTCCCTCTTAAAGTAATGAAAACTGTCCCACCCCTCCTACTTTCATTGGGTCTCATCATTTACCGTGCCGACAGACATTAGTGATCATGATCTTCCCCTACAAACAGTCCTTGATGACTCTAGTCATAGATAAAACATCTTTTCACGTGAGGCATGGCCACCCCGTACAGATATTTTCTGTTCTCTTGGTCTTCTCGCTTTCTTTTTCCCAATGATTTTTCCAGTGATTGTGATGTTCTGTCTTCACGTGACATGGCCCACACATCAAATTCATCTGAACCAGAACGCCCGTCACTTTCTTAGGGTTCAGGGCTGGTTTTTTTCAGGTATTCTCATTAAAGCACGCCATCTCAAGACCTTGCCCACCTCTGCCACCTGGTGGACGCACCTGGAAGCGGGGTTCCTCGTGGCGGGAGATCTACATCGCACAAATATTTTGCTAAATGCATTAAACGAACAGAGAAGAATGTGCACATCAGAGCATGGGCACAAGAAAATATGGCAGACATGGGAAACCATGGACCCACGGGTTGCCAGAACTTTACAAAATTTGTTACAATAACAAGCCACTCTAAATTTAGGTTCTAAACCCGAAGTCTTACATCTTACGTCCTCCCCGTGCTGTTAAAAGTCACACAGGGCTCGCGTGGTAGTTCGCCAAGTGTTCTTGTCCTCTACGAGCTTTTCAACCTCATCAAGGGATGTTATGCCCACTAAACTGGCTTCTCTTAACAATGTCCTCTTTAGAGTTTCACGCGGTCGAACTCTTACTCTCCGGCCTGTTGTGTTCCACTTGATAGCTTGTTTTGGGATTCTCTGATTGTTTCCTCTCATCACATGGCCTACATATGTCCATCTTCTTTTTCTGATCACCCATGAGGCTGGTTGTTGTTTGCTCATCTGACTTATCTCTGCCTTGTTCTTGAATTCGTTCTGCATTATACCAAGTATTTTCCTTAGACATTTGTTTTCAAAAGAGTCTAATTTCTTGTCTATTTCTTTAGTTGTTTTCGAGCATTCACATGCATAAATGAGGGTGGATATTACATTTGAAGTGAATTATCTTAACTTGGTTTTTATGCTTATAACTTTTGAATTCCATATGTTCTCAAGATTTTTGAAGGACAATGCTGCTTTTGCAATTCTAATTCTAACTTTCTTTCTGGTGTCACCATCCTGATCTATGTAGCTGCCGATGTATGCAAATTCGTTTATTGCTTCAACAGCTGTTCTACGTATATTTTTCCTTGTTGATTAATGAGAAGTTTCATTATTTTTGTTTTTTCCTTCTTAATTTCAAGTCTTATTTTCCTAGCCAATGAAGACAGGATATTTGGGTTTTTTTTCGTGCATCGAGTTTACATTGTCATTGATAAGATTTATGTTCTGCAAAATCAGTATCTTCTACCTAGGTTCCATGTATCCAGTCAATGACCGTTTTACTTGTGCAACATTTTTTTCGTTATGAAGTCTATGGCATTTCTAAAAAGCTAGGGAGATAGTAAAAAAAAAATCAGAATTCACGCCTGTTTCAGTTTGGAACCATTCGCTCATTCCTTCTTCTGTCTTGACTGCACAAACATCTGTTGTAGAGATCCTTAATGATGTTAATTTTAAATGGTATTCCATAAAGTCTTAAAATTCTCCACATTGAATCTCTGTGTATGCTATCAAATGCCTTTTTTTAAGTCTATAAAGTTCAGGATTAATGATTTTTGCTTTTCAATATGTTCTTCAAGTATTATTCTGAGAGTAAAGATCTGGTCGAGACAGTTTCTCCCTTTTCGAGATCCTGCTTGTTACTTCTCTCCTTGCAGTATCCACTGTGTCTTTAATTCTTTTCAGAATGACTTAGCAAAATACTTTTGGCACTATTCTTCAAGTATTGCAGCCACTAAGGTTGACTTTTTTTTTGTTGGTATTTAACAGAGATTTCTTTTTTCCATTTTGAGGGGACCTTTTTTTTTCCAAACGTTATTATTGTTATGTCCGACCTCCTCCCTCTTAAACTGTCCAACCCCCTCCCTCTTAAACTGTCCGACCTCCTCCCTCTTAAACTGTCCGACCTCCTCCCTCTTAAACTGTCCGACCTCCTCCCTCTTAAACTGTCCGACCTCCTCTCTCTTAAACTGTTCAACCCTCCTCCCTCTTAAACTGTCCGATCTCCTCCCTCTTAAACTGTCCGATCTTTCTCCCTCTTAAACTGTCCAACCCCCCTCCCTCTTAAAGTAATGAAAACTGTCCCACCCCTCCTACTTTCATTGGGTCTCATCATTTACCGTGCCGACAGACATTAGTGATCATGATCTTCCCCTACAAACAGTCCTTGATGACTCTAGTCATAGATAAAACATCTTTTCACGTGAGGCATGGCCACCCTGTACAGATATTTTCTGTTCTCTTGGTCTTCTCGCTTTCTTTTTCCCAATGATTTTTCCAGTGATTGTGATGTTCTGTCTTCACGTGACATGGCCCACACATCAAATTCATCTGAACCAGAACGCCCGTCACTTTCTTAGGGTTCAGGGCTGGTTTTTTTCAGGTATTCTCATTAAAGCACGCCATCTCAAGACCTTGCCCACGTCTGCCACCTGGTGGACGCACCTGGAAGCGGGGTTCCTCGTGGCGGGAGATCTACATCGCACAAATATTTTGCTAAATGCATTAAACGAACAGAGAAGAATGTGCACATCAGAGCATGGGCACAAGAAAATATGGCAGACATGGGAAACCATGGACCCACGGGTTGTCAGAACTTTACAAAATTTGTTACGATAACAAGCCAGTCTAAATTTAGGTTCTAAACCCGAAGTCTTACATCTTACATCCTCCCCGTGCTGTTAAAAGTCACACAGGGCTCGCGTGGTAGTTCGCCAATTGTTCTTGTCCTCCACGAGCTTTTCAGCCTCATCAAGGAATGTTATGCCCACTAAACTGGCTTCTCTTAACAATATCCTCTTTAGAGTTTCATGCGGTCGATCTCTTATTCTCCGGCCTGTTGTGTTCCACTTGATAGCTTGTTTTGGGATTCTCTGATTGTTTCCTCTCATCACATGGCCTACATATGTCCATCTTCTTTTTCTGATCACCCATGAGGCTGGTTGTTGTTTGCTCATCTGACTTATCTCTGCCTTGTTCTTGAATTCGTTCTGCATTATACCAAGTATTTTCCTTAGACATTTGTTTTCAAAAGAGTCTAATTTCTTGTCTATTTCTTTAGTTGTTTTCCAGCTTTCGTGTGCATAAATGAGGGTGGATATTACATTTGAAGTGAATTATCTTAACTTGGTTTTTATGCTTATAACTTTTGAATTCCATATGTTCTCAAGATTTTTGAAGGACAATGCTGCTTTTGCAATTCTAATTCTAACTTTCTTTCTGGTGTCACCATCCTGATCTATGTAGCTGCCGATGTATGCAAATTCGTTTATTGCTTCAACAGCTGTTACTTCTACGTATATTTTTCCTTGTTGATTAATGAGAAGTTTCATTATTTTTGTTTTTTCCTTCTTAATTTCAAGTCTTATTTTCCTAGCCAATGAAGACAGGATATTTGGTTTTTTTTTCGTGCATCAAGTTTACATTGTCATTGATAAGATTTATGTTCTGCAAAATCAGTATCTTCTACCCAGGTTCCATGTATCCAGTCAATGACCGTTTTACTTGTGCAACATTTTTTTCGTTATGAAGTCTATGGCATTTCTAAAAAGCTAGGGAGATAGTAAAAAAAAAAATCAGAATTCACGCCTGTTTCAGTTTGGAACCATTCGCTCATTCCTTCTTCTGTCTTGACTGCACAAACATCTGTTGTAGAGATCCTTAATGATGTTAATTTTAAATGGTATTCCATAAAGTCTTAAAATTCTCCACATTGAATCTCTGTGTATGCTATCAAATGCCTTTTTTTAAGTCTATAAAGTTCAGGATTAATGATTTTTGCTTTTCAATATGTTCTTCAAGTATTATTCTGAGAGTAAAGATCTGGTCGAGACAGTTTCTCCCTTTTCGAGATCCTGCTTGTTACTTCTCTCCTTGCAGTATCCACTGTGTCTTTAATTCTTTTCAGAATGACTTAGCAAAATACTTTTGGCACTATTCTTCAAGTATTGCAGCCACTAAGGTTGACTTTTTTTTTGTTGGTATTTAACAGAGATTTCTTTTTTCCATTTTGAGGGGACCTTTTTTTTTCCAAACGTTATTATTGTTATTTATACTCTGTCAAACATGAAAAGACTTTACTCACTTCAAAAACAAGCAGAAAGCTTATAGATGACAAACATGCAGCACGTATTACAAATAAGGACAAACATCTTGACATTCTAACCCTCAAGAAGATATTTCATTCCACAAAGCCAAGTTAATTCATAAAATTCTATCGCACAATGCTCCACCCTGTCTGTGGTCGTTGTTCAAATCCAACCCAAACACAGACAAAGCTTAAACAATTGTATTCTCCCAAAACCAAGGCTTCACATGTTAAAAAAAAAGCTTCTCTTACTCAGCTGCCCACCTTTGGAATACCCTACCAACTCATGTAAAACTTATTAGTAATACTCCTTCTTCTGGAATGTAAGAACACTTAATCAGAATGGAAAACTAGCACAAACCGTCAACTAGACATACTAGGAATACTAGAGGCAAGATGGACAGGACAAAGCAGAAGGAAATTAACAACACAGCACACAGAAGATACAATAATGTGGTCAGGTAAAGAAGATCATCATGAAGGAGGAGTAGCATTGATTATAATAAAAGAAGATTCAAGAGCACTGCTGAAATGGACCCCAATAAATGAGAGATTATTATATGCACGCTTCAACTCAAGATTCCCGAAGCTATCTGTTATAGTTTGTTATGCACCAACAGAAGCAGCTGAAGATGAATTAAAAGAAGATTTTTACAACAGCCTCCAAGCCATAGTAGAAACAATACCCAAGCATGATATGCTACTCATCTTGGGCAACTTCAATGCAAAAGTAGGTGAGGGAAATAAAGATAGAAGAAGAATCATTAGAAGAGAAGGAATCGGAGAAATAAAAAAAAAGACTGCAGTTTCTGTGAAGAAAATATGATGAACGTTGAAGGGACAATTTTTCAACACAAAAACATCCATAAGGTGACTTGGAGGTCCTCAGATAAAACCACAGAAAACCAAATCGATCACATACTGTTAAACAACAAGTGGAAATGGTCGCTACAAGATGTGCGAGCATGGAAAGGAGCAGATGTAGGAAGTGATCACAACCTTCTGATAGCAAAAATAAAACTAAAATTAAGGAAAGCCAAAATCGGAGAACACAGAAAGATACATTTTGATACAAGAAAACTGAAAGACCAGCAAACAAGGAATGAATTCTCAATAGTACTTAAGAACCGCTTCAGTGTCCTACAAGACAAAGCAGAAATGTCCATAGAGTTCAATAAAACACTACAGGAAACAGCAAAAGAGGTGCTGGGATATCGGAAACGGAGAAAAGAGGAATGGATAAGCAAGACCACATTGAAAAAGATTGATCAAAGAAAGGAAATCAAGAAAAAATTACTGAACACCATAAAGACTAAAAGAACAAGTTTTAAGTAATTATGCACAAAAAGACAAAGAAGTGAAGGAATCATGCCGTCAAGATAAACGTCAGTATTATGACAACTTAGCAGAAGCAGCAGAGAAAGCAGCATATGCAAATGACATGAAATCCATATACAAAATCACAAAGCAGATGACAGGTAACTTCAGCACAAGATGTGACAGTGCAATAAGGACACGTAAGGGACAACTGGTCAGTGGAGAAAGAGAAAAAATTGAAAGATGGAGGGAACACTTTAACACCCTACTAAACAGAACACAAGCAGCACAAACAATAGACATACTTGAAGCAAAAACGGAACTAAACATCAATACAGGACCAGTATTGGTGAAGTAAAGGAGGCGATAAAGAAGCTAAAATTAGACAGGGCACCAGGTGATGATGAAGTGACTGCTGAGATGATGAAAGCAGAAGAAACAGAAACACCAAAACAACTCTGTTGGATACTACAACAAATTTGGGATTTAGAAAAAGTTCTAGATGAGTGGAAAACTGGCCTTATAGTAAAACTACCAAAGAAGGGTGACCTCAGAGATTGCGGGAACTGGAGAGGCATTACCCTATTGTCACTCACTAGTAAAGTATTCTGCAGAATAATCATCAACAAAAATGTACCAGCACTTCAGGGAAAACTTCAGAAAGAGCAGGCAGGATTTAGGAAAGGAAGATCATGCATAGACCACATATTTGTACTTAGACAAATATTAGAACAGGCAAATGAGTGGCATAGCACAACATATGCATTGTTTATAGATTTTGAGAGAGCCTGTGACAGTGTCAACAGAGATGCACTATGGAAAATCCTAAGATGACATGGTCTCCCCCATAAGATAGTGAATGTAATCAAAGCTCTATACGAGGGTTTTCAGTGCAAAGTTATCTGTGGAGAACATACCTCCAGCAGCTTTAGGGTACAAACAGGAGTGAAACAGGGATGTGTACTATCACCAACATTATTTATCTTGGCAGTAGACTGGTTAATGAAGGAGGCAACATCAGACAAACGCAGAAGATTACAATGGACCCTTGACACAGTGCTGGAGGACCTTGACTTTGCGGACGACATTTGTCTATTATCAAGCAGTCACAAAGATATGCAAGAGAAAATAAACAAGCTTACTCAGAATGCAAACAACATAAGATTAAAGATTAACATAGGAAAGACAAAGTTAATGAAGCAAAATGTGAACAACAGAAATGTACTCAGAGCAGATAGCAAGTTAATGGAGGAGGTCAACGAATTTGTAAATCTTGGCAGTAGAGTAGTAGAAAATGGAGACAGCACAGAGGACATCAACTTCAGACTTACTAGAGCAAACCAGGCTTTTGCAGTGCTGCAGACTATATGGAAATCTAAAAAACTAAGCATAAATATGAAAATCAGGATATTTAAGAGTAATGTTCTAAGTGTACTACTCTATGGAGGTGAATGTTGGAAAATCACCAAAACCATAGAAAACAAGTTGAATTCTTTCCAGACTAAATGTTTATGAAGAATTATAAAAATACACGACAAGAAATAACATCTTATTGGCAGAAATGCAGATGAAGCCACTGGCAGCAATTATTGAGGAAAGACGCTGGCGATGGTTGGGACATGTGATCCAAGTGACTGACAACTCATTACCAAAAATAGCACTAATATAGACACCACAGGAGTACAGAAGTAAAGGCAGACCAAAAGAGACATGGAGAAGAACAACAGAAAGGATGGTGAGCAATAGAGGGCTCACCTGGGCAAGAGCAGAAAAAAGGCAAAGGACAGATATTTGTGGGAAAACGCTTGAGGAAGCCCTACGTGCCCTGGGCACTTAAGGTTCAGAGAGAGAGAGAGAGAGAGAGAGAGAGAGAGAGAGAGAGAGAATATTCCTTCTTATAACTTCAAACTTTGTCAACATCTGTTTGATATGGACTATACGCCTTCCTAAGCATAGTCTAAAGTATTTTAAAGTATGGCTTGATTGTTGTTTTTTTTTACTGCTTTTCTATAAATTTGTCAGTTTTGAATGAATATAAGAGCATGTTTATTTAATGCTGTTGCATAAATCAGAATGCGGAGTGTATGAACAAGAGATAAGTTTATTATTTATTTATGTAATTATTTGGCTGCTTCTTCATAATTATTTTGCTCATTAACAAATGCTGAATGACTGTGACTGAGTGAAAGTTGTATGATGAAGGGCAGAATGTTAGACGGGCCTGCGTGCCGAATTTTTAACCCTTTGAAAACAAAGTATGTTCGTTCGTTTGGTCGTTCTGTACTTGGCTCACTGTTAATAGCTTTTAATATTTCGGCTGTTATTTCATCTTCACCTGCAAATTTGTTGTTAGCCGTTAGACTGACTGATGTTTCATCTTCACTCAATGTATTTTCATTTATGTTAACATTTAGTTGTGTGATTAGTAGGTTGATTTCAAGATTTATCAATTCTTTTGGGCGTGACCGATAAAGTATTTCTTGGAAGTGTTCAGCCCATTATTGCTTTTGGTCTTTACTTGATGTTAATGGAGTTCCAGTTTTGCTGAAGATTGGTCATCCTTTGGATGTAATAGTACCCTTTACTCTCTTTTGTATGTTATATAGAGTTTTGCTGTCTCTTTTTTTTTTTTTGCTGATTTCTCTTCTTTTGCCATATTGTCTATGTATTCTCTCTTA
Source organism: Achatina immaculata (assembly GCA_009760885.1). Taxonomy (NCBI): domain Eukaryota; kingdom Metazoa; phylum Mollusca; class Gastropoda; order Stylommatophora; family Achatinidae; genus Lissachatina; species Lissachatina immaculata. The sequence goes on from CM019695.1 coordinate 36,794,662, forward strand.
TCTCTTGTAGCTGAACTTTTTACTTTATTGTCTAGTTCTTTGTATGTATCTTTTCCAAGATCTGTCTTTACATTCAACATGGCTAATTTGGCCACTCGATTTTCATGTGTATATTTCCATGTAATTTCCAATGTCCATGTTTTTCTAATTTTTTTTTTTTTTGCAATCCAGCGCTTGCTTTTGCTGCTATGATTATAGCTGTGCTGTAAGAATTTCATAATTCATCTATATCTATCTCCTCTATCTCACTGAGTGTGCGAAATGATTGGTATTTTCCAGACTGAAACTACTGTTAGTATTTTCTTCCTGTAGGCTGTGGCTGTTTATCTTTCTGAGTATTGATTTCTTGTGTTGGCTTTACAGTTTTAGTTTTATTTTCCCTATACACAGGTTGAGACCACTGTTGACATCTGCACCTCTATGTGCTCCTACATCTAGCAAGATGTTCTGAATTGCTTTCTAATACAAAAGTGAACTATCTGGTTTCTGGTTCTATCATCTGGAGATATCCACGTTGTTCTATGTATCTCTTTGTGTAAAAATATTGTTCCTCCAATGACCATATCCTCTGTTGGATATATTTCAATTAATCTTTCTCCATTCTGATTAACCATGTCAATTCCTTCTTTCCCCATTACTTTTTCGATATCAGTGTTATCTTTTCCTACCTTGGCATTGAAGTCTCCCATGACAATTAGGATGTCATGTTTAAGGATTTTGTTAATGAGGTGTTGTAATTGTTGATAGAAATAATCCTTTACTTCATCATCTGCATCGTTTGAGGGTGCATAGCATTGTATGATTGTCTGAATTTCTGTGTCTTTGTTTGTATCGTGCTCTTATTATATGACTGTTCATTGGTTCCCATTCTATATGGCTCTTTCTTTGCTGCTACATTTGACATAAATATATCCACTCCTTCTTGATATTTCCCATCGTCTCTGCCTGAATGTATTATTAACTTAAGGTTTTCTGCCATTCTTTTCCCTGCTTCTATCTATCGCATTTCACTGATGCCCAAGAACATATAGGTAATATCTTTCTCGGATTACTTGAGGAGTTTTTGATGGTGTTGGCAGCATTATTACATTCAAAATCCAATCTTTGTCATGTATTTTGGGCCGCTGAAAGCATTCTTTGGATCTTTGTCCGAGTTCTTCGGAGTTGGTATCCCTGATGCATCACCCTTGATTCGGCTGGTTTTGTTGCGAGTTTCAATAACAATTACTTTTCTTCTCTATCTAGAGTCACTTCTAGGTTGGTCTCAGGGTAAGGTTGTTAGCCTTATCTAGAGTCTCCTCTGGGTGGATCTCAGGATAAGGTTGTTAGCTTTATCTAGAGTCTCCTCTGGGTGGGTCTCAGGATAAGGTTGTTAGCCTTATCTAGAGTCTCCTCTGGGTGGGTCTCAGGATAAGGTTGTTAGCCTTATCTAGAGTCTCCTCTGGGTGGGTCCCAGGATAAGGTTGTTAGCCTTATCTAGAGTCTCCTCTGGGTGGGTCTCAGGATAAGGTTGTTAGCTTTATCTAGAGTCTCCTCTGGGTGGGTCTCAGGATAAGGTTGTTAGCCTTATCTAGAGTCTCCTCTGGGTGGGTCCCAGGATAAGGTTGTTAGCCTTATCTAGAGTCTCCTCTGGGTGGGTCTCAGGATAAGGTTGTTAGCTTTATCTAGAGTCTCCTCTGGGTGGGTCTCAGGATAAGGTTGTTAGCATTATCTAGAGTCTCCTCTGGGTGGGTCTCAGGATAAGGTTGTTAGCATTACCCCCAACCCTCAGGTCAGAACATGTTAGGGATCAAGTGACATCCCGCTGAGTTTTGCATGCCAGCAAGAGCGTTAAAAACAAACAAGCAAACAAACAAACAAGCAAACAAACAAACAAGCAAACAAACAAACAAGCAAACAAACAAACAACCAAACAAAGCGCCCGCCATCTTGCATGTGACCTAGAAGTAGTTATCAGCAGTTCTAGCAATGCCACATCGTGAGAGAACCAGAATGAAAAGCCAAGTTTCTCAGATCCACAGACGAGCTAGAGTACTCTGCTAGGTTCTCTCCATGTTACGATGTTAGGCTTGTCATGTGGAGAAATGGTTAAATATCTAGTTCTATTGATGTACATGAACGTGTAAATAGCCGAAACAATACTGAAAAGAGCTTTCTTGAAAAAGCAGGTGAGGTTTTTTTTTCAAATCGCTGTTATACAGCTTCCAGTCGACTGTGTTGTAAAAATGGATAGCTAGCACATTGTGTTAAGGAAAAAAATTGCCTGAAATTGTTATTTATATATGGACTTTGATCAAATATGAGACAACGAGGCTTGTGCATAGTGACAGAACACTGTGTTGTATGGATATCCTTGAAAAATACGAAGATGTTTTGATGTGAGAGAAAAAAAAATAGTACTGTAACTTTTATCAAGGGCTCCGGTAGGGAGAGCAGCAGCCTAGCAACCAGTAAACAACGCACTCGGCCATCTTGCTCCTCTAAAACGTGTGGTATCCTCTAAACGCTACAAGTCTGCTTGTAGTCCGGGAGCATGTGTGGGAGCATGTGTGGGAGGGTGTGTGTGGGAGCATGTGTGGGAGGGTGTGTGTGGGAGCATGTGTGGGAGGGTGTGTGTGGGAGGGTGTGTGTGGGTTATATGTCCTCATTGTGACCTTAACTGTGCCAAATCGTGGCTCATTTGTGGCCGCTAATTGTATCAGGTCGCAATGCCCTACATGTGTATATATACAAGGACGGACAATTAAGTAATGAGACTGATTTTATTATTGCCAATAAAAAAATGCCATCTATGAAGCACAGCATGGAATCCAAAGAGGTAACCTTCATCTATGATCTGGCAACTTTTCATTGCCGCCAGATAAGCAGACGACAAACAAGCCGCCATTTTTTTTATCTAGTCAGAGGTGCATTGTCACATAATCATCATGGAGCAGAAAGCTAGCATTAAATTCTGTTTAAAACTCGGAAAAAGTGCAGTTAGGACAGTTGAATTGATGCGACAAGTTTATGGGGATAACTTTTTATCCCGTGCACAGATATTCAGGTGGTATTCACGATTCAAAAGTGGTATGGAAACGATTACAAATGCAACTAGACATGGACACCCAATTTCTTTACGTAATGAGGAACTCATTGTAAAAGTCGGAGAACAGATACAAGAAGATCGTTGTTTGACTGTGAGGAAGATGGCAGATGAATTTGATGTTAACTGAGAGACCATTCGTAAAATGTTAGTGGAAGATTTTGGGCAAGAAAAAAGTTGCTTGCCGGTTTCTACCACATTCGTTGTCTGATCACCAAAAACATCAGCGTGTTGCGTACGCAAAAGACACAATATAAACGTGTCGCAGAATGAAACATTTCTTAAATTTGATTGTTGTAGAGGATGAAACATGGATTTTCAGCTATGATCCCGCAACTAAACGCCAAAGTGCTCAGTGGAAGTCATCATCATCACCAAAAGACAGTAGTCAAATCATGGCACCTCTGGTCTGGGGGTCGGCCACGTCCTAAGTGCACTCATATCGAAATGTCTGAACCGTCTTAACCTAGAGGTTGATATAACCTCTATTTTATTCAAAGTATGCCCCGATATGAGTGCACTTAAGACGTGGCCAACCCCCAGACCAGAGGTACCGTGATTTGACTACTGTTTGCTTCGCTTATTCCTTTCTTTCACTTTTTCCACCGTGGTGCCGCACGGCAACCCCATTTGCTCCTTTCTTCATTGGCTGGGAGGATCCCACTCCGCGCACGGCAGCTGAAGAATCTTGCCAGCAGCGGTTTTGGGCCTTATCACTGCTGGTGAGATTCTTCGGATGCTGCGCGTGGAATGAAGCTCCTCCTGGCCAAGGAAGAAAATGCGGAAAAGCAATCAGGGTTGATGTAAAAAGGCGATGGAAAGAATAAAGTGAAGCTTAATCGGTATGTCCAGTAGTATCTCGACGAGAGTTACCCATACCACGGCGCCTCTTTTCTAGAGGCCAGCCACGTCCGAAATATACCCATACTGGTAAAATATTCCTAAACCGGCTTACACCAGGGGGGAAATTTGATGGCTACGCATGTCACGGTACCTCTGCTCTAGAGGTCGGCCATGTCCTAAACACACCTATACTGGGATAATATGCCTAAACCGGCTCAATCCAGGGGTGGAAGTCACCAGTGACGATGATTCATCCTCCTGGACAAAAACTCCGTCCTGGTCACAACTAGGAAGGGTAGCGGCCACGACCACAAGATGCTGAAGTCGGAGACACTGGACCAGGGCAGTCTAGATAGGCAACCACCTCTCACCCGGCGGGGATGTATGCGTATCCTAATCGCGCTGAGGTTTTCCGGTGAGAAAGTCCAAGGCTGGACTGGATGGGCAACCACATCTCACCCGGCGGTGATACACGGGTATCTCAAAACACGTCGAGGTTTTCCGGTGAGAAAGTCCAACTCAAGATCAAACTGGTGCAAGGAAAACCACGGTGTCAGGCAATCCCGCTTCAGAGACCCACCAAGAATACAGGCTCAAGCCGTGCGATACTCTGAACCTCTATAGAGGACCACAGGAGTAAATTCAGACTGATCACAGGGCGGTCCTGGTGGTAGAAGCGAACGAAGAAGAAGACAAGTGTGTGTTCTCAACCATCCACCCTGTTCCCCAGATTTCTCTCCCTGCGGTTATTTTCTATTCCCAAAATTAAAGTTACCATTGAAAGGACGCTTCTTTGACGATACTGATGACATCCAAAGGGCCGTAACAACAGAATAACTGCAGATGTCGTTCCAGTGTTTGTTAGATCGTGCCACTCACTGTATCAGTGCACACGGGGCTTACTTTGAATAAAATACAGGTTATATCTTCAACTGTTTTTTTTTAATGGAATTAGTCTCATTACTTAATTGTCGGACCTTGTAATATATTGACTTATGTAGACGTGATTGTTACTGCACTTACAGATTTCAATATCTGTTGATTTTTTTAAAGAACAGATGTGACTTGATGTATTTGCTGGCTGCTGTACCCGCTGATTTATGTAGGTGTAGTTCTTACTTAACTTGCTGGACTCTGCAAAAGACACAATATAAACGTGTCGCAGAATGAAACATTTCTTAAATTTGATTGTTGTAGAGGATGAAACATGGATTTTCAGCTATGATCCCGCAACTAAACGCCAAAGTGCTCAGTGGAAGTCATCATCATCACCAAAAGACAGTAGTCAAATCATGGCACCTCTGGTCTGGGGGTCGGCCACGTCCTAAGTGCACTCATATCGAAATGTCTGAACCGTCTTAACCTAGAGGTTGATATAACCTGTATTTTATTCAAAGTATGCCCCGATATGAATGCACTTAGGACGTGGCCGACCCCCAGACCAGAGGTGCCGTGATTTGACTACTGTTTGCTTCGCTTATTCCTTTCTTTCACTTTTACCACCGTGGTGCCGCACGGCAACCCCATTTGCTCCTTTCTTCATTGGCCGGGAGGATCCCACTCCGCGCATGGCAGCTGAAGAATCTTGCCAGCAGCGGTTTTGGGCCTTATCACTGCTGGTGAGATTCTTCGGATGCTGCGCGTGGAATGAAGCTCCTCCTGGCCAAGGAAGAAAATGCGGAAAAGCAATCAGGGTTGATGTAAAAGGGTGATGGAAAGGATAAAAGTGAAGCTTAATCGGTATGTCCAGTAGTATCTCGACGAGAGTTACCCATACCACGGCGCCTCTGCTCTAGAGGCCGGCCACGTCCGAAATATACCCATACTGGTAAAATATTCCTAAACCGGCTTACACCAGGGGGGAAACTTGATGGCTACGCATGTCACGGTACCTCTGCTCTAGAGGTCGGCCATGTCCTAAACACTCCTATATTGGGATAATATGCCTAAACCGGCTCAATCCAGGGGTGGAAGTCACTAGTGACGATGATTCGTCCTCCTGGACAAAAGCTCCGTCCTGGTCACAACTAGGAAGGGTAGCGGCCACGACCACAAGATGCTGAAGTCGGAGACACTGGACCAGGGCAGTCTAGATAGGCAACCACCTCTCACCCGGCGGGGATGTATGCGTATCCTAATCGCGCTGAGGTTTTCCGGTGAGAAAGTCCAAGGCTGGACTGGATGGGCAACCACATCTCACCCGGCGGTGATACACGGGTATCTCAAAACACGTCGAGGTTTTCCGGTGAGAAAGTCGAACTCAAGATCAAACTGGTGCAAGGAAAACCACGGTGTCACGCAATCCCGCTTCAGAGACCCACCAAGAATACAGGCTCAAGCCGTGCGATACTCTGAACCTCTTGTGGTCCTCTCGGGGATCTATAGAGGACCACAGGAGTAAATTCAGACTGATCACAGGGCGGTCCTGGTGGTAGAAGCGAACGAAGAAGAAGACAAGTGTGTGTTCTCAACCATCCACCCTGTTCCCCAGATTTCTCTCCCTGCGGTTATTTTCTATTCCCAAAATTAAAGTTACCATTGACGATACTAATGACATCCAAAGGGCCGTAACATGGAGTTTAAGGGCCATAGCAACAGAAGAACTGCAGATGTCGTTCCAGTGTTTGTTAGATCGTGCCACTCACTGTATCAATGCACACGGGGCTTACTTTGAATAAAATACAAGTTATATCTTCAACTGTTTTTTTTTAAATGGAATTAGTCTCATCACTTAATTGTCGGACCTTGTAATATATTGACTTATGTAGACGTGATTGTTACTGCACTTACAGATTTCAATATCTGTTGATTTTTTTAAAGAACAGATGTGACTTGATGTATTTGCTGGCTGCTGTACCCGCTGATTTATGTAGGTGTAGTTCTTACTTAACTTGCTGGACTCTGCTGATTTATGTAGGCATAGCATTTGTTATACTTACTGACCTACGTATCTAATCATTTATGTAGAAATATAGCCTTTGTTATACTTTCTGACCTACGTATCAAATATTTTATGTAGACATGGCTCTTGTTGTACTTGCATACCTCTATGTCTATTGATTTATATGAAATAGATGTGGCTGTTGCTGTACTTTTCCAACGCCATATCTACTGATTTATGTGGGGTGGTGTACTAACAGACGGCTTTTTCTACTGATTTATGTAGACGTAGTATTTTACTGTAGACCGCTGTATCTACTGATTTATGTAGACATAGTATTTTACTGTACTTGTAGACCGCTGTATCTACTGATTTATGTAGACGTAGTATTTTACTGTACTTGTAGACCGCTGTATCTACTGATTTATGTAGGCGTGGTGTTTTACTGTACTTGTAGACCGCTGTATCTACTGATTTATGTAGGCGTGGTGTTTTACTGTACTTGTAGACCGCTGTATCTACTGATTTATGTAGACGTAGTATTTTACTGTACTTGTAGACCGCTGTATCTACTGATTGATGTGGGCGTGGCAGTTGTAGCCAGCGCTCTGGAGATATTATTGGAAAGCCATTAATTCTCGGCACTCAGCAAGAAGTACAGGAACTCCATGCGACTTATCTCTTCGTGTATCCTACAACATATTGCACGTGCATGTTTTCAAGTTATCTCACCGTAGCCATCAAAGCTGTTGTTTCTCCCTGCTGTTATAGATAGGTATGTAGACAGCACTTCTTGTGTTATAAATTATTATTATCTTGTTGCAAGAATTCAATAATAACTGGCTGGAAATGGGGAGATGAAGTAGTGTAGTCCATGACGCAGTTATAGAAGACGATATGGAATATTGTTTGTGACGCAATTTTAATGGAAATTATGGAGAACAAAGGTTTGTAACGCATTTCTGAGGAAAGTTATGGAAGATGAATGTTTGTGACGCAGTTTCAAGAGAAGTTATGGAAGATGAAGGTTTGTTATGCAGTTTTCAGAGAAGTTATGGGAGATGAGGGTTTGTTATGCAGTTTTCAGAGAGGTTATGGGAGATGAAAGTTTGTTATGGAGTTTTCAGAGAAGTTATGGGAGATGTAGTAAGATCAGTTTTCACGTTTGTATAAATCTGGTGTTCGTTTTGACATGTGTCATATAAAAGATGAGTCCCGTGAATTGCTGAATCAGGAAGCATCTCTGCTTGGGATGTTCATTATCCTGGCCGCCACAGCCCTGGGTATATCCTAGTATCTTTATATCTAATTTGTACCGTGTCAGAATCTAATTAAACTACAACACATGGTTTCACTTAAATCACTTCCTCTGTTTCTATATAGAGTTAGGAGTAAATACAGGAGAGTAAAGGAGACAGGGAATGTAAGAAAAGGGACACAGAGACAACTTCGGTTTCTTCTTTTTTTTTGTTTTTTTTTCCTTACATACTAATTCTGATATCAGATGCAGACTTCACTGTTGTTTCAGGGGATATGAAGTCTCCAGATAGATACAGACTTCACTGTTGTTTCGAGGAATATGAAGTCTCCAGATAGATACAGACTTCACTGTTGTTTCGAGGGATATGAAGTCTCCAGATAGATACAGACTTCGCTGTTGTTTCGAGGGATATGAAGTCTCCAGATAGATACAGACTCCACTGTTGTTTCGAGGGATATGAAGTCTCCAGATAGATACAGACTTCGCTATTGTTACGAGGTATATGAAGTCTCCAGATATATACAGACTTCGCTATTGTTTCGAGGGATTATGTAGACGTAGTATTTTACTGTACTTGTAGACCGCTGTATTTACTGATTTATGTAGACGTAGTATTTTACTGTAGACCGCTGAATCTACTGATTTATGTAGACGTAGTATTTTACTGTACTTGTAGACCGCTGTATCTACTGATTTATGTAGACGTAGTATTTTACTGTAGACCGCTGTATCTACTGATTTATGTAGACGTAGTATTTTACTGTACTGCTGAGATGTTGAAAGCAGAAGAAACAGAAACACCAAAACAACTTTGCCGGATATTACAACAAATTTGGGATTTAGAAAAAGCCCCAGAGGAGTGGAAAACTGGTCTTATAGTAAAACTACCAAAGAAGGGTGACCTCAGAGATTGCGGGAACTGGAGAGGCATTACCCTACTGCCACTCACTAGTAAAGTATTTTGCAGAATAATCATCAACAGAATTGTACCAACACTTGAGGAAAAACTTCGGAAAGAGCAGGCAGGATTTAGGAAAGGAAGATCATGCATAGACCATATATTTGTACTTAGACAAATATTAGAACAGGCAAATGAGTGGCATAGCACAACATATGCATTATTCATAGATTTTGAGAAAGCCTTTGACAGTGTCAACAGAGATGCACTGTGGAAAATCCTAAGATGGCATGGCCTCCCCCATAAAATAGTTAATGTAATCAAAGCCCTATACGAGGGTTTTCAGTGCAAAGTTATCTGTGGAGAACATACCTCCAGCAGCTTTAGGGTACAAACAGGAGTGAAACAGGGATGTGTACTATCACCAACATTATTTATCTTGGCAGTAGACTGGTTAATGAAGGAGGCAACATCAGACAAACGCAGAGGATTACAATGGACCCTTGACACAGTGCTGGAGGACCTTGACTTTGCAGACGACATTTGTCTATTATCAAGCAGTCACAAAGATATGCAAGATAAAATAAACAAGTTAACCCAGAATGCAAACAACATAGGACTAAAGATCAACGTAGGAAAGACAAAGTTAATGAAGCAAAATGTGAACAACAGAAATGTACTCAGAGTAGATAACAAGTTAGTGGAGGAGGTTAACGAATTTGTATACCTTGGCAGCAGAGTAGTAGAAAATGGAGACAGCACAGAGGACATCAACAGCAGACTTACTAGAGCAAACCAGGCTTTTGCAATGCTACAGAATATATGGAAATCAAATAAACTAAGCATAAATATGAAAATCAGGATATTTAAGAGTAATGTTCTAAGTGTACTACTCTATGGAAGTGAATGCTGGAAAATCACCAAAACCATAGAAAACAAGTTGAATTCTTTCCAGACTAAATGTTTACGTAGAATTAAAAAATATTTTGGCCAAACACCATAAGAAATAACATCTTATTGGCAGAAATGCAGATGAAACCACTGACAACAATTATTGAGGAAAGACGCTGGCGATGGTTGGGACATGTGCTCCGAATGACTGACAACTCACTACCAAAAATAGCACTAAGATGGACACCACAGGGGAGCAGAAGTAAGGGTAGACCAAAAGAGACATGGAGAAGAACAACAGAAAGGATGTTGAGCAATAGAGGGCTCACCTGGGCAAGAGCAGAAAAAAAGGTGAAAGACAGGCATTTGTGGAAAACCCTTGCGGAAGCCCCATGTGCCCTGGGCACTTAAGGTTCAGAGAGAGAGAGAGAGTATTTTACTGTACTTGTAGACCGCTGTATCTACTGATTTATGTAGACGTAGTATTTCACTGTACTTGTAGACCGCTGTATCTACTGATTTATGTAGACGTAGTATTTTACTGTACTTGTAGACCGCTGTATTTACTGATTTATGTAGACGTAGTATTTTACTGTAGACCGCTGAATCTACTGATTTATGTAGACGTAGTATTTTACTGTACTTGTAGACCGCTGTATCTACTGATTTATGTAGACGTAGTATTTTACTGTAGACCGCTGTATCTACTGATTTATGTAGACGTAGTATTTTACTGTACTGCTGAGATGTTGAAAGCAGAAGAAACAGAAACACCAAAACAACTTTGCCGGATATTACAACAAATTTGGGATTTAGAAAAAGCCCCAGAGGAGTGGAAAACTGGTCTTATAGTAAAACTACCAAAGAAGGGTGACCTCAGAGATTGCGGGAACTGGAGAGGCATTACCCTACTGCCACTCACTAGTAAAGTATTTTGCAGAATAATCATCAACAGAATTGTACCAACACTTGAGGAAAAACTTCGGAAAGAGCAGGCAGGATTTAGGAAAGGAAGATCATGCATAGACCATATATTTGTACTTAGACAAATATTAGAACAGGCAAATGAGTGGCATAGCACAACATATGCATTATTCATAGATTTTGAGAAAGCCTTTGACAGTGTCAACAGAGATGCACTGTGGAAAATCCTAAGATGGCATGGCCTCCCCCATAAAATAGTTAATGTAATCAAAGCCCTATACGAGGGTTTTCAGTGCAAAGTTATCTGTGGAGAACATACCTCCAGCAGCTTTAGGGTACAAACAGGAGTGAAACAGGGATGTGTACTATCACCAACATTATTTATCTTGGCAGTAGACTGGTTAATGAAGGAGGCAACATCAGACAAACGCAGAGGATTACAATGGACCCTTGACACAGTGCTGGAGGACCTTGACTTTGCAGACGACATTTGTCTATTATCAAGCAGTCACAAAGATATGCAAGATAAAATAAACAAGTTAACCCAGAATGCAAACAACATAGGACTAAAGATCAACGTAGGAAAGACAAAGTTAATGAAGCAAAATGTGAACAACAGAAATGTACTCAGAGTAGATAACAAGTTAGTGGAGGAGGTTAACGAATTTGTATACCTTGGCAGCAGAGTAGTAGAAAATGGAGACAGCACAGAGGACATCAACAGCAGACTTACTAGAGCAAACCAGGCTTTTGCAATGCTACAGAATATATGGAAATCAAATAAACTAAGCATAAATATGAAAATCAGGATATTTAAGAGTAATGTTCTAAGTGTACTACTCTATGGAAGTGAATGCTGGAAAATCACCAAAACCATAGAAAACAAGTTGAATTCTTTCCAGACTAAATGTTTACGTAGAATTAAAAAATATTTTGGCCAAACACCATAAGAAATAACATCTTATTGGCAGAAATGCAGATGAAACCACTGACAACAATTATTGAGGAAAGACGCTGGCGATGGTTGGGACATGTGCTCCGAATGACTGACAACTCACTACCAAAAATAGCACTAAGATGGACACCACAGGGGAGCAGAAGTAAGGGTAGACCAAAAGAGACATGGAGAAGAACAACAGAAAGGATGTTGAGCAATAGAGGGCTCACCTGGGCAAGAGCAGAAAAAAAGGTGAAAGACAGGCATTTGTGGAAAACCCTTGCGGAAGCCCCATGTGCCCTGGGCACTTAAGGTTCAGAGAGAGAGAGAGAGTATTTTACTGTACTTGTAGACCGCTGTATCTACTGATTTATGTAGACGTAGTATTTTACTGTACTTGTAGACCGCTGTATTTACTGATTTATGTAGACGTAGTATTTTACTGTAGACCGCTGAATCTACTGATTTATGTAGACGTAGTATTTTACTGTACTTGTAGACCGCTGTATCTACTGATTTATGTAGACGTAGTATTTTACTGTAGACCGCTGTATCTACTGATTTATGTAGACGTAGTATTTTACTGTACTTGTAGACCGCTGTATCTACTGATTTATGTAGACGTAGTATTTTACTGTAGACCGCTGTATCTACTGATTTATGTAGACGTAGTATTTTACTGTACTGCTGAGATGTTGAAAGCAGAAGAAACAGAAACACCAAAACAACTTTGCCGGATATTACAACAAATTTGGGATTTAGAAAAAGCCCCAGAGGAGTGGAAAACTGGTCTTATAGTAAAACTACCAAAGAAGGGTGACCTCAGAGATTGCGGGAACTGGAGAGGCATTACCCTACTGCCACTCACTAGTAAAGTATTTTGCAGAATAATCATCAACAGAATTGTACCAACACTTGAGGAAAAACTTCGGAAAGAGCAGGCAGGATTTAGGAAAGGAAGATCATGCATAGACCATATATTTGTACTTAGACAAATATTAGAACAGGCAAATGAGTGGCATAGCACAACATATGCATTATTCATAGATTTTGAGAAAGCCTTTGACAGTGTCAACAGAGATGCACTGTGGAAAATCCTAAGATGGCATGGCCTCCCCCATAAAATAGTTAATGTAATCAAAGCCCTATACGAGGGTTTTCAGTGCAAAGTTATCTGTGGAGAACATACCTCCAGCAGCTTTAGGGTACAAACAGGAGTGAAACAGGGATGTGTACTATCACCAACATTATTTATCTTGGCAGTAGACTGGTTAATGAAGGAGGCAACATCAGACAAACGCAGAGGATTACAATGGACCCTTGACACAGTGCTGGAGGACCTTGACTTTGCAGACGACATTTGTCTATTATCAAGCAGTCACAAAGATATGCAAGATAAAATAAACAAGTTAACCCAGAATGCAAACAACATAGGACTAAAGATCAACGTAGGAAAGACAAAGTTAATGAAGCAAAATGTGAACAACAGAAATGTACTCAGAGTAGATAACAAGTTAGTGGAGGAGGTTAACGAATTTGTATACCTTGGCAGCAGAGTAGTAGAAAATGGAGACAGCACAGAGGACATCAACAGCAGACTTACTAGAGCAAACCAGGCTTTTGCAATGCTACAGAATATATGGAAATCAAATAAACTAAGCATAAATATGAAAATCAGGATATTTAAGAGTAATGTTCTAAGTGTACTACTCTATGGAAGTGAATGCTGGAAAATCACCAAAACCATAGAAAACAAGTTGAATTCTTTCCAGACTAAATGTTTACGTAGAATTAAAAAATATTTTGGCCAAACACCATAAGAAATAACATCTTATTGGCAGAAATGCAGATGAAACCACTGACAACAATTATTGAGGAAAGACGCTGGCGATGGTTGGGACATGTGCTCCGAATGACTGACAACTCACTACCAAAAATAGCACTAAGATGGACACCACAGGGGAGCAGAAGTAAGGGTAGACCAAAAGAGACATGGAGAAGAACAACAGAAAGGATGTTGAGCAATAGAGGGCTCACCTGGGCAAGAGCAGAAAAAAAGGTGAAAGACAGGCATTTGTGGAAAACCCTTGCGGAAGCCCCATGTGCCCTGGGCACTTAAGGTTCAGAGAGAGAGAGAGAGTATTTTACTGTACTTGTAGACCGCTGTATCTACTGATTTATGTAGACGTAGTATTTTACTGTACTTGTAGACCGCTGTATTTACTGATTTATGTAGACGTAGTATTTTACTGTAGACCGCTGAATCTACTGATTTATGTAGACGTAGTATTTTACTGTACTTGTAGACCGCTGTATCTACTGATTTATGTAGACGTAGTATTTTACTGTAGACCGCTGTATCTACTGATTTATGTAGACGTAGTATTTTACTGTACTTGTAGACCGCTGTATCTACTGATTTATGTAGACGTAGTATTTTACTGTACTTGTAGACCGCTGTATCTACTGATTTATGTAGACGCAGTATTTTACTGTAGACCGCTGTATCTACTGATTTATGTAGACGTAGTATTTTACTGTACTTGTAGACTGCTGTATCTACTGATTTATGTAGACGTAGTATTTTACTGTAGACCGCTGTATCTACTGATTTATGTAGACGTAGTATTTCACTGTACTTGTAGACCGCTGTATCTACTGATTTATGTAGACGTAGTATTTCACTGTACTTGTAGACCGCTGTATCTACTGATTGATGTGGGCGTGGCAGTTGTAGCCAACGCTCTGGAGATATTATTGGAAAGCCATTAATTCTCGGCACTCAGCAAGAAGTACAGGAACTCCATGTGACTTATCTCTTCGTGTATCCTACAACATATTGCACGTGCATGTTTTCACACAAGTTATCTCACCGTAGCCATCAAAGCTGTTGTTTCTCCCTGCTGTTATAGATAGGTATGTAGACAGCACTTCTTGTGTTATAAATTATTATTATCTTGTTGCAAGAATTCAATAATAACTGGCTGGAAATGGGGAGATGAAGTAGTGTAGTCCATGACGCAGTTATAGAAGACGATATGGAATATTGTTTGTGACGCAATTTTAATGGAAATTATGGAGAACGAAGGTTTGTAACGCATTTCTGAGGAAAGTTATGGAAGATGAATGTTTGTGACGCAGTTTCAAGAGAAGTTATGGAAGATGAAGGTTTGTTATGCAGTTTTCAGAGAAGTTATGGGATATGAGGGTTTGTTATGCAGTTTTCAGAGAAGTTATGGGAGATGAGGGTTTGTTATGCAGTTTTAAGAGAAGTTATGGGAGATATAGTAAGATCAGTTTTCACGTTTGTATAAATCTGGTGTTCGTTTTGACATGTGTCATATAAAAGATGAGTCCCATGAATTGCTGAATCAGGAAGCATTTCTGCTTGGGATGTTCATTAACCTGGCCGCCACAGCCCTGTGTATATCCTAGTATCTTTATATCTAATTTGTACCGTGTCAGAATCTAATTAAGCTACAACACATGGTTTCACTTAAATCACTTCCTCTGTTTCTAAATAGAGTTAGGAGTAAATACATGAGAGTAAAGGAGACAGGGAATGTAAGAAAAGGGACACAGAGGCAACGTCTGCTTCTTCTTTTTCTTTGTTTTTTTTCTTACATACTAATTCTGATATCAGATGCAGACTTCACTGTTGTTTCGAGGGATATAAAGTCTCCAGATAGATGCAGGCTTCACTGTTATTTCGAGGGATATAAAGTCTCCAGATAGATGCAGGCTTCACTGTTGTTTCGGGGGATATAAAGTCTCCAGATAGATGCAGGCTTCACTGTTGTTTCGAGGGATATGAAGTCTCCAGATAGATACAGACTTCAATGTTGTTTCGAGGGATATGAAGTCTCCAGATAGATGCAGGCTTCACTGTTGTTTCGAGGGATATGAAGTCTCCAGATAGATACAGACTTCGCTATTGTTTCGAGGGATACGAAATCTCCAGATAGATACAGACTTCGCTATTGTTTCGAGGGATATGAAGTCTCCAAATAGATACAGACTTCGCTGTTGCTTCCAAACATAGAATGTCTCCAGATAGATACAAACGTCACTGTTGTTTCTAAGAATAGTGTGCCTCCAAATAACTTTTCTTGCACTGAAACTGCTGATGGATACAGAACTTTCTTCAGCTCTTCAAACAATCAGTCTACAGTAGTGTAGGGCATGTCTGGCTACCATCTCTGACTCACTTCAGGGACTCTTTGAGCTTCTCTTCTTATAGTCTATACACAACAATTAGTGTATAAGTATATAACTATACACGACACACTGCAGTAAAGCTGTGATACCAGAATGTATAAACTAGGAAAAAAGTAGGAACAGCTTTATTACTTAACGATTACAAAGTTGTGACGTTTCGGCGTGAGCCTTAATCATACAAAAACATACAGGACGAAGAAATAGAGAGAGAGGAGATAAAGTATAGAATCACACGAATGATGTGTTTAAAAAAGACAATAAAATGAGCACGATACTTAGTTGTAACTTGTAAGTAGATGTGGGTTGTCCGATGCTTGCTCAGAAATGGGCATGGTGGAGCGTAGATAATGTTTAAATTGAGACTTGTGATGTATGATGGGTGGGTCATAACTGGGGGTGGTGGGTGGGGAAACCGTGGAGGGGAGAGAGAGTGATACAGTGTTAACATAGCCAGGAGAAGGTGAAATAGATGATTATAGTGGGGATATAGGGGTTGTAATGTGATGCTGTGAGGGGGTTCTGAACTATGTGTAACAAGTGAGAAGGGAATGCAGCTTAATAGAGAGGGATTATGATTGAAGAAGAGGATAATATTAGGTGTAGCTGAATAACGAGTTCAAACCATGTGGTTCCAGAGTCCCATATTCCTGAATGTGGCGGTTCTCAAGCACTAGGCGGCTTGTGTCATCTGTGTGACACTGTTTGTGGCTTTTACTAGAAAATCAGATTTGCCTCTGTGGTTGAACTATTGAAATGATTTGGGATTGGTTTAGAAGCATGCTGGGCTATATCGTACAGATGTTTCTGCATGCAGTTCCCTAATCCCTCCATTATCAAGTACAGGAAATTGACATATACTCTTCTAGTTTGGAAATCCTCTAGTTTCCTAGTGGAAATCCTCTAGTTTCCTAGTGGAAATCCTCTAGTTTCCTAGTGGAAATCCTCTAGTTTCGTACTGGAAATCCTCTAGTTTCCTAGTGGAAATCCTCTAGTTTCGTACTGGAAATCCTCTAGTTTCCAAGTGGAAATCCTCTAGTTTCCTAGTGGAAATCCTCTAGTCAGTTAAATATTAAAATTTCTTTCCCACGCTCCCGCCACCCCCTCCCCCGTGGTGTCCCAGTGAACTATGAGAAGCTGCCTCTCCCTTGTTCTTGTTGACTTTATGTTTCTGTTCACTGTTCTTTTTCTTTGCCTTTGTTAAGGAAGATACTGGTGCCTTGTAAACATTTCCTGGCATTTGCCTTCAATACTTCATACTTTGTGTATTTTTGTTTGTTTGTTTTTTTGTAAAGTCTGTGAACGGTCACTCGAAATTCCCACAAGTGTACATCGTGGGAGTAAAGCGTTACCGTTCACTCGTCCTGAAGCGGAAGGCCTATATGTATCGAGAAATACAAGGCGGGGATAATTAATTATGATGCCCAGCAGGCATGGCGGGCTTAATTCGTTTCGTCTGTGTTAATCCCAGCCGACCTGATTCTGTTCGATCTAATGTGTGTGGAATATATAATATATGCTGTGTATTTCATATCATTATCGTCGTGTGTGGATATTTTGCTGATTCCTGTTGATATTTCAGTGCATTTGCACAAATTTTGAGCTATGTCAGGATATTTCTGTGCGTTGGTACAAGAGGAGTTACAGGTCATGATAGTTCAGTGCGTTGCCACAAAGGGGGAGATATATGTTATGATATTTCAGTGCGTTGGCACAACATGGAGATGGTGTGTAGTGTATGGGGGTGGATTCATAGCAGCAGTGGCTGGAATATGTTAATCAGTGCGTTGGCACCATTTTAAGATGAATGTATGCTTTGTTAAGGAGGACCAGGAAAGCCTGGGCCACCCGATTCAGTTACAGATTAGAGTATTATGCGTTATTATTGATATCATACGTGTTCATTCGTGATGATATATGTTGATGTCTTGTGCATGTAATGTCTGTGTGACGTGATATGGTATATAGTGTGTATTAGAAATATTGATCTATTTTGTTTTGCTTGACTTTGTAATGTGTACTACATGTCATGTCATTGGTTGACCTGATGTAAATACGCTGCAAGACTGGCATACAGTGTCCTTGGAGGGAGGAGCCTTGGAGGGAGGATTCTGGGAGGGAGGAGCCTTGGAGGGAGGATTCTGGGAGGGAGGAGCCTTGGAGGGAGGATTCTGGGAGGGAGGATTCTGGGAGGGAGGATCCTGGGAGGGAGGAGCCTTGGAGGGAGGATTCTGGGAGGGAGGAGCCTTGGAGGGAGGATTCTGGGAGGGAGGAGCCTTGGAGGGAGGATTCTGGGAGGGAGGAGCCTTGGAGGGAAGATCTGGGGTTGTAGATGATTTATTCCTGGTCACCCAGTACGGTAATACACAGGCCATGGATGTGGGGTTTGCAGTTTCAGGTCCTGGCCATGGATGTGGGGTTTGCAGTTTCATGTCCTGTCTGTCCCCTAATATGTCCTCAGTTGTAGACCCAGCTCCCCGCTAAGTTTACAAGTCTCTCAAACCTCATAAGGAGTGGCATTCAACAGAGCGGCACCAAGCCCGTGCCTCTTTGTGCGAATACCTCCATGACGGTACTGGGGACGGTCCAGAAGAAGGAGGATACTGGGATCACTTTTACTGTTCGAGGTCCAGGTTTCAGTTCCTTGCACTAAATGTTCCAGTTTCCATAGTAACCAGCTTTAGTTTTCAAATTCTAATCTGTGGTAGCCCGTGGTTGGGCCTCTCTCTTTCTTAAAGAAAAGTGTCCTCGTTTATGGATAGGAGTTGTTATAACATTTTCTGGAGAAATGTCTGAGTGAATGTTTTGTGTTTCTTTTTAACTCTTGCATGCCCTTTGTTAGACAAATAAGTTATTTTGCCTGAACTAAATGTTCTTCACTGTGTCTTACATTTATCCATGTAAATCAAGGGTGTCCAAATGGCGGTGAGCGGGGTTTGCGTGTTTGTTTGTTTATTTGTTTGGCTCCTTTCGAGATTATTATGAAAATATAATTTATTTGATTAAAATTAACATTTCTTTTCTCTAAACCATGTAAATAAACAGCTTTAAAAGACGTAAAAAGTAACTAAAGACAATCTATTCACATTACCTAATAACTGTCACTTTGTCTCATTTTTATGTAAGTTGGTAAAAATGAGTTGATTTAGATGTCCACCATTCTGTGCCTGCATACAGTTGTGGGTCTTCGTGAATTTAGACAGCTGGGATATAAGGGGCGCTGTTTACACGTTTTAAGGGCCCCGTGTTTGAGCAAACATGGAGAAGTTTGGGAAGAATGTGAGTAATCAGAGGCGTAACTGGGAGGCAAGGTTTCGGATCGCAGAGGGTGACCCCATCTGATGGGGGTGGGGGGAGAAACATTATCTGATTGGGGAGATGTCGTCTGATTGGGGAGACACCATCTGATGGGGGAGACACCATCTGATGGGGGAGACACCATCTGATGGAAGAGACACCATGTGATGGGAGAGACACCATCTGATGGGAAGACACCAGAATGACTATCTACTTTTGTTTCAGACGCACGCGCTGATGTTTCGTAGCTGTTTCGTGTTTTTTATAGTCGCTGTGTCAATTTTTGTGTTACTTTAGCGACAGTATTTGTGATAATTACTGCGTGTTAAACTATAACAATAAAAAAGGGTAAAGGTATGACTCGTGAACCAGCGTCAAGCACACGTTCTCCGCCGCCCAGCCAGCAGCTGACCAGAGACTGTCAACTAGTGTCACCATCAGCACCAACTCCGTAGCTAGCGGCTTCATTCCTCTTTCTTCCCAGAGAGTTAAACCTGGTACCCAATTTTTTTTTTCCTGGAAGCTGAGTGACCCCCCTAGAGTTTGGCCGCCATTGCGACTACAGTAGTGTTGCTTTTCTGCTTGTTTTTTTAAACAGTATATAATACTAACTTTTCGTTCTGTTTTTAAAATTGTGTTGGGATATTCTATCATGTCACTACATTTTTTGATATACGGAAAGTATGATTTACGAGCAGCATCAATACAAAACACTTACTAAGGATTCTGTATGGTCTGGTATGAGAAGTGTTCCATCGTGCTGAGGTTGAGGGGTTCCAGCATGTAACACCATGAGGTTCTTCACTGGGTGACGCCAAGAGTTACTTCCCACTAGGTGAAACCATGAATTACCACATCATGTGACACCATGAATTTCCCTACTGGGTGACATCAAGAGTTACCTCCCACTAGGTGAAACCATGAATTACCACATCATGTGACACCATGACTTTCACTACTGGGTGACATCAAGAGTTACCTCCCACTAGGTGACACCATGAGTTATCCCACCAGATGACATCATGAGTTACCTCCCACTAGATGACACCAAGAGTTACCTACCACTAGATGACACCATGAAGTACCTCCGACTAGATGACACCATGAATTACCCCACAATGTGACATCACGAATTTCCCCACTGGGTGACGCCAAGAGTTACCTCCCATTAGTGTACACCATTAGTTATCTCTCCATGTGCTGTACTTTTTATTGTTGCTGCTGCTGAACTGGTTGTTGATTTTGCTGCTACTGTTGCTGTTGTTGTTGATGATGATGATGATGATGATCGTAGTGGTTTCCCATGTAACTCCACATCAGAACTTCTTCGCAGCTGATGCTTTGATAACAAAACTGTAACGAAAGTTCTTTCAACAATCTTTGCCTAGTTGTACAGGCTGTTTGATAACAACAGCCTGTTGCCACAACGACTGCGTGAAAGATTTTCATTATCTGAGATATTCCGGTCCTTAAAAGAGCGTATCTGATGTCCTCCTTCCGCCATTCGAAACCGCCATGATATGAAACAAGTAACCAGGCAACCGATATTTGAATTATGCATTTAGCTTATTCTGAGGAACTATGACCCAATATTCAAATAAGTTATGCCCCACTAAAAATACTCTTACACACCATAAACTGAGGGTCCTTCTTCTTCTTCTTCTTCTGTTTTATATTCTGAGCATTTATACAAGGAGACGTGTTACCTCAAAGAAATGGATTGTCTGTTAGCAGGAGTTCTTCATGTATGCTCCACAGTTTTCCATCAGAGCTCTTTTCCTAGGGCGATCTGTGTATTCTCAGCTCTGTGCAGATAGCGCAGGTGTACAAAGCGTGTTCTCTGTTCTGTGCAGAGAGCGTAGGTTTACAGAGTCTGTTCTCTGTTATGTACAGAGAGCGCAGGTTTAGGGAGTCTGTTCTCTGTTCTGTGCAGGGAGCGCAGGTTTAGGGAGTCTGTTCTCTGTTCTGTGCAGGGAGCGCAGGTTTAGGGAGTCTGTTCTCTGTTCTGTGCAGGGAGCGCAGGTTTAGGGAGTCTGTTCTCTGTTCTGTGCAGGGAGCGCAGGTTTAGGGAGTCTGTTCTCTGTTCTGTGCAGGGAGCGCAGGTTTAGGGAGTCTGTTCTCTGTTCTGTGCAGGGAGCGCAGGTTTAGGGAGTCTGTTCTCTGTTCTGTGCAGGGAGCGCAGGTTTAGGGAGTCTGTTCTCTGTTCTGTGCAGGGAGCGCAGGTTTAGGGAGTCTGTTCTCTGTTCTGTGCAGGGAGCGCAGGTTTAGGGAGTCTGTTCTCTGTTCTGTGCAGGGAGCGCAGGTTTAGGGAGTCTGTTCTCTGTTCTGTGCAGGGAGCGCAGGTTTAGGGAGTCTGTTCTCTGTTCTGTGCAGGGAGCGCAGGTTTAGGGAGTCTGTTCTCTGTTCTGTGCAGGGAGCGCAGGTTTAGGGAGTCTGTTCTCTGTTCTGTGCAGGGAGCGCAGGTTTAGGGAGTCTGTTCTCTGTTCTGTGCAGGGAGCGCAGGTTTAGGGAGTCTGTTCTCTGTTCTGTGCAGGGAGCGCAGGTTTAGGGAGTCTGTTCTCTGTTCTGTGCAGGGAGCGCAGGTTTAGGGAGTCTGTTCTCTGTTCTGTGCAGGGAGCGCAGGTTTAGGGAGTCTGTTCTCTGTTCTGTGCAGGGAGCGCAGGTTTAGGGAGTCTGTTCTCTGTTCTGTGCACAGAGTGCAGGTTTAGGGAGTCTGTTCTCTGTTCTGTGCAGGGAGCGCAGGTTTAGGGAGTCTGTTCTCTGTTCTGTGCACAGAGTGCAGGTTTAGGGAGTCTGTTCTCTGTTCTGTGCAGGGAGCGCAGGTTTAGGGAGTCTGTTCTCTGTTCTGTGCACAGAGTGCAGGTTTACAGAGTCTGTTCTCTGTTCTGTGCAGGGAGCGCAGGTTTAGGGAGTCTGTTCTCTGTTCTGTGCAGGGAGCGCAGGTTTAGGGAGTCTGTTCTCTGTTCTGTGCAGGGAGCGCAGGTTTAGGGAGTCTGTTCTCTGTTCTGTGCACAGAGTGCAGGTTTACAGAGTCTGTTCTCTGTTCTGTGCAGAGAGCGCAGGTTTACAGAGTTTGTTCTCTGGCATAAGCAGCGTGTGCTTTAGGCGTTCTTCAGTTCGTGCAGATGGTCGTGCAGATGGTTGTGCAGATGGTTGTGCAAATGGTCGTGCAGATGGTTGTGCAGATGGTCGTGCAGATGGTCGTGCAGATGGTCATGCATATGGTCGTGCAGATGGTCATGCAGTTGATTGTGCAGATGGTCATGCAGATGGTCATGCAGTTGATCATGCAGATGGTCATGCAGTTGGTTGTGCAGATGGTCATGCAGATGGTCGTGCAGATGGTTGTGCAAATGGTCGTGCAGTTGGTCGTGCAGATGGTCGTGCAGTTGGTCATGCAGATGGTCGTACAGACGGTCGTACAGTCTGCAGGAAAGATGTCTGTGTTGGGGTGTTTGTCAGCCTGAAAACTATGGCTTGCTTTGATCTGTTTTAACTTTAAAATGGAGTTTTGGGATATCTGCTGTCTGGGATATCTGCTGTCTGGGATACCTGCTGCCTGGGATATCTACTGTCTGCTCTGTTTCTCTAAACTGGAGCCCTGACCTGTTTGACCTGTTTTTGATGTTTACCTTCCGTTTTACAAGTTGGCTTATTTACTTTCTTGGATTCTTGGTCGAACGTCCGGGAAGAATTCCAACAATATCTGAGGGAACTTTCAAGAATGTTGGCAGTATTTCAGACTCCATTACATCTGGCAGAACTCCTGGCCATGTTATGTGCAGTCGCAGGTGAGGGCATTAAGATAGCCACAACAGGTGACTGTTGTACTACCAGATAAGGAGAGAGATGTCTGGCCGAACAGGTGGCTGTCCGGGCATGTAGATAAATGGATAGATATATGGTTAGATAGACTGATGAATGTGTGCATGTCTGGTTAGGTAGATAAATAAATGGACAGACGCCTGGCCGAAAAGGACAGGTGGAAGATAAATGGGCAGATGTATGACTGAAGAATGAATGAATAGATAGATGAATTTATTGATTGCTAGATAACTGGACAGACGTATGAATGGGTAGATAGATGTGTGAAAAATTGATGAATGGACAGACAGATGAAGGAATAGGTGGATGAACTGAACAGAAAGATGAATAGATAGCTAAAAATAATAGATTGATGAATAATAAGAACGATTAATAAATAGCCAGATGAATGTGAAGACAGATGAATGAGGAAAGATGATAGATGAGTAAATAGATGACTAAATATATGGATGAGTGGAAACACAGGCAAAATCTTCCACGAAAATATATGTTTACAAATAAAGGGCAAAAATGTCCCGGTGTCCATGTGTAGTTTTTCTCAAAAGCTCTGTCTTAATGTCTCTGTATAAATCACTGTCTTAATGTCTCTGTATAAATCACTGTCTTAATGTCTCTGTATAAATCACTGTCTTAATGTCTCTGTATAAATCAAACAGCTTCTAGCAACACATCGTTCTGATATCAGTTTTTTGTGCTTAAAACTTGCAGATATTCTAGAGTTTTATATGACCTGGAAGCCAACCTTTGACGGCTGTCCTGCCTTAAAACTTACAGATATTCTAGAGCTTTATATGACCTGGAAGCCAACCTTTGACGGCTCTCTTGCCTTAAAACTTACAGATATTCTAGAGTTTTGTTTGACGTGGAAGCCAACCTTTGACGGCTCTCCTTCTTCCTGACAGAAACGAAACAGCAAATAGTTTCCTCCATACTGCATTCAGCCTCTGTCACTTGATCACAGCCTCCTATTTATACTCTTGATTTTTATTTTTTGGACTGAATACCGTAGCTTCTCTTGATGTACCAACAGCTCTGCGTACAGTGTAATCTGTTGATGTACATTTTCAGAGATAGTGTCCTCACACTTGCGTTCTCGGTACCTATTTGTACAGCCTGATCTAGAATAGGTTCAAATAGCGATCCTCAATCTCTCCAACCTCCAGAAAGTGTTCACAGCCGCAATTCTACTAGCATCCTCGGGTGTTCTAGACATTTGGGAGGTGGAGTAGGGGGAGGGACGGTGTAGGGAAAGTGGCGATGGAACGTGGGGAAGGTGAAGAATGTATATGGAGCAATACAACAAAATAAAAGGAGGGGGAGATATATTCTGTATGCCACAGAACAAAGATTCAATATTTCAGCTTCAAAGGCATACATAAGGTATACTAGTAAAGGCAGTGCCTATGTACGTCTTCACTACTTTTGTAACATGGTGATGGAACTTTGCTCAACTAACACCTACACGTGCTCACATTTATCAGTGCCTACTCATATTTATCCGCGTTTGCTAATATTTATCCGCGTCTGCTCATATTTATGTGATCATATTTATCAGCTTCTGCTCACATTTACCTGGTCATATTTATCAGCTTCTGCTCACATTTATCTGTTCGTATTTATCAGTTTCTGCTCATATTTATCTGCTCATATTTATCAGCTTCTGGTCAAATTTATTTGCTTATATTTATCTGCTCATATTTATCAGCTTCTGCTCATATTTATGTGCTCATATTTATCAGCTTCTGCTCATATTTATGTGCTCATATTTATCAGCTTCTGCTCATATTTATCAGCTTCTGCTCATATTTATCTGCTCATATTTATCAGCTTCTGCTCATATTTATCTGCTCATATTTATCAGCTTCTGCTCATATTTATCAGCTTCTCATATTTATCTGCTCATATTTATCAGCTTCTGCTCATATTTATGTGCTCATATTTATCAGCTTCTTCTCATATTTATCAGCTTCTGCTCATATTTATCTGCTCATATTTATCAGCTTCTGCTCATATTTATCTGCTCATATTTATCAGCTTCTGCTCATATTTATCTGCTCATATTTATCAGCTTCTGCTCATATTTATCTGCTCATATTTATCAGCTTCTGCTCATATTTATCTGCTCATATTAATCCTCGTCTGGTCATGCTTACCCGACCCCCCCCCCCTTACATTGCTGGAGTTCTCCTTGCCTTGCGCAGACCCACCCCCCTTACAGTTCTAACACGTGATAAGTGCTAGAAATATTGTTTAAAAACTGACTGACTTATCTCAGTAAGAAATCTGGGGAATACTATGGTACTGGTAGATGTTGATTTTGTTTCATGTTAGTAGAGCACACGAGAAGTACCATGTGAACATGTGGAGGGTTACTGACAGTTCACAGCTGTACCACGGTACAGTCACGGTACAGTGATGGTTCGTGTGATTTGTCAGGTCGATCTGCGGTATAAACAGATGATGATGATGATGATGATGATAAAAGTTCAGGTACGAAGTTTAAATACTTTCTAATGAAAGAGGATAGGGATTGATTTTTGAGAAAGAGGGTGTCAGAGTCAGAGAGAGAAAGAGGAGAGAAGAGAGAGAGAGGGGGGAGAGAAGAGAAGAGAGAGAGGAGAGAGACATTCATTCATTCATTTGCATGTTACTTGCGGAACTTTGCCTCCCTAACAGCACTCTTGTAGGCCTGTCGGTTCTGAGAAGATGGCCTGCTGCTGATGCATCCATTTGCAGATCGTCAACGATGTCTTGCAGCCATCTTCGCCTTGGTCTTCCTCTCTTTCTTTTTTACCATTATGTACCCATCCAAGACGGTCTTCTCTAGATTATCATGATGTTTAACGTGTCCAAAATATTTAAGTTTTCTCTCTTTAATCCTCTTTACTAGCCAGCCTTCTTCAATATTAAGTTCTTGTAGTATGGATATATTTGTTCTTTTTTGTGTCCATGATATTTGAAGAACTCTTCTGTAGCATTTACATTCAAAGGCATTTATGTGTTTCTCAGCTGTTTTGTTAAGTGTCCAGGTCCCACAGGCATATGTTGTGATGGGAAAGATGCATGCCCTTAAAAATCTCATTTTTGTGTTTCTGTCTGCTCCTCTCCACAGATTCTTTAGTTGTTTTACTTTCTGAAGAGCGACAGATGTTATCTGTAGAGATAGGGCGAGTTAAGAAGGGAGAGGAAGGGGAGAAGAGAAGAAAGATGAAGAGTTAAGAAGGGAGAGGAAGGGGAGAAGAGAAGAAAGATGAAGAGTTAAGAAGGGAGAGGAAGGGGAGAAGAGAAGAAAGATGAAGAGTTAAGAAGGGAGAGGAAGGGGAGAAGAGAAGAAAGATGAAGAGTTAAGAAGGGAGAGGAAGGGGAGAAGAGAAGAAAGATGAAGAGTTAAGAAGGGAGAGGAAGGGGAGAAGAGAAGAAAGATGAGAGTTAAGAAGGGAGAGGAAGGGGAGAAGAGAAGAAAGATGAAGAGTTAAGAAGAGAGAGGAAGGGGAGAAGAGAAGAAAGATGAAGAGTTAAGAAGGGAGAGGAAGGGGAGAAGAGAAGAGAAGAAAGATGAAGATGAGGAGGAGGAGAGATATGAATGAATACATAACAATGCATGGAAGTTACTGTTAAAGTAAAACTTTCGATAACTAAGGAAACATTTCAGCTGTTTGATGTCTGAGAGACGTTGGGGGGGGGGGGGGCGGGGCGGGGATGAGTGGGGTTTGGGGAGGAGACAGGGGTGCAAAAGAGTGGAATGTGGCTTATATGTCTCCTTCACTCGAAGCTCTTCCACGTCTACCCACTACGCCAGCACCGCGGACGGAAGGTCTGGCTTGCTCACTTGCTACCGGTTCTCTGTGTGCTCGCCGCGTGCTGGCGTACTTACACCTGCTCTCCTCTTTTGAGATGCTGGAGGGAGGGGAGGGGGGAACTGCTTTCATGAAAATGTAATTATGTACTCTAGCATGGCTGGTGTTTTTTGTCCTTAAATTTTGAGTCCAGGCCAACGTTAGGATGTGGTTTTGTGGAGGCTAACGCGGGGGTGTACATGAGAGGCACTCGGGCAAGTTGTGATGAGAAATGGCGTGAACATACACATACAGGGGCCAAAACAAGTTCACAAGTGAATGTGTAAGTGCTTTATGTAAGGCTGAATCAAGGTGTAAGTGTACTTTTACACAAGGTAGAAAGATCAGGGAAGAAAGTAAACAGATCAAAGAATTATCAAACAGATAAAATAATATTTCGGTGTAATGCTTTCTTCGAGGGTAAGAAAAGTGACAGAAAGAAAAACAAAATAATAAAAATGGGACAAAACTATCACTTGTCTGTAAAGGCTTCTAACAGTAGGGACAAAACTATCACTTGTCTGTAAAGGCTTCCAACAATAGGGACAAAACTATCACTTGTCTGTAAAGGCTTCCAACATTAGGGACAAAAAATATCACTTGTCTGTAAAGGCTTCCAACATTAGGGACAAAAAAATATCACTTGTCTGTAAAGGCTTCTAACAGTATGGACAAAAAATATCACTTGTCTGTAAAGGCTTCTAACAGAAAAGACGTCAAGAAACATCTACGTTTAATGATGTTTTTCTTTTATGTGAAACAAGAAGTATGAGAGTTTGTTATAGTTTGAAGTGCACCAGTCTGTTTGTTGTTGTTTGTGATTTAACCGGGTCTGTTAGTTGTTGTTTCTTGGTTACAGGGATATGCGCGTCGTTGTTTATGGGTTGTGTGGATCTGTTATTTTTTTGTCTGTGCGTTACACATATATATTTGTTGTTGTTCGGTTGTTACATGGATCTGTTCGCTGTTATTTGTGAGTTACGGATTTGTGTTGTTATTTGTGGGTTACGTATCTGTGTGTTGTTATTTGTAAGTTACACGGATCTGTTTGTTGTTATTTGTGAGTTACATGGATTTGTTTATTGTTGTTTGTTAGCTACGGATCTGTTTGTTCTTATCTGTGTAAACTGAATTAAATGACTGGAAGTTCTGTGTACAATTCCAGTCCAGTTCCAGTTCCTTCATTACCACGACGATGCGTTGTTTGTTTTAAAGAATTTTGGTGCATGTTTTTTATAGTTTAACTTTATTGTCAGCCACATTGTGGCTGTTAGCAGTGTAGCCAGCAACCACTTAAGTGGCTGTTTGATGTAGCACTGTAGCTATTAGCAGTGTTGGCAGCAACCACTTAAGTGGCTGTTTGATATAGCACTGTGGCTGTTAGCAGTGTTGCCAGCAAACAATTAAGTGGCTGTTTGATGTAGCACTGTGGCTTTTAGCAGCTGCTTAACATGACTCTCTGATGTGACACTGTGACGGTAGCAGTGTAGCCAGCACCCACTTCACATGACTGTCTGACGCATGCATCACTGTAGCTGCTAGCAACCGTTATATACGACTGTATGCATCACTGTAGCTGCTACCAGCAGCTAGATGTGACTATCTGAAGTACGCATCAGTGTAGCTGCTAGTAACTGCTTCACGTGACTATCTGTAACGGCTTTGCAACAGATCCTGTACTCCTTGTTGACATTCTGCAGATGTCAGTGACAGAGAGATGACACTTCAAAGAAAGATATCAAAACCGCTTTATAATCAGTTCCCTCCCCCCTCAAACGGTGTTTTGTTTTCACGTCCTCCTCACACTGATATGCCCCGAGCCAGGAGGATGAGATGATTAAGAAGTCTGCCAGGTTTTTCTCGGCGCTAACTGAAGCGACGTGCTCGAGCTTTTTTTTTGCCGGGTTGAGTAAACGAGTTTTGCAGCAGGCTCTCAGTGTTTGAGCAGTGATGGTGTTATGGGTGAATGATGTGCCAGAAAGCTATCATCTTGCGTTCAGTCTTGTGATTATTATTTAGCAACTTCACACTCTTCGCCTGCTTCTTCGCAACAGTCATAACAAACAGCACCAGAAACTGCTCAGCTGATGAACGTTCTCGGCATATTGTTTTTAGTCGACTTTACAGGATGAACACATTCACATAAACATGGTTTATGTTTTATGGTCTGGGTCATCATCATTGCACTCTGGACATGTCCATGGGTGCTCACCTCAACAACCCCCCTCCCCAACATATCCACAGGCGTCCTGCGTCTGACAGTGCCTGGCCTGTGTTAGTTGACAAGCTGCCTGGCCTGTGTTAGTTGACAAGCTGCCTGGCCTGTGTTAGCTGACAAGCTGCCTGGCCTGTGTTAGTTGACAAGCTGCCTGGCCTGTGTTAGTTGACAAGCTGCCTGGCCTGTGTTAGTTGACAAGCTGCCTGGCCTGTGTTAGCTGACAAGCTGCCTGGCCTGTGTTAGTTGACAAGCTGCCTGGCCTGTGTTAGTTGACAAGCTGCCTGGCCTGTGTTAGTTGACAAGCTGCCTGGCCTGTGTTAGCTGACAAGCTGCCTGGCCTGTGTTAGTTGACAAGCTGCCTGGCCTGTGTTAGTTGACAAGCTGCCTGGCCTGTGTTAGTTGACAAGCTGCCTGGCCTGTGTTAGTTGACAAGCTGCCTGGCATGTCTAGCGTGCCTCTCGTTCCTGGCCGTGCCGATCTGTACCGCCAGCTCTTTCAAGTCTAAGCCGCCATGTAGATTCTCTGCCCTCGAAGTCCTCCACTCTGCCTATCTCTCTGAGGGCATTAACAATATCAGCTCGAGCCAGTGGTTCCCCATCAGCTCGAGCCAGTGGTTCCCCATCAGCTCGAGCCAGTGGTTCCACATCAGTTCGAGCCAGTGGTTCCACATCAGCTCGAGCCAGTGGTTCCACATCAGTTCGAGCCAGTGGTTCCACATCAGCTTGAGCCAGTGGTTCCACATCAGTTCGAGCCAGTGGTTCCACATCAGTTCGAGCCAGTGGTTCCACATCAGCTCGAGCCAGTGGTTCCACATCAGCTCGAGCCAGTGGTTCCCCATCAGCTCGAGCCAGTGGTTCCCCATCAGCTCGAGCCAGTGGTTCCACATCAGCTCGATCCAGTGGTTCCCCATCAGCTCGAGCCAGTGGTTCCCCATCAGCTCGAGCCAGTGGTTCCCCATCAGCTCGAGACAGTGGTTCCACAAACACGATGATGGCAGAGCCAGCCTATCAACCTCCCAGGGACATAGATGAAGGTGACTCTGCGGACACAGACACACACGGACACATACAAACACACATGTACACATACAAACACACATGTACACATACAAACACACACGTACACACATAAAACACACACGTACACACACAAACACACACGTACACATACAAACACACACGTACACATACAAACACACGTACACACACAAACACACACGTACACATACAAACACACATGTACACATACAAACACACACGTACACACATAAAACACACATAATGTAACGAAAAGTTCATCCGAGTTTTCAAACATTGTCATCATCATCATCGTCTTATTGTTAGCATCATCATTATCTTAGTTTTCTTCATAATTACCATCAGTTATCAGCTTTATTCACAGAAAGAACTCTTTAACATTTTTTTATGTAATTTTCCTGATGCACCTTGCCAAACTTTTTCTCTCCCCTGAATGTTTCGTTCAGACATTAATTTCCGTATAGCATCAGGAGTTCTGATAATGTCAAAACTTTCATTATCTGGTTGTTGTTGTTGTTGTTGATGCTGCTGCTGTCATTATTTACTTTATTGCTGTAGACCTGCTTCTGTGTGTGCCTCTTTACTAAGTGGAGCAGAGGTAGACACAGGTGTGTGTGTGTGTGTGATTCCGGATTTACAGAAAGGTGGACGGAGAAAGAAAAGAAAGCTTAAATAACAAATGTAGATAATAAAATGAATACTTAGAAATGGAAAATATAAAACAAAAATCCAATATTTCGGCAATATGCCTTAGTCAAGGACAACATAAATTGCAACAAACAAACAAAAACTGGAAAATACATAAAAAGGAATTTGAACTTGACAGCTTAACAGTCAGAGATCGTCCTATTTATTTAGGAGAAAAAGCCCTTTGGTGCCCAGTGAAGAATAGAATCGTCACGGAAAATGTGCCCGAGATTTCTTGTGAAAATATCCCATACAACGATGCCTTAACCTGAAATACTTAGAAACCAGCTTGGACAGAACATTTTTTTTCACCAAACGTACAGAAGAAATAGCATTTAACGGTCACCAAAGCCATAGCAGATCTACAGCTTCCACAACATACTCTCTTCATCCTAATGAGAGCCTTGCTCCTATCTAAAATAGACTACGGCCTCGGCCTGCTAACGCTGTCAAAAACGCAAATAACAAAACTTAAACTACTACAAAAAGGTGCGATGAGATACAATCTAGGCCAGCGGTTCTCAGACCCTATTGCTGCACGGCTCGCATTTAAAAGTCAAACTTTTTGCGGCCCACTAATAAAGTGCTTTATATTTGCAAGGTATAAATCTAATTTTATAAAGTGTTATGTCATATTTTCTCTAGATGCTTAACTGCATATTCATTGCTACACAAAAGTTCTTTATTTACCTTAAAGATGCCACTTTTTCTGGTTGAATAGCACGTCTAATCTGGCTGGAATGTGTGACAAACACACTCGAAGATGACCCTCCTCGTTCATTCTTGAACGATATTTGGTTGTCATGGCAGCCAGTGCAGAAAATGAAACTTCGCATAAATTTGTTGTTGAAAAAAAGGTAAAAGAACTTTCTTCGCCAGGACTGACAAAAACGGATATTCCAGAGAAACAGTGCACCAAAAGGAAGAGATATCCACAGCGGGGTCGTTAAATTTGATTTGTAATGTGTGATCGCTAGACAGTTCCGCTAATTCTTCTTGTGCACGACCGGTTAATTCAGAGAATGTACACTGAAAAGGATTACGAATCCAATCGTACGCTATAATATCTTCGGGCGAGAAGTGTTTGTCAAAATATTCAGCAAGAGATGTCAGATGTCCTTTTATTACACCACTGATCCATCCAGAATCTCGCCATTAACTTCACTGCTCTCTATAAATTCACAGAACAAGTGAAATATGTCTTGTGATTTATTCTCAAGTCGCGTGCGCCAAAGCTGTAGTTTCTTCTTAAAGACTGCAACTTTTTCATATGTCTTGAGTATACGGGCATCTTTAAACTTCAAAGAATGTGCCGTCTTTTTATGTAAGTCACATTTCTGTTTGATGCTGTAAAAAACGCTGTCTGGACCGTCCTTTCTCCAATAGCCACACTGCCGACATACTAATAAAGCGACCTACAATTCTGCTGCTTGCATATGTGCAGTCTGCCGCTATGAATTGGGTGAAAAATACTGAATAATTTGTTACTGTATCTACTTTTTTTGCTGTTTTGAGACTTCAGCGAGGCCCACAATACTTCCTGTCACGGGCCACCTTTTGGCCGCGGCTCATGGGTTGAGAACCATTAATCTAGGCTGTACTAAAAATAAATCCACCACAGCAGTGAGATACACACCGTCATCAAGAGTAAACATGGGCAAATCCTGATTGGCTAAAGCGGAAGAGTCAATAAGTGTAATTAATTCACATCACACCTCAACCGAACCTGAATTGATTACTTGCAGCGAGGCCCACTAAAATACACATAAACCTTACAAGGAAATGCCGAAAATGGGCTTAGGGAAAAGGCAAGATAAATAAACGAACGCATTAATAAACACACAACTCCTGAGGACACAATCATTCATACAGACGAATCTGTGGCCAGGGGAACTAGAAGTGGCTTGGGGAGGGGGGGGGGGTTGCAACATACCAAGGAGGTAAAACACTCACATTCATGGCTGGGGTTATACAAACAGCTACTCAAGTATGGGGATTTAAACAGAGGCCATCCCACAAGCATTAAAATGGCTGGTGACCCAGAAGACGCACCGAGCCACCGTCATGACCTCAGGTTCTACAGAGAAAGGTGGAACACTCAGCTGTACGAGGTGAATGGCAAGAAATAATTGATAAGACATAAAAAAAACATTTAAAAAAACATTGCGTAGATATACTGTCCGGGGCATGCTGGAATCGACGGAAACGACAAGGATGACCAGCTAGCAGCAAGAGCTTCAACAAAACGGGCATAAACAAATCCATCAAACAACAACTCGAGGAACACTCGCAAGGTCATTTCCTCCAAAGCACCTTCCAGGCACGACTCAATGAGTTACTTCTAGCCTAGGGCAGTGGTTGCAAATCCCATCTAACCAGGTGCAACACACAACCAACACAACACTGGAGACATCTCCCTAAAAATACCGACGGGTGCATTCTGATTTCAAAGGCCGAGCACGAACGGGCATGTCCCGAGTGTAGCTCCCTGGGACCAGCAACAGAGCTAAGCCTTTTTATACAGTTAAGTTACAGACCGTCCTAGAATTAAAATCAGGCACAAAGTCCGCCTTAACTGGAGTAAGTTAGGAAGAAAATAAAAGAAGATAACTGGCTGAGAAATGGAAGAACATAAATAATAATAATAACCAAGAAATGCGATTGACAAAAACGTAAAGCTTCATTCTTCAGATGATATGGATACTAATCTTGGTCACTGCCTGTCTATACCATCATTTTTACCATCTTATTTGATACTGATATAAAAGATTGAATACATTTTCTTCTGTGGGGCTGATACTAAACACAGTGTAGCAAAAAAAAAAAAAGCACAAAGGAAGAGTGTGACAAAGACTAGGAGAATGATGTTAAAATGTACGACAGCCAAAGAGAGAATGACACGAAGAAGTTAAAGATAAAACGATAATGTTTTAACTAGGAAGTGAAGACACATCAAGATGATAAAACATCAGAATCTGATCGTGTACTTATACCATTCCCCGATGTATGGCTACCCTCACAAAACTATAATCCACAATCTGTTGGGCTGTTACAGTATGATCAGATAAAACTATAAACCACAATCTGTTGGGCTGTTACAGTTTGATCATATAAAACTATAAACCACAATCTGTTTGGCTATTACAGTATGATCAGATAAAACTATAATCCACAATATGTTTGGCTGTTAGAGTATGATCAGATAAAACTATAATCCACAATCTGTTGGGCTGTTACAGTATGATCAGATAAAACTATAATCCATAATCTGTTGGGCTCTTACAGTATGATCAGATAAAACTATAAACTTTAATCTGTTTGGCTCTTACAGTATGATCAGATAAAACTATAATCCACAATCTGTTGAGCTGTTACAGCAAGATCAGATAAAACTATATACTACAATATGTTGAGCTGTTACAGTATGATCAGATAAAACTATATACTACAATATGTTGAGCTGTTACAGTATGATCAGATAAAACTATATACTACAATATGTTGAGCTTTTACAGTATGATCAGATAAAACTATATACTACATTATGTTGAGCTGTTACAGTATGATCAGATAAAACTATAAACCACAATCTGTTGGGCTGTTACAGTATGATCAGATAAAACTATAAACCACATTCTGTTGGGCTGTTACAGTATGATCAGATAAAACTATAATGCACATTCTGTTGAGCTGTTACAGTATGATCAGATAAAACTATAATCCACATTCTGTTGGGCTGTTACAGTATGATCAGATAAAACTATAATCCACATTCTGTTGGGTTGTTATAGTATGATCAGATAAAACTATAATTCACATTCTGTTGGGCTGTTACAGTATGATCAGATAAAACTATATACTACATTATGTTGAGCTTTTACAGTATGATCAGATAAAACTATATACTACATTATGTTGAGCTGTTACAGTATGATCAGATAAAACTATAAACCACAATCTGTTGGGCTGTTACAGTATGATCAGATAAAACTATAATCCACATTCTGTTGGGCTGTTACAGTATGATCAGATAAAACTATAATCCACATTCTGTTGGGCTGTTACAGTATGATCAGATAAAACTATAATCCACAATCTGTTGGGCTGTTACAGTATGATCAGATAAAACTATAATCCACAATCTGTTGGGCTGTTACAGTATGATCAGATAAAAATATATACCACATTCTGTTGGGTTGTTACAGCAGGATCAGATTATCTCTTGTTACTGAATGACTCAGCAAGAACAGCAGCATCGTATCTAGATCATTAGAACAGTTAGAACGTGCACGTGTCGATGTTTTCAAAGAGAAAAGTCTACATACTGCTAAAAGAACGTAGACAAATAGCAGAGACAATTACCACATCGACAGTAACAATCACAACAAGAGCAGCAAAAATCACAACAAGAGCAGCAAAAATCACAGTAGCAGAAAAAGCAATCGCGAAAAAAACAGCCGCAACAGCAGTAATAACAACATCAGTAATAATCATAACAACAACGGTCATAACAAATTCAGGAACAATTACAAAAGTAACAATCGCAAGAAAATATTTACAAAAATTGCAACAAAAGATTACAAAAAACATTCACAGAAACAGCATTAACAACAATAGCAGTTAAAACAACACCAATCACACCAACAGCAGGATTCTCAACAGCAGCAGCAGCAACAATTATAAAAAGAACAATCTGAACAGCACATCAGTAAGAACTATCACAAAAAACAGCAAAGTCAATCACTAGAGTATCAAAAACAATTATAAAAACACGAGCAACAATCACCACAATAGCGACAACAATAGTCACAAAAAATATCATTAAAAATGGCACAAGCAGCAGCAACAATGACAAAGACAACAATCACAACAAGAACAGTCAATAACTGAAGAAATTATGAAGGTCACTTTCCCCAAGGGAGCATAGAACCTTCTAACCTGTAAGTAGCGCTGAACCGCTCTCGTGGGAATTCCCTCGAGTTCTTTTAGAACACACCATGTCTGGCAGAACTTTTCCAGTGTAAATTAACAATCATTCATAGTTTACTTTGCCAACTAAGTACTTCTACTAAAGCATATCCACTTGAAGGCATCCATAGCCCTGGTTTGGGACATCAGTTTGTTTTTTTAATGTGGTTATTTGTATTATGTTATAAAGCTACTTGTGTTATATTATAAGCTATAGACAAACATAGGTTGCTTAGCAGATGAAGTGGCGAGAAAAGAAACAGTGAAGGCACGTCAGTGATGCAGTATTGTGCATCTTTAAGAATATGTTTTCACCAGTTGAGAGTGCGAAATCTTTGTCTCAAACTCGGACTTTATAAGACACGTTTTGTTCGCGAAATAAATCCAAACCTTTATCTGCTGGCTCTAGCGAATTAAGAAGTGCGTTTATTCTGTTTACTGAAACTGGGACTGAGCTGTGGAAGAGAAAGAAAAGATCTCACGGGAGAGAACTTTGAAAGAATCAGAACAACAGAAGCAGAAAGAGGCCTTTTAAAGAGAAGTTGATGGAGAATTACGTCAGCAGAAAAGACTGAACATGAAGTTTTTATAAGCAGTCGTACATAGAACCTCAATGAAATGTTACAATCGGCGATGTGTTGCTGTCTTAAATGCTTTTCAAATTTCAGGAAAATCCGCCAGATACCCATCTTTTCGTGAACATGCAAATCTACCAAGAACAAAAAAAGATCTGTCAGCATCTGCGAGTGAAGGCAGGGTTGTTGTACAGATCTTGATGTGCCACAACAAACAGTAAACAGCACACAGGAGAATCTTTATCACGCAGAAGGAAGCAACTCCACCGAACATCACAGAAGGATGTCCTCTCACATAACTCAGGGAAATATTTCTTCTCCCGTGAGCTTCTCCTACTCCAACTGGCGTGAATCCACAAGTCTACGGATTTTTTTTTTGGGGGGGGGGGGGATGTTATCGAAAGTTTCCTTGGCGGGTTTTTTTTTTTTTTTGTTACTGAACTTTATCGAAATATTCCTTCGCTACATTTACTTTTCTGGCAACATCCAGAAAAAATGAACGATTTAAACAATTATTAACATTATTTTTTATGGTTTTAAACCAAACGACTTGCATATTTATAAGACACAAGTTGTAAAAACAGAACCAGGGAATTTTGGTAAAACTTTAACCTGCCACAGAAAGCAACACCTTTTTTTTTTATTAGATTTGTAGCAGTTCCAACTGATAAGATTGGCAGAAAGCGGTGAGTTAGACAGAAATTCTCCACATAAGTTAGACAGAAATCCTGCATATAAGTTAGACAGAAATCCTGCACACACGTTACACAAAAATCCTGCACATAAGTTACATAGAAATTCTGCACTTAAGTTACACAGAAATCCTGCACATAAGTTAGACAGGAATTTTGTACAGGAGCAAGACAGAAATCTTGCACATGAATTAAACATAAATGATGCACATGAATTAGATAGAAATTTTGCACATGAATCAGATAGATATCTTGCACACGAATTAGATAGAAATAGTACACATGAATTAGACAGAAATCTAGTACATGAATTAGATAGAAAAATTGCATATGAAATCTTCCACATGAATCAGATAAAAAGCTTGCACTGAAATCTGACAGAAATCTTGCACATGAATTAGATATAAATCTTTCACTTAAATTTGAAAGAAATCTTGTACATGAATTAGATAGGGATCTTGCACTTCCATTAAACAGATATCTTGCACTTAAACTAGACAGAAATCTTACACATGAATCAAACAGAAGTCTCGCACACGAACAAAACAAAAGTCTTACACATGAATTAAACAGAAATCCTACACATTAATTAGACAGAAATCTTAGACGTGAATCAAACAGAAGTCTCGTGCACCAAGAAAATATAAATCTTACACACGAATTAGACAGAAACCTTACACACCAGCAAAACAGAAATCTTAGACATGAACGAGACAGAAAACCTGCACAGACATGACTTAGCGAAATCTCTAGGAAATCTGTGTGAACTCTTTTATGTGTGTGCAGTAAAAGTAGCTTCTTTCTATTCGACCTTTTTTCTTTTTGTAAGAAACATAATGCAATATAAAACTAAACTCGATAAACATAATGGCTGCTCAGGAATACATTTTGAGATAGTGATTGTATGGTATAGATTTCTTCATACTCAAGGCCAGTTAAATCTTTCATATCAAGTTTTCTGTGCTTTTGTTGTAAGAACTTTCCAGTTTTTGTACTTCAGTATTTTGTGAATGTGCTTCTTTTTCTTATTGTTAATAAATTCTAGAGCAGAGTAAACGGTGCTAACTTAAATTTCTAACAAGATTTGGATTCCTGCTTGCGCCTAACTGTAACAGATAAAAGAGATAATGACTACGGCAAACCTGGTTCTAGTAATAAAGGTAGACAGACGTGTATAGTTCTAGTAATAAAGGTAGACAGAGGTGTATGGTTCTAGTAATAAAGGTAGACAGAGGTGTATGGTTCTAGTAATAAAAGTAGACAGAGGTGTATGGTTTTAGTAATAAAGGTAGACAGAGGTGTATGGTTCTAGTAATAAAGGTAGACAGAGGAGTATGGTTCTAGTAATAAAGGTAAACAGAGGTGTATGGTTCTAGTAATAAAGGTAGGCAGAGGTGTATGGTTCTAGTAATAAAGGTAGACAGAGGTGTATGGTTCTAGTAATAAAGGTAGACAGAGGTGTATGGTTCTAGTAATAAAGATAGACAGAGGTGTATGGTTCTAGTAATCAAGGTAGACAGAGGTGTATGGTTCTAGTAATAAAAGTAGACAGAGGTGTATGGTTCTAGAAATAAAGGTAGGTAGATGTGTATGGTTCTAGTAATAAAGGTAGACAGAGGTGTATGGTTCTAGTAATAAAAGTAGACAGAGCTGTATGGTTCTAGTAATAAAGGTAGACAGAGCTGTATGGTTCTAGTAATAAAAGTAGATAGAGGTGTATGATTCTAGTATTAAAAGTAGATAGAGGTGTATGGTTCTAGTAATAAAAGTAGATAGTGGTGTATGGTTCGAGTAATAAAAGTAGATAGAGGTGTATGGTTCGAGTAATAAAAGTAGATAGAGGTGTATGGTTCTAGTAATAAAAATAGATAGAGGTGAATGAATGAATGAATAAATTTTATTTTTAAAGGGTAAAGAATTGGGCACGCAGGTCCGTCTTACATTCTGCCTTTCATCACTCCATCTTTTATTCTTCCCACACACTCGATTTAATACAAATGTGCAAATTAAATTAGGAAAAAAAACATATCAAAGGAGTGTAAGATTTAACTACTACATTCAAAGTGAAAGAGAAGAAGTAATTACCGAATAAAATAGCACTCACACACACATACACGCGCATATACAGACTTATACATAAACAAAAATACACTGTAAATACAGATCTTCTAACATATGTTTTTTTAACAAACATTAAAATAATTTCTAACAATATCTAACAAGTTACTTTTCGAACTATTTCATTTTAGTACTTGATGGATGGCGAGTCATGTGTTGAGAGAGTGTTGATTATTCTATGGAGGCATATAATTACAAGCAAGTAAATAATGAAACAGGAGTTAAAACATGAAGTAGTACTAATGGATTTTAAATGGTAGGGGAGGGTGTTCCAGAGCTGCACTGCAGAGTATGCAAGGCTTTTCTTGTACAGATCAATCTTGGGTTTAGGAAGGAGGCAGTTTTTAAACGCTGGCTATGTCGAGTGTTTAAACGTAAACAGTGACTACAAGTAAGGCGGAGCATTGTGCGACAGAATTCTCTGAACAAACTTAACTTTGTTAAAAATGACTCTATATTTGAGGGGTAGAATTTTGAGTTGTTTATGCTGATCTACAGTCTGTAGTGTCGTATATGGTTCGAGTAATAAAAGTAGATACAGGTGTATGGTTCAGTTTTACAAAATGACAGAGGGAATGAGGAAAGTGAGAAAAAACACACATGGCAGAAAGTATGAAAGTAAGATGAGAATGTACACATGAAAAACATACATCTAATATTTCGGCGTCAGCCTTTTTCAAGGATTACACACAAAAACAACACAACATATGAATAAAAAAAAGAAGAAAAATGAAAACGAACAACTTGGATGATATCAGCCATCTGGTATTTATTGCCTCCTGGTCTTTTTCCTGCGACCCCCCCCCCCCTCTCCTGCCACGAACTCCCTTTCCCCGCCGCAGACATCCGATTGGTTGAAGTTGTTTTCCTTTGTGGTCTCCCAGCCTCCTCTTTCGGGCGCATTGTTGTATTCTGTAGTAAGAAGGATGCCACTAAGTTAAGTTTTTCATTTTCATGCGTCTTCTTTTTATTTACGTGCTGTGTTGTTCTTATATGTAATCCTTGAAAAAGGCTGACGCTTGAATATTGGATGTTGCATGTTTTTCATTTACATTCTCAGCTTACTTTCACACTTTCTACCATGTGTGTTTTCTCTCACTTTCCTCACTCCCTCTCTCGCTTTGTAAAACTGAACCATACACCTTTATCTACCTTTATTTGACTAATTGTATTTCTCTTTCGCTGCGCGCAGACAGAGAAGTCCAACAACCGAGGGCTGCACTGTGAGTGAGGAACTGTACAAGAACTCAGTTTCATACTAATAACAGTAAAGTAATGTAGCGCAGGGCAGCGTGGCTAGCATTCGATACACAGTAGAGGTGAGAGAATGAAAAATGACAAGAGAAATACCTGGGACTCGAATCACGGACTCTTGTGTGGCTAGCAGTTGCCTAGCCACGAAAAAAAAAAAAAAAAGAGCACTACCTAGTCGGCCATCTTACAACTTCGTGGGTCGGGTACCAGGAAAATTCTCGTCATTTTTCTTTCTTTCACGTCTAAATGTGCTTTGTCTCCTATTTTTCGAATGCTGACCGCACAAAACCGTGCAAAATCACGTTACTGTGCCAAAGCTTCGCTATTTCTCGCTTGAAAAATGTGTGCCTTATACTAAGAACTGAGCAGAATGTAGTCAGCCAGATCACCTGTATGCACCTGTATTTCAGTTCTTGAAAACATCTGCTGTCAATCACATCATCATGGTGTTGTTTCGTCCTCGGATCAGACGATGTTTGAAAGTACCAGAACGCCGTTGTAATTACACTCGAAGAGTGCGACCAACCGTGAATGTAGTTTTCACACTTGATAAAAATATCACTGGCAGGTTGTGAAGTTCACACTGTAACCAGTACCTGCAGAACTCTCCATGCTGCAGATGTTTTAGGGCGGCTTCTTCAAAACTAATCGCTTCACCTTCTGTTCCTTTTCTCAATGATTCCGCAACATCCCGTCCACAGACTGCGCAGGTTTATCATTCTGGAAGAGTAATCTATTTTTATATGCTTCAAAATCTGTCTCCCCCCTCTACCCGCCAACCCAATTCCTCATACAATCTTGTCCTACAATCTCGTCATACAATCTTGTCATACAGTCTTGCCATAAATCTTCTATATC
The DNA here is from genome assembly GCA_009760885.1 of Achatina immaculata. Lineage (NCBI taxonomy): Eukaryota > Metazoa > Mollusca > Gastropoda > Stylommatophora > Achatinidae > Lissachatina > Lissachatina immaculata. The sequence goes on from CM019695.1 coordinate 36,835,962, forward strand.
TCGCTGTAAAATACGTTATACGCCCGGTTTCCCTATCTAGAGCTACAGTCTGTAGTGTCGTATATGGTTCGAGTAATAAAAGTAGATACAGGTGTATGGTTCAGTTTTACAAAATGACAGAGGGAATGAGGAAAGTGAGAAAAAACACACATGGCAGAAAGTATGAAAGTAAGATGAGAATGTACACATGAAAAACATACATCTAATATTTCGGCGTCAGCCTTTTTCAAGGATTACACACAAAAACAACACAACATATGAATAAAAAAAAGAAGAAAAATGAAAACGAACAACTTGGATGATATCAGCCATCTGGTATTTATTGCCTCCTGGTCTTTTTCCTGCGACCCCCCCCCCCCTCTCCTGCCACGAACTCCCTTTCCCCGCCGCAGACATCCGATTGGTTGTTTTCCTTTGTGGTCTCCCAGCCTCCTCTTTCGGGCGCATTGTTGTATTCTGTAGTAAGAAGGATGCCACTAAGTTAAGTTTTTCATTTTCATGCGTCTTCTTTTTATTTACGTGCTGTGTTGTTCTTATATGTAATCCTTGAAAAAGGCTGACGCTTGAATATTGGATGTTGCATGTTTTTCATTTATACATTCTCAGCTTACTTTCACACTTTCTACCATGTGTGTTTTCTCTCACTTTCCTCACTCCCTCTCTCGCTTTGTAAAACTGAACCATACACCTTTATCTACCTTTATTTGACTAATTGTATTTCTCTTTCGCTGCGCGCAGACAGAGAAGTCCAACAACCGAGGGCTGCACTGTGAGTGAGGAACTGTACAAGAACTCAGTTTCATACTAATAACAGTAAAGTAATGTAGCGCAGGGCAGCGTGGCTAGCATTCGATACACAGTAGAGGTGAGAGAATGAAAAATGACAAGAGAAATACCTGGGACTCGAATCACGGACTCTTGCATGGCTAGCAGTTGTCTAGCCACGAAAAAAAAAAAAAAAAGAGCACTACCTAGTCGGCCATCTTACAACTTCGTGGGTCGGGTACCAGGTAATTCTCGTCATTTTTCTTTCTTTCACATCTAAATGTGCTTTGTCTCCTATTTTTCGATTGCTGACCGCACAAAACCGTGCAAAATCACGTTACTGTGCCAAATCTTCGCTATTTCTCGCTTGAAAAATGTGTGCCTTATACTAAGAACTGAGCAGAATGTAGTCAGCCAGATCACCTGTATGCACCTGTATTTCAGTTCTTGAAAACATCTGCTGTCAATCACATCATCATGGTGTTGTTTCGTCCTCGGATCAGACGATGTTTGAAAGTACCAGAACGCCGTTGTAATTACACTCGAAGAGTGCGACCAACCGTGAATGTAGTTTTCACACTTGATAAAAATATCACTGGCAGGTTGTGAAGTTCACACTGTAACCAGTACCTGCAGAACTCTCCATGCTGCAGATGTTTTAGGGCGGCTTCTTCAAAACTAATCGCTTCACCTTCTGTTCCTTTTCTCAATGATTCCGCAACATCCCGTCCACAGACTGCGCAGGTTTATCATTCTGGAAGAGTAATCTATTTTTATATGCTTCAAAATCTGTCTCCCCCCTCTACCCGCCAACCCAATTCCTCATACAATCTTGTCCTACAATCTCGTCATACAATCTTGTCATACAGTCTTGCCATAAATCTTCTATATCTCGCTGTAAAATACGTTATACGCCCGGTTTCCCTATCTAGAGCTAGCGCAGTTAAAAGATAGACGAACACATAAAGAAGATGTTAGTCACACCTTCTTTTTGTGCTTATTTTGAAACAGAACTCTCTTTTACCTGCATTTCCACTTCTTCTAAATCAAAGAATCTAAACGGCCCGTGAATGGTCCTCTGGAAAACCTGAGGAAGAAGTCCATATTTAAATATTATTTTTTTTTATTTCTGTGCATCTCAGACATGACAAGAGTGACTGCAACAGCTATAGCTGTCATTTTAACCTTTTTCACAACCGTTTCTTTAGTCGAAAAGTGCCAATATATCTCGAAGAACCAAGGTCCATAAGTTAACAAAAATGCCAATGCCACAAAAAACCAACGTCCATGAGTTTAAAAAGTGAAATATGTCACAAAGAACCAGCGTCCATAAGTTAACAAAGGTGCCAATATGTCACAAAGAACCAGCGTCCATAAGTTAACAAAGGTGCCAATATGTTACAAACAACCAGTGTCCATAAGTTAACAAAGGTGCTAATATGTCACAAAGAACCAGTGTTTATAAGTTAACAAAGGTGCCAATATGTCACAAAGAACCAGTGTTTATAAGTTAACAAAGGTGACAATATGTTACAAACAACCAGTGTCCATAAGTTAACAAAGGTGCCAATATGTCACAAAGAACCAGTGTTTATAAGTTAACAAAGGTGCCAATATGTCACAAAGAACCAGCGCCCATAAGTTAACAAAGGTGCCAATATGTTACAAAGAACCAGTGTCCATAAGTTAACAAAGGTGCCAATATGTCACAAAGAACCAGTGTTTATAAGTTAACAAAGGTGCCAATATGTCACAAAGAACCAGTGTTTATAAGTTAACAAAGGTGCCAATATGTCACAAAGAACCAGTGTTTATAAGTTAACAAAGGTGCCAATATGTCACAAAGAACCAGTGTTTATAAGTTAACAAAGGTGCCAATATGTCACAAAGAACCAGTGTTTATAAGTTAACAAAGGTGCCAATATGTTACAAAGAACCAGCGTCCATAAGTTAACAAAGCGTGAAGCTTGGAAGATTTCTAAATTGATATCAAATATAGAAGGGCCACGTGGAACTATCTTTAGCATCACCTTGACCTGAACAGTACCACACACGCATATTGTCCCACCATTGTCACAACACTGTCCCATTGTGTCCCATTAATTTCATTTGTATAACTCAGTAATTAGCTCATCTACAGATTGCTGTGTTGTACTGAGATATGATTTCTTCCGTTCGGATGACCTGACATCAGTGTCTGCCACGTGAAATTAATGGACTGTCAGACAGTGACCGTGAGACAGGGTTAACTTAGATATGACAAACTGATCAGACAGTGACCGTGAGACAGGGTTAACTTTGACATGACAAACTGACCACACGGTGACCGTGAGACACGACTAACTTAAACACGACAAACTGACCAGATGGCAGTTTTTTTTTTCCACGAAGGGATTAAAATAAACCAGAAAACATGTTTATATTACTTGGATGTATAAGCTAGGGCCATCACTAACAAGCAGGGAGAGACTGTGGTAGTGATAGCAACAATAATAAGCAGGGAGACACTGTGGTAGTGATAACAACAATAACAAGCAGGGAGAGACTGTGGTAGTGATAACAACAATAACAAGCAGGGAGAGACTGTGGTAGTGATAACAACAATAACAAGCAGGGAGAGACTGTGGTAGTGATAGCAACAATAACAAGCAGGGAGAGACTGTGGTAGTGATAACAACAAAAACAAGCAGGGAGAGACTGTGGTAGTGATAACAACAATAACAAGCAGGGAGAGACTGGTAGTGATAGCAACAATAACAAGCAGGGAGAGACTGTGGTAGTGATAGCAACAATAACAAGCAGGGAGAGATTGTGGTAGTCACAGCAACAATAAAAAGCAAGGAGAGACTATGGTAGTGATAGCAACAATAACAAGCAGAGAGAGACTGTGGTAGTGATAACAACAATAACAAGCAGGGAGAGACTGTGGTAGTGATAGCAACAATAACAAGCAGGGAGAGACTGTGGTAGTGATAGCAACAATAACAAGAAGGGAGAGATTGTGGTAGTGATAGCAACAATAACAGGAAGGGAGAGATTGTGGTAATAATAGCAACAATAACAAGCAGGGAGAGACTGTGGTAATGAAAGCAACAATAACACGCAGGGAGAGACTGTGATAGTGATAGCAACAATAACAAGCAGGGAGAGACTGTGGTAGTGATAGCAACAATAACAAGAAGGGAGAGATTGTGGTAGTGATAGCAACAATAACAAGAAGGGAGAGACTGTGGAAGTGATAGCAACAATAACAATCAGGGAGAGACTGTGGTAGTGATAGCAACAATAACAAGCAGGGAGAGATTATGGTAGTGATAGCAACAATAACAAGCAGGGAGAGACTGTGGTAGTCATAGCAACAATAACAAGCAGGGAGAGACTGTGGTAGTGATAGCAACAATAACAAGCAGGGAGAGATTGTGGTAGTGATAGCAGCAATAACAAGCAGGAAGAGATTGTGGTAGTGACAGCAACAATAAAAAGCAAGGAGAGACTATGGTAGTGATAGCAACAATAACAAGCAGAGAGACTGTGGTAGTGATAACAACAATAACAAGCAGGGAGAGACTGTGGTAGTGATAGCAACAATAACAAGCAGGGAGAGACTGTGGTAGTGATAGCAACAATAACAAGAAGGGAGAGATTGTGGTAGTGATAGCAACAATAACAGGAAGGGAGAGATTGTGGTAATAATAGCAACAATAACAAGCAGGGAGAGACTGTGGTAATGAAAGCAACAATAACACGCAGGGAGAGACTGTGATAGTGATAGCAACAATAACAAGCAGGGAGAGACTGTGGTAGTGATAGCAACAATAACAAGAAGGGAGAGATTGTGGTAGTGATAGCAACAATAACAAGAAGGGAGAGACTGTGGAAGTGATAGCAACAATAACAATCAGGGAGAGACTGTGGTAGTGATAGCAACAATAACAAGCAGGGAGAGATTATGGTAGTGATAGCAACAATAACAAGCAGGGAGAGACTGTGGTAGTCATAGCAACAATAACAAGCAGGGAGAGACTGGTAGTGATAGCAACAATAACAAGCAGGGAGAGATTGTGGTAGTGATAGCAGCAATAACAAGCAGGAAGAGATTGTGGTAGTGATAGCAGCACTAACAAGCAGGGAGAGATTGTGGTAGTGATAGCAACAATAACAAGCAGGGAGAGACTGTGGTAGTGATAGCAGCAATAACAAGCAGAGAGAAATTGTGGAAGTGATACCAACAATAACAATCAGGGAGAGATTGTGGTAGTGATAGCAGCAATAACAAGCAGGGAGAGATTGTGGTAGTGATAACAGCAATAACAAGCAGAGAGAGACTGTGGTAGTGATAGCAGCAATAACAAGCAGGGAGAGATTGTGGTAGTGATAGCAGCAATGACAAGCAGGGAGAGATTGTGGTAGTGATAGCAACAATGACAAGCAGAGAGAGACTGTGGTAGTGATAGCAACAATGACAAGCAGAGAGAGACTGTGGTAGTGATAGCAACAATGACAAGCAGAGAGAGACTGTGGTAGTGATAGCAACAATGACAAGCGAGAGAGACTGTGGTAGTGATAGCAACAATGACAAGCAGAGAGAGACTGTGGTAGTGATAGCAACAATGACAAGCAGAGAGAGACTGTGGTAGTGATAGCAACAATGACAAGCAGAGAGAGACTGTGGTAGTGATAGCAACAATGACAAGCAGAGAGAGACTGTGGTAGTGATAGCAACAATGACAAGCAGAGAGAGACTGTGGTAGTGATAGCAACAATAAGAAGCAGGAAGAGACTGTGGTAGTGATAGCAACAATAACAAGCAGGGAGAGACTGTGGTAGTGATAACAACAAAAACAAGCAGGGAGAGACTGTGGTAGTGATAACAACAATAACAAGCAGGGAGAGACTGTGGTAGTGATAGCAACAATAACAAGCAGGGAGACACTGTGGTAGTGATAACAACAATAACAAGCAGGGAGAGACTGTGGTAGTGATAACAACAATAACAAGCAGGGAGAGACTGTGGTAGTGATAGCAACAATGACAAGCAGAGAGAGACTGTGGTAGTGATAGCAACAATGACAAGCAGAGAGAGACTGTGGTAGTGATAGCACAATGACAAGCAGAGAGAGACTGTGGTAGTGATAGCAACAATGACAAGCAGAGAGAGACTGTGGTAGTGATAGCAACAATGACAAGCAGAGAGAGACTGTGGTAGTGATAGCAACAATAAGAAGCAGGAAGAGACTGTGGTAGTGATAGCAACAATGACACGCAGGGAGAGACTGTGGTAGTGATAGCAACAATAAGAAGCAGGAAGAGACTGTGGTAGTGATAGCAACAATGACACGCAGGGAGAGACTGTGGTAGTGATACCAGCAATAACAAGCAGAGAGAGACTGTGGTAGTGATACCAACACTGACAAGCAGAGAGAGACTGTGGTAGTGATACCAGCAATAACAAGCAGGGAGAGACTGTGGTAGTGATGCCAAAATTGACAAGCACGGAGAGACTGTGGTAGTTACAGCATCGATTACAAGCAAGAAGAGATTGTGGTAGTGATAGCAACAATAACAAACAGGGAGAGACTGTGGTAGTGATAGCAACAATGACAAGCAGGGAGAGACTGTGGTAATGATAGCAACAATGACAATAAGGGAGAGACTGTGGTAGTGATAGCAACAATAACAAGTAGGGAGAGACTGTGGTAGTGATAGCAACAATGACAAGCAGAGAGAGACTGTGGTAGTGATAGCAACAATAACAAGCAGGAAGAGACTGTGGTAGTGATAGCAACAATGACACGCAGGGAGAGACTGTGGTAGTGATAGCAACAATAACAAGCAGGGAGAGACTGTGGTAGTGATAGCAACAATAACAAACAGCGGGAGACTGTGGTAGTAATACCAACAATGATAAGCAGGTGGAGACTGTAGTAGTGATAACAACAATGACAAGCAGGGATAGACGGTGGTAGTGATACCAGCAATAACAAGCAGGGAGAGACTGTGGTAGTGATACTAGCAATAACAAGCAGGGAGAGACTGTGGTAGTGATAGCAACAATAACAAGCAGGGAAAGATTGTGGTAGTCATAGCAACAATAAAAACACAGACGATATTGGTCTACTCTCACATACCTAAAGAAACATACAAAGAAGGCAACTAGGATGTACGAAATAGCAAAATCAGTAGGTCTGAATATATATCAAGACTGAGATCATGGGAATGAATGGAAAAAAATAAGGAAAGAATCTCAGAGAAGTTGAAGAAGTACAACACTTTAAGTATCTTGGAAGCTTCATTTCAACGACAACAATACTGAGAAAGTTTCAGCAGACAACAATACTGAGAAAGTTTCAGCAGACAACAATACTGAGGAGGAAACATCCACAAGAATTGGACAGGCATCTCAGACCTTTAACAGATTAGCAAACACATGGAAATATCTCATTCTCCATATCGAACCACACGCTCAGAATCTATAGATCCAATATTCGCTCTAGTTTATTCTATGCAGCTGAAACACAGAGAACTGGTCAAAGAATTGAAAGTAGACTGAGAGGATTGAAGGAAGATGGCTCAGAAAAATTGTAAGAATACACTGGGAACACACGTGTCAAGTGAGAATATAACCAAGTGAACAGGCAATGAGAACATACTAAAGTGGTCAACAGACAAAGATGGAAATCGCTTGGCCACATACTACGAATGGATGGAACAAGTCACTCCTGTACAGCCTTGACTTGGACATCTCAAGGGAAAAGACACAGAAGAGAGGCAGGCTATCGAGGACATGGAGACACATAATAGAACTAAAGAAAGCAGGAAAGACAAGGTTTGAGGTATCCCGACTTGCATAGAACAGAACTGGCTGGAGAACCTTAGTTGATGCCCTATACCCCATTAGTACACAGGACAGATTATGATGTGCTATTTAATTATTTGTATATGTCTATTGATTCTAACTACATGGTTTTATTCTCAATGTGTGCGCTTATTGAATCCCATTATATATTTTTCTTACATTATATGGTTACTGATTCTCACTCAGTATAAACTCTCATCTTACATGTTTTTTTTTTACTCTGATTATATTTCTTATTGATTCTCCATCTTTTCTCCAGCTGATATTTATGACAGTGTGGTCGGGCTGATAGAGGAGAAGGGTCTTGACTGCGAGGTACTGGGAGGAGGAAGGATAGAACACGAGCCAGCTAAGAAGTCTATCAAAATCTACGGCTACTCACAGGTGAGTAGGTTTACAGCCATGGTTCAAAACCTTCGGCAGTATACCTTGTTCTTGATGTCTGGTCATTTTTCGCGAGTTTGTCAGTTTGTTCCATTCGTCATCTGGCTGTTTGATGGCAGGGAATGTTTATTCTGGTAGTGATAGCAACAATAACAATCAGGGAGAGACTGTGGTAGTGATAGCAACAATAACAAGCAGGGAGTGATTGTGGTAGTGATAGCAGCAATAACAAGCAGGGAAAGATTGTGGTAGTGATAGCAACAATAACAATCAGGGAGAGATTGTCGAAGTCATAGCAACAATGGCAAGCAGGGATAGACTGTGTTAGTTATAGCAACAATGACAAGTAGGGATAGACTGTGTTAGTTATAGCAACAATGACAAGCAGAGAGAGACTGTGTTAGTTATAGCAACAATGACAAGCAGAGAGAGACTGTGGTAGTGACAGCAACAATAACAAGCAGGGAGTGATTGTGGTAGTGATAGCAATAATGACAATCAGGGAGAGATTCTGGTAGTGATAGCAACAATAACAAGCAGGGAGAGACGGTTATAGTGATACCACCAATGACAAGCAGGGAGAGACGGTGGTAGTGATATCAACAATGAAGAGAATGGAGAGATGGTGGTAGTGATACCAACAATGACAAGCAGGGAGAGAATGTGGTAGTGATACCAACAATGACAAGCAGGGAGAGACAGTGGTAGTGATACCAACAATGACAAGTAGAGAGAGACTGTGGTAGTAATAGCAACAATGACAAGCAGCGGGAGACTGTGGTAGTAATACCAACAATGATAAGCAGGTGGAGACTGTAGTAGTGATAACAACAATGACAAGCAGGGATAGACGGTGGTAGTGATACCAGCAATAACAAGCAGGGAGAGACTGTGGTAGTGATACTAGCAATAACAAGCAGGGAGAGACTGTGGTAGTGATAGCAACAATAACAAGCAGGGAAAGATTGTGGTAGTCATAGCAACAATAAAAACACAGACGATATTGGTCTACTCTCACATACCTAAAGAAACATACAAAGAAGGCAACTAGGATGTACGAAATAGCAAAATCAGTAGGTCTGAATATATATCAAGACTGAGATCATGGGAATGAATGGAAAAAAATAAGGAAAGAATCTCAGAGAAGTTGAAGAAGTACAACACTTTAAGTATCTTGGAAGCTTCATTTCAACGACAACAATACTGAGAAAGTTTCAGCAGACAACAATACTGAGAAAGTTTCAGCAGACAACAATACTGAGGAGGAAACATCCACAAGAATTGGACAGGCATCTCAGACCTTTAACAGATTAGCAAACACATGGAAATATCTCATTCTCCATATCGAACCACACGCTCAGAATCTATAGATCCAATATTCGCTCTAGTTTATTCTATGCAGCTGAAACACAGAGAACTGGTCAAAGAATTGAAAGTAGACTGAGAGGATTTGAAGGAAGATGGCTCAGAAAAATTGTAAGAATACACTGGGAACACACGTGTCAAGTGAGAATATAACCAAGTGAACAGGCAATGAGAACATACTAAAGTGGTCAACAGACAAAGATGGAAATCGCTTGGCCACATACTACGAATGGATGGAACAAGTCACTCTTGTACAGCCTTGACTTGGACATCTCAAGGGAAAAGACAGAGAAGAGAGGCAGGCTATCGAGGACATGGAGACACATAATAGAACTAAAGAAAGCAGGAAAGACAAGGTTTGAGGTATCCCGACTTGCATAGAACAGAACTGGCTGGAGAACCTTAGTTGATGCCCTATACCCCATTAGTACACAGGACAGATTATGATGTGCTATTTAATTATTTGTATATGTCTATTGATTCTAACTACATGGTTTTATTCTCAATGTGTGCGCTTATTGAATCCCATTATATATTTTTTCTTACATTATATGGTTACTGATTCTCACTCAGTATAAACTCTCATCTTACATGTTTTTTTTTTACTCTGATTATATTTCTTATTGATTCTCCATCTTTTCTCCAGCTGATATTTATGACAGTGTGGTCGGGCTGATAGAGGAGAAGGGTCTTGACTGCGAGGTACTGGGAGGAGGAAGGATAGAACACGAGCCAGCTAAGAAGTCTATCAAAATCTACGGCTACTCACAGGTGAGTAGGTTTACAGCCATGGTTCAAAACCTTCGGCAGTATACCTTGTTCTTGATGTCTGGTCATTTTTCGCGAGTTTGTCAGTTTGTTCCATTCGTCATCTGGCTGTTTGATGGCAGGGAATGTTTATTCTGGATGATAGATCTTTTATCTCAGCATCTGAATGTTTGTTCTAGAATGTTTGTTCTAGGCACTTGAATGTTTAGGGAGAGACGGTGGTAGTGATATCAACAATGAAGAGAATGGAGAGATGGTGGTAGTGATACCAACAATGACAAGCAGGGAGAGAATGTGGTAGTGATACCAACAATGACAAGCAGGGAGAGACAGTGGTAGTGATACCAACAATGACAAGTAGAGAGAGACTGTGGTAGTAATAGCAACAATGACAAGCAGCGGGAGACTGTGGTAGTAATACCAACAATGATAAGCAGGTGGAGACTGTAGTAGTGATAACAACAATGACAAGCAGGGATAGACGGTGGTAGTGATACCAGCAATAACAAGCAGGGAGAGACTGTGGTAGTGATACTAGCAATAACAAGCAGGGAGAGACTGTGGTAGTGATAGCAACAATAACAAGCAGGGAAAGATTGTGGTAGTCATAGCAACAATAAAAACACAGACGATATTGGTCTACTCTCACATACCTAAAGAAACATACAAAGAAGGCAACTAGGATGTACGAAATAGCAAAATCAGTAGGTCTGAATATATATCAAGACTGAGATCATGGGAATGAATGGAAAAAAATAAGGAAAGAATCTCAGAGAAGTTGAAGAAGTACAACACTTTAAGTATCTTGGAAGCTTCATTTCAACGACAACAATACTGAGAAAGTTTCAGCAGACAACAATACTGAGAAAGTTTCAGCAGACAACAATACTGAGGAGGAAACATCCACAAGAATTGGACAGGCATCTCAGACCTTTAACAGATTAGCAAACACATGGAAATATCTCATTCTCCATATCGAACCACACGCTCAGAATCTATAGATCCAATATTCGCTCTAGTTTATTCTATGCAGCTGAAACACAGAGAACTGGTCAAAGAATTGAAAGTAGACTGAGAGGATTTGAAGGAAGATGGCTCAGAAAAATTGTAAGAATACACTGGGAACACACGTGTCAAGTGAGAATATAACCAAGTGAACAGGCAATGAGAACATACTAAAGTGGTCAACAGACAAAGATGGAAATCGCTTGGCCACATACTACGAATGGATGGAACAAGTCACTCTTGTACAGCCTTGACTTGGACATCTCAAGGGAAAAGACAGAGAAGAGAGGCAGGCTATCGAGGACATGGAGACACATAATAGAACTAAAGAAAGCAGGAAAGACAAGGTTTGAGGTATCCCGACTTGCATAGAACAGAACTGGCTGGAGAACCTTAGTTGATGCCCTATACCGCATTAGTACACAGGACAGATTATGATGTGCTATTTAATTATTTGTATATGTCTATTGATTCTAACTACATGGTTTTATTCTCAATGTGTGCGCTTATTGAATCCCATTATATTTTTTTTCTTACACTATATGGTTACTGATTCTCACTCAGTATAAACTCTCATCTTACATGTTTTTTTTTTACTCTGATTGTATTTCTTATTGATTCTCCATCTTTTCTCCAGCTGATATTTATGACAGTGTGGTCGGGCTGATAGAGGAGAAGGGTCTTGACTGCGAGGTACTGGGAGGAGGAAGGATAGAACACGAGCCAGCTAAGAAGTCTATCAAAATCTACGGCTACTCACAGGTGAGTAGGTTTACAGCCATGGTTCAAAACCTTCGGCAGTATACCTTGTTCTTGATGTCTGGTCATTTTTCGCGAGTTTGTCAGTTTGTTCCATTCGTCATCTGGCTGTTTGATGGCAGGGAATGTTTATTCTGGATGATAGATCTTTTATCTCAGCATCTGAATGTTTGTTCTAGAATGTTTGTTCTAGGCACTTGAATGTTTTTGTTTTAGACACATGAATGTTTTAGACAGGCTCTTGAATGATTGTTCCAGGGGCCGGAATGTTTGTTCCTCAAGTCTGCTGAACTGCTGTAAGCGTCCGACATTTTTTCAGTTTCTCGTCTGTTTATTCAGTTCCTCCATCTGTTTGTTCAGTTTATCCGCCTGTTTCTTCAATTTTTCCGTCTGTTTGTTTAGTTTTCCGTCTGTTTCTTCAATTCCTTCGTCTGTTTGTCCAGTTTCTCTGTCTGTTTGTTCAGTTTCTCCGTCTGTTTGTCCAGTTCCTCTCTCTGTTTGTCCAGTTTCCCCATCTGTTTGTTCAGTTCCTCCGTCTATCTGTCCAGAGGTTATAGATCAAATAACGGCTGGTGCTCCTCTTCATTGCCTGATTCTTGCTGTCAGTGCTTGAAGGATCACGTTGTCTAGTAGTTGGAGCAACACAAGGAGACGAAATAGAACCCTGAACAGTTCCAACAAGCTGGCACTAACATAGCGTATATCAGTGCTGTTGTTCCATACAGCTCAATGTTCTGTGTTGTTTCATACAGCTGAATATTCTGTGTTGTTTCATACAGCTCAATGTTCTGTGTTGTTTCATACAGCTCAGTATTCTGTGTTGCTCCATACAGCTCAATGTTCTGTGTTGTTCCATACAGCTCAATGTTCTGTGTTGTTCCATACAGCTCAATGTTCTGTGTTGCTCCATACAGCTCAATGTTCTGTGTTGTTCCATACAGCTCAATGTTCTGTGTTGTTCCATACAGCTCAATGTTCTGTGTCGTTCCAATAGCGCTATATTCTGTCCCAGCGTTATCTCACCAACCAGTCGCGTGAAGGGTGTTTAGTCTGCATGCTCGGCCACACATGCCTCTAATCTCCACAACCACGTGACAGATCACAAACTTAACCACGTGACAGATCACAAACTTAACCACATAATGGTTGCTAATTACTTTAAAACGTGTCCTGTACCACACAGTGTGTTCATTTTTTTATATGTGCAAAGAGTGAAATGTTGTTCATATTTACAGAAATATTTAAGTTATTAATTGCATTACTAAATCATTAACCTGGACTGTGTGGTGCAGCTTGTCAGTCAGCGGAACATCAGCTTGACATTTCCTTTCTCTCGCACATAAACTTAAAGATGAAGCCATAGTTTGCTGTCTTTATGTTGGTGGACATTCTAGCTCTGTGCTTCCTTCAAACTGTGGGCCAATGACAACTGAAGATCCACCTCAGGTTTCAGCTCATCACGAGGTGGCCAATATTTAATATTAAGTGCTGTTTATTAAGTGAAAGTGAGTACAAGGTTCGTGCATTAGAATATTACATATAAGATGGTGGCCCTCAGCTTATATGTAGGCGGAACAGGTGGTCCTTGCTTGTAGAAATGTTAGGAACCATTTGTATAACTCATTTGTTTTCACTCTCCTACTTTCTTTATCTATTTCTCTTTGTTCAGTATTCTCTCTCTCTCTCTCTCACACACACACACACACAAAACCACACTCTGTCTGTGGCCATGGTTTTCTCTCTTTACAGTTCTCTGCTTCCCCCATCAGGGTCTGTTTGTCTGTCTGTCTGTCTGTCTGTCTGTCTGTCCATCCATCCATCTATCCATCCATCCTACCTGCCTATCTACCTGTCTGTCTGTCTGTCTGTCTATCTATCTATCTATCTATCTGCTGCTTTCTGTTTTCTTTTTCTGTCTCACTCATTCTGTCTTTTTTGTATTTTTGATACTCTCTGTATCTCCGTTCTTTCTCTTTATCTGTATTTCTCTCTCTCTCTCTCTCTGTGTGCATCTGAAAGTCATCTTCTCTCTGTCGCCTCCCTCCTTTGCTTCTGGTCAGTGTCAGATAGTGCCTGGGAGTCAGGAACTCTGGCAGACATGCTCCAGTAACCTCGTCAGATCTTCATATACACCAGGTGACATAGCACGGCGAGATCTTCACATACACCAGGTGACATAGCACGGCGAGATCTTCACATACACCAGGTGACATAGCACAAACTTAACCACATAATGGTTGCTAATTACTTTAAAACGTGTCCTGTACCACACAGTGTGTTCATTTTTTTATATGTGCAAAGAGTGAAATGTTGTTCATATTTACAGAAATATTTAAGTTATTAATTGCATTACTAAATCATTAACCTGGACTGTGTGGTGCAGCTTGTCAGTCAGCGGAACATCAGCTTGACATTTCCTTTCTCTCGCACATAAACTTAAAGATGAAGCCATAGTTTGCTGTCTTTATGTTGGTGGACATTCTAGCTCTGTGCTTCCTTCAAACTGTGGGCCAATGACAACTGAAGATCCACCTCAGGTTTCAGCTCATCACGAGGTGGCCAATATTTAATATTAAGTGCTGTTTATTAAGTGAAAGTGAGTACAAGGTTCGTGCATTAGAATATTACATATAAGATGGTGGCCCTCAGCTTATATGTAGGCGGAACAGGTGGTCCTTGCTTGTAGAAATGTTAGGAACCATTTGTATAACTCATTTGTTTTCACTCTCCTACTTTCTTTATCTATTTCTCTTTGTTCAGTATTCTCTCTCTCTCTCTCACACACACACAAAACCACACTCTGTCTGTGGCCATGGTTTTCTCTCTTTACAGTTCTCTGCTTCCCCCATCAGGGTCTGTTTGTCTGTCTGTCTGTCTGTCTGTCTGTCTGTCTGTCCATCCATCCATCTATCCATCCATCCTACCTGCCTATCTACCTGTCTGTCTGTCTGTCTGTCTATCTATCTATCTATCTATCTGCTGCTTTCTGTTTTCTTTTTCTGTCTCACTCATTCTGTCTTTTTTGTATTTTTGATACTCTCTGTATCTCCGTTCTTTCTCTTTATCTGTATTTCTCTCTCTCTCTCTCTCTCTCTCTCTGTGTGTGCATCTGAAAGTCATCTTCTCTCTGTCGCCTCCCTCCTTTGCTTCTGGTCAGTGTCAGATAGTGCCTGGGAGTCAGGAACTCTGGCAGACATGCTCCAGTAACCTCGTCAGATCTTCATATACACCAGGTGACATAGCACGGCGAGATCTTCACATACACCAGGTGACATAGCACGGCGAGATCTTCACATACACCAGGTGACATAGCACGGCGAGATCTTCACATACACCAGGTGACATAGCACGGCGAGATCTTCACATACACCAGGTGACACAGCACGGCGAGATCTTGACATACACTAGGTGACATATCACGGCGAGATTTTGAGATACACAATGTGACATAGCAACGGCGAGATCTTGACATATACCAGGTGACATGGCACGGCGGGATCTTGACATACGCCAGGTGACATAGCACGGCGAGATCTTGAGATACACTATGTGGCATAGCAACTGCGAGATCTTGACATACACCGGATGACATAGCAACGGCGAGATCTTGAGATACACAATGTGACATAGCAACAGCGAGGTCTTGACATACACCAGGTGGCATAGCACGGCGAGATCTTGAGATACACCAGGTGACATAGCACAGCGAGATCTTGACATACACCAGGTGACATAGCAACGGCCAGATCTTGACATACACCAGATGACATAGCAACGGCGAGATCTTGACATACACCAGATGACATAGCAACCGCCAGATCTTGAGATACACCAGGTGACATGGCACGGCGAGATCTTCAGATACACCAGGTGACAGGAGGTAGCACGGCGAGATCTTGAGATACACTAGGTGACAAGTGGTAGCACAGCGAGATCTTGAGATACACCAGATGACATAGCATGGCGAGATCATGACATACACCAGATGACATAGCACGTCGAGATCTTGAGATACACCAGGTGACAGGAGGTAGCACGGCGAGATCTTGAGATACACCAGGTGACATAGCACGGCGAGATCTTGAGATACACCAGGTGACATAGCACGGCAAGATCTTGAGATACACCAGATGACATAGCCCGGCGAGATCTTGAGATACACCAGGTGACAGAAGGTAGCACGGCGAGAGCGCTGCCTGCCAGATCTCTTGTCACGTCCTGCGACATCATCTACATAAATAAATAAAGTTTTCTCTTGTTTCTGCCTGGAAGAGGTTGAACAACTTCGATTTAACTATGCCAGATAGTAAACATTAAACATTTTTATGTGAATGCACTAAAAATTTCACAGCATATATGAATGTGCGAGTGGTAGAACTAGAGATATTCGCAAAGCCACTGCGCGCGCACACACACACACACACACACACATATATATATATATATATATAAACACATTAGCTTATTATCAGAATATGTTTAAATAACGATACTTTTATAAGCAGACTTACTGTTTAAAAATATAAGAATAGAAATTACTGATCAAGATGAAAGTCTGATGTAAAAGGCAACATTTTATTTGTCTATATATGTGTTTCAGTTCACCACAGTCGACTGTAAAACCACAGCAGACAAATTTTATTTACAATGGGACTTTACATTACTCATCTCTGAAATCTCATATACATACGATAAATAAACTAATTAGCGAGTTCTGCAAGTTTTTGAATATTGTTTCTAAAAGTCAGGTCCTTAAATTATTGTTTGGTAGATCACTTGTTGGTTGGCTGGCTGGCTGGTTTTCACTTTACCAAATTTTATAAGAATATTAGTAAATAACAGTAATATTAAGAAACTATTGAAGTGTCTGATCGAATGTACTGCACCTGACCCACGGGCCGTTATTTGCCCGATCCATGTTCTGGTGTGCGAGCGCTTCAGAACGGATTATAAGCTACACAAAGCAGCCATGGGGGCTGTGAGATATAAAACTATAAACTCACACTACTATGTCTCACACTACTATGTCTCACACTACTATGTCTCACACTGCTATGTCTCACACTGCTATGTCTCACACTACTATGTCTCACACTGCTATGTCTCACACTACTATGTCTCACACTACTATGTCTCACACTGCTATGTCTCACACTACTATGTCTCACACTACTATGTCTCACACTACTATGTCTCACACTGCTATGTCTCACACTACTATGTCTCACACTACTATGTCTCACACTGCTATGTCTCACACTACTATGTCTCACACTACTATGTCTCACACTGCTATGTCTCACACTACTATGTCTCACACTGCTATGTCTCACACTACTATGTCTCACATTGCTATGTCTCACACTACTATGTCTCACACTGCTATGTCTCACACTGCTATGTCTCACACTATGTCTCACACTACTATGTCTCACACTACTATGTCTCACACTATGTCTCACACTACTATGTCTCACACTGCTGTGTCTCACACTACTATGTCTCACACTGCTATGTCTCACACTACTATGTCTCAAACTGCTATGTCTCACACTGCTATGTCTCACACTACTATGTCTCACACTGCTATGTCTCACACTGCTATGTCTCACACTACTATGTCTCACACTGCTATGTCTCACACTACTATGTCTCACACTACTATGTCTCACACTGCTATGTCTCACACTACTATGTCTCACACTACTATGTTTCACACTACTATGTCTCACACTGCTATGTCTCACACTATGTCTCACACTACTATGTCTCACACTACTATGTCTCACACTATGTCTCACACTACTATGTCTCACACTGCTGTGTCTCACACTACTATGTCTCACACTGCTATGTCTCACACTACTATGTCTCAAACTGCTATGTCTCACACTGCTATGTCTCACACTACTATGTCTCACACTGCTATGTCTCACACTGCTATGTCTCACACTACTATGTCTCACACTGCTATGTCTCACACTACTATGTCTCACACTACTATGTCTCACACTGCTATGTCTCACACTACTATGTCTCACACTACTATGTTTCACACTACTATGTCTCACACTGCTATGTCTCACACTACTATGTCTCACACTACTATGTCTCACACTACTATGTCTCACACTAATGTCCTGGAGGCTCTAAGCACGCGTTTTCATATCTCTCCTGAATCTAACCTCTAAGCAGTTTCCTGGAGCTTGGTATCTGGCAGTTAAACTGCCCCGTACCGCTTCTATGTAGGCTCCCTAGCAAGGTGCACGTTGTGTATGAAGTAATTTATCAGCGAGGAAAGTTTGTATTTCAATATTTTTCTTATCTTTGCACTTTGGAGTGCTTTTCTCTTCATCAACCCATTTCCTAGCTAGTAGAGTCCTGTATCTTGGCTTCTTGTAGTTTAGGATAGATATCTTGTTCATGTCTACACTGTTACAGAGTTGAACGCATCTGTTTATAAGTTGCTAACAGGTTTGTTGTAATGATGTGATGATAGTTATAAGTTGCTAACAGGTTTGTTGTAATGAAGTGATGATAGTTATAAGTTGCTAATAGGTTTGTTGTAATGATGTGATGATAATTATAAGTTGCTAACAGGTTTGTTGTAATGTTGTGATGATAGTTATAAGTTGCTAACAGGTTTGTTGTAATGTTGTGATGATAGTTATAAGTTGCTAACAGGTTTGCTGTAATGATGTGATGATAGTTATAAGTTGCTAACAGGTTTGTTGTAATGATGTGATGATAGTTATAAGTTGCTAACAGGTTTGCTGTAATGATGTGATGATAGTTATAAGTTGCTAACAGGTTTGTTACAATGTTGTGATGATAGTTATAAGTTGCTAACAGGTTTGTTGTAATGATGTTATGATAGTTATAAGTTGCTAACAGGTTTGTTGTAATGATGTGATGATAGTTATAAGTTGCTAATAGGTTTGTTGTAATGATGTGATGATAGTTATAAGTTGCTAACAGGTTTGTTGTAATGAAGTGATGATAGTTATAAGTTGCTAACAGGTTTGTTGTAATGATGTGATGATAGTAACCTGTTGTAATGATGTGATGATAGTTATAAGTTGCTAACAGGTTTGTTGTAATGATGTGATGATAGTTATAAGTTGCTAACAGGTTTGTTGTAATGATGTGATGATAGTTATAAGTTGCTAACAGGTTTGTTGTAATGATGTGATGATAGTTATAAGTTGCTAACAGGTTTGTTGTAATGATGTGATGATAGTTATAAGTTGCTAACAGGTTTGCTGTAAGGATGTGATGATAGTTATAAGTTGCTAACAGGTTTGCTGTAATGATGTGATGATAGTTATAAGTTGCTAACAGGTTTGTTGTAATGATGTGATGATAGTTATAAGTTGCTAACAGGTTTGTTGTAATGATGTGATGATAGTTGCTTTTAGGCTTGGCTTCTGACCTCCGCCTGACCTTCTTATTTTTATGTTATAATGACCGGGGATCTCCATCTTCTGGGTCAGGTAGCCTCGTAATTATTGGATGTTGAAATGGCAAGTCATTTTATTTGAAGATATGTGTTGGAATGAGAGAGAGAGAGAGGAGAGAGAGAGAGGAGAGAGAGAAAGGAGAGAGAGAGGAGAGAGAGAGAGAGGAGAGAGAGAGAGAGGAGAGAGAGAGGAGAGAGAGAGAGAGAGAACATATTTCAGATCTTTCTAGATCTTGTCACAAGAAAGGGAGAACAAGTATGTGGAATATGTTTTTAAACTGAACGTTGTTTGGCTTGTATAAAATAATTACATACCGTAAAGATTGAAGAGTTGAGAATCGTTGCAGAGCATTATATGGATGACAGTTTATCAGAAACTCTCTAAACTTGCACCGAACTTAAATAATAAACATCAGAAGTGTGTAGACAAGTGAGGAATTCGAAGGTGGGGGGGGGGGGTCAAACACGGGCTACGCAGGCTTTAGGACAGGTAATTTCATGAGATGAAACAGGTGTAATCTTTCTTGCAGGGATATTTTTTTTTAAGTAGAAAGGAGAAACTTTACAGAAGGAACAAATATCTGGCACAACTTGAAATATCGTCAAAAGATGTAATAATGGCACTCCCTAGCGTGTTTATTGTTGATATAAGAGGCATACCTGGCTGTAGGTAACTCTTGCGTCCATTTAGTTGTAAAATGAGTAATATAACAAGACTATATTGTTCAGATACACATGCACATACACAAACATACAAGTTATAGAAGACAAACACACAAAGAAACACAAAGGAAATTTGAGAGAACAAGACTTTAAAAGACTGTGACAAAAAAAGAAGGAACGAAGTTGAGAGAATAAAGCTTAAAAAGACTGTGACAAAGATAGAAGGGATGAAGTTGAGAGAAAAAGACTTAAAAAGACTGTGACAAAGAGAGAAGGAACGAAGTTGAGAGAAAAAGATTTAAAAAGACTGTGACAAAGATAGAATGAACGAAGTTGAGAGAAAAAGACTGTGACAAAGATAGAAGGAACGAAGTTGAGAGAATAAAGCTTAAAAAGACTGTGACAAAGATAGAAGGAACGAAGTTGAGAGAATAAAGCTTAAAAAGACTGTGACAAAGAGAGAAGGAATGAAGTTGAGAGAATAAAGCTTTAAAAGACTGTGACAAAGATAGAAGGAACGAAGTTGAGAGAATAAAGCTTAAAAAGACTGTGACAAAGAGAGAAGGAATGAAGTTGAGAGAATAAAGCTTTAAAAGACTGTGACAAAGATAGAAGGAACGAAGTTGAGAGAATAAAGCTTAAAAAGACTGTGACAAAGATAGAAGGAACGAAGTTGAAAGAATAAAGCTTAAAAAGACTGTGACAAAGATAGAAGGAACGAAGTTGAGAGAATAAAGCTTAAAAAGACTGTGACAGAGAGAGAAGGAACGAAGTTGAGAGAATAAAGCTTAAAAAGACTGTGACAAAGAGAGAAGGAACGAATGAGTAAAAATTATTTTTAAAGGCCGAAGAATTGGGCACACAGCCTGAAGAGATGAGCATACCGGCTGAAGAATTGGCAAACTGGCTGAAGAATTGGGCACATAGCCTGAAGAGTTGGACACATAGGCTGAAGAGTTGGACACATAAGCTGAAGAGTTGGACACACAGGCTGAAGAGTTGGACACATAGGCTGAAGAGTTGGACACATAGGCTGAAGAGTTGGACACATAGGCTGAAGAGTTGGACACACAGGCTGAAGAGTTGGACACATAGGCTGAAGAGTTGGACACATAGGCTGAAGAGTTGGACACTCAGGCTGAAGAGCTGGACACATAGGCTGAAGAGTTGGACACATAGGCTGAAGAGTTGGATACGCAGACTGAAGAGTTGGACACATAGGCTGAAGAGTTGGACACATAGGTTGAAGAGTTGGACACACAGGCTGAAGAGCTGGACACATAGGCTGAAGAGTTGGACACATAGACTGAAGAGTTGGACACATAAGCTGAAGAGTTGGACACACAGGCTGAAGAGTTGGACACATAGGCTGAAGAGTTGGACACATAGGCTGAAGAGTTGGACACATAGGCTGAAGAGTTGGACACACAGGCTGAAGAGTTGGACACATAGGCTGAAGAGTTGGACACATAGGCTGAAGAGTTGGACACATAGGCTGAAGAATTGGGCACACGTTCTGAAGAGTTGGACACACAGGCTGAAGAGTTGGACACATAGGCTGAAGAGTTGGACACATAGGCTGAAGAGTTGGACACATAGGCTGAAGAGTTGGACACACAGGCTGAAGAGTTGGGCACACGGGCTGAAGAGTTGGGCATATAGACTGAAGAGTTGGGCACACGGGCTGAAGAGTTGGGCACATAGACTGAAGAGTTGGACACACAGGCTGAAGAGTTGACCACACAGGCTGAAGAGTTGGACACATAGACTGAAGAATTGGGCACACAGACTTACCTGTGGTCGAATATTCGGAGAAGCGAAAATTAGTAGCCTGACACTGTACACATAGGTCAAGCCTACGTCCTCTTGTGTACAGGCTAGAAACGGTGGCCGTGAGGCCACTGACTAACTGTGCTCTGATTCGCACAGGGATATGAGCTCCTCTGAATTAACTTGCGACTGTACTTAAACTGGGACTGCCCCAGCAAGCCTGCCGTAGATCTCCTTACCTTTGACAGAAACACAGGAAGAACATACGCAGTAATATAAATAGAAAACGACTGGGAAACAACGAAACAGAAAAACGTTTGTTATAGTATTACAATAATTATAACAGCTGATGGGAAATGTCACAACGAAATAAAAAGCAGACGTGCTCAGGCCAAGTCAGCATTCCAGAAAATGAGAAACATCTTGTGCAACAGATCCATATCAACGGAAACAAGATTCCGAGTACTTAAATGTTACATTGAGCCAATTTTGTTTTATGGATGTGAAGCATGGTCTATGAATAAGAGAGTACAGTGAGAAATGGAGGCCATGGAGATGTGGTTCATAAGAAGGATGTTGAAGGTACCATGGACAGCTAAGAAAACCAATGAAGAAGTCTTAAGAGAGGCTGGAGTTTAAAGGCAAATTACAGCAAAGATCAGAGGCAGACAAGCGAGATTTGTAGGACATTTTCCAAGAAGAAGAAAACTGAAACACATTGCGGCAACTGGAAAAATTGAGGGAAGAAGAGACAGAGGAAGACAGACAGAGAGAGAGAGAGAGAGAGAGAGAGTTTAGTGGATGGGCTGTCAGTGTGGCTAGGAAGAAAGTCACCGGCGGATCTCATAATCAGGTCTAAAGACAAGGAAATGTGGAGAGAAATGATGGGCTTACGCAGCATGGCACTTGATTGATTGATTTAAAGTATGTACTGTCAACATATGAGACATAAATGATAAAAATCATTAATTACTAGAATTAGAAAACTTTCATCAAAATTATGTATTCCTATATGCCTGGACACTTAATAAAACAGCTGAGAAACGTGTAAGTGCCTTTGAATATAATGCTATAGAAGAGTCCTTCAAACATCATAGACACAAAAAGAGCAAAATATATACCTACCACAAGAATTTAATATTGAAGAAGGTTAGTGAGTAAAGAAGATTTTAAAAAGAAAACTTAAATATTTCGGACATATTAAACATCGTGAGAGTTTGGAGAAGACAGTCTTGGAAGAGTACATAATGGGAAAAAAGAGAGGAAGACCAAGACGAAAATGGCAACAAGACATTGTTGATGATCTGCGAATGGACGCATCAGTTACAAGAGAGCTGTTATGGAGGCAAAGTTCCGCAAAGGGAAATGCTAATGAATGAATGAATATTCCGTCGTGAGTGAGCACGAAAGACCAAAGCAGGGTATCAGAATGATCATTGAACCATCCACAGCTGGCAGAATCCTGGAAACAAGATATAAGAAAGAGTTACAACTGTCCACATAAAAGAAAACAGGGAGACCACATCTTATATCCAAGTACTGGTATATGCTGCTTGTAATGTAACAGACATGCAGGAAGAATGTGAAGAGTTTTTTGACAACCTCCATGACACACTAAACAGCGTAAGCCACGGGGAAATTATGATTAAGAGGGACTTCACTGTAAAGGGGACTTCACCGTAGAACTGGGACCAAGTAAAAAAAAAAGACCACTTGGGACCCTTCGGTGACCTACGCTGCGTTGGGAATGAAAATGGTATCATGCTTATAGAAACTGTGCAGTCAGCAGGATTTTTTTTCGCATATACATTCTTTAAACAGAGAGTCCTAAACATATACTTGATACAAATGGAATGATCTTATGTTTTTTTTTAATAAAATGAAATTATTTAAAGAATTTAAGTTGAGAGTTTTAGTAAGCCTGTTTCAGGGTAAGCAGATTTTTGAAATTCTTTGGATATTGTTTCTAAAAGTCAAGTCTCTAAATAATTGTTTGGTTGATGACTGTTTGGTTGTTTGGTTGGCTGGATGATTGTTTGGTTTGTTTGTGATCGCTCTTTAAAATGAGTTTTGAGTTCTTAGTAGTGATTTTGGGTATAGGTCATGATACAGGCATCCAGTTGTAAGGCAAACCTGTCTGTCTACTTGTTCATCTGTTTGTCTGTCTGCTTGTTCATCTGTTTGTCTGTCTACTTGTTCATCTGTTTGTCTGTCTACTTGTTCATCTGTTTGTCTGTCTATTTGCTAATCTATTTGTCTGTCTACTTGTTCATCTGTTTGTCTGTCTACTTGTTAATCTGTCTTTCTACTTGTTCATCTGTTTGTATGTCTACTTGTTCATCATTTTGTCTGTCTACTTCCTCATCTGTTTGTCCATCAATTTGTTCCGTCTGTTTTTTTTATATCTGTTTACATTCCTCCAACTTAGTTTCATTTAGTCCATCCGATTTATCTGTTTATCATAAAAATGTTTATCTACTACCTGCATCAGAAAATGTATTAATGCACCACCTGTTTATATGAATATGCATTAAATTACTGCCTATTTATAGGAATATGTATTAAATTACTGCCGGTTTATCAGAAGTGTTTACTTACTACCTGTCTCGAATTCAGTAATTCTAGTTTCTCTTATTACACTAATTCTTTATTTGTTACTGATGTTTTCCTGTAATTTTTTTTCTCTGAGCTACATAAGCGCCATGATGTCTGCCCTTTATATGTTTGTCAACAGATCTTCTCTAGGCCTCCTTCCATCCTCACTGGTTGTTCTACCATCGTTCCTCTGTACACCCTCACCGTGTGCATTGCTCTTCTCATTCGTTCGTGCGCGTACCGTAAACTAGGAGCTCGTATTCATTACTCACGGGACGTGTCTAGTGTTAGTCGTCTATCTGACAGGTGAGGTTTGTGATGGCTGGCTAGATAAGAGGACAAACTCGTAACACAGATAATGTCAGGCATCCACAAATCTCCACTACCAACTACCGCTCACGTTTAACCTGGCCTGCACGTGCCAGACACTTCCCAGAGATATGTTAGGAGGTCACCAAGTCAAGACGGAATGTTCAAACTTGTAGCGCAAACACTCGCACGTGCAGGCAAGAATATCTACGTTTACGTACGAGAAACGTGTACAGGTTCAACAAACTTATCTGACATATGCTAGACTTTCACGCAGAGTGCTTTAAAAACATTATGAAACCAGACTTCTTTGTTTCTGTCTGCGTAGACAGAGCTTTCATACGCGAACAATGGCGTCTCCTGCCAAACTGCCATCACTCTGTATCAGAGATTGAATAACAGAATGTGTGTATGATAAAGTATGAAGTGGGCGGGTTGAATACGGCGTGAAAATAACAGAAAACAGAAAACACAGTTGTGTGCCTTGCGAACAAGTGGCACGATCGCGCCAGGCAGTGCGTGTGTTAACCGAATATTTTTACAAGAAATGGGAGGAGCAAAGGTTGCTGGAAGCTGTTCTCGGTAAGCTTCTAATGATCTGATTGTTCCCTTGTGTAAGTTCATAGAAAACCGAGTGTTCCCTTGTTGGAGCTCATAACAAGCTCAATGTTCCCTTCTTAGAGCTCATAACAAGCTCAATGTTCCCTTTTTAGAGCTCACAACAAGCTCAATGTTCCCTTTTTAGAGCTCATTAGAAGTTGAATGTTCCCTTGTTAGAGCTCATAACAAGCTCAATGTTACCTTGTTAGAACTCATAACAAGCTCAATGTTCCCTTTTTAGAGCTCATTAGAAGTTGCATGTTCTCTTGTTAGAGCTCATAACAAGCTTAATGTTCCCTTCTTAGAGCTCATAATAAGCTCAATGTTCCCTTTTTAGAGCTCATTAGAAGTTGAATGTTCCCTTGTTAGAGCTCATAACAAGCTCAATGTTCCCTTCTTAGAGCTCATAACAAGCTAAATGTTCCCTTGTTATAGCTCATAACAAACTGAATGTTATCTGTTACTTGAGATTATCATTTTTTGATTATTCTCTTCCCATAGATTATAATGTATTACATATTTACTTTCTCCACTTCATAATCTACTGAATGCCCCTGTCTCTCATTTGATAATCTACAAAATGTCTATGTCCCTCATCTGATAATCTACAAAATGCCAATGTCCCTCATCTGATAATCTACAAAATGTCCATGTCCCTCATCTGATAATCTACAAAATGCCAATGTCCCTCATCTGATAATCTACAAAATGTCCATGTCCCTCATCTGATAATCTACAAAATGCCAATGTCCCTCATCTGATAATCTACAAAATGCCAATGTCCCTCATCTGATAATCTACAAAATGCCAATGTCCCTCATCTGATAATCTACAAAATGTCCATGTCCCTCATCTGATAATCTACAAAATGTCCATGTCCCTCATCTGATAATCTACAAAATGTCCATGTCCCTCATCTGATAATCTACAAAATGTCCAATGTCCCTCATCTGATAATCTACAAAATGTCCATGTCCCTCATCTGATAATCTACAAAATGTCCATGTCCCTCATCTGATAATCTACAAAATGTCCATGTCCCTCATCTGATAATCTACAAAATGCCAATGTCCCTCATCTGATAATCTACAAAATGCCAATGTCCCTCATCCTGAAAGAACCTAGCTGTTCAGCTGGTGTGCTGTGGTTCCTGGGATGATAATACGCCTGTATTTATAGCTTCCTGTCTAGATACTGCTAATAAGTGTTAAACAGCTACTGCAGGTTACATCCTTAGAGAATATTGGTCAGTTATTCTCTTGGGTTTTTTTTCTTTGAATTTAAATATCCAGATTTTCTGTCCGTTTCTTCAATGTCGGCCAATAAAATCCGAACTAAGAAAAATGCTAAAGCAGAGCTCCCATGTGAGCAGGACGTTGAAATACGTTCACGTACACTGTGTACGTGAATAGTGTAAACCTCAGAGAGGTGGACAATGTGCTTGTGTCTGTGAATGGCGCGATAAACGAAGGCATTAGTCGTAGTTCATAAACAGATCATACTGAAGAACTGAGCATTTGTGTTCATGCAACCAATCGTCTGTCAGTTTCTACACTTTACATATGTAGTAACAACCAATCGCCTGTCAGCTTTCAAACTGTCCATATGTAAGTAACAACCAATCGCCTGTCAGCTTGTACACTGTCCATATGTAGTAACGACCGTTCGTCTATCAGTTTCTACATTGTCTACGTGTAGTAGCAACCAATCGTCTAACAGTTTCTACACTGCTCATATGCAGTAACAACCAATCGTCTATCAGTTACTGTCCACATGTAGTATGTCAGTTTTTACACTGTACACATATAATGTACACATACAGTAGCCGCCAATCATCTTTCAGTTTCTACACTGATAACCTGCAGTAGCAACTATTCGTCTTTCAGTTTCTATAATGCATACACACATTTTACTCTGGCACGAAAAGCATTTACCTCCCTTCTTCTTATATTACAAACTAACAGCATATTCAGTTGTGTCCCCTTTCAACCGCTCTCTCTCTCTCTGTCCCGGAGTACACGAAACTTGAAGCATTAATTTCAATATATCATATCTCACCTGAGAGTTTACATACATCTTTTAACAAATTTTGAACATCCTGTTGTGGAATATTTTCGTTAACCTCTACTTCTCAACTACTTCTTAATTCCTACTTCACATATATTTCTTAATTCGTATCATCTTTTTCGTAATTTCTACATCACATCTATGAGGGGTGATTGATAAATTCTCGGCATAAGGTACAACGGATTATTTGTGGACAACTTTTTGGGGTTATTTCTCAACATCCCCTTGCAAGTTTATACACTTAGTAATCCAGCGATCCTGGAGCATACGGATCCCTTCTTTGTAAAAGTCAGCATCTTGTGCCAGTAGAAAGTGGTTTACACCATGAATGACGTCATCATCTGAAGCAAATTTGCGATCACTGAGCTCCTTTTTGAGTTTGGTAAACAGGTAATAGTCCGAAGGGGCCAAATCTGGGGAATAAGGAGGATGTTCAAGAAGCAGGAAGCCGCATTCATGAATGGCAGCCATTGCCACCGCCGACTTGTGAACTAGAGCATTGTCTTGATGAAAGATGACTCCTCTCGTCAATATCCCTTGACATTTTCCCTTCAGTTTGACCCACAGTTGCTTCACACGATTAGCATAATAGGCCCCGGTGACCGTTCTGCCCTTTTGAAGATAGTCTACCAATAGCACACCTTCTGAATCCCAAAAGATAGAAGCTATCACTTTGCCTGAAGACAGAACCACCCCTGCTTTCTTTGGAGGTGGGGATCCATGATGTTTCCACTGCTTTGACTGTTCTTTGGTTTCTTATTGAAGATGATGAACCCAAGTCTCATCCACAGTCACAAATTGCTGAATAAACTTTTCAGGATCTGCAGAAAAATGGCCAAGACTGTCTCTTAACATGTTGAGACGCTGTCGTTTGTGATTAGCTCCAAGAAGTTTCGTTACCCATCAAGCAGAGACCTTTGTCATTTGAAGATCATTGTGAATAATGGCTTGAACACATTCCTGAGAGATGCCCAACTCAGTAGCAATGTACCGCTCAGTTAGTTGTCAATCCTCCATTATCATGTCATGGATTCTGCCGGTGGTTTCATCAGTGGTTACCGTTCTTGGTCTTCTTGATCGGGGATCATCTTCCAGACTCTCCCTTCCATGTTTGAACTGAGCTGCCTATTTCTTCACTATTTCTCTACCATATCCTCATGGATCTCCTTCGATGATAAGCCATTGATGCAGAGTCAGCGAATGACTGCTCGATGAGAAAGTATACCCATTTTCTCAACTTCTGCCACCCCTTACCACTTCAGTAGCCTGTACAAAAAAATTGGTTGCAGTTAATTTCTTAAAACCTGGTGTTTAATCTTACATTAACCTGATCTACAAATGCACCTAATATCAACTGTGCGTTTCAAGTATTTATACCTTATGTCGAGAACTTATCAATCACCCTTCGTATTTCTTCACTTCTAATTCACTTATGTTTCTCATCTGACTCCACGAAACTGAATGACGTACAAAAGTAATTATTTTCTGTTACTTGCCTGTCTGTTATCATAAAATACTTGCCGGTTTGGTTCTAAGGACTGCAAACGCGCCACAAACAGCCTCTGGCAGTCAAGTCCAGCTCCTGGCCTTCCCGTGGCAGAACTGTTTAAACTGACAGGAGAAGGGGCGAGGGCGAATATCTGGCGCCTGAAAACCAGTTACTTAGGGTAGATGAGTGTCACGTTTGGTAGCTCATCTGCCGCTGTTGGCGAGAACTTCAGCTGCCGTGCGTGGAGCGGTGCTCTTCCCGGCCAATGAAGAAATTTGCAAATGAGGTTGCCGCGCAGCATCACTGCGGAAAAGGTGGTTGAAAGAATAAAGCGAAGCAAACAGTCAAATCACGGCACCTCTGGTCTGGAGGTCGGCCACGTCCTGAGTGCAGTCATATCGTGTGAAATGCATGAACCGGTTTGTCCCAGAGGTTAAGTCACTGCTGGCTTGACTTTTCAAATGCCGCGCGTGGAGTGAAGCTCCTCCCGGTTAAGGAAGTAAATGCGGAAATAAAGGTTGCTGTGCGGCGCCGATGGGAAAAGGTGGTGGAAAGTGAAGTTTAACCTGGTATGTCCAGTAGTATCGCTACGAGAGCTATACCACGGCACCTCTGCTCTAGAGGCCGCCTACGTCCGAAATACACCTACACTGGTGAAATATGCCTAAACCGGCACACACCAGGGGTGGAACTCGATGGCTAGACATGTCATGCCACCTCCGCTCTAGAGGTCGGTAACGCCTGATAAACACCCATACTGGTGAATTTTGCCTAAACCGGCTCATACCAGGGGTGAATCTTGAAGGCTATGAATGTCACAGTACCTCTGCCCTAGAGGTCGGTCCCGTCCCAAACATGCCCATACTGGGAAATGCCTAAACCGGCTCAACCCAGGGGTAGAAGTCACTAGTGGCGAGGATTCGTCCTCCTGGACAAAAGCTCCATCCTGGTCACAACTAGGAAGGGTAGCGGCCACGACCGCAAAATGCTGAAGTCGGAGACACTGGACCAGGGAAGTCTAGATAGGCAACCACCTCTCACCCGGCGGGGATGTCTGCGTATCCTAATCACGCTGAGGTCTTCCGGTGAGAAAGTCCAACCCTGGACTGGATGGGCAACCACCTCTCACCCGGCGGTGATACACGGGTATCTCATAACACGTCGAGGTTTTCCGGTGAGAAAGTCCAACTCTGTCCTGGGTGGGCTAACGCCTCTCACCCAGCGGGGATGCACTGATATTCCAAACACGTCGAGGTCTTCCGGTGAGAAAGTCCAACCCTAGACCAAACTGGTGCAATGAAAACCACGGTGTCACGCAATCCCGCTTCCGAGACCCACCAAGAATACAGGCTAAAGCACTGTGATACTCTGAACCCCTTGTGGTCCTTCGTGGAACTCATGTGGTCTATTTTGGACCACACAGGGGACCACCGGACCTAACGAGGACCACATGTGTGAATTCAGTAGGTTCACAGTGCGGTTTTTGGTGGTAGAAGTGAACGAAGAAGAAGAAGAAGACTTGCCGGTTTGCACATGCAATGGTTTCGGTCAGAATGAAAAAAGAAAGTAACTAGACAAGAAAGAGCGTTGTACATTTTTAAAAAAACTGTTTTCATGTGCACATTATGTCAAACTGTTCTCATGAGTACATTATACTAGACTGTTTTCACTTGTACACTGCGTCAATGTGTTATCATGTGTACACTGTCAAATTGTTCTCACGTATATATCATATCATACTGTTCTCATGTATACATTGTGTCAGACTCTTCTCATGTGTACATCATTACAAACTGTTTTCATGTGTACATTATGTCAAATTGTTTTAAGTGTATATTATGTCGAAATGTTTTCATGTGCACATTATGTCAAACTGTTTTCTGTGTATATTATGTCGAAATGTTTTCATGTGCACATTATGTCAAACTGTTTTCTGTGTATATTATGTCGAAATGTTTTCATGTGCACATTATGTCAAACTGTTTTCGTGTGTACACCATGTAGAACTGTTTTCATGCGCACATTATATTAAACTGTGTTCGTGTGTACACCATGTAGAACTGTTTTCATGCGCACATTATATTAAACTGTTTCGTGTGTACATCATATCGACTGTTTTCATGTGCACATTATGCCAAACTGTTTTCAAGTGTATACCCTGCCAAATTTCTCATCAATTCCTGTTTGTACCTTGATGAGAACTGATCTGAAAATACATGACAGAAGCTTCATTATATATCTGATGTAGTATATTTTTTTTCTAGTTTACCTTTGGTTATGAGTATGATGGAATACATAAAACAGAAAGCAAGAAATAAGTAAACACCAAATACAAATTAAAAAAAAAACAATCATAAAATTGGCTTGCTGCAATCCTCCTGCCTATATTGGTTAAATTTATGTTATCATCTTAGTTGTATGTTTGTATCGTTCTCATTCACGCCCACTCCCCCTCCACATCCCAGACCTCCCCACCCCTCAACAAACACACACACACACAGATGCCACAATGATTTCATAACCTCAAAGAATCCGCCGTGAGTGAGTTCTCTTCAAATGCTCACTGCACGCCCGAGCTTGTGCACACAAAACAAGACTGCTCTCTCACAAGCAAAGTGTTTGGCTGTAGCGACAGGAAAATGATGGTTTCCTCGCTCCCTCGCTCTCCTCTCACATCTTGCACACGCATATCAGGTGGCATCAGAAACTTCTCTGACTGATCCTACACGACATACAGGTTTACCTTAAAACGGTCCCAATGAGAATGTACTTGTGGATCCTAGCGCCTCTTCCACGCGACAGTCCCTTTTCTTCTGATGGCAGTCCAGGACCGCCCGCGACTGAGTTTGGATTTCATCTGCTGTATCGACACGGCGTCCGTTACGTTTCATTTAAAGGAACAAGGCGAAATCATAGACCAACGCAGATGTTCTCACCTGTGATGATCCTAAACATAAGCGCTGGATCGTCGTTAGTCAAGGCACTGCTTCTGGGTGAGTGTCAGGTGCTG
This sequence comes from Achatina immaculata, assembly GCA_009760885.1. Taxonomy (NCBI): domain Eukaryota; kingdom Metazoa; phylum Mollusca; class Gastropoda; order Stylommatophora; family Achatinidae; genus Lissachatina; species Lissachatina immaculata. The sequence goes on from CM019695.1 coordinate 36,867,826, forward strand.
GGGAACAAACTTCAAGGCAATGCGATGCATGATCAGGGGGATCTCCTGGCAGATTCCATAACTGATTCCGACTATGTGGGGGAAACTGATGGATTGTTCGGGGAGTGCCATCGTGGATAAGTTCGTGGAATTTTTCCACACATTTTTGCTGTGACTAGTTGCCGTGAACCTCTGCTTGACTTAAAGAATGGTTGTCACAAGCCTGATGAAGCATTGTGAGGGTCTCCGTATCAGATATTCCGAGCTTCACTCAATCTTTGATACAGGCATGTTGCTCGACTTTGTCAGCCACCATTCTGAGTTTCAGAATTCCCGGCGTATTTGTCGAATGGGACAGTCACGGCCTACTTGCCCGTTTGCACATGCAATGGTTTCGGTCAGAATGAAAAAGAAAGTAAACTAGACAAGCAAGAGCATTGTACATAAAAAAAAACTGTTTTCATGTGCACATTATGTCAAACTGTTCTCATGAGTACATTATGCTAGACTGTTTTCACCTGTACATTATGTCAAAGTGTTTTCACTGGTCATCATGCTTGTCTAGAACAGCCCAGTCTGTGTACTGTATAAGTTCTGATCATCAAGCTTGTCTAGAACAGCCCAGTCTGTGTACTGTATAAGTTCTGATCATCAAGCTTGTCTAGAACAGCACAGTCTGTGTACTGTATAAGTTCTGATCATCAAGCTTGTCTAGAACAGCACAGTCTGTGTACTGTATAAGTTCTGATCATCAAGCTTGTCTAGAACAGCACAGTCTGTGTACTGTATAAGTTCTGATCATCAAGCTTGTCTAGAACAGCACAGTCTGTGTACTGTATAAGTTCTGGTCATCAAGCTTGTCTAGAACAGCACAGTCTGTGTACTGTATAAGTTCTGATCATCAAGCTTGTCTAGAACAGCACAGTCTGTGTACTGTATAAGTTCTGATCATCAAGCTTGTCTAGAACAGCACAGTCTGTGTACTGTATAAGTTCTGATCATCAAGCTTGTCTAGAACAGCACAGTCTGTGTACTGTATAAGTTCTGATCATCAAGCTTGTCTGGAACAGCACATTCTGTGTACCATATGTGATATGTTCTAGTCAGCTTGCTTGTCTAGAACAGCACAGTCTGTGTACCGTATGTGATATGTTCTAGTCAGCTTGCTTGTCTAGAACAGCACATTCTGTGTACCATATGTGATATGTTCTAGTCAGCTTGCTTGTCTAGAACAGCACATTCTGTGTACCATATGTGATATGTTCTAGTCAGCTTGCTTGTCTAGAACAGCACAGTCTGTGTACCATATGTGATATGGTCTAGTCAGGTTGCTTGTCTAGAACAAAGTCTGTGTATGTATGCGGCAAGCTCCAGTTACCAGCAGACACCACAAACACTAAGAACAGTGGTAAGTCTAACAACTGCTACAGCAGCCATCATAATATATGCTTCACCTTGTTACACACTGTTAACAACCCATCAAGAAATGACTTAATGAAACAAGCACCACATCTTAACAACTGTGCTAGGGAATGCTGTCTTGGAGACACAGAACACATAGAGGCTTGCAGTAAACAACATCAATAAAAGCAAAGACTGACAACAAAGCAGTTTTAATGACACAAAACTGTTCATGATTTGATTTCATTTATGCCCTTGCATCAGCCGTTACTATTGTTGTGGGGTAACTGGACTTACTTTGTAATTTCCTGAAGCTGGACATTTTGTTATTTTTAATTTTTGTTGTTTCAGTTTTGGGTAGTTAAGCTTCGTAGATACATATTTGTACTAACTGGTGAACAAAAGTCTGGAGCAGGGTGAAGGTTGTTTGGTAAAGAGCAGAATGTCACATCGACCTGCTTGCCCAGTTTGTTTTTTTTGTTTACTTATTTAAAATAAAATTTATTTATTTATTCAACCTTTCTGATTTGAATGTATAGCGCACTTCGCTGTTTTGATATTATCATAGCATCTATCTTGCTATTTAGCTCTAATCATCTTTTTTTGCTCTCTTTTGATCATATTTTTCACTAGTTTCTGCAAACTGTTTTCACTTTCTGCTATTGAAATGGAGTAATCCACAGATTATTGATATTAAGATCTCTTCTATTTTTAATCCTTTCAAATTGTTAATGCTTCTCGTGATGTTATCACTGTGTAATGAGAACAGATTTAGTGACAGCACACACTCTTGCCTTCTGCCTCATCTTATTGTGTGATATTCATGTATGTCATAGTTCACACTTTTGATATTCATGTATGTCATAGTTCACACTTTTAATACTCATATATGTCATAGTTCCCACTTATTTCTTTGCTTCATGACAAGAAAGTTAGTGAAGATAAGAGCATTTATTGTGCTTGTTCATTTATTATCATTAAGGACTGTTGATAAAAATGTAGAAATGTTTTGTTATTTATAGTTAACACCCCCCCCCATCCACCCACACCCTGTGTATACATGTAATGATCATATGTGTAACATATAAATGTGTGTTTTGTATACAGGACAGGGCTAACTGGCAAACAGTAACTTACTGTGTGTACTTACGTTAACATTTGTAAAAACATGTTTGTAACTACTCTTTTTTATGTATCTGTTTAGCAGCTTGGAAGAGAATAGATGGGAGTAATGCTTTGCATGTGTATTTCCGGTGATTTAGAAATTACTGGATAGTAATATATATATATGTGTGTGTGTATATATATGTATGTATGTATGTGTATATATATATATATATAGACACATATTTTCAGCAATATGAAAGTGCCTAGCTAACAGTAATGTTCTGTGTGTATATTTCAGCAATATGGACAGGCAGACCATTCCATCACACATTCTTTATTGTTGAGAAAGTTCAAGGACTACGACCAGATCACCTGGAGTAATGAGGGCTATTGAGGTCACTCTATGGTGGTCACTGCGACCATTTTTTTTTTTTTGTGATGTTCAGGTTCATTATTATAATTATTATTATTATCAATATTTTGGTCATCGCTGGACGCAACAATTGCAGCAGCAAGGAGGATAACACCATATTCTGACTCTGAGGAAAGGTCTGTTATGATCAGGCTGAAAGATGTCATTGATGTCACTTATCATGTAATTTGACATCATGGCTTTTATTATTCATTAATTTCTTGTTTTACAGTAAGTTTTATCCTACTGAAATTAATATGAACTTCTTCCTGGCCAGTTATATGACACAGTAGGTACGTTGTATGTCATCTCAACATATTTTAATATATATTTTTTTTTAATCTAATGCAGACTTCATTAATTGCTACCATAAAGTGGTGTAATATACAAAGCTACTGAATTAAATAATTGTAGTAGTTATGGAGGTCCTTGTGACTTTGAACTGGTTCTTTGTAAGCAGATGCTACAATAAAGAACTTGGTTGTACTTTGTAACTCTTCAGTTTTAGAATATAAAATTGATCTAGTTAAAATAAAAACTTCTGATTAGAATGAAATGGCAAATTTCAGCACACAAGCATTTATATTTTTTTTTTCTAAATCACAAATGCAAATAAGAAACTTCAGTTGTCTTGAATGGTCATTTATGTATAACAGAAGTATTACAAAATCAGTATTTGAAATGTGCACCAAATGTTTCAGAACAGAATAAATCCTGTACTGCTTTTGGAATTTGGCAGTAAATAAAATTGTTTAAACAATGTTTTATCTTTTAAACAGTCTTAATTTTGTGAATTTAATTTAATGAATTTCAATATTTATTCATGCATGTGTGTACCAACTTTGAGCTAAATTGTTGTACAGTAAATATTTATTGGAAGTAGGTAGATGCTGACACAGCCTGGAGTAATGTCAATATGTGTGTGTGTGTGTGTGTGTGTGTGCGCGTAAGTTTATCATTTACTGCCATTATCATCATCACCATCTTCTTGTACCATCTACTGAGGGCAGGAAGTAGCTCCAGCTAGGTTAGTCCTTTGCTGTAAAATGTGTGTCCAGCCAAGTTGAATCTTGGCCTGTTTTGATGTTCATGCATCCGAAATCTTCCCCTTGCTCTTATTTTTTTCATCTTTCCCTTAAATATGGTTTCATTATGCATCTTTGTATGGCCAAAATATTTTAGTCATCTTGTTCATGTTTGTTTAATTCTATCTTGTTCTTTATGTCTTTCAATATGTCTTTGTCAGTTTCAGTTGACCTGTTATTTCTTTCCTTGCTTTCTTTTCTTTCCATGAAATACACTTCAGTTTTTTTGTATGTCCACATCTGAAGTGCCTCACTTTTGTTTTTCATCTTCTTGTTTAATGTCCATGAATCTACACCACAATGGAGTGTGAGTAAACATAGAATTTAAAAACTCTCATCTGCAGCTGTTGTATTATCTGTTTCCAGCTAAGATCTTCATTTCCTGGCACATTTTGATAACATTTTTCTGTTGATCTAAATGTGGAAGAACTTGGTGTTTATTAATTCAAAATGTCAAAAACAGCCATCATTCTAACAATTAGTCTAAATATCTTAGAGTTTTTATTCCAGTACGTGTCTTCAGTAAACTGCAACATTAGTTTCAGATTTTTGCGTGTGACAAAGAAATTTAATGTATAATTCAGAAAAACTTGGTTACTTGTATGAAAACAGAGTGGAAACCAGGGAAGAAGACGTTTGATGTAGAAACAAGATTTCAGAAGTAACTTGGGTCCACAGAGATTTTATAGTATTATGTTTACAGTGTGTTATTTTCTTCAGGTTGTCTGTATGTTATTTTCTTCAGGTTGTCTGTATGTTATTTTCTTCAGGTTGTCAGGTTGTCTGTATGTTATTTTCTTCAGGTTGTCTGTATGTTAAACTGTCCACTGGGAAACTGTAAGTTGCCCATAAAAAGTTGCCTGTACACACACACATATATATCATTGTAACTTTTTTACATATAATTTATGACTAGATGTTGTCATATTTTACATTGAGTCATATTATTTTGGCTTTCATAATATTTTAGATGTTTTTGTATGTTAATTTCATGTATTTATTAGAGTATTTTAGCAATTGCTACAGAATTTTGATATTTATTGTTAGTATTTTGAGCATGTCTGTATGTATTCTAAGCTGTTGATTGATATTTTATGGTTGTTGGATTGATAATTTCACGTCTTTGTCTTACAGGGAAGTATGATATAGCTTGATTTATCTTATTTAATCGTTGACCAAGTGGTTCAGACAAAAGTTAGAATGATAGAAAAAAATTTTTAAATTCTGATTCATAGAAATTATTAAACAAAATATTGTGTATAAATATTACAGATATGCAAAGAAACTTGTAGTTACAGCTGAAAAATTGTGGAAATTTGTTTAAAATGATTTTAAAAAAAAAAAGAAATAGATACAGAGAAGGCTTCCAAGCTACAAGTCAACAGTGTAATATTTTGGCTTCTGTTTTCATCAGACAACAACAGTAAAGAAGAGAAATAAGTGGAGACAAGGTGGCACATTTGAGGAAAGACATTATTTAACAGGCTAAAATACTAAGAAACTTTACTATGTGACAGTAATGCATGGAAAAACAGTTTATAAATCACTGCATTCTTGTGGGACATGATTGAATAAGTTGATGTTCAGCTATCATTATTATTAGTCTTTGTTACATCTTAGGATGCAGACAAATAAAAACTCTCCATTTAAGCTCTTCATCTTCTTCAGTCAGCTCAGACATCAACTTGTGTACTTCTGAAGTAATCGTTGGTCAGGTGGTGTTTGTGTACAGCCCTATGCAGCTTTGCTTCGATTGATAGAGGCACTGACCACGTCTGTTTTCTGTTCCTCGTATGTTGAACACTCCTGCAGAATATGATCTCCGGTCATCTTGCTGGCATCACGTGCTCGTACAGGGGGTCCAATCTTGGGCCTGTTGAAGAGACAATACCTCTGTTGTGACAGCACAGAGCTAAAAAATGGTTACTTACTCTTCCCTACTGATTTGGTAGTAGGCATCAGTTTTTGATGGCCAAGGTGTTCTTCTGTCCATTTATTCTTGTTTGTTACTTTTATCATTGATTATTCCTCCTCATTTGTTATACTATTTAAGTTAATTTTGTGAGTTTCTCTTCATAAAACATCCAGAATTTCTGACATTGTTTAGTTCTGTCTGAAAGGTCATGTCCTAAGTGATAACAGTAATACATACATCTTTTAACTTTATTTTTTTCTTGAACTTTGAAAAAAAATCTGGACATAAACATTGTTTAAATTACACAGTTTATATTATTTTTTCAACAAATATCTTATTACAAAAAATAAAATTCAATATTTGTTTATTTTTTTGCCTAGTTCCACGTCTTGCAAAACTTTCAGCTTAAAAAAGTAATATGGTCATACACCAGACTTATGTTATCTCAGGCTTCAGAATGATGTTAAAACTAAAATATGTCTGTCTAGGAGCTGTAAGCTGGGGTATTCCATATATAGTAAATAGTATTTAATTTTGTTTTCTACACAAATGTGTAACAATCTATCATGCACTATGTAAAAAGATATGGCATTCTGGGATTTGGCTAAAAGAACTGAAAAGAACTATATTCATACCACTGCCAAAAAAAAGCGTAACCTGAAATTATGTATAAACTACAGAACTGTTGCCTGATTAGTCATGCCAGTAAACTTCTGTTAAAAATCATAATGGGTAGACTTCAAAAGAAAATAGAAGAAGAAGTCAATATGGTCCAAGCTGGTTTCAGGCAAGGAAGAGGATCAAGAGATCATATATTCAATCTAAGATTAATATTAGAGAAATGCAGAGAGTTTAATGTGAATCTATATTTATCCTTTATAGACTACTCAAAGGCATTTGATTGTATACAACACCAGAAACTTTGGGAAATAATGGAAAAAATGGGATTTCCAACACATTTGACACAATTAACATCACTGCTGTATCTAGACCAACAAGCAGCAGTAAGAATAAATGGTGAAACAACTTGGTTTGACATAAAACAAGGGGTCCGTCAGGGGTGCATATTGTCACACTATTATTTAACTTGTATACTGAAAATATAATGAGGAACGTTAGAGAAGATTAGACAAAGAATATTACAATGTCATAACAATTGGTGGTTATCAAATACCAGAAATTAGATACACTGATGACACAGTATTACTGTCCACAACACAAAAAGGAATGGAAAAACTAATTATGTCAGTCCGTAAGAACAGCGAAGAACAAAACCTCTATCTTAATGCAAAGAAAACTAAATTGATGACAACTGACAAAACAAACAAGGCAGCTGAAATATGTATCAATGAGGAAAAACTGGAAGAGGTGGAGAGTTTTGAATATCTTGGATCACTACTAACTAATAATGGAGATACAATGAGGGAAATTAAAAGGAGGACATCTATCGCTCTTCAGAAAGTAAAACAACTAAAGAATCTGTGGAGAGGAACAGACAGAACTACAAAAATAAGATTTTTAAGGGCATGCATCTTTCCCATCGCAACATATGCCTGTGAGACCTGGACACTTAACAAAACAGCTGAGAAACCCATAAATGCCTTTGAATGTAAATGCTACAGAAGAGTTCTTCAAATATCATGGACACAAAAAAGAACAAATATATCCATACTACAAGAACTTAATATTGAAGAAGGCTGGCTAGTAAAGAGGATTAAAGAGAGAAAACTTAAATATTTTGGACACATTAAACGTCATGATAATCTAGAGAAGACCATCTTGGAAGGGTTCATTCATTCATTCCTTTGCATGTCCCTTGCGGAACTTTGCCTCCCAAACAGCACTCCTGTAAGCCTCTCGGTTGTGAGCAAGATGGCCTGCTGCTGCTGCATCCATTTCCAGATCATCAACGATGTCTTGCAGCCATCTTCGTTTCGGTCTTCCTCTTTTTCTTTTTCCCATTATGTATCCTTCCAATACGGTCTTCTTGGAAGGGTACATAATGGAAAAAAGAAAGAGAGGAAGACCAAGGCAAAGATGGCTGCAAGACATCGTTGATGATCTGCAAATGGATGCATCAGCAGCAGGCCATCTTGCTCACAACCAAGAGGCCTACAGGAGTGTTGTTTGGGTGGCAAAGTTCCACAAGGGACATGCAAATGAGTGAATGAATGAACACAACTGTGTCACCTTTAAGATATTTTAATGACATAAGCTCGTTCATCATTTTGTGGTCTTTTTCTCATTCTTTTTTTATTTCGCCAGTTTTTTTCCCTTGCTCTCTGTCAACCTAATCCTAGGTCCCATGTTTTGTTTTCTTTTACATGAAATTCTATTTATCCATTAATACACTGCCAGCTATATTTATATGTTCTCAGTGTGCCTTGCCTTGCATACAGATATTCTTTGATTTCAAAAGACAGTTGTTTTTACATACGTTTCAAGTTTTTATATTTTATAGCTAGGTTAACTAGAGGCTAATGGTAACCAGTTTACAACCCCATTGACTGTGCATGAAAAAGGTATCTGCTATGACATAGAATGTTTAACAAGATTTGGAAAGAAGAAAAGGTCCCTTCTAATTGGAAGAAAGGAATCATTGTTAAAATACCAAAAAAGGGCAACCTTAGTGACTGTAACAACTGGAGAGGAGTAACCTTAATATCAGTTGTGTCAAAAGTATTTTGCAAGGTCATTTTTAATAGACTCAAAGATATAGTGGATACTGCAATGAGAGAAGAACAAGCAGGATTTTGAAAAGGGAGAAGCTGTCACGACCAGATCTTTACTCTCAGAATAATACTTGAAGAACATATTGAAAAGCAGAAACCTTTAATACTGAACTTTATAGATTTTAAAAAGGCATTTGATAGCATACACAGAGATTCATTATGGAGAATTTTATGTCTATATGGAATACCATCTAAAATTGTCAACATCATTAAGGACTTATACAATGGATATGGTTGTGCAGTCAAGACAGAAGAAGGGATGAGTGAATGGTTCCAGATTGAAACAGGTGTGAAACAAGGATGTATACTGTCTCCTTTACTTTTTGGGATTACAACAGACTTCATAATGAAAAAATGCTGCACAGGTAACACAGGTATTGACTGGGTACATGGGACCCAACTAGAAGATCTAGATCTTGCTGATGACGTAACTCTTATCAGTAATAATGTGAATTCCATGCAAGAAAAAACAGATAGCCTGTCTTCACTGGCTAGCAAAATAGGACTTGAAATTAACAAGGGCAAAACAAAAATAATGAAAATTCCCATCAATCAAAATGGAAAATACACATAGAAGAGACAGATATTGAAGAAGTCAATCAATTTGCATACCTTGGCAGCTACATAGACCAGGATGGTGACACTAGAAAGGAAGTTAGGATCAGAATTGCAAAAGCAGCATCAATCTTCAAGAATCTTGAGAACATATGGAATTCAAAAGTTATAAGCACAAAAACCAAGTTAAGACTATTCAATTCAAATGTAATATCCACCCTCATTTATGCATGCGAAAGCTGGATAACAACTAAAGAAATAGAAAAGAAATTAGACTCTTTTGAAAACAAATGCCTAAGGAAAATACTCGGCATCAAGTGGAATGAATTCAAGAACAATGCAGAGATAAGACAGATGACTGAACAACAACCAGTCTCATGGGTGATCAGGAAAAGGAGATGGACATATGTTGGTCACTTGATGAGAAGAAATGATCAGAGAATCCCAAAACAAGCTATCAAGTGGAACACAACAGGCCGAAGAAAAAGGGGCAGACCGCGTGAAACTCTGAAGAGGACATTATTAAGAGAGGCCAAGTTAACAGGCATAAAATCCTTTGATGAGGTTGAAAGACTCGCCGAAGACAGGAAAAATTGGCGAACTACTTTACGAGCCCTATGTGACGTTTAACGGCACGGGAAGGATATAAGATATATGACTGTAAGTTTCTTTGTTCTTCTGTGTTCAGTTTCACATGCTCAGCTTTCTAATCAGAGAGTTGGGTTACCTCCATGAATCCTGCTGTCAGCAGGATGTCTTCGTAAGAACCCCAGAGTTTCTCCTCCATGCTTCTCTCTCAGGGCCATACCTGGGCTCTGAAGTCTCAATGTAGAGTTATTTGTTTTAATTTCAGCAATTTATTGATCTACTAAATACTAGAGGCCCAGAGCATCACCTTTTGTCCATTCTCTCTTTGATCTGATACCATCTCACAATGGTCAGTGTGTCGTTAATTATCTTTACACAATCAGAAGATTTGAAAATCAAGAATAGGACGGTAGAAAAAGCTCATGACAACAGTAGACCAAATAACAAAAGCAAAATACAGTAACATATGACAAATGAAACACAGACAACATTAAAGCACAAAAAATACAAAACAATTAAGTACAGAACACGTAACAATGTTAAAACACGGATACACCATCAGTCTTACATCTTTCTCGTGCCATTAAACGTCACATAGGGCTCGCATAGTTGTTTGCCAAGTTTTCCTGTTCTCAGCGAGTATTTCAACTTCATCAAGAGATGTTATACCCACTAAACTGGCTTCTCTTAACAATGTCCACTTCAGAGTTTCACGTGGTCGACCTCGTTTTCTTCGGCCTTTTGTGCTCCAATTGAAAGCTTGTTTTACACCATCAGTGGTCTGATATAAATTGCTAGCTGGATTTGCGACTTTGTAAGACTGTATAATATATAAATTTAGTATATATGTATATAACATATATGCACTTTATGTCTTTAAAAGATGGTTTCAAAGGAGGTAGATGTTAGACAACTTGGGCTATCCACATACTAGCGACTGTCATGAATCAGTCAACTGATTCAAAGAATCAGAATTTTGACTGTCCACTGTGCCCATGCATTAAGAAGGTGCAGAGTGTGTTAAGAAGGTGCAGAGTGTGTTAACAAGGTGCAGGGTGTGTAGAAGATTAAGTGAGGCTGAATTTAAAGTCCATGTGCTTCTAGAGTGCCATATTCATATATGAAACAATTTTCTAGGCCATGGCACTTTCTGTCATCAGAGTCAACATTTCTGATATCTATCTTCAGAAACTCAACTTTTGGGTCTGCTGAGCTGATTAGGACCTGACTTAGAGGTGTTCTGGGAGATTTCATAGAATAGTTTCTGGATGTGATCGCCTGGTCTGAGACTACTTTCCCCAATACAAGTTATCCTACACTTTTTGCACACAGCAGCATATATTATGTTAGGGATTAGCATGCAAATCCTTCTTGGAGTGTTAGGATAGTTTTGAGGAAGGTAACTGATCTCATTTCCCAGACTACAAGACAGGTGACACAGTGAGGACTATTGCACTTTCTTATTCTGAAATAAGTAGGATTTCTCTTAAGATGATCAATGTGAGGATATCTTTCAGGTTTGGTTTTGTCTTTAGGATAACACAGGAGGTTCAGAGATGTCATGAGTATTGGAGTCTATACCTCATATGTCATGAGTATTGGAGTTTATAGCTCATGTCAATCTATCAAAGTATTGCTTTTTTCAGATACGTCACATATATTTATACATATGCCAGCATATCAAAGAAAATGTGATATCACACAAGTTTCTCCATTAATTCTTCTTCTTCAGTCTCTCTGAACTGTGAGCTTGTGTTCTTTGTAGCTGATGCATACAAATTTTGAGTCACAGCATCGTGTTAGTGAGGGAGTGAGTAACAGCATCATGTCAGCATGGGAGTGAGTCACAGCATCGTGTCAGCATGGGAGTGAGTCACAGCATCGTGTCAGCATGGGAGTGAGTCACAGCATCGTGTCAGCATGGGAGTGAGTAACAGCATTGTGTCAGCGAGGGAGTGAGTCACAGCATCGTGTCAGCATGGGAGTGAGTAACAGCATCATGTCAGCATGGGAGTGAGTAACAGCATCGTGTCAGCGAGGGAGTGAGTAACAGCATCGTGTCAGCGAGGGAGTGAGTAACAGCATCATGTCAGCATGGGAGTGAGTAACAGCATCGTGTCAGCGAGGGAGTGAGTAGCTGGAGCTAGTTTTTCCTTCCTGAGTGGAACTAAAAAGCAGGGGGTGTGCTGTGCTCCTTTAGCAGACTCCACCACCATGGGGACCATGGCGATCCCTGCCCCGTTAACCAGGCTAGGCCTGTTACTGGGAGCACCAAAAGAAAAGTGTTACAGGGTCTTTGTTAACTGTGGTTCACCAACTCAGAAGCTAGAATGTCAGCTGTGGGTTGCTGACTGCCTGCTTCAACAGCATCTTCATCCCCAGATCATTAAGATGGGACCACACCTAACTCCAGGCAGCTGGAAATACAACAACAGGAAACAACAACACATACACAGCTTAAGTTTTTCTTTGCTCAATTCTGGAAAATGTAGAATATAAACTTAAACATCTCAGATTTAGTTTGTTTTCTGAATATGAACTCATCTTGTGACAGATCTGGAAAGCGAACATTCAGAAATTGTGTTTGTGATTCATCACAAAACATTGTACAGGAAAGGTGAAGGTTGTGACTTGGATGCAACAGAACTGTTTTATGGGCCATCACTCGGTAAACACAGAAGGTTATGATGTAAAAAACAGTTATTTACATTTGTCTGCCAGTAATTGTAAAAAAAAAAAAAAGACTTCCTTGAGATAAATGAAGAAGGCTATGACATAAATGTCAGGTGATTTTGCTGTGGCTTAATAAATACAGAAACATATGACAGAAATGTCAGGATATTTTTATGTGGTTTTTAAGCAAAAAGTGCAGAACATTTCTAATAAAAATTTCTGAGGAAGTTTTATCATTGTCAGTAGAGAGTAGGTAGAGAGAATTGTGACATAAATGTCAAGTGTTCAGTATCTTTCCTGTTTCAACTGAGCTCTGTGTATCACCTTACAGTGCATGTACAGTGTAGATAGATACTGTAACACATTCTACTGGTTTTCTGTACTACACTGCCACCTTGAATGAATCACAGTAGTCAGTTCAGGGATAAATATTTACAATCATGAATATTTAATTGACATGACCCATAAGTCATCATCTTACTCAGTATGCAGGTGCCTGTTCATGGTACTTCAGGGCCTTGTTGCCAGGCAATATCCACAGTTTTCTGGTTATGTTAATTTCCCCAAGGCTTCTGCCTTAGGTCCACACCTTGCAGCCAGGCCACATTGTTTAGATCTTCTTATGACAGTTTCCATAGTCAGGTGGTTACTGTACTGTTCCCCATTTGGTTAATTGCTACATAAGTTACTAGAGTCCAAGGTTCAATCACTCTTGCATTTTGTGCAGTTCACCCTACCTGCTTTATGAACACACTTTTTTTTTGGTAAAAGTCTTGCTGTTTCCAACTCTTGGCTGCAACTCTGATCTCCTTGGGTAAATGTTCTCTACTTTACTCCGAGACATTCATTTTTGATAAGTATCTTTAGGTGATAGAGGGGGTTCAGCAGACTATGGTAGTAGCTTGTCCTTATCTTCAGATGGTAGAGGGGGTTCAGCAGACTATGGTAGTAGCTTGTCCTTATCTTCAGATGGTAGAGGGGGTTCAGCAGACTATGGTAGTAGCTTGTCCTTATCTTCAGATGGTAGAGGGGGTTCAGCAGACTATGGTAGTAGCTTGTCCTTATCTTCAGATGGTAGAGGGGGTTCAGCAGACTATGGTAGTAGCTTGTCCTTATCTTCAGGTGGTAGAGGGGGTTCAGCAGTCTATGGTAGTAGCTTGTCCTTATCTTCAGATGGTAGAGGGGGTTCAGCAGTCTATGGTAGTAGCTTGTCCTTATCTTCAGATGGTAGAGGGGGTTCAGCAGTCTATGGTAGTAGCTTGTCCTTATCTTCAGGTGGTAGAGGGGGTTCAGCAGTCTATGGTAGTAGCTTGTCCTTATCTTCAGATGGTAGAGGGGGTTCAGCAGTCTATGGTAGTAGCTTGTCCTTATCTTCAGATGGTAGAGGGGGTTCAGCAGTCTATGGTAGTAGCTTGTCCTTATCTTCAGATGGTAGAGGGGGTTCAGCAGGCTATGGTAGTAGCTTGTCCTTATCTTCAGATGGTAGAGGGGGTTCAGCAGTCTATGGTAGTAGCTTGTCCTTATCTTCAGATGGTAGAGGGGGTTCAGCAGTCTATGGTAGTAGCTTGTCCTTATCTTCAGATGGTAGAGGGGGTTCAGCAGTCTATGGTAGTAACTTGTCCTTATCTTCAGATGGTAGAGGGGGTTCAGCAGACTATGGTAGTAGCTTGTCCTTATCTTCAGATGGTAGAGGGGGTTCAGCAGTCTATGGTAGTAGCTTGTCCTTATCTTCAGATGGTAGAGGGGGTTCAGCAGTCTATGGTAGTAGCTTGTCCTTATCTTCAGATGGTAGAGGGGGTTCAGCAGTCTATGGTAGTAGCTTGTCCTTATCTTCAGATGGTAGAGGGGGTTCAGCAGTCTATGGTAGTAGCTTGTCCTTATCTTCAGATGGTAGAGGGGGTTCAGCAGTCTATGGTAGTAGCTTGTCCTTATCTTCAGATGGTAGAGGGGGTTCAGCAGTCTATGGTAGTAGCTTGTCCTTATCTTCAGATGGTAGAGGGGGTTCAGCAGTCTATGGTAGTAGCTTGTCCTTATCTTCAGATGGTAGAGGGGGTTCAGCAGTCTATGATAGTAGCTTGTCCTTATTTGAAACTGGACAGTTTGCTGGTGAATCTAGAGCTGAATAACTGGATCAGGCTCTCACTTACATCTAGCCATTTTTATTCACTGCTGTTTATAGTGATTTTGTGTAACGGCTTTCACTTTTTTCTGTAGTAGTAGTAGCTGGCCGAGTGGTTGAATTATTTGTTTGTTTCTTCTCGAAGGTAATCTATATTTTCACTGTCAACAATCATTTGTGCCCTGCACTTGAGGGATTACATAACTTTTTGTGCATATGCACAATACATGTTGTACGTGGATGTGCAGAGAAATATAAACAGCAAAAGCACTGCTATACAGAGATGCTGAAAACTACACTATCTGTACTTGTTATTTACAACCATATACTTTTTTAACTGCTAAAGACTGAGGTATTCCCATTACATTCAGCACTTGCTGCCATGGGAGTCTTACAAAGTAGGTTGGGAGGGGGGAGGGGGTCAGGAGATAAAAAGGACTGGGAAATGAAGAAGAGTGGTACAGCCAACAGTACACTGTAGTCTCATGAAAAGTTTATGGGTTAAAGATCTCCTACTAGTATTTTTCTGACAATCCAGTGATAAAAAATAGACACCTGATGCAGAAGAAGAAAAGATTGCCTCAGACAACTGAGAACTTCTATCTGCAAGATGAGCCATACTGGATTTCTTAGTTCATGAAGGTAAAATAAGACTATCATATAAAAATCAACCTTTTAAATTTGGGTCTACTGATGAGCTTACAGAGAATCACAAACAAACAAACAAAAATCAAATTTAATGACTGTTTTGGTTTTTTTGTTTGTTTTATAAATTTTCATTTTATTTAATGTAAAAAAAAAAAAACTACTACTGCAAATGAAGCTGTCACATGTCACATTCATTTAAGAGATAAATGATCACAATCTTAGAAATACACACATTGTTTAAGCACACAGTAAGCCAGAGTTTCTCAACTTATTTGTCTTGAAGAAACCTATGAAATAATTTCATGTCTTATTGAAAGTGCCTGTATAAAAATTACTGTGTCTACAGTTTCGGGTACTTTAGCATATCAGGAAGTCTAGGTATAATAATCAAACAGTCCTAGGATTCTGGAGAACCCTGGTTGAGAAACCTTGCTCAAATGTCATGTTGCTATATCCTTCCTAGTCAAAGCTAAGTTCTATCACAGTGCCTTATCTGTAATATCATGCTGATATATGACTATACTCTACATCCTAGTCAAAGCTAAGTTCTATCACAGTGCCTTATCTTAATATCATGTTGATATATGACTATACTCTACATCCTAGTCAAAGCTGTTACCTAAGTTCTATCACAGTGCCTTAAATGTGATGTCATACAGGTTGCCTAAGTTCTGTCAGAGTGCCTTATCTGTAATGTTAGTATACAAGTATAGCCTACTTTTTAGTCAAAGCTTTACTCAAGTTATTCTGTTTCATAAAGCTTAGACTGATCTGCTCACTAGCAATAACACTTGATGAAATCTGCTACTTACACCACACTTTTCTCAGTGACATTACCTAGAAGCAGTGGTTCTCAAATTTATTCAGGTTGTGGCTCCCTGAAATCAATAATTTGCTGCAGTTCTCTGACTCCACCACTTAGTTTAAAAACCTTCACACATTTTTAATATTCTGTATATCTATCGCTCTTCAGAAAGTAAAACAACTAAAGAATCTGTGGAGAGGAACAGACAGAACTACAAAAATAAGATTTTTAAGGGCATGCATCTTTCCCATCACAACATATGCCTGTGAGACCTGGACACTTAACAAAACAGCTGAGAAACACATAAATGCCTTTGAATGTAAATGCTACAGAAGAGTTCTTCAAATATCATGGACACACAAAAAAAAACAAATATATCTATACTACAAGAGCTTAATATTGAAGAAGGCTGGCTAGTAAAGAGGATTAAAGAGAGAAAACTTAAATATTTTGGACACATTAAATGTCATGATAATCTAGAGAAGACCGTCTTGGGAGGGTACATAATGGAAAAAAAGAAAGAGAGGAAGATCAAGGCAAAGATGGCTGCAAGACATCGTTGATGATCTGCAAATGGATGCATCAGCAGCAGGCCATCTTGCTCACAACCGAGAGGCCTATAGAGTGCTGTTAGGAAGGCAAAGTTCCACAAGGGACATGCAAATGAATGAATGTATATTCTAGAATGTGAACTAGAAGATATGCATGTCATAATAGCAAAAAAAAACCGCTGGAAATGGATTGGTCATGTGCTCCGAAGAGATCCAAGCAACAATGCTAAAACAATCATGCGATGGACACCTGAGGAAAAAAGAGAGGGCAACCCAAGGCTACCTGGAGGAGAACTGTAGAGGTGGAAATGAGTACCATGCAGCATGGCTGAAGCATAGTACAAAGGCTGGCCAGAGACCATGAGAGGTGGAGAGAATGTGTTGCTGCCCAGAAAGACACCAGAGGGCATACTGGATGGTGACTGCTTAGCCAATCACCAACCAAGGACATAAATGGATGGATATATTCTAGATTTACTACACAGACCATTATGTTACTCTTCACAGGCTTCTTCTGGTCTGCAGGTCCAATACTGGGAACTGATGCCATAGGGAGATTTATATCCAGCATTTAGTTCTAGAAAATAAGAAAGCAGATGCAGGTACCTGGTAAAGTGTATGAAAAAAACGTTCATTGTAGATATCCACAGGAGTTGGATGTTTTAATGGAAAAGTAGTTGTTTTCCTTAGTATCCGTTTGTTGCATTTATCATGTTCCTGAAAAATAAAATCATTTTTCTCAAATACTGGTTGTGCTTGTTACCTTTACTTCCATTTTATCCACTGCTATTTCTGATCTTATTTCCTTTTGTGAAACTGTAACAATTATCATCTCTGATTCATAATCCAATCTCACTTCAGTCATCCGGTCAGTGCTCTAGAAATGTTAGTCATGTTCATATTAGCATCTGTTTTGCTGTATTTAAACCATAGATTAAAACTATAAACAGCCACATGATATCAGACAGAAATTTTTTGTAACTTGATATTCTTTCATTTTGCTGTATTAAAACATGTGCAAAGCAAGTGTCTGTTTTTTTGTTTTTTTTTTGGTTAAAAAAAGTGATACTCCACATTCCACTGTTTATGAACAAAATGTCATTTGTTTCAGAAACTTTCTAGATGATCTATAGATCAATAGTTTGAAAAAACTGTTCCTAAAATTATCTACAGAATGTAACTAACTTCTATTATAGTACATGTTTTTACAATGCAAACTGGCAACAACATACTGTATAAATAATGGAATGTAAACAAAATTAGTTGCAGAGAAACTCCACTTTGAGCATTCAAATTTACTTTGTTTCCACATTTCAGCTGTTCACAAGGCAAGTGTGCCTCCCTTCACCTCAGCTGCTCATTTCATTAACCATGTGAGTTTTGAAGTTTCAAAAGTGCTTTGTAAACTCTGCCTTGTTTCTCTATTACCATACACATGGATCAGTTTGTAAGAAGAATGCTTTAAATAAACACCCCAGTGATAGAAATGCTATTTTTATAACATGATCCCGGCCACATCAGCCACAAAGTCAAGCTCTATGTGCGCACTAACACCAAAAGTCCCATGTTCTTCTATGGCACAACAGACCCACCTTGACCATTCTACTTGTTAATTTGTTTTAAAATTCTGACCACTGTTTAGATTTTGACTCTAGCTGTAGTGCTGATGAAGGATGAAGTATTTCTGTCAGATTTGCTTCACTGTCCTATTATTTGCAGGAATAAATGTTCAAGTCAAGAACAGGACACATTACCCTCAATAAGCACTTACACAGAGTGACCGCTGACCACACACCACACACTGCATGCACTGCAACAGACGAGAAGGAGAAACTGTTAAGCACCACCTGCTGGACTGCAGTGCACTGATGGACCTTCGGGAGAACCTGATACCACCAAACTCCCCAATCACCAACACTCTGTATGGAGATGTAGAACGGCTGAAGAGGACCTGTACGTTTCATTATATGACACAAGGGAAAAAGAGTGAAAACTCGTAAACCCGGGGATGGGTAAAGTCGAAGTAAAAGTTGTAGGAAATGGTGTAGGAGTGGCTAAATCAACATCTATGAGGCTTTTATCCCTGAAGGTTGTGTGTTCTGCCCTGGCCTGTCACTGCTTCATTAGGTTTCTCACTAGTGCTACACAGCACATCTACCAGGCAATGATTCTCCTTCACAGAAAGATCAAAGCACTTAAGGATTCGTCTAAAGTGCAGTAATGATAATATTTTAGCTTTTTTTTTTTTTTAGCAAACCAGCTTCTGACAGCAAAAGGCAGTAGCTTCTGATCCAATTCTGTCAAGCCCAGATGTTAAAAATAGGCACATGGCACTCATGATAAGGAGAAAAACTGTCTTAAAACAGAGGAAAAAACTGTCTTAAAACAGAAAAACTGTCTGTGAAATAAGACTTCTGGAATATATTACACACATGGCTGTTTTTGGCTTATGGAAATTTGGACAGAATATTCTAGACATGAGAAAAAAAATTTAGAAGTCTGGACATTTACAAAATAAACTAACCCACTCTGAGAGCTTCAGTGACCCACTGTCCCACCCAGTACAAGCAAAATTTGACCACAGAAGACTTTGTTATAAGACTAGGCTAGAGTATGCTGCACAAGTTGATGATAACTGTTTTCCCAAGCAAACATCACATGGCAAACTCTTCTCTTAACTCAACCAGCATCTTAGAGAAAATCATTTTCATTTGAACAATAAAGGAAGACAAAACTGTGGTTCAGCCATCAACCTGAATAATTTTCTTGTGATGAAATCACATTTCACAAAATTACAGAAGAACTGGCAAATGCACATGGACCTCAAAAGCTAGTATATGAAGAAGTAAATGTTCAAAAGTGAAGAGTAATGCTCCTGAAAATATGTTATTTTTTTTTGTTTAAATACAAGTTCTCAAGTGACAAAATAATATGTTTTTTAAAGTTTAAATACAACTCCTCAAGTGACAAAATATGTTATTTTTTAAAATTTAAATACAAGTTCTCCTGTGACAAAATAAGATGCTCTGTTTTTCTGTCTGCCACAAGGATATTCATAAATGAATGAATGAATGAATATTTATTTTTAAAGGGTAAAGAACTGGGCATGCAGGCCCGTCTTACATTCTGCCCTTCATCACTCCATCTTTCACTCTTCCCACAAGTTTGATTTAATACAAGTATACAAATTACATTAGCAAAAAAAACATATCAAAAGAGAGTATGATTAAACTAAAAAAAGTAAAAGAGAATTAACCTAATAAAATAGAACTCACACACACATACACGCGCACACACAGACTTATACATAATCAAAAATACATTGTCAGTACAGATCTTCTAACATGTTTTTTAACAAACATTAAAATAATTTCTAACAGTATCTAACAAGTTACTTTTCAAACTATGTCATTTTAGTACTTGATGGTTGGCTAGTCATGGGTTGAGAGAGTGCTGGTTATTCTATGGAGGCATATAATTACAAGCAAGTAAATAATGAAACAGGTTTGAGTTAAAGAATGAAGTATTACTAATGGATTTTAAATGGTAGGGGAGGGTGTTCCAGAACTGTACTACAGAGAATGCAAGGCTTTTCTTGTACAGATCAATCGTGGGTTTAGGAATAAGGCAGGTTTTTTTTAAATGCTGACTATGTCGAGTGTTATATGTAAACAGTGACCACAAGTAAGGTGGAGCATTGTGCGACAGAATTCTGTGAACAAACTTAACTTTGTTAAAAATGACTATATAATATGAGGGGTAGAATTTTGATTTGTATGTAAAGCTTTTGTAAGAAATGTATCAGTCAGCAAAGAACTGTGGGAAGATCATCCACATGCAGAGCTCTCTACAGAAAATGTTGCATCTTTTATGAACCAATTTTTTTATAAATAGGAAACAACGAGGCTTTCGTACAGTAAAGTAAGAGAACACAGTTTTGTAGAATTAGACCTAAAAAAAAACACAGACAAAGCACTTTAGTGAGACGTGAGGGAAAGAAAAATCACAAGAGAATTACTCTGGTAGAACGAGCAGTTGTCTAGCCATGAGAGAACAGCGTACTAATGAACTGAGCTGTCTCACACCTCCAAAAAAGGTGTCTTGAAAGCGAAGTCATTAGTACTGTTCAGCCAACACGAGGGATCGTGACACCCAGAAAGAAATGAGGTCGTGACACAGAAGTTCCATATTTTAGATTCAGTCTCTCTAGCAGGTACCAATTTTTAGACAGACATACACACAGTCTCCTGCCATATCTGGTGCATACTTGAACAACAACAACAACAAATGAAAGAATACTTTTTACATGAAGTTAGTTTCAGGTATAGTTACAGAAACAATTTTTTTATAAATAGGAAACAACGAGGCTATCGTACTGTAAAGTAAGAGAACACAGTTTTGTAGGATTAGACCCTGAAAGAATCGTAGACAAAGCACTTTAGTGAGATGTGAGAGAAAGAAAAATCACAAGAGAATTACCTGGCATTCGAACATGGACTCCGGTACCAGGCAATTCTCTTGAACTTTGTATCTTAAGAGAGTTTCTTGTTACTGTGAGGAATATTGCCAGTGAAATATTGGGAGAATGTGTCAAGAGAGAAGTTGCCAGAAAAATAAAATATGTCTGACAATGTACACAAACAGGAGAAACATTTGTCTGCTTCTAAAATAAAATGACTGATTTAAGTACAAAAATGTGGGGGTTTTAAGCAAAACTTTTGGATCTTAAATCTGAGTGGATGATTTAAGGACAATTTATCCACTTTTGAGATTTTTAAATCTGTGGATGATTTAAGGACAATTTATCCACTTTAGAGATTTTAAATCTGAGTGGATGATTTAAGGACAATTTATCCACTTTTGAGATTTTTAAATCTGTGGATGATTTAAGGACAATTTATCCACTTTTGAGATTTTAAATCTGTGGATGATTTAAGGACAATTTATCCACTTTAGAGATTTTAAATCTGTGGATGATTTAAGGACAATTTATCCACTTTTGAGATTTTAAATCTATGGATGATTTAAGGACAATTTATCCACTTTTGAGATTTTAAATCTGAGTGGATGATTTGAGCAAAACTTATCCACTTTGGGATCTCTCAGCAGATGATGCTAAATGCAGACTAAACAATGTGTATGTCAACAGAGACATATAAAACACTAACATAAACAAGACAAAAAAACTGTAAGAATTTATGTAACATAAAGTAAAAAAAAAGATTTATGAAAATATAAATACAAGATGTATTTTGTAAAAAAAAGTATGCCACATGATATAACATGGGAACTGTACACAAGTTTGATAGAAATATTAACTTACTTATGCTACTTACATATGTTTGATAACTGTAAATTATGCCCCCTTGATGAGACATGTTTGAACAGATTTCTGAAGAACCAAAACAAGGGAACACAATATTCTGATCCCAATTTACCCCATCAAGACAAAGAAAATGGATCAAATTATTGTATGTTTACAAAATTTAATAAGGTTTTAAGCCATTCCAAGTCTGAATACTGCCAATTTTTGGTGAAGTTTGTCTACTTGTTTTCAGGGACATACAGCCAGACATACCCTCAACTCTAATACTGTACAATTAAAGGCGTATGTGTGCCGCCTTCTTTGCAGTCTGTACTGTTGGTGTGTACAGCGTGTTAATGGGACTTTGCTTTGGGATAACATTTCGTTAGGCTGTGTCGTATCGTTGTGCTGACCTGTGCACATGTGAACATCAGGTGGTACATTAACTTGAAATCGTGATTCTGAGGGTTACTACTAGGTTTGTTATACATAGAATCCTAGGCCTCTACAACACCTTCTGGGTTAGTTAAACACTGTCCCAGATTTCCTTCTCATCCAGGCTCTTGCTGCCACACATTGGCAACAACAGGCACAGACATCAAGCAAGGCCTGGGTACCACATGGACCGTGAGGTTTATCAGTGAATTTGTTGAAGATGCTGATGATAATTTGACAGCAGGCAGATTGCCTCTGCCACATGGCTTGTCCTTTCATCCATCAAAGACTCCAGTAACCTCCAGTAACCATATAACATCCATGTTCATGACAGTGACATCCATTTTTACGACAGAATGATACAACAGCCTTCCTATCTCTGGTTCACATACAAATGCAGACTAACTGGCTCAGCTTTTTCTCCCACAATTCCCCCATCATGGGTTGCACAGTCCACGTGCCGGGCCTCTGCTGAGCATGGGACAATTCATAAAGAGTCTCACAACAAACGCCCTTTCTGAAAACACAACAGTTATCTCACATATACTGTTACACAATTTTATATGGTGTGTTGTATTAACCAATATCTCTCATAGTCAAGTTATCTACAGGGATATACAGCTAGACATTCCCTATCCTCTAACATTGTACAGTTTTATATGGTGTGTTGTATTAACCAATATCTCTCACAGTCAAGTTATCTATAGCGACACATGGCTAGACATACATGTGCCACACAACCTCCTTGTAAATATAAAGTAGAAGCTGTTGGCAAACTTCCTCTCACATCATACAGACCTGCCCAAGCTTGACAGAAAAGCTAGCTCAAAAACTATGAGAACAAATAGACTACGTACTTGTTAGCATTCAGTGTAAAGAATGGAAAGACCAAACCTTGAACTAGCTCCTCATATTTACATAACAATTGTCCGTTTAATCAATGTGCTTTTTCAAGGTGTGAACAAAAACTGAAATCCTCAAAAAATATCACAACATAAACTTCTGTGATTTGTAGACATTTCTATCACAAAATATCAAAACATAAACTTCTGTGATTTGTAGACATTTCTATAACAAAATATCAAAACATAAATTTCTGTGATTTGTAGACATATCACAAAATATCAAAACATAAATTTCTGTAATTTGTAGACATTTCTATCACAAAATATCATGTAACTAATATCACAGCTTTGATTAGAAAAATGATACATAAAATACCAAAAAAGTACTGGCCATTTTCAAAAGTGACTCCCTGAAGTCCAAAAGACATGTCTGACACATCCAAAAGTATTACTCTGCAAGAAATAACTATTTTCCGCAAACAACAGCTGGTCAGACTTTAAACAATGGAATGTCCTGTCTTAACAAATAAACACCACATCACAGCAAGTGTGAAACAGAAGATGTGCAGTTCACAATGTACAACCCTGCTGAAACTCTATGACCAATGTGAGATGAGAAGCAGGTATACAAGAAAACAGATGCTGCTTGATTTATGATGGTTTGACGTACAATATTTTGACTTTACGACTGACTTTACTACATTCAGTGGTCATTCTTGGGTAATTAAATCGATGTACTATTTTAAAAAGTCAATTAACATGTCCATGACTGTCAACTAACAGTTAAAGTGAGAAGACCACAAACAGTAAAGGTTGATGTGTCATATGAAAAGTATTATAAACAGTAAAAACTACAAAACAGTAAAAAATTATATGTTAAACTGAGAAGACTACATATAGTGAAAACCGATGAGGTAAACTGAGTTTACAAACTGAACTATTAACAGGATATTTCTACTGTAGATGGAACCTGTCAGACCAACGCCTGTAGACGGGGTATCATCTCTGGTTGTTGGTACAATGACCTCAAGAATTCTTGGCTGCTGAATAATGGGACCATTCCAACCATGTGGGCTGAAAAGACAAGACAAGAATGTTCTGACAAACTAATCTACATACTGTGGACTCTAGCACACTGTAGCACTGGTAGAGAAATTAAGAGCCAGACAGGACAGAAATGAAGGAGGAAAAATGACAGTACCTAAACACAGTGTTAAAGTAGCTGCAGTGATAGTGTACTGACTATTCACACAGTGTTAAAGTAGCTGCAGTGATAGTGTACTGACTATTCACACAGTGTTAAAGTAGCTGCAGTGATAGTGTATTCACTACTCACACAGAGTTAAAGAAGCTGCAGTGATAGTGTAATGACTACTCACACAGAGCTAAAGTTGGCACAGTGATAGCATATTGACTACTGACACAGAGTTAAAGTAGCTGCAGTGATAATGTATTGTCTACTCACAGTTTTAAAATAGACACAGTGATAGTGTATCAACTATTCACAAAGTGTTAAAGTAGCCACAGTGATAGTGTATTGACTACTCATAGTTTTAAAACAGCCACAATGATAATGTATTGGCTACTCACACAGTGTTAAAGTAGCTGCAGTGATAGTGTATTGACTACTCACAGTTTTAAAATAGCCACAATAATAGTGTATTGACTACTCACAGTTTTAAAATAGCCACAATAATAGTGTATTGACTACTCACAGTTTTAAAATAGCCACAATAATAGTGTATTGACTACTCACAGTTTTAAAATAGCCACAATAATAGTGTATTGACTACTCACACAGTGTTAAAGTAGCTGCAGTGATAGTGTATTGACTACTCACAGTTTTAAAATAGCCACAATAATAGTGTATTGACTACTCACATGGTGCTAAAGTAGCCACAGTGATAGAGTACAGACTACTCACATGGTGCTAAAGTAGCCACAGTGATAGTGTACTGACTACTCACATAGAGTTAAAGTAGCCACAGTGATAGTGTACTGACTACTCGTACAGTGTTAAAGTAGCCACAGTGATAGTGTACTGACTACTCACAGTTTTAAAATAGCCACAATGATCGTGTATTTACTACTCACATGGTGTTAAAGTAGCTGCAGAGATAGTGTATTGGCCACTGACACAGTGTTAAAGTAGCCACAGTGATAGTGTATTGACTACTCAAACAGTGTTAAAGTAGCTGCAGTGATAGTCTATTGACTATTCACAAATAGCCACAATGATAGTGTATTGACTATTAAAACAGAGTTAAAGTAGCCACAGTGATAGTGTATTGACTACTCAAACAGTGTTAAAGTAGCTACAGTGATAGTGTATTGACTATTAAAACAGAGTTAAAGTAGCCACAGTGATAGTGTACAGACTACTCATATGGTGCTAAAGTAGCCACAGTGATAGTGTGCTGACTACTCACATAGAGTTAAAGTAGCCACAGTGATAGTGTACTGACTACTCATACAGTGTTAAAGTAGCCACAGTGATAGTGTATTGACTACTCACATGGTGTTAAAGTAGCTACAGTGATGGTGTATTGACTACTCACATGGAGTTAAAGTAGCCACAATGATAGTGTATTGACTACTCACAAAGAGCTAAAGTATCTACAGTGATAGTGTATTGACTACTCACAAAGTGTTAAAGTTGCCACAGTGATAGCATATTGATTATTCACAAAGAGTTAAAGTAGTCACAGTGATAGCATATTGATTACTCACACAGTGTTAAAGCAGCCACAGTGATAGTGTAAAGACTACTCACACAGAGTTAAAGTTGCCATAGTGATAGCGTATTGACTACTCACACGGAGCTAAAGTAGCCACAGTGATAGTGTATTGACTACTGACACAGAGTTAAAGTAGCTGCAGTGATAGTGTATTATCTACTCACAGTTTTAAAATAGCCACAGTGATAGTGTATCAACTACTCACACAGTGTTAAAGTAGCTGCAGTGATATTGTATTGACTATTCACACAGTGTTAAAGAAGCTGCAGTGATAGTGTACTGACTACTCACACAGAGTTAAAGTAGCCACAGTGATAGTGTATTCACTACTCACACAGTGTTAAAGAAGCTGCAGTGATAGTGTACTGACTACTCACACAGAGTTAAAGTAGCCACAGTGATAGTGTATTCACTAATCACACAGTGTTAAAGAAGCTGCAGTGATAGTGTACTGACTACTCGCACAGAGTTAAAGTTGCCACAGTGATAGCATATTGACTACTCACACGGAGCTAAAGTAGCCACAGTGATAGTGTATTGACTACTGACACAGAGTTAAAGTAGCCACAGT
The DNA here is from genome assembly GCA_009760885.1 of Achatina immaculata. Taxonomy (NCBI): domain Eukaryota; kingdom Metazoa; phylum Mollusca; class Gastropoda; order Stylommatophora; family Achatinidae; genus Lissachatina; species Lissachatina immaculata. The sequence goes on from CM019695.1 coordinate 36,894,290, forward strand.
GATAGTGTATTATCTACTCACATTTTTAAAACAGCCACAGTGATAGTGTATCGACTACTCACAAAGTGTTAAAGTAGCTGCAGTGATAGTTTATTGACCACTCATAGTTTTAAAATAGCCACAATAATAGTGTATTGACTACTCATAGTTTTAAAATAGCCACAATGATAGTGTATTGACTACTCATAGTTTTAAAATAGCCACAATGATAGTGTATTGACTATTCACAGTTTTAAAATAGCCACAGTGATAGTGTATTGACTACTCACACAGTGTTAAAGTAGCTGCAGTGATAGTGTATTGACTATTCACACAGTGTTAAAGTAGCCACAGTGATAGTGTATTGACTATTCACACAGTGTTAAAGTAGCCACAGTGATAGTGTATTGACTATTCACACAGTGTTAAAGTAGCCACAGTGATAGTGTATTGACTATTCACACAGTGTTAAAGTAGCCACAGTGATAGTGTATTGACTACTCACAAATAGCCACAATGATAGTGTATTGACTACTCACAAATAGCCACAGTGATAGTGTATTGACTATTCACACAGTGTTAAAGTAGCTGCAGTGATAGTGTATTGACTACTCATAGTTTTAAAATAGCCACAATGATAGTGTATTGACTACTCACAGTTTTAAAATAGCCACAATGATAGTGTATTGACTACTCACAGTTTTAAAATAGCCACAGTGATAGTGTATTGACCACTCAGTTTTAAAATATCCACAGTGATAGTGTATTGACTACTCAAACAGTGTTAAAGTCGCCGCAGTGATAGTGTATTGACTACTAACAGTTTTAAAATAGCCACAGTGATAGTGTACTGAATACTCACACAGAGTTAAAGCAGCTGCAGTGATAGTCTAATGACTACTCACAGTTTTAAAATAGCCACAGTGATAGTGTATTGACTACTCACACAGTGTTAAAGTAGCTGCAGTGATAGTGTATTGACTACTCACACAGTGTTAAAGTAGCTGCAGTGATAGTGTATTGACTACTCACAAATAGCCACAATGATAGTGTATTGACTATTAAAACAGAGTTAAAGTAGCTGCAGTGATAGTGTATTGACTACTCATTCATTCATTTGCATGTCCCTTGCAGAACTTTGCCTCCCAAACAGCACTCCTGTAGGCCTCTTGGTTGTGAGCAAGATGGCCTGCTGCTGTTGCATCCATTTCCAGATCGTCAACGATGTCTTGCAGCCATCTTCATCTTGGTCTTCCTCTTGACTACTCACAGTTTTAAAATAGCCACAATGATAGTGTATTGACTACTCACATGGTGCTAAAGTAGCCACAGTGGTGTACTGACTACTCACATGGTGCTAAAGTAGCCACAGTGATAGTGTACTGACTACTCACATAGAGTTAAAGTAGCCACAGTGATAGTGTACTGACTACTCATACAGTGTTAAAGTAGCCACAGTGATAGTGTACTGACTACTCACATGGAGTTAAAGTAGCCACAGTGATAGTGTACTGACTACTCACACTAGCTATAAAAACATCCGTTAGTGGGACTTCTTTCTTCACGTTTGCTTTTGTTTTTGTGTGTAGCTAATGTGGTTCAGTCTTTTGTTTCTCTGTGTAGCTAATGTGGTTCAGTCTTTTGTATCTGTGTGTAGCTAATGTGGTTCAGTCTTTTGTTTCTCTGTGTAGCTAATGTGGTTGTTTTTTGTTTCTGTGTGTAGCTAATGTGGTTCAGTCTTTTGTTTCTGTGTGTAGCTAATGTGGTTCAGTCTTTTGTTTCTCTGTGTAGCTAATGTGGTTCAGTCTTTTGTTTCTGTGTGTAGCTAATGTGGTTCAGTCTTTTGTTTCTGTGTGTAGCTAATGTGGCTCGGTATTTTGTTTCTGTGTGTAGCTAATGTAGCTCGGTATTTTGTTTCTGTGTGTAGCTAGTGTGGCTCGGTATTTTGTTTCTGTGTGTAGCTAGTGTGGCTCGGCATTTTGTTTCTGTGTGTAGCTAATGTGGCTCGGTATTTTGTTTCTGTGTGTAGCTAGTGTGGTTCGGTATTTTGTTTCTGTGTGTAGCTAGTGTGGTTCGGTATTTTGTTTCTGTGTGTAGCTGATGTGGTTCGGTCTTTTGTTTCTGTGTGTAGCTAATGTGGTTCAGTCTTTTGTTTCTGTGTGTAGCTAATGTGGTTCAGTCTTTTGTTTCTGTGTGTAGCTAATGTGGTTCGGTATTTTGTTTCTGTGTGTAGCTAATGTGGCTCAGTATTTTGTTTCTGTGTGTAGCTAGTGTGGCTTGGTATTTTGTTTCTGTGTAGCTAATGTAGCTCGGTATTTTGTTTCTGTGTAGCTAGTGTGACTTGGTCTTTTGTTTCTGTCTGTAGCTAATGTGGCTCAGTATTGTGTTTCTGTGTGTAGCTAGTGTGACTCAGTCTCTTGTTTTTGTGTGTAGCTAATGTGGTTCAGTCTTTTGTATCTGTGTGTAGCTAGTGTGACTTGGTCTTTTGTTTCTGTCTGTAGCTAATGTGGTTGTTTTTTGTTTCTGTGTGTAGCTAATGTGGTTCAGTCTTTTGTTTCTCTGTGTAGCTAATGTGGTTCAGTCTTTTGTATCTGTGTGTAGCTAATGTGGTTCAGTCTTTTGTTTCTCTGTGTAGCTAATGTGGTTGTTTTTTGTTTCTGTGGTAGCTAATGTGGTTCAGTCTTTTGTTTCTGTGTGTAGCTAATGTGGTTCAGTCTTTTGTTTCTGTGTGTAGCTAATGTGGTTCAGTCTTTTGTTTCTGTGTGTAGCTAATGTGGTTCAGTCTTTTGTTTCTGTGTGTAGCTAATGTGGCTCGGTATTTTGTTTCTGTGTGTAGCTAATGTAGCTCGGTATTTTGTTTCTGTGTGTAGCTGATGTGGTTCGGTCTTTTGTTTCTGTGTGTAGCTAGTGTGGCTCGGCATTTTGTTTCTGTGTGTAGCTAATGTGGCTCGGTATTTTGTTTCTGTGTGTAGCTAGTGTGGTTCGGTATTTTGTTTCTGTGTGTAGCTAGTGTGGTTCGGTATTTTGTTTCTGTGTGTAGCTGATGTGGTTCGGTCTTTTGTTTCTGTGTGTAGCTAATGTGGTTCAGTCTTTTGTTTCTGTGTGTAGCTAATGTGGTTCAGTCTTTTGTTTCTGTGTGTAGCTAATGTGGTTCGGTATTTTGTTTCTGTGTGTAGCTAATGTGGCTCAGTATTTTGTTTCTGTGTGTAGCTAGTGTGGCTTGGTATTTTGTTTCTGTGTGTAGCTAGTGTGGCTCGGTCTTTTGTTCCTGTGTGCAGCTAATGTGGTTCAGTCTTTTGTTTCTGTCTGTAGCTAATGTGGCTCGGTATTTTGTTTCTGTGTGTAGCTAGTGTGGCTCGGTATTTTGTTTCTGTGTGTAGCTAGTGTGGCTTGGTCTTTTGTTTCTGTGTGTAGCTAATGTGGCTTGGTCTTTTGTTTCTGTGTGTAGCTAATGTGGCTTGGTCTTTTGTTTCTGTGTGTAGCTAATGTGCCTCTGTATTTTGTTTCTGTGTGTAGCTAGTGTGACTTGGTCTTTTGTTTCTGTGTGTAGCTAATGTGGCTCTGTATTTTGTTTCTGTGTGTAGCTAATGTGGCTCGGTATTTTGTTTCTGTGTGTAGCTAATGTGGTTCGGTATTTTGTTTCTGTGTGTAGCTAGTGTGGCTCAGTATTGTGTTTCTGTGTGTAGCTAATGTGGCTCTGTATTTTGTTTCTGTGTGTAGCTAATGTGGCTCGGTATTTTGTTTCTGTGTGTAGCTAATGTGGTTCGGTATTTTGTTTCTGTGTGTAGCTAATGTGGTTCAGTCTTTTGTTTCTGTGTGTAGCTGTGGTTCGGTATTTTGTTTCTGTGTGAAGCTAGTGTGGCTCGGTATTGTGTTTCTGTGTGTAGCTAATGTGGTTCGGTATTTTGTTTCTGTGTGTAGCTAATGTGGTTCAGTCTTTTGTTTCTGTGTGTAGCTAGTGTGACTCAGTCATGTTTTTGTGTGCGGTGAAGCTAGTGTGGTTCTGTGTGGTTCGGTCTTTTGTTTCTGTGTGAAGCTAGTGTTATTCAGTCTTTTGCTTCTGTGTGTAGCTAGTGTGGCTCAGTCTTTTGTTCTGTGTGTAGCTAGTGTGACTCAGTCTCTTGTTTTTGTGTGCGGTGAAGCTAGTGTGGTTCTGTGTGGCTCGATCTTTTGTTTCTGTGTGTAGCTAGTGTGGTTCAGTCTTTTTTTCTGTGTGTAGCTAGTGTGGTTCAGTTTTTTGTTTCTGAGTGTAGCTATTGTGGTTCAGTTTTTTGTTTCTGTGTGCGGTGCAGGTAGGGTGGTTCAGTTTTGTGTTTCTGTGTGCGGTGCAGCTAATGTGGTTCAGTTTTTTGTTTCTGTGTGTAGCTATTGTGGTTCAGTCTTTTGTTTCTGTGTGCGGTGCATCTAGTGTGGTTCAGTCTTTTGTTTCTGTGTGTGGTGCATCTAGTGTGGTTCAGTCTTTTGTTTCTGTGTGTGGTGCATCTAGTGTGGTTCAGTCTTTTGTTTCTGTGTGCAGTGCATCTAGTGTGGTTCAGTCTTTTGTTTCTGTGTGCGGTGCATCTAGTGTGGTTCAGTTTTTTGTTTCTGAGTGTAGCTATTGTGGTTCAGTCTTTTGTTTCTGTGTGCGGTGCATCTAGTGTGGTTCAGTCTTTTGTTTCTGTGTGCAGTGCATCTAGTGTGGTTCAGTTTTTTGTTTCTGTGTGTGGTGCATCTAGTGTGGTTCAGTCTTTTGTTTCTGTGTGTGGTGCATCTAGTGTGGTTCAGTCTTTTGTTTCTGTCTGTAGCTAATGTGGTTCAGTTTTTTGTTTCTGTGTGCAGTGCATCTAGTGTGGTTCAGTCTTTTGTTTCTGTGTGTAGCTAGTGTGGTTCAGTCTCTTGTTTCTGTGTGCAGCTAGTGTGGCTCGGTCTTTTGTTTCTGTGTGTAGCTAATGTGGTTCAGTCTTTTGTCTCTGTGTGTAGCTAATGTGGCTCAGTATTTTGTTTCTGTGTGTAGCTAATGTGGCTCGGTATTTTGTTTCTGTGTGTAGCTAGTGTGGCTTGGTATTTTGTTTTGTGTGTAGCTAGTGTGGCTTGGTATTTTGTTTCTGTGTGCAGCTAATGTGGTTCAGTCTTTTGTTTCTGTCTGTAGCTAATGTGGCTCGGTCTTTTGTTTCTGTGTGTAGCTAGTGTGGCTTGGTATTTTGTTTCTGTGTGTAGCTAGTGTGGCTTGGTCTTTTGTTTCTGTGTGTAGCTAATGTGGCTCGGTATTTTGTTTCTGTGTGTAGCTAGTGTGGCTCGGCATTTTGTTTCTGTGTGTAGCTAATGTGGCTCAGTATTTTGTTTCTGTGTGTAGCTGTGGTTCGGTATTTTGTTTCTGTGTGAAGCTAGTGTGGCTCGGTATTGTGTTTCTGTGTGTAGCTAATGTGGTTCGGTATTTTGTTTCTGTGTGTAGCTAATGTGGTTCAGTCTTTTGTTTCTGTGTGTAGCTAGTGTGACTCAGTCATGTTTTTGTGTGCGGTGAAGCTAGTGTGGTTCTGTGTGGTTCGGTCTTTTGTTTCTGTGTGAAGCTAGTGTTATTCAGTCTTTTGCTTCTGTGTGTAGCTAGTGTGGCTCAGTCTTTTGTTTCTGTGTGTAGCTAGTGTGACTCAGTCTCTTGTTTTTGTGTGCGGTGAAGCTAGTGTGGTTCTGTGTGGCTCGATCTTTTGTTTCTGTGTGTAGCTAGTGTGGTTCAGTCTTTTGTTTCTGTGTGCAGCTAGTGTAGTTCAGTTTTTTGTTTCTGAGTGTAGCTATTGTGGTTCAGTTTTTTGTTTCTGTGTGCGGTGCAGGTAGGGTGGTTCAGTTTTGTGTTTCTGTGTGCGGTGCAGCTAATGTGGTTCAGTTTTTTGTTTCTGTGTGTAGCTATTGTGGTTCAGTCTTTTGTTTCTGTGTGTGGTGCATCTAGTGTGGTTCAGTCTTTTGTTTCTGTGTGTGGTGCATCTAGTGTGGTTCAGTCTTTTGTTTCTGTGTGTAGTGCATCTATTGTGGTTCAGTCTTTTGTTTCTGTGTACAGTGCATCTAGTGTGGTTCAGTCTTTTGTTTCTGTGTGCGGTGCATCTAGTGTTGTTCAGTTTTTTGTTTCTGAGTGTAGCTAGTGTGGTTCAGTCTTTTGTTTCTGTGTGCGGTGCATCTAGTGCGGTTCAGTCTTTTGTTTCTGTGTGCAGTGCATCTAGTGTGGTTCAGTCTTTTGTTTCTATGTGTGGTGCATCTAGTGTGGTTCAGTCTTTTGTTTCTGCGTGTGGTGCATCTAGTGTAGTTCTGTCTTTTGTTTCTATTTGTAGCTAGTGTGGTTCATTTTTTGTTTCTGTGTGCAGTGCATCTAGTGTGGTTCAGTCTTTTGTTTCTATGTGTAGCTAGTGTGGTTCAGTCTCTTGTTTCTGTGTGTTGCTTGTGTGGTTCAGTTTCCTAATTAGTGCTGAGTCTGTGGCTAAGTTTCCTAATTAGTGTTGAGTCTGTGGTTGCTTCCTAATTAGTGTTGCATTTGTGGCTAATTTTCCTTTTTAAGTGTTGAGTCTGCAGCTAAATTTCCTAATTTGTGTTGAGTCTGTTGCTAATTTTCCTAATTAGTGTTGAGTCTGTGGCTAAGTCATCTAATTAGTGTTGAGTCTGTGGCTAAGTCTTCAAATTAGTGTTGAGTCTGTGGCTAAGTTTCCTAGTTTGTGTTGAGTCTGTGGCTAAATTTCATACTTAGTGTTGCGTTTGTGGCTAATTTTCCTTTTTAAGTGTTGAGTCTGCAGCTAAATTTCTTAATTTGTGTTGAGTCTGTGGCTAATTTTCCTAATTAGTGTTGAGTCTGTGGCTAAGTCTTCTAATTCGTGTTGAGTCTGTGGTTAAGTCTTCTAATTACTGTTGAGTCTGTGGCTAATTTTCCTAATTAGTGTTGAGCCTGTGGCTAAGTCATCTAATTAGTGTTGAGTCTGTGGCTAAGTCTTCTGGTTAGTGTTGAGTCTGTGGCTAAGTCTTCTAATTAGTGTTGAGTCTGTGGCTAAGTCTTCTGGTTAGTGTTGAGTCTGTGGCTAAGTCTTCTAATTAGTGTTGAGTCTGTGGCTAAGTCTTCTGGTTAGTGTTGAGCCTGTGGCTAAGTCATCTAATTAGTGTTGAGTCTGTGGCTAAGTCTTCTGGTTAGTGTTGAGTCTGTGGCTAAGTCATCTAATTAGTGTTGAGTCTGTGGCTAAGTCTTCTGGTTAGTGTTGAGTCTGTGGCTAAGTCTTCTAACTAGTGTTGAGTCTGTGACTAATTTTCCTAATTAGTGTTGAGTCTGTGGCTAAGTCTTCTAACTAGTGTTGAGTCTGTGGTTAATTTTCAGAATCTGTGTTGACTGTGGCTAACTTTCCTACCTGGTTCTGACCTTTCTGTGTGGTACTAAAGCTTACACTCAAAGATACATCCTACTTACTTATGATTACAGACAAGAGCTTTAGAAAATAAAGGATAAGAAACAAAGACAGCTGTAGTTACATGTGCTGCACTGCTTCAACGTCCTCTCCCAATGTTGGCTGCCCAATGACAGGACTGGGAAAGCTGAAAACAAAAATCAAAGCAAATATGTGAACAAATAACACGTGACAAAATAATACATGAACAAATAATATGTGATAATATATGAACAAATAATACATGACAAAATAATACATGAACAAATAATATGTGAGAAAATAATACATGAACAAATAATACATGACAAAATAATATATGAACAAATAATATGTGACAAAATAATACATGAACAAATAATATGTGACAAAATAATACATGAACAAATAATATGTGACAAAATAACATATGAACAAACAATATGTAACCATATTAAGAACAACATGCTTAATTGCTTGGTTAAAATGACAATATTGTAAAGTGCCATAGCATGTTACAATAAGTAAACAAAACTGCAACACTGCTCGCTGATGACATCCTTTCAGCTAGTCAGAGCTACACTACCTCGTTGTAGTGCTCTAAGCAATATCTGTTCACTTTAGCAGCATCATCACACCATGAGCACCAGTGTCATAGTATGCCTGCCAAGCTCATTCTCAGATGTAAGGGAAAACTTGTGTACCCCCAAGTCACAACTTGGTCTGATGCCTTTATCACCTTCATCATAGGAACATGAGGTTGTCCTCATCATAGGAACATGAGGTTGTCCTCATCATAGGAACATGAGGTTGTCCTTATCATAGGAACATGAGGTTGTCTTCATCATAGGTACATGAGGTTGTCCTCATCATAGGAACATGAGGTTGTCTTCATCATAGGTATATGAGGTTGTCTTCATCATAGGAACATGAGGTTGTCTTCATCATAGGAACATGAGGTTGTCCTCATCATAGGTACATGAGGTTTTCTTCATCATAGGAACATGAGGTTGTCCTCATCATAGGAACATGAGGTTGTCCTCATCATAGGTACATGAGGTTGTCCTCATCATAGGAACATGAGGTTGTCCTCATCATAGGAACATGAGGTTGTCCTCATCATAGGTACATGAGGTTGTCCTCATCATAGGTACATGAGGTTGTCTTCATCATAGGAACATGAGGTTGTCTTCATCATAGGAACATGAGGTTGTCCTCATCATAGGTACATGAGGTTGTCTTCATCATAGGAACATGAGGTTGTCTTCATCATAGGAACATGAGGTTGTCTTCATCATAGGAACATGAGGTTGTCTTCATCATAGGAACATGAGGTTGTCTTCATCATAGGAACATGAGGTTGTCTTCATCATAGGAACATGAGATTGTCTTCATCATAGGAACATGAGGTTGTCTTCATCATAGGAACATGAGATTGTCATCATCATAGGTACATGAGGTTCATGTTCACAGTTAGTGACAAAAATGAAAAATTAAAAATGTCGGTAACACTGTGCCATCCCCATGTTACATTTAACTACAACAAGTTTAATGTATCAATCTTTGTGCAACTTCCATCTTACATTTAGATACAAAAATAACATGTCTAATGTATCAATCATTGCATTACTTCCATCTTACATTTAGATACAAAAATAACATGTCTAATGTATCAATCATTGCATTACTTCCATCTTACATTTAGATACAAAAATAACATGTCTAATGTATCAATCATTGCATTACTTCCATCTTACATTTAGATACAAAAATAACATGTCTAATGTATCAATCATTGCATTACTTCCATCTTACATTTAGATACAAAAATAACATGTCTAATGTATCAATCATTGCATTACTTCCATCTTACATTTAGATACAACAGTAACTTTCACTTTGTCATTATCAGTCATTCAAATGATTTCACTTTGTCACTATTAGTCATTCAATGATTTCACTTTGTCATTATTTGTCATTCAATGATTTCACTTTGTCACTATTTGTCATTCAATGATTTCACTTTGTCACTATTTGTCATTCAATGATTTCACTTTGTCATTATTTGTCATTCAATGATTTCACTTTGTCACTATTTGTCATTCAATGATTTCACTTTGTCATTATTTGTCATTCAATGATTTCACTTCATCACTATTTGTCATTCAATGATTTCACTTTGTCACTATTTGTCATTCAATGATTTCAATCTGTTAGTGATAAACACCCTCTGTTCTCAGTTTCTTGGTTACTGATTACTCTTTGACTTCACTTTGTTAATGATAAACACCCTCTGTTCTCAGTTTCTTGGTTACTGATTACTCTTTGACTTCACTTTGTTAATGATAAACACCCTCTGTTCTCAGTTTCTTGGTTACTGATTACTCTTTGACTTCACTTTGTTAATGATAAACACCCTCTGTTCTCAGTTTCTTGGTTACTGATTACTCTTTGACTTCACTTTGTTAATGATAAACACTCTCTGTTCTCAGTTTCTTGGTTACTGATTACTCTTTGACTTCAGTTTGTTAGTCATAAACACCCTCTGTTCTCAATTTCTTGGTTACTGATTACTCTTTGACTTCAGTTTGCTAGCTCTTGGTTACTGTCCAATTTTAGTTTGTTAGTTCTTGGTTATTATCTGATTTTAGTTTGTTAGTTCTTGGCTACCATTCGATTTCAGGACAAAAAAACACAAAACTTACCATCAATACTATCTCCAAAAGAAGCAAAAATTTGAGGGGAAAAAAAAAATCACTGAAAATGTAAAATAACAACACAAAACACAATTCTGAATCTAAGTACTACAATAATCATCATCATTCTTCTTTTTTCGTATGCATTTTTATTGATAATGCATGGTACCCTGATTTTTGTGAAGCGCCTTCTGGCTGGCCACTTGCTCGGACTGCCATGAAGACAGTGGCGTGGGCTGGCCTGACCAAAACTTTGTTTTCCAGCCTCTGGTGGCTGTGCTTAAGCCTCTTCTCCACATCAGGCCCAATGACCTTGAGACAGTTCCATAGAGGCACTCTGACTTTGGGATGTGGAATCCAATGAGTGCTTCAGTGACATCCATTCCCCGCCACCTACAGTCTGCTGGCTCTTTTTGTTTTCCTAATTCTGACAGCCATTGTTGTAAAGACCCATAGGCTTGCCACATCCTGGGTTCATTGGTTTCACACCAGACTTCCCCCATACCCGCCGGCGATCTCCATGTCCCCATCCATCCACCAGCCTGACATTCATTCATTCATTCCTTTGCATGTCCCTTGCGGAACTTTGCCTCCCAAACAGCACTCCTGTAGGCCTCTCGGTTGTGAGCAAGATGGCCTGCTGCTGCTGCATCCATTTCCAGATCATCAACGATGTCTTGCAGCCATCTTCGTTTCGGTCTTCCTCTTTTTCTTTTTCCCATTATGTATCCTTCCAATACGGTCTTCTCTAAATTATCATGACGTTTAATGTGTCCAAAATATTTAAGTTTTCTCTCTTTAATCCTCTTTACTAGCCAGCCTTCTTCAATATTAAGCTCTTGTAGTATAGATATTTGTTCTTTTTTGTGTCCACGATATTTGGAGAACTCTTCTATAACATTTACATTCAAAGGCATTTATGTGCTTCTCAGCTGTTTTGTTAAGTGTCCAGGTCTCACAGGCATATGTTGCGATGGGAAAGATGCATGCCCTTAAAAATCTTATTTTTGTGGTTCTGTCTGCTCCTCTCCACAGATTCTTTATTTGTTTTACTTTCTGAAGAGCAATAGATGTCCTCCTTTTAATTTCCCTCATTGTATCTCCATTATTAGTTAGTAGTGATCCAAGATATTCAAAACTCTCCACTTCTTCCAGTTTTTCCTCATTGATACATATTTCAGTTGCCTTGTTTGTTTTGTCAGTTGTCATCACTTTAGTTTTCTTTGCATTAAGATAGAGGTTCTGCTCTTCGCTGTTCTTGCGGACTGACATAATTAGTTTTTCCATTCCTTCTTGTGTTGTGGACAGCAATACTGTGTCATCAGCATATCTAATCTCTGGTATTTCATAACCTCCAACTGTTATGGCATCGTAATATTCTTTGTCTACATCTTCTCTAACATTCCTCATTATATTTTCAGTATACAAGTTAAATAAGTAGGGTGACAATATGCACCCCTGACGGACCCCTTGTTTTATGTCAAACCAACTTGTTGTTTCACCATTTATTCTTACTGCTGCTTGTTGGTCTGAATACAGCAGTGATGTTAATTGTATCAAATGTGTTGGAAATCCCATTTTTTCCATTATTTCCCAAAGTTTCTGGTGTTGTACACAATCAAATGCCTTTGAGTAGTCTATAAAGGATAAATATAGATTCACATTAAACTATTTGAACCCAAGCAGCAATTTAAACTATCATGGAAAGCCTGACATTACATTTTGCAAAAATAACAATTACAATTAATGTTGACTGCTAGAAGTTTCTTGGCTACAGAAGTAGGTCAGAGTCTTTAAGCAAACAGATCTGTGTTCCCTGTCTCACAAAGACTGTTAAGATAAGTGTGTTCTTAACACAGCTGTTCCTTGTGGACTCATCACCATTACCTTTCACTCCCTTGGGAGCACAGGCCATGGATGATCAACCTTGTTCTTGGATTTGTTCTCTGCTTCCTCCTATGTGTATCCTTTGTCTCTGAGCACTGTCATAATTTCTCTTCTCCAAATATTTCTAGGTCTTCCCTGATTTCTATTTCCCTGAGAATTCCATGTCAGTGCCTGTCTTGTTATGCTGGTGTCAAGTTTCTCTTCTCAGTGTATGGCCAATCCACCTCCATTTCCTAGTCACAATTTGTCAATTCACAGACTCTTATTCTGCTCCTTCCCAGACCTTCTCATTCCTGATCTTGTCCTGCCATTTCCCAGACCTTCTCATTCCTGATCTTGTCCTGCCATTTCCCAGACCTTCTCATTCCTGATCTTGTCCTGCCATTTCCCAGACCTCCTCATTCCTTATCTTGTCCTGCCATTTCATGTTTAAAATCCTCCTCAAGCCTAAGTGAACAAAAACCATGCAAGTCATGGCAGCAGCAAGTCATGGTGGTAGCAAGTCATGGCAGCAGCAAGTCATGGTGGTAGCAAGTCATGGTGGTAGCAAGTCATGGCGGCAGCAAGTCATGGTGGCAGCAAGTCATGGTGGCAGCAAGTCATGGTGGTAGCAAGTCATGGTGCTAGCAAGTCATGGTGGTAGCAAGTCATGGCGGCAGCAAGTCATGGTGGTAGCAAGTCATGGTGCTAGCAAGTCATGGTGGTAGCAAGTCATGGTGCTAGCAAGTCATGGTGGTAGCAAGTCATGGTGCTAGCAAGTCATGGTGGCAGCAAGTCATGGTGGCAGCAAGTCATGGTGCTAGCAAGTCATGGTGGCAGCAAGTCATGGTGCTAGCAAGTCATGGTGGTAGCAAGTCATGGTGGTAGCAAGTCATGGTGCTAGCAAGTCATGGTGGTAGCAAGTCATGGTGGCAGCAAGTCATGGTGGCAGCAAGTCATGGTGCTAGCAAGTCATGGTGGCAGCAAGTCATGGTGGCAGCAAGTCATGGTGGTAGCAAGTCATGGTGGTAGCAAGTCATGGTGGCAGCAAGTCATGGTGGCAGCAAGTCATGGTGGCAGCAAGTCATGGTGGCAGAGAATGATTTAGGTAGTAATTATTTCAACTTCTTTATCATGTTCAGCAATATTTATAGAACACAATACAGATGTTATACATTTCACAACTCATCGTCATCGTCAGGTACAATGCCAGCAGACACTGACCAGCCATGCTTCTCCACAGATCTCAATCCTTCATATTTTCTCATGTGATTCAAAGATCACAACATGTGAAAGGTGAAACTAATATATTCTTTTGCCCGCCCTCAGCAGTCAGAATCTACTATCAGGGCCACTAAAGCTTCTCTGCTGGCCGAGAACAAGGATTAAACAGAGAAAACTTAAATATTTTGGACACATTAAACACCATGAGAATTTAGAGAAGACTGTCTTGTATATAGTGAGAAAAAGAAAGAGAAGAAGACCAAGGTAAAGATGGCTGCAAGACATCGTTGATAATCTGCAAATGATGCGTCAGCAGCAGGGCATCTTGCTTAAAACCGAGAGGCCTACAGAAGTGCTGTTAAGGAGGCAAAGTTCCGCGAGGGACATGCAAATGACTGACTGACTGAGTCGGCTTTTCAACTGTCTGAAGATCATTCAGCATAAAATACTAACTTTAGTCAAGTCAAAACTGAATTTTTATTTTCTTCTTTCCTCACTTTTAATGAGTTACAGAATGTATAAAAATAATTTATCATGGAATACTCACTCCTTCTTCTTTAAGCATGATGTATTCACATGAAAGTCATATGGGTTGTGCTCCCCCTGTGGGCAGGACCTGAAAACAAACAGCTGCATGAGTACTCCAACAAAGCATTTACAGACTCAGTCACAATATGCAAGGGTCTCTATAACATAATGTATCTGTGGGCAAATTTCTATTTGTATCTTTTTTATTTTATATGTAAAACCAATAGAAGGAAACTTTTCTTAACATCTAATAGAGTAAAGTTAGTCAGAGGTGCATGATGCAGTTTTACGAATAACTGGTAGAGAGAGGAAGTACGGAAGCAGGAACAATAAAATTGTTATTAAAAACAACAGTAACAACCCAATATTTCAGCAAAATTGCTTTTTTTTCAAGGACAACAAAAAAGACAAACAGACAAAAACATGTAAATAAACTATCTGCAATCCTAAACAGACAAGAGAAGTACAGAAAAGAAGAATCGACAGACAAAATCTACTGGAAAGATTGGTCCTGCTTCTAAAGCCATGGATCAAAGAGGCGTGACGGAGATTAACTAAAGTATACTTTACAAGCTCAATTACTAACTTGCAAACTGATGCTCCATATATATCAACACATGGACTTTCAAACTGCGTATCGCGGCCACAAGCTAAACAAACTTTAGATCCCAGCCAATATCTGTCAGTTCCCTCAATAAAAACCAGCTCTTTTAGTCTCGTGCAAGCACACAACGACAGCGCGGTCGCTCCTAAGAAAACAAACACTACCACTGACACATCCATCACTTCGTCTTGCCAAAACCAGAGATCTCTGTTAGTGTCGAATAATTAGTGTATAAGTATATACAGCTAAGTAGTGTATGTAACTATACAGGAAGCCACTGCAGTAAAGCTGTGGTAACAAAATGTATCTAGGAAATTGAAATAGGAACACAGTGTAACGTTTCAGTTAACTTCCGTTACATCAAAAAGTTCAACTTCCTGTCACGTCTTCTTCTTCGTTCGCATTGTCTGTCTATATCTGCAGTCCTGTCTCTTGGATAAATTTCACTGTTTTTTGTAATTCATGTATGGAACCGTAGAGCTTATCTTCTTTAGTGGTTTCACTGGGCCAGTAATTATTTCTCAGTGTCTCGTAGTTGATGCAGTTCTGGAGGATATGTTCCACAGTTTGGGGCACCTGGGCACATGTACATAGATTAGTAGTACCAACCTTAAACTTTGTATACATATGACTTCGGAGTCGGATGTGTCCTGTTCGGAGACGGAAGATGGTGACTTGTTCCTTTCTGTTTAGCATGTGATAGTCACCATATGGTGGTGTTTGTGGCTTCCTGTAGGTTTTTATCATGCTTTTCTTCTGATTATAAGTGATTGGTATGTCTGGTTGCTCCATTTCAGTGCCTTCTGTGGCCAATTGGTCAGCTTTCTCAGTGCCTGGTATCCCACAGTGGGAGGGAATCCAGTGCAAAGTGACTCCATGTTGTAAGCCAATTCTTGACAAGGCATCCTTAAGGTCTGGTAGTTTGTTGCACTGAACAGCCTCCAGTACTGATCTTGCATCTGTGAGAATTACTACAGGACATGTATCAATTCTGGAGTCTGATAGTTTTTCAACTGCAGCAATAATTGCCCTAACTTCTGCATCAAAGTTGTTGCAGTATTTACCAGTGGGTATGGAAATCTTGTCAATGGTGTTGTTTGGATATTCAATATATGCTCCTGCCCCTCCATTCTTTATGGCATTATGTGCAGATCCATCTGTATACACACGTATCCAGGTGTCACATGGATATGTGTCATCTAGAACACTAAGTGTGGCTGGTGATCTTACAAGACTGCTCTGCATCTCACCATTCTGCACACCTTTCACTTCAGTCTGAATAGTTATTTGTGTATAATCTGCTTCTTTCCATGGTGTATGCTCTGGTACAGATGATAATGGAGTGACTACAGTTGGAAGGTCAGGTATCAGCTTACCATACGCTTGGCCTGATGAATGAAGCTGCTTCTTTTAAGCCGTCCTAATGCCAAGTTATTGAATCTCTCCTTCAGGGGATGGCTTACAGAACTAAGGAATTTTTCTCCCAAGGTCATGACCTTTGTGTCTCTACGTTCCTTTAGCGGTTGAACACCAACTATTTTCTGCATTTCTACTATTGATGTGGACCTCATGGCACCTGTGATAATCCGTAGTGACTGATTTTGAACCTTGTCTAGATTATGCAGCGTAGTGTTTGATGCTGTGCACCAAGATGTTGAGCCATATTCTAAATGTGGTAGAATACTTTGCTGATATACATTCTTGAGGATTCTTTCACTAGCTCCCCATGTGGTTCCACTCAATTTTCTTAATATGGCTAGTTTTCTTCTGGCTTTTGCTTCTGCACTGTTGATGTGTTGCTTCCACGTCAGTTTTGAGTCAAGAGTCACTCCTAAGTAAGTGGGTTGGTTGTCCATCCTTAAGGGTATTTCATTTACAAAGATCTTACCTGCTTTCTGTTTAGATGAGAGGTGAACAGAGTGGTACTTGATTTCTCTGTGTTGATACTTACACACCATTTGTTTGTCCATGATGTCAAGATGTCTGCTGCTCTTTGGAGTCTCTGTGTAGCAACTGTCGCATATTCATCTGTACACCACATGACCAGATCATCTGCATACAGTGCCGCTTTGATTCCATAGGGAAGTTCCTTGACCAGGTCATTAATGAATACAAGGAATAGTGTAGGCGAAAGGACTCCTCCTTGTGGTACACCGTGTCGCAGAAGTACTTTCTGGCTTTTGTGTCCATCCATTACTACTCTAGCTCTTCTATTGTGTAAATAGGACTTTATCCAGTTGTACAGTCTTCCATTCACATTGCAGTTTCTTAGTTTCCACAGCAGACCTTTTTTCCATACTTTATCAAAGGCTTTCTTCAGGTCTATCCACGCTGCTAGTACAAGGTTTTTCTCTTGGAATGCATCCTCAATCTCTTGAGAGAGATAGGTCACTTGATCTTCCGTACTGTAGTACTGCCTAAATCCTGCTTGTTGTGGAACGAGAAGGTTTTCACTTTCTAGGTACCATTTTAGCCTCAGGTCAATGATGCGTTCCATCGTTTTGCATAGGCAGCTAGACTGATTGGCCTGTAGCTGGAGGCAGTATCACTGTTTTTCCCTGGTTTTAGCAGTGGTACCATGCTTGCTTCCTTCCAGATTTGAGGTAACTTACCTGTGCTCCAGCACATATTGAAAATATCCAACAGCTTTCCCATTGCTGCCATTCCCAGGTTCTTGATCATTTCATTGGACACTCCATCTGGTCCTGGTGATTTCCTTGGTTTCATTTACTAACTGCTAGGTCTAACTCACTGCGTGTGATTGGTGCATCCATGACCTCCACTTTTCTGACTTGTTCCTCCTCTTTCTGTGGCTCGATGCGCACTGTACGCTCCTTCTCTGGATGGATATCAATGTTGCAGTCCTGTGCAAACATGCGAGCAAAGTGATCTGCTACCTGCTTACCTGTAAGAGTTTTCCCATCCTCTATTAGTGTAACCTTTGTACTTCTTCCAGTACTCTCATCATTTAACTGTTTGATTAGTTTCCACAGTTTCCTTCCATCCTTTTCAAAGTTTAGGGACTCTGTTTTCTCTCTCCAACTTTCCCGTCTGGCTTGCAGCTTTGCTCTCTGAAATTTGGCCTTAGAATGTTGGTAATTATTGTGGTGTTCTTGGCATGGTCTATTTTCTGCTTGCTTTCGAGCTGCTTCCACGTCATCATGGAGTTTTCCCAGCTCACTAGACCAGTATGGTTTATAGTCCCTGCGAGCTCCTCTGGGAATGGTTTCATGAGCGGCCTGAAGGATACAAGCATTGAATTCCTTCACTATGCTGTTAATATCCTTACCTTCTATGGACAGCTGTCCCACCAGGATACCTGTACGATGTCTGTACACTGTCCAGTTTGCTTTTTTATAGTTCCATCTGGGGAGAGGGTTACTGGTGTTAAGGAGTTCATTTTCTATTGTCAGGAAGACTGGTCGATGGTCGCTACCTCCAAGTTGTTTTCCAACTTCACGTGTAATGTTCCACTTCAGATCTGGAGAGTGGAATGCCAGATCTGGTGTTGATTTTGTATGCCACGCCCTTGAGTAAAATGTTGGGGCATCCATTGGCTGGTTAATCAGGAGAAGTCCATTATCATCCTGCCAGCTCTCAACTTCCTCTCCTCTCTTGTCTATGTGGTCATAGCCCCAGCTCTGGGAATGGCTGTTAAAATCACCACAGACCATCAGTCTCTCTTTGTGTGGGATTGTTCCTAAAGCAAGTGGGCGGTCATTAGGACAGTAATAGTTAAGGAGGTGGAAATCTGTATTACTACTTTTTAGATGGATCATCTGGTATTCGGCTCCTTCCATGTACACTCCCACCTGACATGCGCTGATGTTATTCTTAACAAGTGTGAGTACTCCTCCTTTTCTTCTGTCCTGTCGGTCTGATCTAAAACACTGGTAGCCTCTGATTTTAAAGGCGGCATCTTTGGTTAGGTGTGTCTCCTGTATGCAGCATATACTTACCTGCTCTGCAAAAAGTATGTTCTCTAGTTCAACCTTTTTGCTATAGCCATCTCTAACACTGCTGACACCCTCAGCATTCCACTGCATTATTTTAAGTTCTTGCTTTTTGGCTTTCTTCTTCTGTTGGATTTTTTGGTCAGTAGCTCTACTCTCATGTCTCCTGACTCCACAAGACAAACTGAGAGGACCTCCAGTAGCATTGGGTGGACCCTTTCGAGGCAGGGGGCCCGGCACTGCACCTGCCTGGTTAGTCTTCACAGGGCGAGCACCATGTTTGAAAACTGCAGATAGAGACATTTCATTAGCGATAATGCGTGTTACCCTGATTTTTGCGATGCGCCTTTTGGCTGGGTAACTCCGACTTCAGCACCTTTCCTTGCTAGACTGTGGTCTTGCTCAGACTGCCATGAAGACAGTGTGGCTGGCCTGGCCAGAACTTTGTTTTCCAGCCTCTGGTGGCTGTACTTAAGCCCCTTCTCCATGTCAGATGGTTTTGAGACAGTTCCACAAAGACACTCTGACTTTGAGATGAGGAATCTGATGAGTGCTCCAACGATATCCATTCCCCGCCACCCATAGTCTACTGGCTCTGTTTTGTTTACATCATTCTGATAGCCATTGTTGTAAAGACCCATAGGCTTGTCACGTCCTGGATTCATTGGTTTCACACCAGACTTCCCTCATCCCCGCCAGAGATCTCCATGTCCCCATCCGTCCACCAACCTGACATTACATTTTGCAAAAATAACAATTACAATTAGTGTTGATTGCTACAAGTTTCTGGGCTACAGAGGTAGGTCAGAGTTTTTAAGCAAACAGATCTATGTTCCCTGTCTCACAAACACTATGTTAAGATAAGTGTGCTCTTAACACAGTTGTTCCCAGGGGACCTGTCACGTCTGATAATGGAAGAAAATTATAAATACAAAACCAAGTTAAGATTATTCAATTCAAATGTGATATCCACCCTCATTTATGCATGTGAAAGCTGGAAAACAACTAAAGAAATAGACAAGAAATTAGACCCTTTTGAAAACAAATGCCCAATACTCGGTATCAAGTGGAACGAATTCAAGAACAATGTAGAGATAAGATAGATGAGCAAACAACAACCAGGTGATCAGAAAAAAGAAGATGGACATATGTTTGTTATGTGATGAGAAGAAACAGTCAAAGAATCCCAAAACAAGCTATCGAGTGGAACACAACGGGCCGAAGAAAAAGAGCTCGACCACGTGAAACTCTAAAGAGGACATTGTTAAGTGAGGTCAGCATAAAATCCCTTGATGAGGTTGAAAAGCTCACAGAAGATAGGAAAACTTGGCGAGCTACCATGCGAGCCCTATGTGGCGTTTAGCGGCACGAGAAGGACGTAAGATATTTTGTTATCGTCGGGGATCTTGACCACTACCCAAGACTGACGCGCGATGACAGTTCTGGGTTGCCAGTTTAGATATATTGAGCTAGATCATTTTTGTCCTGCCTAGATACACACAAATAGTCATCTAGATTTTTGCCATAAATCTTCTTCTTCTTCACTTTTCCGAGCCATTGCTGCAGATAAAGTTGTCCTCCATTCCTCTTTATTCCTAATCTTCTTTCTCCAGTTGGTGATACCAATTTCTTTTGTATCCCCTTCTATGTTGTCTTTCCATCTCTGTCTAGGTTTACCCCTTGGTCTTGTTTCCTTCATCTCTTGTGCATGCATTATTTTCATTTGTCTGTTCTCTTCCATTCTTTATAAACGGCCCAACCAGCGTATTCTGTCCAGTTTCAAGACATTTATAATTAGTTGGAATTTAAATAAGCTGATATAACTTACATCTTACCTCTTTCCCGTGCCGTTAAACGTCACATAGGGCTCGCATAGTTGTTTGCCAAGTTTTCCTGGTATAGCTCTAGATGGTTTTAAATTAAATCTAGATAATTTTAGATATTTTAAGAAGCACAATTTTTCTTCAATCCTCCATGATCAGCCCTTTCTCTGTACACGAAATATATTTCAATGTTTAAAGTTTTGCGAACTGGCAGATTGAAACGATTAATGAATAATGGAATACGCTTAAAGACTATTCAGCAAACATCTATCGAAATCCTACCTCCAAATTAACGACACACTAAGCAGATGTGGATGACAGAAGAAATTTTGCAACTAATGGATCGGAGAAGAAGTTTTAATGAAGATAAATATGACAAAATAAATAAAGAAATAAGACACACATGCAATAAAGCTAAAGACGAGTGGCTAAATAAGAAATGTAGTGAAATAAAGACACACCATCATGGAAACGCAAGAGATATGTACAAACAAATAAATTAATTAACAAACATAAGGGCATACCACAAGACTGGCTGCCTGAAGTCAAAGGAGGGGCATACAATAATGGACAGAGATGAAATAATGGCACGATGGTGCGAATACATTAGAAGACTCTATGAGGACAATAGAGGCGAAAAAGATATAAGAAATAATAATGAAAAAAAAGCAGAAGTGGAAGAAGCCATCAAACACATGAAGAACAACAAAGCACCAGGACCAAATAAAATCACCAAGGAAGAATTGGAAGCATTAGGAGAGCTTGGCATAGAAATAATTACCAGACTGATGAATGACATCTATATTTGTAACTATGTCCCATCATACCTTTTGCAATCAGTTTTCATTGCCCTACCAAAGATACAAGGTGAAGTTGAATGTGAAGACCATAGAACCATTAGTCTTATGAAGCATGTTACCAAAATCCTGTTTCGTATTGTAATGAGAAGAATCAGGGGCAAAATAAAATCAGAAATCGCTGAAGAACAGTGTGGCTTCGTCGAAGGAAATGGCACAAATAATGCCATATGTATATTGAGAACATTGATGGAAAGATCAATAGAAGTAAAGACGGACTTATGCTTCATAGACTACTGTAAAGCATTCAATAAAGTGAGGCACACAGAAATTATAAGAATGCTGGAAAACATCAACATAGATGGGAAAGATCCGAAACTCATCAAAAACATACACTGGCAGCAGTCATCAGCAATGAAGGTTGAGAACCAAATAGGAACATTCCAAGACATAAAATTGGGAGTGAGACAAGGATGTGTTCTATCTCCTTACCTCTCCTCCTTGTACAGCAAAAACATAATTAGAAATATAGAGAGATTGCCAGGAATATCAATTGGCAGGTACAACCTTAACAACTTAAAATATGCAGACGACACAGTTCTGATTGCTAAAAGTGAAGGGGAGCTACAGGCTCTTCTGGACATCGTGGTTCGTGAAAGTAAAAGTAAAGGTCAGCTGCAGGCTCTTCTGGACATCGTGGTTCGTGAAAGTAAAAGTAAAGGTCTCAGACTGAATAAAAAGAAGACTGAAGTGATGGTCGTCTCAAAGAAAAGAATACCACCAAAATGTAGCATTACCTTTGATGGCACAGAACTGAAACAAGTTGATAGATTCAAGTACTTAGGAACAATTATAACAGTTGATGGGAAATGTCACAATGGAATAAAACGCAGACGTGCTCAGGCCAAGTCAGCATTCCAGAAAATGAGAAACATCTTGTGCAACAAATCCATATCAATGGAAACAAGATTCCGAGTACTTAAATGTTACATCAAGCCAATTCTGTTTTATGGGTGTGAAGCATGGTCTATGAATAAGAGAGTACAGCGAGAAATTGAGGCAATGGAAATGTGGTTCATAAGAAGAATGTTGAAGGTACCATGGACAGCAGACAGGCGAGATTTGTAGGACATTTTCTGAGAAGAGGAAAATTGGAACACAGTGTGGCATCTGGAAAAACTGAGGGAAGAAGAGACAGACAGTTACTGGATGGGCTATCAGTGTGGCTAGGAAGAAAGTCACCGGCGGATATCACAATCAAGTCTAAAGACAGGGAATTGCGGAGAGAAATGATCGCCTACGCCAGGTAGCACGGCATTTGATTTATTAATTGAATTGGCAACACTTGAGAGGAAGTTAGTAGAGCTGGCCACTGGGCATTTTTTTTAATCGAATATTTCGGGTACCCGTTTAGTAAATAGTCTTGGAACCGGTTCCTGGAACCGATTCATCTGGTTGTTGCCCTTGGTAAATGTTTATGCTTTATTGTCTGCGTGATCATTTTTGCACTCCGGATATGTCCATAGGTGCTCAGATTCCACCCCCGCCCCACCTTTTCAACATACCCATCAGTGTCCTGCTGCTGCTGGTGCCTTCCTGTGTTGGTTGACAAGTCCTTTTGTGCGTCCAGTATGTCTCTCGTTCCTGGCCGTGCCAATGTGTACTCCCAGCTCTCAGTCTAAGCAGCGATGTGGATGCGTTTCCCTCGAAGTCCTCCACCCTGCCTATCTCTTTGAGTGCATTAACAATGTCAGCTTGGTCCATCTACGATTATGGCAGAGCCAGTTAACCTATCAGCTCTCATCTCCTTGTATGCCTAAATGCCCAGGGACACATATGAACGTGACTATGTGGACCGTTGATCTCTGCAAGGACTCAAGTCATTACCTACGTACAGAGCTTGCCTCAGCCTTCCCGATCATACTCGTGGAACCACGTAGCACGCAGACACGGGCGTAGTCCCGTGACTCCAGCCGGACGAATGCTTTCGTCACTGCCATCACCTCCGTTGTCACGCACAATAATTAGTGTATAAGTGTACAGCTATACACGAAGCATTGCAGTAAAGATGTGATACCAGAATGTATAAACTAGTAAACAAGTAGGAGCAGTTTTATTACTTAACGATTACAAAGTTGTGACGTTTCGGCGTGAGCCTTAATCATACAAAAACATACAGGACGAAGAAATATAGAGAGAGGAGATAAAGTATAGATTCACATGAATGCTATTTAAAAATGCTGCTTGTGATCATAGCGACGCCATCGCTAGCTTCCTGGATTGTTTTGCTCGCTGGTCATGGTGTGAATGCCTATGCACTTCTTTGATGTCGTACAATGAAATAGGAGCATCTGTCTCATTGGAGTTTTCACATATACGGGCGTTAACCTGTGCATTCACAATGTGAACTGGAGTGATGATTTCCATGCAAGACAAATGTCATTTTCTCCATGCTTTTCCATAAATCTCCACACAGAACTGATATTGGATCTTTGAGCTATATTTACTTATAAGATTTACGGTACAAAACATCGAACCGCAGTGAATGAAGTAAATCTAGAAACAGTAATTCAAGAAAAAGAACATTACATTGTTATAATAACGACCATTTTGTGGAGGAACACTAATATTCTCATTATCTTTAACAAGTCAAATCAGCAGATTTAATGATTACACAGCACATACATATGTGACTCAGTCAGTCATTTGCATGTCCCTTGCGGAACTTTCCCTCCAACAGCTCCCCTGTATGCCTCTCGGTTGTAAGCAAGATACCCTGCTGCTGATGCATCCATTTGCAGATTATCAACGATGTCTTGCAGCCATCTTCACCTTGGTCTTTCTCTCTTTCTTTTTCCCATTATGTACCCTTTCAAGACGGTCTTCTCTAGATTATCATGACGTCCAATGTGTCCAAAATATTTAAGTTTTCTCTGTTTAATCCTCTTTACTAGCCGGCCTTCCTCAATATTAAGTTCTTGTAGCATGGATATATTTGTTCTTTTTAATATATGACTACTGCGTTTATAATGGCTCAGCAACTAACACTGAATGTTTATTGTACAAGGAAGGGGAGCATGGGGAAGGGATAGCTGCGGGGTGACATGGCGCGATGACGGTAATGTTTTGATGCCAGGACTTTGAAATAAAATTCCTCTCATCAGACACCATTCCATCTACATTGACGTCCGTCTACATTGACGCTCGTCATAAAACGGTTCTACTCATATTTGGAACTGGTTTCGTTTCATTTTTTCTAAGCGAATCCAGGCTGGTACAACTCAGAGAATCAGGAATCGGTTTATAGTAGTCGGGTACTGATAGAACCGGTTCACAATTCAGATCCTGCCGGTTCTTGTAATGGAGGTTGTATGAAAGATTGAACTCGTCTGGATCTGAAAACTGTTGTGCGTGATAAATGCGTTTAGGTGTTAATGTAAACAGGTTAACAAGATTGTTAAATATCAAACAGGTAAATATTGGCATTCGTTTTTGCTATTTTTGCCATGTGTGTTTTGTTATAAATTGAAAATGAACTACAGAATATTCTTTCACTTTCACTTTCTGCCAGTATTTATCTTGTCACTTCTGGGGTAGCATGCAGCAAAATTAGTTGATTTATTTGCCATTTAAAAAAATATGCATGTAGTAAATTTTGACTTTTAATAAGAACTAAAAGTGCTGATATCAGTTTCGTTGTTTTTGTCTCAGTATGTCAGATTCAGTTTTTATTTTGAGTTCAAATATTTGCAGATAAGGTTCCATGAATATTGCCATAACTCTCTCCATTTTATATCTTACACGCGTAGTTTTAGTCTGTCTATTCTCATTAACCATGAAGGACAAATATACATAGAAGGAACAGCTGTTGAAGAAATAAACCAATTTGCATACCTTGGCAGCTACATTGACCAGGATGGTGACACTAGAAAAGAAGTTAGAATTAGAATTGCAAAAGCAGCATCGATCTTCAAGAATCTTGAGAACATATGGCATTCAGAAGTTACAAGCACAAAAACCAAGTTAAAATTATTCAATTCAAATGTGATATCCACCCTCATTTATGCATGCGAAAGATGGAAAACAACTAAAGAAATAGACAAGAAATTAGACTCTTTTGAAAACAAATGCATAAGAAAAATACTCGGCCAGCATCAAGTGGAACGAATTCAAGAACAATGCAGAGATAAGACATATGAGCAAACAACCTGTCTCATGGTTGATCAGAAAAAGAAGATGGACATATGTAGGCCATGTGATGAGAAGAAACAATCAGAGAATACCAAAACAAGCTATCAAGTTGAGCACAGCAGGCTGAAGAAAAATAGTTCAACCATGTGAAACTCTAAAGAGGGCATTGTTAAGGGAGGCCAGTTCAGTGGGCATAACATCCCTTGATGAAGTAGAACGACTCGCCGAAGACAGGAAATCTTGGCAAACTATCATGTGGGCCATATGTGATGTTTAGCGGCACAGGAAAGATGTAAGATGTAAGTAAGATTCACAGATTTAGCAAGCTGTGTGAATATAATAATAATAATTTTTTCAGTCATGATGACTGGTGTAGATGTATTTGGTTTCAGTTTTGTTATTTGAAATAGTTTATTTCTCAGTTTTGTAATTGCTTTGTTGTGAGGTTTTAGTATACTTTCATTGCTTGATTTTGTTGTTGATTGTTTGAATTGTCTTTAACTACAGAATTCAACGACTTTGTTGTTGAATGTTGATGAGTTTGTAAGTACAAACTTGAATGTTTTGTTGTTGATACATTGGTCAAGAAACTTGAAGGTTTGAGTCTGATTTTGGTGGGTCTCAGAATGAACTCACCAAGCACCTTATTAGGCTCCACCACCATGTGAAACACATTCGGTCATTGCCCTGTTTGACCAGACTGAAGCCAGCAGCTTTTTAACTAAGAAATACTGTGAGATGGCCAGATAAGGATCAGGATCAGTGCAGGCTGTGTTGATCCTGAAAACTGGCAGTCTGCAAGCACTCACCATCAGACTTACTCAGTAATTATAGTTGCCTGGGATAACATGTCATTTCTTATCTTGTACTGGTTCTTCCTATTATATTTTACACTTATTGTGGTTTTTTTTTATCAGTTTAATTTCTGTTTTTTTTTTTATTATTATTATTATTTTAAGAGTTGTTGGAACAAAAATCTTTGTATTTGTAACATTGAAAGTGATAAATATTCATAACTTTTAAGTGTGATCTGATTCAGCATTTGCATTCACTAAAACATATAATTGAAACAGATTTGTGTGAATTTTGTTGGCGTTGGTAAGTGCCTTCTGAATACATTCTAGAGACAAGTCCGTTTATGATGGAGAGTGTCATGAGTATTCTTTGGTTGTTCAGTCACATTGAGCTTCTTCTTCTTCTTCCGAGCCATTAAGGCTTCTTGCTGCAGATAAAGTTGGCCTCCATTCCTCCTGATTCCTAATCTTCTCTCCCTAGTTGGTGACACCAGTTTCTTCTATGCTCTCTCTCCATCTCTGAGTTGGTCTGCTTCTCAGTCTTGTTTCCTTTAACTCTTGTACAGACACACATTCAACTCTTGTACAGACACACATTCAACTCTTGTACAGACGCACATTCAACTCTTGTACAGACACACATTTAACTCTTGTACAGACACACATTTAACTCTTGTACAGACACACATTCAGCTCTTGTACAGACACACATTCAACTCTTGTACAGACACACATTCAACTCTTGTACAGGCACACATTTAACTCTTGTACAGACACACATTCAACTCTTGTACAGACACACATTCAACTCTTGTACAGACACACATTCAGCTCTTGTACAGACACACATTTAACTCTTGAACATTCACACATTGAGCTGGGCTTACCAGAATATGCAGCCATTAACTCATAAATAAAGTACATAACTGTGTATTTGTCATGTAGGAGTGGGGTGCTAGAACCACGTGTGGCATTCTGAATGGATTGTGATTAAAACCACTTGGAGTGGATTGTGGAGGAAACATGCCAAAGAAAAGGAGGGAGGAAAGCACATACTCCTCAGAAATGTGGAAGCGGCAGAAAATTCCATCAAATCTTTCACGCAAGGACATTGAGGATGTGGAGGTTCTCTTTAGAAAGCGGCTCAAGTACAGTTCTGTGATTTCACAACCAGCTCCATGTAATGACAGTAACACTGCCTCAGCAGTAGAAGACTGGATTGGAGGTTAGTCATAGTTTGTACTGTAAGCCACACTAATCTCTACCTAGTTTTGTGGTGCTATAAAGGGAGTTGCAGATGATCTCTTCATCAGTTTTATGTCGTTGTCTAATAAAATGCTTGATCTCATAGTGTCTGCTGCATTATTAATATGGTAAAATAAGCTGTATAATAAAGTAACATTCCTATTTCCATTCCATTAAGACATATTGGGGAATACAGTGTTAGGCCTGTATTTTCCATGACCTTGGGCACATGAAAGTGTGATGTGGTCAGTATCACGCCTGGCTGCTTTACCTCCCCAGGTTTTGCTAGTACTGATTTGTAGAGGCTGAGTGACCCTGGGGCCTTTTTTTTTTTGGTGTGTCCCAGAAAAAAAATCCCACTGTTGAGGCTGAAGCCAGTACCATCGGATTAGTAATCCGAGCACGCCTAGCCACTTAGCTAACCAGGTCATTATTAATATGGAAGAATTTACATTTTTTTAAAATGTACAGTGTTATAAGAAGATGTTAATACAATTTTATTTTGTAACTCATTTCAGCAGTGGCTTTTATAGTTTTATGTCATGTTTTCTAGAATTTTCATGATGCTATGACGTGTGTTAAGTCATAATGTCATATTTGATGTGTCAGATATCAAGAAAGATGACAGCTACTTTCAGGCAAGAGCCCTCAAATTTCCTAAAAATGTAGACACTTTCCTCCATAAATATTAGCTACAGGGAGAACAAAATAACATATTTTCCACGATATACAAAAAAAACCTAGCCTCATACAATTACAAAAGAAATTAGTGACCAGAATGACAAGGATCTGTAGCTGTAGATATATATAGTCCTCCAGATGTTGTTTATGTCTCTTCTGTGTTCATTTTGACCTCAGTGATTCAAGCATGAAAGTGTGAGTCAGAAGATTGTAGATGATGCTCACCAGAAACACAGCTCTTTACCACGTGTTATAGCAAATTGTTTGTTATCCCCTGCAAGTTTTTGTTATCCATTCTTGTGTAATCAGTTCAGTTACAAACTTTATGTCCTTTAAGTCCAGTAATGTCCTTTTTTGTGGAAAAGTATGTTCAGAGCACAAACTCTGAAAATGAAGAAAATAAAAATGTCCTTGGTGTTTGAATACCTACAGAGTGGCAGAGCTGTCCTTTCTGACTTCAGAGTTCATGAAGTTTGTCTGGTCAAGACCCTATCTTCTTTCCATAAAGTTTTTCATGAAAGTCTGTACAGTAGTCAGGAGAATTAGGTAGAATGTGAAGTTTACCAGAAGCGTGGCAGTGCAGCCTTATGGGAGCATTGTCCTGTCTCCTTGTGTATAGCCCAGGACACAAGAAAACCAAAATAATCTGGTATTATCTTTATCAACCGTAGTCATCGTTATCATCATCTATCATCACTGGGCACAAGAGCAAAGAATTCTGTCCCTGAGAAAAGTTGTACTAGCCCACTTCAGAAGGCAGCTTGTGCCAGAGACCAGTGCTGTAATCTCCAGGTTTTGATTTTGATGTTTGACCTCACCATCCTCAGTGGACCCAACCCTAGCAGAACAAGTGTCCCCGGACCCAAAACTGATGGGTCTTAAACAAGAGGTGAATGCAACAAAAGACCAGCTAAGCAGTAAGGATATAGAAACATGGCATGAGCACACAACCAAGTGTAACATTGCTGGCAGAGTTATCCCCCATGTGAAGTAAGTTTTACTCTTCATTATTTATGTTGCTTGTTCTGGTTTTGTTTGTGTTGATGTAAACACAGCAAGAAAGCTGTTTACCATTACTTTCATAGTCTCCTCATGTGAAACTTCCTTGCTCCTTGTTTCTCACCACAGTTCAAGTTCATGCTGAGTCTAGAGCTTTGTCAGAAGTATGTAGTTTTCTCCAGGTTTTGGTAGCAGATGCATAGTTTCTGTCTTAAATCCAGACTCTGAGAGGCCAGGCCTTGTCACATTATTGTGGTGACAGCATAGCTTCTTTGGTCACATCCAGACTGTGTGAAGCCAGGTCTTGTCACATTATTGTGGTGACAGCATAGCTTCTTTGGTCACATCCAGACTCTGAGAGGCCAAGCCTTGTCACATTATTGTGGTGGCAGCATAGCTTCTTTGGTCACATCCAGACTCTGAGAGGCCAGGCCTTGTCACATTATTGTGGTGACAGCATAGCTTCTTTGGTCACATCCAGACTCTGAGAGGCCAGGCCTTGTCACATTATTGTGGTGACAGCATAGCTTCTTTGGTCACATCCAGACTCTGAGAGGCCAAGCCTTGTCACATTATTGTGGTGACAGCATAGCTTCTTTGGTCACATCCAGACTCTGAGAGGCCAGGCCTTGTCACATTATTGTGGTGACAGCATAGCTTCTTTGGTCACATCCAGACTCTGAGAGGCCAAACCTTGTCACATTATTGTGGTGACAGCATAGCTTCTTTGGTCACATCCAGACTCTGAGAGGCCAAGCCTTGTCACATTATTGTGGTGACAGCATAGCTTCTTTGGTCACATCCAGGCTGTGTGAGGCCAGGTCTTGTCACATTTTTGTGGTGGCAGCATAGCTTCTTTGGTCACATCCAGGCTGTGTGAAGCCAAGCCTTGTCACATTATTGTGGTGGCAGCATAGCTTCTTTGGTCACATCCAGGCTGTGTGAAGCCAAGCCTTGTCACATTATTGTGGTGGCAGCATAGCTTCTTTGGTCACATCCAGGCTGTGTAAGGCCAGGTCTTGTCACATTATTGTGGTGGCAGCATAGCTTCTTTGGTCACATCCAGACTCTGAGAGGCCAGGCCTTGTCACATTATTGTGGTGACAGCATAGCTTCTTTGGTCACATCCAGACTCTGAGAGGCCAGGCCTTGTCACATTATTGTGGTGACAGCATAGCTTCTTTGGTCACATCCAGGCCGTGTGAGGCCAAGCCTTGTCACATTTTTGTGGTGACAGCATAGCTTCTTTGGTCACATCCAGACTCTGAGAGGCCAGGCCTTGTCACATTATTGTGGTGACAGCATAGCTTCTTTGGTCACATCCAGACTCTGAGAGGCCAGGCCTTGTCACATTATTGTGGTGACAGCATAGCTTCTTTGGTCACATCCAGACTCTGAGAGGCCAGGCCTTGTCACATTATTGTGGTGACAGCATAGCTTCTTTGGTCACATCCAGGCCGTGTGAGGCCAAGCCTTGTCACATTATTGTGGTGGCAGCATAGCTTCTTTGGTCACATCCAGACTGTGTGAAGCCAGGTCTTGTCACATTATTGTGGTGACAGCATAGCTTCTTTGGTCACATCCAGGCTGTGCGAAACCAGGTCTTGTCACATTATTGTGGTGGCAGCATAGCTTCTTTGGTCACATCCAGGCTGTGCGAAGCCAGGTCTTGTCACATTATTGTGGTGACAGCATAGCTTCTTTGGTCACATCCAGGCTGTGTAAGGCCAAGCCTTGTCACATTATTGTGGTGATAGCATAGCTTCTTTGGTCACATCCAGACTCTGAGAGGCCAAGCCTTGTCACATTATTGTGGTGGCAGCATAGCTTCTTTGGTCACATCCAGGCTGTGTAAGGCCAAGCCTTGTCACATTATTGTGGTGACAGCATAGCTTCTTTGGTCACATCCAGGCTGTGTAAGGCCAAGCCTTGTCACATTATTGTGGTGACAGCATAGCTTCTTTGGTCACATCCAGGCTGTGTAAGGCCAAGCCTTGTCACATTATTGTGGTGACAGCATAGCTTCTTTGGTCACATCCAGGCTGTGTAAGGCCAAGCCTTGTCACATTATTGTGGTGATAGCATAGCTTCTTTGGTCACATCCAGACTCTGAGAGGCCAAGCCTTGTCACATTATTGTGGTGGCAGCATAGCTTCTTTGGTCACATCCAGGCTGTGTGAGGCCAAGCCTTGTCACATTATTGTGGTGGCAGCATAGCTTCTCTGGTTACATCCAGGCTGTGTGAGGCCAAGCCTTGTCACATTATTGTGGTGGCAGCATAGCTTCTTTGGTCACATCCAGGCTGTGTGAGGCCAAGCCTTGTCACATTATTGTGGTGGCAGCATAGCTTCTTTGGTCACATCCAGGCTGTGTGAGGCCAAGCCTTGTCACATTATTGTGGTGGCAGCATAGCTTCTCTGGTTACATCCAGGCTGTGTGAGGCCAAGCCTTGTCACATTATTGTGGTGGCAGCATAGCTTCTTTGGTCACATCCAGGCTGTGTGAGGCCAAGCCTTGTCACATTATTCTGTATGCATGGGATGATCTTGGAATTTACTTTCTGGATGCTAAACTCTACTCATACATAAGAGTTTGATCTGACTCTTGACTGCAGTTATGACTCAAATTCTGAGTCTGGTTGTAGAATCATGATAAGTTTTTTGTTGATCATTACAGATTCTCATAAACAGTCTAGTTTCTTTTCTGAAAAGCAAAAAAAAAAAAACTGGGTTAACTCTTACATTCTAGAAATGTTGGCTTCAGTATAGCAGTTTTCTGTAGCTGCATGAAATTATTTTGAATGGCATGGTGTGTGCTGCAACTACTTTGGAGTAATTAAAGTGAATTAAATATAGCATAGATTAATGGTAGAATTTACAAAGGCAAACAAAGGTTACCATACAAAATTGGTTTATAGCATTTGATTTTTGTGTTTATTGACCAAAATAAAGTCCATTGGAAAACCTAGAAGCTGTAGATGTTGGAGCACAATAATAGATTATAGCCTTTATTTATTCTTCTTCTCCTCCAGTGTCAGAAAGGGATTTAATCAGTACTTTTCTGTTTTTAAAAACTGAAGATCAGCTGTAGAATTTAATTCATTTAAAGCATCAATTTTGTCATTTTATTATTATTATTAATTTTTTTTTTTTCATGAAAAAATGCTGTCTGCTCACTTTTCTTGTTTCTTGATTTGCCTTGTTGGGTTTATAAAAGATAATGCATGCATGTACTGCTAGTAGACTTCTTTATCTTTTATAATAATAAGGATAATAATAATAATAATAATTGTTATAAAAATGTTTTTCAAAATATTAATAATTATAATAATATTTGTTTTTTTAATGGATATCACAGGTGTATGAATGTAGAACATTAAAATCTGCATATCAGTCTAGTTAAGGTTAAAGACACTGATTTGCAGTCAGTGATCTATAACTGGCATGTTAATGTCAAGGTTAGTGAACCATAGCAGCCAAGACCATGTCCCACTTCAGTGTCAGGCCTAACCTGGGGTTGTCACAGTCCCCATGGTGGTGGAGCCTGCTAAAGAAGTATTTTATACTCCCTGCTTGTTAGCCCCACCGAGGGACTGATAAAGTAGCTCCCATGACCCGCTCCCAATCCAGCACTGTGCTGTGCCTCTATATCTTCACCGCATCGGCTGCAAAGAGCATCAGTTCCTAGTTCCAAGAAGATAGAAGAGGAAGATAAGTTTGAATGTAGAACATTGTAGTTTATGTTGTGTATATCATAAGAGTTCCAGCGTAGAGCATTATTATATATATTGTTGTGACAGGAGTTTGGGCGTAGAGCTGTGTACCCAGGCTTGGGTTAAGTTCTACGAGATTCTCTCTGCGTACCAGATTGTGCCCAGTCAAGACTTCCTTTCAGTCCACTTATGTGAGGCACCTGGTGCTTTCATCACATCACTCAATCATTATCTCCAACAGCATGGTGGGTGTTGCTTGTGGTATAGTGAAAGATTCTTGTCTCTGGTTGTGGTGTATCCCTTGTTTTTTTGTTTGTTCGTTCGTTGTGGAGCTGACTGTATTACCTTGTTCAAAGAATAACATAATATGGTGTATGTGTGAACATGTGAATATATACAGTAATTGTTGTAAATGTGGAATATAACTTTTACACTTAAATGTTAATAAGAAAATAATGTGATTCTTTGGTTTGCATGTAAATCAGAGGGAGACAGAAGCAAACAAGCAAATTTAAAGAGAGATAAGATACTATAATTGATTACATTTGTAGTATCTTCTCTGTGATACTGTAGTTGTACCTTTCTCTGTGATACTATAGTCAAATATACTTGTAGTATCCTTTCTGTATCCAAAAACCAAGCTAAAATTATTCAGTTCAAATGTTATATCCACCCTCATTTACATACGTGAAAGCTGGAAAACAACTAAAGAAGTAGACAACAAATTCTGATCTGTGATAATGTAGTTTAATATACTCGTAGTATCTGTTCTATGATACTGTAGTTGAATACATTTGTAGTACCTGTTCTGTGATATGTGATAATGTAGTTGAATATACTTGTAGTGTCTGATCTCTTCTCGCTTCTATTTGTTTCATCTGTGTTTGCTTTTGTTCTTTAAATAAGATTCAAACAACAACAACAACAATATTTTGTTTTGTTATTGTTATTATTATTATTATTATTTTCATGAAGAAATGCTGTCTGCTCACTTTTCTTGCTTCTTGATTTGCCTTGTGGGGTTTATAAAAGATAATGCATGCATGTACTGCTAGTAGACTTCTTTATCTTTTATAATAATAAGGATAATAATAATAATAATAATTGTTATAAAAATGTTTTTCAAAGTATTAATAATTATAATAATATTTGGTTTTTTAAATGGATATCACAGGTGTATGAATGTAGAACATTAAAATCTACATATCAGTCTAGTTAAGGTTAAAGACACTGATTTGCAGTCAGTGATCTATAACTGGCATGTTAATGTCAAGGTTAGTGAACCATAGCAGCCAAGACCATGTCCCACTTCAGTGTCAGGCCTAACCTGGGGTTGTCACAGTCCCCATGGTGGTGGAGCCTGCTAAAGAAGTATTTTATACTCCCTGCTTGTTAGCCCCACCGAGGGACTGATAAAGTAGCTCCCATGACCCGCTCCCAATCCAGCACTGTGCTGTGCCTCTATATCTTCACCGCATCGGCTGCAAAGAGCATCAGTTCCTAGTTCCAAGAAGATAGAAGAGGAAGATAAGTTTGAATGTAGAACATTGTAGTTTATGTTGTGTATATCATAAGAGTTCCAGCGTAGAGCATTATTATATATATTGTTGTGACAGGAGTTTGGGCGTAGAGCTGTGTACCCAGGCTTGGGTTAAGTTCTACGAGATTCTCTCTGCATACCAGATTGTGCCCAGTCAAGACTTCCTTTCAGTCCACTTATGTGAGGCACCTGGTGCTTTCATCACATCACTCAATCATTATCTCCAACAGCATGGTGGGTGTTGCTTGTGGTATAGTGAAAGATTCTTGTCTCTGGTTGTGGTGTATCCCTTGTTTTTTTGTTTGTTCGTTCGTTGTGGAGCTGACTGTAGTACCTTGTTCAAAGAATAACATAATATGGTGTATGTGTGAACATGTGAATATATACAGTAATTGTTGTAAATGTGGAATATAACTTTTACACTTAAATGTTAATAAGAAAATAATGTGATTCTTTGGTTTGCATGTAAATCAGAAGGAGGCAGAAGCAAACAAGCAAATTTAAAGAGAGATAAGACACTGTAATTGATTACATTTGTAGTATCTTCTCTGTGATACTGTAGTTGGACCTTTCTCTGTGATACTATAGTCAAATATACTTGTAGTATCCTTTCTGTATCCAAAAACCAAGCTAAAATTATTCAGTTCAAATGTTATATCCACCCTCATTTACATACGTGAAAGCTGGAAAACAACTAAAGAAATAGACAACAAATTCTGATCTGTGATAATGTAGTTTAATATACTTGTAGTATCTGTTCTATGATACTGTAGTTGAATACATTTGTAGTACCTGTTCTGTGATATGTGATAATGTAGTTGAATATATTCGTATTGTCTGATCTCTACTCACTTTTAATTGTTTCATCTGTGTTTGCTTTTGTTCTTTAAATAAGATTCAAACAACAACAACAACATTTTGTTTTGTTATTGTAGGCCAGCATGTTTTCAGCATTTTATTGTCAGTTTATATTAGAAGGACTGACTGTGATATCCTGTTTCTCTTCTTTTATATTGAAAAGACTGACTGTGATATCCTGTTTCTCTTCTTTTATATTGGAAGGACTGACTAATATCCTTTTTCTCTTCTTTTATATTGGAAAGGCTGACAGTGATATTATGTTTCTCTTCTTTTATATTGGAAGGACTGACTGATATCCTTTTTCTCTTCTTTTATATTGGAAGGACTGACTGATATCCTTTTTCTCTTCTTTTATATTGGAAGGACTGACTGATATCCTGTTTCTCTTCTTTTATATTGGAAGGACTGACTGATATCCTTTTTCTCTTCTTTTATATTGGAAAGGCTGACAGTGATATTATGTTTCTCTTCTTTTATATTGGAAGGACTGACTGATATCCTTTTTCTCTTCTTTTATATTGGAAAGGCTGACTGATATTATGTTTCTCTTCTTTTATATTGGAAGGACTGACTGATATCCTTTTTCTCTTCTTTTATATTGGAAGGACTGACTTTCTCTTCAGACACTGACAGTATGTTTTATTTTGGTTTTAGGAGTGTCTAGGTATTGCATCATTTCCTGAAAAAAATATGTGTTCATGAGTTTATTATGAAGCTGTTTGTGTGTTCTGGTGACTTGTTTGTGTGGTAGGAAAAGAATTAATATCAAAATACTTGTTATATTTCACTGATTAAATTAAATGTATAAACTAGGAAAGAAGTAGGAACAGCTTTATTTCTTAACAAGTACACAGTTGTGACGTTTCGGCCTGAGCCTTAATCGTACAAAAAAACACAGGTTGAAGAAATAGAGAGAGGAGATAAAATATAAATTCACATGAATGCTGTGTTTAAAAAAACAAATCAAATAAAATGAATAGAGCGCTTAGCTGTAACTTGTACGGATTCCTCACCCACCACCCTCAATTACAACCCACCTATCACGCATCCCAAGTCTCCGTTTAATTACAGTGATACCTTGGAATCTGAATGCCACAGAACTTGAACAACTTGGAATCCGAACAAAAATATTGAGCAAATTTTGCTTCGGAATCCGAGCGCTGCTTTGGAATCCGAACAGCCAGCACGTTGTTTGTGTATGTTTGTGAGTATGTTTCCCCAGTGCTGGGCCACCCACTTGCTTTGTCATTCAGTCTGTTGTCGGATGCTGTAGTGAAAGCATCGTGTGTGATTTTTGCTGCTAATTTTATGCTTTTGTGCCCGTTATGTGTTGTTTTTTTCAATAATAATAGCTTAGTGTATTTGCCATGAGTCCTAAAAGGTGTAGTGAGAAAAAAAAAGAGTAAGAAGAAAGCTATTAGAGCTACAGTTGAAGTTAAGAAATATCTTACCACTAAGCATGAAAGTAGTACACATGTGGATGATCTCGCTACTATGTTTAGGATGCCTAAATCAACTGTTTGTACGATTTTGAAAAATAAAGAGGCTATCAGAGCAGCTGATGTGGTGAGAGGGGTTACGACACTGACCTCTAGGAGATGGAAAAGTATGGAAGAGATGGAAAAACTCCTTAGTCTGGATTAATGAAGAACAGGTGGCGGGTGATGTGATTTCTGAGACGATAATTTGTGAGAAAGCCAAGTTCCTTCATGATGATTTAGTGAAAGGCATGCCTGATATTGGTGCTCAAAAGGAAGAGTTTAAAGTCAATAGAGGGGTGGTTTGAGAACTTAAGGAATGGGATCCATACTATTGTTATGCACGGAGAGGCTGCCAGTTATAATTCGTAAGCAGCAGAAAAGTTTGTAAAGGAGTTTAAGGAGTTTGTGAACAGTGAGGGGTATGTTTCGAACCAAGTGTTCAGTTGTGATGAAAACAGGGCTCTTTTGGAAAAAGATGCCCAGGTGAACGTACAACTCAAAGGAAGAAAAGTCTGTACCAGGCCATAAGCCAATGAAAGACCACTTTACTCTCTTGCTGTGTGGTAATGCTATTGGGGACCGCAAGATCAAACCTCTTCTTGTATACAATTCAGAGAATCCATGAGACTTTCAGAAGAACAATATCATTAAAAGCAAATTTAATGTTATGTGGAGATGGAATGTGAGTTACCAGGCAGTTCTTCACTGAATGGATACACCAGGAGTTTACTTTAGTAAAGGCTTGTCTACAGGAGAAAAATCTCCCGATGAAGGCTCTTGTCCTGCACAATGCTCCTGCACATCCTCCAGGCTTAGAAGATGATTTGATGGGTGAATATAGCTTCATCAAGATAAAATATTTGCCCCCAATATCAGGAACAGATTAATTCAATTTCTGTTATTTTAAAGGGGAAAAGTTATCTTGGAACTCATACGATTTGGAACTCGAATGGGGTTCTGGAATGGATTAAGTTCAGATTCCAAGGTATCACGGTACTCTCTACACTCCACTATGCACATTTCTGACGCACAGCATTGGACAAGCCACAGCTTCTTACAAGTTACAGCTAAGCGCTGTATAAATGCTCTATTCATTTTATTTATTTATTTTTTAACACAGCATTCATGTGAATTTATACTTTATCTCCTGTCTCTATTTCTTTGTCCTGTGCGTTTTTATATGATTAAGGCTCACGCCGAAACATCACAACTTTGTAGTCATTAAGTAATAAAGCTGTTCCTACTTTTTTCCTAGTTTATACATGTTGGTGTCACAGCTTTACTGCAGTGGCTCCGTGTAGAGTTATATACTTATACGCTGATTATTGTGTGTTACTGACTAAATTAGTGATAACTTATTTCCCTTGAAGAGTTCACCCATACCTGGGACTGGCGAGCCACAACTTTACACCCATACTATGAGGCAAACACCACAGGGGAAATGATAGCAGATGACCGCCTCATTCGCAACACATACTCCCAGTGGTTCTTTGGCCGAGATGGCTCAGGAGACATTACTGCAGAGAACCACGTGCGAGATTTGTGGGCTATGTTGCAAAGAGTGGCGGAGGATGAAGAGCTGCCTCTTTTACTGGTGAGCATCTGTTTGTATCTTCAAAAACAACTCTGGGGTCTTCTTAGTGTTAACAAGGTTTGCCTTGGCCTCATGTGCTGTTGCTGCTGTTGGTCTCCATGTTGGTTAGCGCTCAGTGTATATAGGTCATTACTCAGAGCAAAAGTGGCTTATGAGACAGCCATCAGAACCTGTGAATTAGAGTGATTGATTATCCCATCATCAGAGCTTGTGAATTAGACATAGCTAATGATAGCCATCAAAACTCGTGAATTAGACGTAGTTGATAACAGTCATCAAAAACCTGTAAATTAGATGATGATAGTCATCAAAGTCAGTGAATTAGACATAGTTGATGATATAGTCATCAAACCTGTGAATTAGATGATGATAGTCATCGAAGTCAGTGAATTAGACATAGTTGATGATATAGTCATCAAACCTGTGAATTAGATGATGATAGTCATCGAAGTCAGTGAATTAGACATAGTTGATGATCTCTCTCTCTCTCTGTGCTCCATGCCAGTCAGATGTTGGTTGTCATTGATTTCTGCAACCATCTTTTCTTTGTTCTTTCTATAAGCTGTGTTTTGGACTGTGCTCTGTCCCACTCCTTTAGTCCATCAAATATCTTGTTCCTTTGTCTTCCTCTGTCCCTTTTTCCTTCCAGTTTTCATGTTATTAAGTGCTCCACTCTGCCTCATCTTAAAACATGTCCTAAAAATCTGGTCTGTCGTGTTCTGAATTTTGCCATAATTTCTCTCTTTTGCCCAGCCTCGCTTAGAACATCTTCATTTGTTTTCTTGGCTGTCCGTGGTATTCCCATCATTCTTCTTATGAGCCACGTCTTCGCCGCTTCCAGTAGATTTTGAATGCTCTGTGTTATCATCCATGCTTCACATCTATATAATAATACGGGTTCCATGTAACACTGGATAACTCTCTTTCTGCTGTTCATCGGCAGAGCTTTATTGCACAGAATGATTATCATTTTCATGAATTCTGACTTGGCCTGGGCTATTCTGCTCCTTATTTCGGTTTCACATCTTCCATCTTGTCTTATTCTTGTTCCTAAATACTTCAGTTTGTCCACTTGCTTTAAGTCTGTGCCTTTTACTTTGATGCTACACTTTGCTGGTGTTTCTTTCTTGGATATAGTCATGACTTCTGTGTTCTTATTATTTACCAAAATCTGACCTGGAACTCTCATGTGCAAGGTCTAACACAACTCATCGCACAAAAAGTATACCAGTTAGCCAAAATTAAGCACTTTATCGATCAAGACACAAGGAAGACATACTACATATCACATATACAAACATATTTAGACTTGCTCAACAATCTGGCTCAATTACAAAGAGGCTTTGCTCACTCCAAAAACGAGCAGTAAAGCTTATTAGTGACACAGATCAAGCACAGACATCTAACCAGCACAAATGTTTCAAAATACTGCCTCTTAAGAACAGGTTCCTCTTTAACATAGTCAAGTTAGTACATCAAATTCTTTCACTGCATGCCCCGCCTTATCTATGGAACATGTTTAAATTTAGCTCAAAGTGCAACCAATGCTTGAACAGCATATATCTTCCAAAACCTAGACTTGATCTTTACAAGAAAAGCTTTAGTTATTCTGCTGCTCATCTTTGGAATACCTTCCCATCCTGTATAAAAAAATATAAATTATACTCCTTCCTACAACTACAAACTTTCCCAATGTCTATTTAATGTCGACTACATGCCTCCATGAATCATAAAACTTAAAAGTTATTTTAAACTGCTCTTACAGACACCAAATACAGTTAATTGTTTATTCTGAATAGTCCTGAAATTTTTGTTTAGTAGATAGTCATTTATATATGTATGTAGTTACTTCTGTACTTAGTGAGTGGATAAGAGCGAAACGTAAATGTTATATTTTATTTTATGTCTCTCAGCTTCAATGTTAGTTATGTTTGTTATATGAACAGCATATGTGTAGAATGTCTGGAATAGAGTGAAAGATGTATGATAAAGGGCAGAATGTCAGACGGGCCTGCCCGATTCTTAACCCTTTTGAAATAAAGATAAAAGGGATGGCGACTGCAGTAAAACTGGTTTAAATAAATAAGGTAGATAGAGGTGTATGGTGCAGTTTTACAAAGTGAGGGAGGAAGTGAGCAGGGTGAGAAAAAAAATGAATATAAAGTATGAGAATGTATAAATGAAAAACATACAACATCTGATATTTCGGATTGAAATAAAGATCACTTTTTTCTGTGATTTTTTCTAACATGGCTTGTAGCTCTATGTCTTTTAACATCTGTATGATTTTTGTGTGTTTTACTTTATAAAATGCTTTGCAGTAATCTATAAAATATAGATACAGATCTTTTTTCACTTCTATTGCCTGTTCTGTTAGTGATCTTATGATATATATTGCATTACAGTCATCAGAACTTGTGAATTAGAGATGAGATAAATCATAAAGCAAGTTTTTAATATTGACTTTAGTCTGACATGTACAGTCTACCGACAAACATGATGTAGCAACCTGTGGGACAGCTGCCGACAAACATGATGTAGCAACCTGTGGGACAGCTGCAGACAAACATGATGTAGCAACCTGTGGGACAGCTGCCGACAAACATGATGTAGCAACCTGTGGGACAGCTGCCGACAAACATGATGTAGCAACCTGTGGGACAGCTGCCGACAAACATGATGTAGCAACCTGTGGGACAGCTTCCGACAAACATGATGTAGCAACCTGTGGGACAGCTGCCGACAAACATGAGGTAGCAGCCTGTGGGACAGCTACCGACAAACATGAGGTAGCAGCCTGTGGGACAGCTACCAACAAACATGAGGTAGCAGCCTGTGGGACAGCTGCCAACAAACATGATGTAACAATCTGTGGGACAGCTACCGACAAACATGAGGTAGCAGCCTGTGGGACAGCTACCAACAAACATGGTGTAACAATCTGGGGGACAGCTACTGACAAACATGATGTAACAATCTGTGGGACAGCTACTGACAAACATGATGTAACAATCTGTGGGACAGCTACTGACAAACATGAGGTAGCAGCTTGTGGGACAGCTACTGACTGTATGCCACGACAATTTAAAAAATAAAATGTTCTTCCTATTAAACAAGGGAGCTAAACACTTCATCATGATGGCTTTCACCAGAGCAATTTCAACCTGGGGATCAGTAGGTATAGGGTCAGCATGTTTTTTGTGATAGAACTTGCTGGAAGTCCAGATCATATCATCAGCTCTAGGAGTTTGATTACTCACTGAAACCATGCAGGTGATGAAGATCTTCAGGGTACAGATGTCAAGAGCTTCAGGGTTTAAATTACAAGGCGATGTAACAACAGTTTTATATCTCAGTGTAAAATTATTGCACACATGCAGCTAAAAATCTCAAAGTAGGTGTACTGCAGCACCATAGCTAAACATCTCAGAGTAGGTGTACTACAGCACCATAGCTAAACATCTCAGAGTAGGTGTACTGCAGCACCATAGCTAAACATCTCAGAGTAGGTGTACTGCAGCATCATAGCTAGACATCTCAGAGTAGGTGTACTACAGCACCATAGCTAAACATCTCAGAGTAGGTGTACTGCAGCACCATAGCTAAACATCTCAGAGTAGGTGTACTGCAGCATCATAGCTAAACATCTCAGAGTAGGTGTACTACAGCATCATAGCTAAACATCTCAGAGTAGGTGTACTACAGCACCATAGCTAAACATCTCAGAGTAGGTGTACTACAGCATCATAGCTAGACATCTCAGAGTAGGTGTACTACAGCATCATAGCTAAACATCTCAGAGTAGGTGTACTACAGCATCATAGCTAAACATCTCAGAGTAGGTGTACTACAGCATCATAGCTAAACATCTCAGAGTAGGTGTACTACAGCATCATAGCTAAACATCTCAGAGTAGGTGTACTACAGCATCATAGCTAGACATCTCAGAGTAGGTGTACTACAGCATCATAGCTAGACATCTCAGAGTAGGTGTACTACAGCACCATAGCTAGACATCTCAGAGTAGGTGTACTACAGCATCATAGCTAGACATCTCAGAGTAGGTGTACTACAGCATCATAGCTAGACATCTCAGAGTAGGTGTACTACAGCATCATAGCTAGA
Source organism: Achatina immaculata (assembly GCA_009760885.1). Taxonomy (NCBI): domain Eukaryota; kingdom Metazoa; phylum Mollusca; class Gastropoda; order Stylommatophora; family Achatinidae; genus Lissachatina; species Lissachatina immaculata. Next base: position 36,936,350 of record CM019695.1, read on the forward strand.
CATCTCAGAGTAGGTGTACTGCAGCACCATAGCTAAACATCTCAGAGTAGGTGTACTGCAGCATCATAGCTAGACATCTCAGAGTAGGTGTACTGCAGCACCATAGCTAGACATCTCAGAGTAGGTGTACTACAGCATCATAGCTAAACATCTCAGAGTAGGTGTACTGCAGCACCATAGCTAAACATCTCAGAGTAGGTGTACTACAGCACCATAGCTAAACATCTCAAAGTAGGTGTACTACAGCACCATAGCTAAACATCTCAGAGTAGGTGTACTGCAGCACCATAGCTAGACATCTCAGAGTAGGTGTACTGCAGCACCATAGCTAGACATCTCAGAGTAGGTGTACTGCAGCACCATAGCTAACATCTCAGAGTAGGTGTACTGCAGCACCATAGCTAGACATCTCAGAGTAGATGTATTGCAACATCATAGCTACATGTCCAAAGTATGACGGTTAAATTTAAACAAGTGATCTACTGGCAAAACATGTCAGGTTTGTTGGCACAGATCTGGCTGCTGGTAGTCTTCTGCCCTTTGACTTAAAAACAGTATAATGTTGTCTGAAAGTGTTGACCAATTAGCTTCCTGTTCTGTATAACATTTGTCAAGTCCTGGAGGACTATCATCGAGGCCTAGACAGTTTCATATAAATGGCCACACGCAGAGATTAATCGAGGGTGATATGACCAGGTTTTGTTGAAATGCTTATTTGTCTGTACACGTCCAGTTTTCTGATTTAACAGTGTAGTTATGACCCTGGAGCTGCATTCTTTGATTCTCCTCCACCCAAGGTGACGGCCGACGGCAGCAAAGATTGTCAGACAAACCCAGCAGAGCAAGAGTCCTCTCTGACTAAGCTCCACTACTGTGAGGTGATTGCTGCATGTCTTATGCTGGCCAGGGGCGGAAACTTTGTCTTGAAAGTGTTTACTATGTTTGAACCAGCCACTGTGACCTTGATGTTCCTGCTCAAGGTCATGTTTGCAGAGGTAACACTTGGTGTATTACAGAGTCAACTTGTAATGTGTTGTACTACATTATATCAAGGAGTAAAGTTACAATGTTTTACTACATTATATCATAGAAACAAGTAAAGTGGCATCATGTTATATTACTTTACACTGCCATAACAAGGAGCAGAGGTGCAATATATTTTATTATAAATTGTGCTCTATTATATAACATAATATAGCAGGAAATAAAGTTATACCACACTGTTATAACAAAAAGCAACGTTACAGATATTTTGTGTCACCTAGCAAAAGTAGAGATATGTTGTATGAAAAAAAGAGTAAATTATACTGTGTTGTAAGATAATATTGTACATTACTATCATAGTAAGGATTAAAGTTGCATTGAGTTGTATTACTTTACATCATTATAACATAAGGTAAACTTACATTGTACTGTATTTCATTGTACCATCAGTATAATAAGTAGAAATTTGAAGTTAACATTTTCAAGTTTGCAGAGTGCAGTATATATGTTCACATAAGGTTTGCAGAGTGCAGTAGATATGTTCACATAAAGTTTGCAGAGTGCAGTAGATATGTTCACATAAAGTTTGCAGAGTGCAGTAGATATGTTCACATAAAGTTTGCAGAGTGCACTAAATTGGAAGGGGGGGGGGTTGTACATGAATATGTATGTAGGCACATGCCAGCTTTATATTATTCATGGTTTTTATGGTTAACTTTATGTTTTTTTTTTCTAAGTAAGAAAAAAAAAAGTGAACTTAAATCTTGACAGAATGTATCATAGAATTGACACAAATGTTAAAGATGAGAAAAATCTGCATAATAAATAATAATAATCCTGTAGGTTTTCTTGCCAGGTTAATGCAGTCAAGCCAGCGACCAGTAAAAGTGGTAACTCAGAAGTATACTTGGTCTGCATGGAGTTCAAGAAGAATATCAGGGAGGAAACTTTATGGAAACTTCTGGATCTCACTGTCTGTGAGTGTCTGGGGAGTGAAATTAGTCATAAGAAAATTTTTGTGAACATCTTATTTTTATTTTATGAGTTCTGCTACTTTAACTGTTAAACTACCATGGGCTGTTTACAGGGCGTTTCAAAAACAAAATGAAAAATAAATTACTACAAGCATGTGTTTTTGTCTTGTAACCAGGAGTTCATTATTTTAAACTATTTCAAATGCTACAAATAGACATGTGTCATTTCTCAATTCAGAATCGCAGGGGTAATTTTTTTATTAAGAAAAATGTTTGTGTCATGCATGTTGTTAGATAGGTTAAGAGTTTTAAAAAGTGTTGATAAATTTTATGAACAGAATTGAAGTAACAAGCCTGATTAATATGTCATTACCATTTAAGTTTGAATGTGTTACTGCGATTTTCAAGAATAAAATTATTATCAAGATATGTACACAGCTTGATACAGCTGTCCTTTGCTTTGTTAAAAATATCACAAGACTTTTCTCATGATCTAGTGCCAGAACGAAGAAAAGAAAGAATATGAGTGCTCAAGATATTGGAAAATAAAATGCTGAAGTATATTTATAGGCTGCAGTTTAAGTTTTCTAACATTTTGGCTTTCTGTCCCAGTTGAGCCTTTAGGGGTAATCAGTACTTACAGTCTTACCATGCTGCTAAACATCACGTAGTTCTTGCCTTGTAGTTTGTCACGTTTTTCTGCTTTCTGCGAGTTTTTCAGCCTCATCAAGGTATCTTATGCTCACTAATTTAGCTACTCTGAGCGATGTTCTTTTTTTTTTTTTAAGAGTTTTGGCCTCTTTTTCTTTGTCCTGTTGTGTCCCATTTGATAGTTTGTTTTGGGATTCTCTGGTTGTTTCTTCTCATCACCATCAACTTTTTTTTTTTTTAATCACTGATGAGACAAGTTGCTCTGTGCTCATCTTCCTTATCTTTGCATTGGTCTTGAATTCATTCCATTGTATGCGGAGTATTTTCTTTAGGCATTTGTTTTCAGGTTAGTATGTACAGTAATAATTGACAAAATGACATCAGCAGTGATAACAGTGTGCATCCTAGCATCCCTGCTGATCATAGATCCAGGTGACAGTACTGTCTGAGCACTGTTTAATCATAATAACTTGTTTAGTATTTCAAGAGACAGCCAGATTGTGAATGGTAGTTTTAAATATTATGTAAAACAAGAACTTTCATGTGTTTGTTTATCTGCAAGAACTTTCATGTGTTTATTTTCATCATTACATGCTATGGCAGTAGACTGTGTCCATTTGGTCAAGTGCCTTCAAACTGAGCAATCATTTGTTGAGGATACTTACCAAATCTTTGATCACATGGGTTTACCAGCCAGCAAGCAGGAAGATCAATGGGTTGATGTTGGTTGTGGTTGTTTACAGACCTTCAGTCAGGAAGACCTGTTTTACTTGTGGTTGTTTACTGACTTGCAAACAAGTAGACTTATGTTGATTGTGGCTGTTTACTAGCCTGCATCCAGGAAGATGTATGTTGGTTCTGCTTGTTTACTGACCTGCAAGCAGATATACCTTTGTTTACTGGGTATTTCACTATGTCCCAGGTAGATTTTCCTAGAAGAAGATTAGTCTCCTCTTACCAAATGATGTCAATTAAACCTAAATACTTTAGAATTCAGCACCCTTTTCTTTTTGTTCTGCTTCTTTTTTTCTTCTTCTCCTCCTCATCCTTCTTCTTCTCCTCCTCATCCATCTTCTTCTCCTCCTCATCCATCTTCTTCATCACTTTATCTTCCTGCTCTGATCCTTCAACCTCCCCTTCACCTCCCTCCTCTTTTTCATCTCCTTCTCTTCTTTCATGTACTTTGAAAAGAACAAAAAAGGTGAAACATGCATAGATATTCTAAATTTCTTTCTTCTGCTGTTTAAGACAGTAAGACAGATGGTGTAGTAAACTTGATCAAAGATCTTCCCGCTGACTTCATACAAGAACATCATCTGTGCTGTGAGAGTCTGGGGAGTGAAATTAGTCATAAGAACATTTTTGTGAACATCTTATTTTATTTTATCAGTTCTGCTACTTTAACTGTTAAACTACCATGGGCTGTTTACAGGGCGTTTCAAAAACAAAATGAAAAATAAATTACTACAGGCATGTGTTTTTGTCTTGTAACCAGGAGTTCATTATTTTAAACTATTTCAAATGCTACAAATAGACATGTGTCATTTCTCAATTCAGAATCGCAGGGGTAATTTTTTTATTAAGAAAAATGTTTGTGTCATGCATGTTGTTAGATAGGTTAAGAGTTTTAAAAAGTGTTGATAAATTTTATGAACAGAATTGAAGTAACAAGCCTGATTAATATGTCATTACCATTTAAGTTTGAATGTGTTACTGCGATTTTCAAGAATAAAATTATTATCAAGATATGTACACAGCTTGATACAGCTGTCCTTTGCTTTGTTAAAAATATCACAAGACTTTTCTCATGATCTAGTGCCAGAACGAAGAAAAGAAAGAATATGAGTGCTCAAGATATTGGAAAATAAAATGCTGAAGTATATTTATAGGCTGCAGTTTAAGTTTTCTAACATTTTGGCTTTCTGTCCCAGTTGAGCCTTTAGGGGTAATCAGTACTTACAGTCTTACCATGCTGCTAAACATCACGTAGTTCTTGCCTTGTAGTTTGTCACGTTTTTCTGCTTTCTGCGAGTTTTTCAGCCTCATCAAGGTATCTTATGCTCACTAATTTAGCTACTCTGAGCGATGTTCTTTTTTTTTTTTAAGAGTTTTGGCCTCTTTTTCTTTGTCCTGTTGTGTCCCATTTGATAGTTTGTTTTGGGATTCTCTGGTTGTTTCTTCTCATCACCATCAACTTTTTTTTTTTTTTAATCACTGATGAGACAAGTTGCTCTGTGCTCATCTTCCTTATCTTTGCATTGGTCTTGAATTCATTCCATTGTATGCGGAGTATTTTCTTTAGGCATTTGTTTTCAGGTTAGTATGTACAGTAATAATTGACAAAATGACATCAGCAGTGATAACAGTGTGCATCCTAGCATCCCTGCTGATCATAGATCCAGGTGACAGTACTGTCTGAGCACTGTTTAATCATAATAACTTGTTTAGTATTTCAAGAGACAGCCAGATTGTGAATGGTAGTTTTAAATATTATGTAAAACAAGAACTTTCATGTGTTTATTTTCATCATTACATGCTATGGCAGTAGACTGTGTCCATTTGGTCAAGTGCCTTCAAACTGAGCAATCATTTGTTGAGGATACTTACCAAATCTTTGATCACATGGGTTTACCAGCCAGCAAGCAGGAAGATCAATGGGTTGATGTTGGTTGTGGTTGTTTACAGACCTTCAGTCAGGAAGACCTGTTTTACTTGTGGTTGTTTACTGACTTGCAAACAAGTAGACTTATGTTGATTGTGGCTGTTTACTAGCCTGCATCCAGGAAGATGTATGTTGGTTCTGCTTGTTTACTGACCTGCAAGCAGATATACCTTTGTTTACTGGGTATTTCACTATGTCCCAGGTAGATTTTCCTAGAAGAAGATTAGTCTCCTCTTACCAAATGATGTCAATTAAACCTAAATACTTTAGAATTCAGCACCCTTTTCTTTTTGTTCTGCTTCTTTTTTTCTTCTTCTCCTCCTCATCCTTCTTCTTCTCCTCCTCATCCATCTTCTTCTCCTCCTCATCCATCTTCTTCATCACTTTATCTTCCTGCTCTGATCCTTCAACCTCCCCTTCACCTCCCTCCTCTTTTTCATCTCCTTCTCTTCTTTCATGTACTTTGAAAAGAACAAAAAAGGTGAAACATGCATAGATATTCTAAATTTCTTTCTTCTGCTGTTTAAGACAGTAAGACAGATGGTGTAGTAAACTTGATCAAAGATCTTCCCGCTGACTTCATACAAGAACATCATCTGTGCTGTGAGAGATTTGCCCGCTGGCAGATGCAGACAATCAAACTCAACATGGAGCTTTTTGAAAGCCTTAGCCCAGAAGTGCACAACAGACTGCAGGAGATGCAAGCTTATGCGCTGAAAATGTTTATAAAACAGACAGGCATCTGCCGTATACATCACTATCGGCAAATTGCAGAGTTATCCAATAGTGTGAGTATAGAGTTTATTATACATTGATTTGATCTTACAGAACTTTCTAGTACAAGTGACAGCTTTTTTTAGTCATTTCTTGATAATAACTGTTGAAAGTTTGCTAAACTAATCCTTTGTCTATAACCCACTACTAGCAACCTGCTACTAAGTTAGTCATTTGTCTATAACCCACTACTATCAACCTGCTACTAAGTTAGTCATTTGTCTATAACCCACTACTAGCAACCTGCTACTAAGTTAGTCATTTGTCTATAACCCACTACTATCAACCTGCAACTAAGTTAGTCATTTGTCTGTAACCCACTGCTAGCAACCTGCTACTAAGTTAATCATTTGACTACATTACATAGTTGCACTTACAGCTAAATTTGTTTTTTGTTGGATGGTTTAGAAATAAAGAAGTGAGGTATGGCTGGGTTGAAAATGTAAATGTACACATGATTTTGATGTTTTTTTTTAACAAAGATATTTCTTCTCTTACTATAAAATACCATCATATTTCCTTCATGCAGACTTCACACGGGTTCCATGAAACTTTACATGGGCGTCATGAAATTCTACACTCGTGTCACAAAATTTCAGTTTTCACAAAACTTCACACTGGCTTCATAGAATTTCACATTTTTCACAAAACTTCATGGGCTTCACAAAACTTCACACTGGTTTCACAGAACTTCACATAGGCTTCACAAAATTTTATGTATAACTGGTTTCAGAAAACTTTATCATACAGATGTCAGAAAAATTTACTCTGACTTAACAGAGCTTCAGTCTACTCTCAGATCTTCACTCTGCTTTCACAGAAACTTCACTCTGCTTTCACAGAAACTTCACTCTTCACTCACAAATCTTCATGCTACCTTCACAAAGCTTCACTCACAAATCTTCACACTGCCTTCACACATCACTTCGTCAGTTTCAGTCTTTTTTATCTTCTTCACAATCAGAGATCTGCTTTCATCATTCCACACTTCACCAGAGGTCAGCCACTTCCACACACAGGGCGGAGAGAGTGGTACTCCAAGAACTTGAAGGGAACTTTCCATCTGAGACAAAATCTCAGTTCCATGCCTTGGCAGGACAGAATAAAACTGATTGAAGTAAGGGAGAATCCACACCCAGATATGATTTTACAGGTGAGTAGGTTTTCTTGTTAGAGAGAATCCACACCCAGATATGATTTTACAGGTGGGTAGGTTTTCTTGTTAGAGAGAAATCATTTGAACCAGTAGATGATTGTTGTTTTTATTTTCTTGTTAGATCAACATTGAGATCTGGCTTTATATAACATGTTTCTTCCTTCCCCTCTCAGTGAAGCATCTGTGACTGCTGTCTCTTTGTCAGGTTTCATCATTGACTTTGTTCAGCTTGGATTGTCTCCATTCAGTGGAAGCAACCAGAGTCACAGCCAACATAAACTCAAAAAAACAGGGGGTGGGGCTTCAGACAGACTTGAAACCTTCATGTTATCATGTTTTGTTTTGCATTCAGTTCAAGTGCTGTGCCGCGTGGTGAAGGCGATCATTTCTCTCTCTAAGTGCCATACCTTGTACTGAAGGTGATCATTTCACTCTCTAAGTGCCGTGCCTCCTGGCGTAGGTGATCATTTCTCTCCCTAAGTGCCGTGCCGCCTGGCGTAGGTGATCATTTCTCTCTCTAAGTGTCGTGCCTTGTGGTGTAGGTGATCATTTCTCTCCCTAAGTGCCGTGCCGCCTGGCGTAGGTGATCATTTCTTTCCCTAAGTGCCGTGCCGCCTGGCGTAGGTGATCATTTCTCTAAGTGCCGTGCCTTGTGGTGTAGGTGATCATTTCTCTCCCTAAGTGCTGTGCCGCCTGGCGTATGTGATCATTTCTCTCTCTAAGTGCCGTGCCGCCTGGTGTAGGTGATCATTTCTCTCTAAGTGCCGCCTCATGGCGTAGGCTATCATTTCTCTCCCTAAGTGCCGTGCCGCCTGGCGTAGGTGATCGTTTCTCTCTCTAAGTGCCGTGCCTCATGGCGTAGGTGATCATTTCTCTCTCTAAGTGCTGTGCCGTCTGGCGTAGGTGATCATTTCTCTCCCTAAGTGCCGTGCCGCCTGGCGTAGGTGATCATTTCTCTCTCTAAGTGACATGCCTCATGGCGTAGGCTATCATTTCTCTCTCTGAGTGCTGTGCCGTCTGGCGTAGGTGATCATTTCTCTCCCTAAGTGCCATGCCGCCTGGCGTAGGTGATCATTTCTCTCTCTAAGTGACATGCCTCATGGCGTAGGCTATCATTTCTCTCTCTGAGTGCTGTGTCGCCTGGCATAGACAATCATTTCTCTCCACAATTCCCTGTCTTTAGACATGATTATGAGATCCGCCGGTGACTTTCTTCCTAGCCACACTGACAGCCCATCCACTAACTTCTCTCTCTGTCTTCCTCTGTCTCTTCTCCTTTAATTTTTCCATTTGCCACAGTGTGTTCCAATTTTCCTCTTCTCAGGAAATGTCCTATAAATCTTCTTTGTCTGCCTCTGTTCATTGCTATAATTTGCTTTTTAACTCTAGCCTTTCTTAAGACTTCTTCATTGGTTTTCTTAGCTGTCCATGTTACCTTCAATACCCTTCTTATAAACCACATCTCCATGTCCTCAATTTCTCGCTGTACTCTCTTATTCATAGACCATGCTTCACATCCATAAAACAAAATTGGCTCGATGTAACATTTAAGTACTCAGAATCTTGTTTCCATTGATGTGGATCTGTTCCACAAAATGTTTCTCATTTTCTGGAATGCTGACTTGGCCTGAGAATGTCTGCTTTTTATTTCATTATGACATTTCCCATCAGTTGTTATAATTGTTCCTAAATACTTGAATCTATCAACTTGTGCCATCGATGGTAATGCTACATTTTGGTGGTATTCTTTTCTTTGAGATCTTCTCCTTCTTCATTTGCTTCTACCATGAAGACCACCCTGTGATCCTACTGCATTTACTCCTGTGGTCCTCGATAGGTCCTGTGGTCCCCGATAGGACCACACAAGATCCCCGAGAGGACCACAGGAGGTTCAGAGATCAAAGGGCTTGAGCCTGTATTCTTGGTGTCTCAGAAGCGGGATTGCAAGACACTGTGGTTTTCGTTACACCATTTAATCTAGAGTTGGCTTTCTCATCGGAAAACCTCGACGTGTTTTGGATATCAGTATATCCCTGCTGAGTGAGAGTGGTTGCCCATCTAGCCTAGCCTAGAGTTGGACTTTCTCACTGAAAAATCTTGATGTGTTTTGGGATACTCGTGTATCCCTGTCAGGTGAGAGGTGGTTGCCTATCTAGACTGCACTGGTCCGGTGTCTCCGACTTCAGCATTTTGTGGTCGTGGCCGCTACCCTTCCTAGTTGTGACCAGGACGGAGCTTTTGTCCAGGAGAAAAATCCTCGCCACTAGTAAGCTTCACCCCTGGGTTAAGCCTTTTTCTTTGAGATGACCATCACTTCAGTCTTCTTTTTGTTCAGGCTGAGACCTTTACTTTTCCTTTCACAAACCACGACGCCCACAAGACCCTGTAGCTCCCCTTCACTTTTAGCAATCAGAACTGTGTCGTCTGCATATCTTAAGTTGTTAATGTTGTACCCGTCAACTGATATTCCTGGCATGTTCTCTATATTTCTCATTATGTTTTCGCAGCACAAGGAGAAGAGGTCAGGAGATAAAACACATCCTTGTCTCACTCCCAGTGTTTTGCATGACTTCTAAAATTTAGAAGCAAAATGTCGGGATCTCCAAATGAGCAAACAGCAGTTTTAATTGGCAGTTATGATGATGATGAGCAGTAATCTGCCAAATTGTCATCAAATTGTCACAAAATGTTGAGAATTCATGTCACTCAGGTCCTGTCACTTAACAGAAACATTCAGTTTCACTTTGTGCTATCTTTATCAAGGTCATATCACTTAACAGAAACATTCACTTTGTTTCTATCTTTATCAAGGTCATTGTTCATGTCATATCACTTAACAGAAACATTCACTTTGTGCTATCTTTATCAAGGTCATCATTCATGTCATATCACTTAACAGAAACATTCACTTTGTGCCTTCCTTGAGAAGGTCATCTTCCATGTCAAGATAGTCATCATTGACATATGGTGTTAACCATGCCAGTATCATCATTTCTCAGTGTATTCCCTCTGCCACATGCTTCTAAGTTCTCTAAACCTAGTTTTCCCATCAGTATGTTAAGCACACGATGAGCACATGAATAAGTTTAAAGTGACATAACTTGTACATTCAACCAGATTTTCACGTTTGCAAACGAAGTACTGGCTACACATGAAATAATTTCAGTGTGCAAATTCAGACGTAGATACAGGGCCCCATTTCTCAGTACAGAGAACCAGAAACACAACCAAGACCCCCTTGTCACATCCTAGTAGGCAGGACAGCAGAACCAGGACAGACATAGCAGACAGAACCAGAATCCATCTTGTCCCTTTAGGCAGACAGATGTAAGTGAGATGTGCAGACTGGATTCATTTCCTCAAACCTGTTTTGTGCCAACAGTTGGAAGACATCCTGAGAGATGAGGAGGTTGCTGAGTGTATGGATGATGCTGAGACAGGGAGTGCTTTCTCTGTGATAGAGAACTCCAGACTCTGTGACATTGGTCTGATGAAAGATCTCAACTTACTTCTCAGACATTCTAAGGTAAGAAGTCCAGCCATCTTGTTTGTGCTTGCTTTCTTTTTTTTTTTTAGTGTAATTCTATGGTAATGCCATTAATAATTTTCAGTGTAATGTTACAGTAATGTCATATTGTAGTTTTCATTGTGCTGCAAGGACATTGTAGTTTTATTTGTAATGTAATGGTAAAGTCAATGATAGCTTTCATTGTAATGTGACAGTAAAGCTCTGTGATAGCTCTCATTGTAATGTGACAGTAAAGTTGTGTAATAGCTCTCATTGTAATATGACAGTAAAGCTGTGTGATAGTTTCATTATAATGTGACAGTAAAGCTGTGTGATAGCTTTCATTGTAATGTGACAGTAAAGTTGTGTGATAGCTTACATCATAATATGACAGTAAAGCTGTGTGATAGCTTTCATTGTAATATGACAGTAAAGCTGTGAGATAGCTTTCATTGTAATGTGACAGTAAAGCTATGTGATAGCTTTCATTGTAATCTAGCATCAGAAACACACACCAGCCTGCTTCTAAAACTGTCTTCTCAGAAGAAAGGTGCAAGCTTCAGTTGATGATTGTTTTATCCTTGTTTCAGTTTATGCTCATTTCTTGTTTTAGTTGATGATAATTTAATGCCTGTTTCAATTTGTTTCAACCTATAGTTGCTTACTTTGTATTTCAGTTGATAGTTGCCTGATCCCTGTTTCAGTTGATAGTTGCCTGATTCCTGTTTCAGTTGATAGTTGCCTGATTCCTATTTCATTTGATAGTTGCCTGATTCCTATTTCAGTTGATAGTTGCCTGATTCCTATTTCAGTTGATAGTTGCCTGATTCCTGTTTCAGTTGATAGTTGCCTGATTCCTGTTTCAGTTGATAGTTGCCTGATTCCTATTTCATTTGATAGTTGCCTGATTCCTATTTCAGTTGATAGTTACCTGATTCCTGCTTCAGTTGATAGTTGCCTGATTCCTGTTTCAGTTGATAGTTACCTGATCCCTATTTCAGTTGATAGTTGCCTGATCCCTATTTCAGTTGATAGTTGCCTGATCCCTATTTCAGTTGATAGTTGCCTGATCTTTATTTCAGTTGATAGTTGCCTGATTCCTATTTCAGTTGATGAGTTACAGACAGCAACAGTTCCCAGAGCATGTGGCACAGCTGACAAAGACACTTTCTACTCTGGTGGCAGAACCACTTTCCGGTTGTCAACAGCCAGTTATCTACTGGGTTGGGGGAAAGGATGAAATAAACTCAGTGCTCTATAAATCTTTCAGTGAGATGATGAAGAACAAATTTCTCATTAAACCAATATGTACAGACAACGATTTCATGTCACTGGCTAATTCATCCGAGCAGCAAGTTCAGGTAGTTTGTAATGTGACTATATTCTGTGATGATGGGTTTCATTCCTCCGATGTCACAAAATATGAGGAGCTGGTATCAAGAAGGAAGTTTATGGAACTGATATCAAAATTACTGGCGGTAAGTACAATAACTCTGTTTTGATCTCGTCATTTATCTCTTGAAAGATTTGTTTCTGCATCACGTTTTCAGTTTTAAAATGACCACCAGAATACTGTGTATATAACGTGTAACAAATTCTTTGTTTCTGTGTCATAAAGTTCCGGAAATAGCTTAATCATCAACAAGAAAGGAGAAGAAAAGTTTTTTTTCTCTTCGTTTGTGTTTGTTTGATGAAGGTGAAAGGTGAAATATTGTTGTCTATAGGATGAAGCATGTCACTAGATTTTTTTTTTTAAACAGTAAGGTTTGGTACAGTTGTTTTTGACTTAAATTTAAAAACCACAAACATCTTTGATCATCTGTAGGAATGTGTTTGTACTATTTGGTTATGTTTGCTGTCTTTGTGGTCATGACATCATGTTATGTTTGCTGTCTTCATAATCATGACATCATGTTATGTTTGCTGTCTTCATAATCATGACATCATGTTATGTTTTTGCTGTCTTCATAGTCATGACATCATGTTATGTTTGCTGTCTTCATAGTCATGACATCATATTATGTTTGCTGTCTTCATAATCATGACATTATGTTATGTTTTCCTGTCATCATAGTCATGACATCATGTTATGTTTGCTGTCTTCATAGTCATGACATCATGTTATGTTTGCTGTCTTCATAGTCATGACATCATGTTATGTTTGCTGTCATCATAGTCATGACATCATGTTATGTTTGCTGTCTTCATAGTCATGACATCATGTTAAGTTTGCTGTCTTCATTGTCATGACATCATGTTAAGTTTGCTGTCTTCATAGTCATGACATCATGTTAAGTTTAGGAGCTGTTTGACCACTTCCATCACCTCTTCTGCCTTTAGCCAGCTATTGTGTCTCATGTTGTTTTAAATCATATTGTTGCTAAATTTTCTTTTCAGGTCAGGATGTTATGATTTTATCACATCACTGTTGTCATTTTTCTACTGTAATATCTTTGTTTCACCATATCTCTGCTATGTCATCTTTGTTTCACCATTTCTCTGCTACGTCACCTTTGTTTCACCATTTCTCTGCTACGTCATCTTTGTTTCACCATTTCTTGCTGCGTCATCTTTGTTTCACCATTTCTCTGCTACGTCATATTTGTTTCACCATTTCTTTGCTAGATCATCTTTGTTTCACCATTTCTCTGCTGTAACATATTTATTTCATCATCTCTCTACATTAACATCTTTATTTCACCATCTCTCTACAGTAACATATTTATTTCATCATCTTTCTACAGTAACATATTTATTTCATTGTCTCTCTACAGTAACATATTTATTTCATCATCTCTCTACAGTACTCCACCACAGTGTCTGATAGAATGAAATGATGAAAGTAATTTATGTTTTCTGTTTGTATGTCACAGCACTTGGACACTTGTCACCGGCTCATCTTACTGAGCACAGCATATTTAACGAGGCTGAATGCTGGGATACTGTACATTCTTGCAAGGTCATTTCAGACTGTAAGGGTTAATAATTGTTAACTGTCCAATGAATGTCCAGTGTACTTAATTCCAGTTATATCTAACAATACGTTCTCGTATATAGCGGTTTATCTAGCAGTGCATTCATATTCAGGTGTATGTAGCAGTTTATCTAACAGTGCATTCACAGCCAACTGTATGTAGTGGTTTATCTAACAGTGCATTCACAGCCAACTGTATGTAGTGGTTTATCTAACAGTGCATTCACAGCCAACTGTATGTAGTGGTTTATCTAACAGTGCATTCACAGCCAACTGTATGTAGTGGTTTATCTAACAATGCGTTCACAGCCAACTATGTGGTGGTTTATCTAACAATGCATTCACAGCCAACTATGTAGTGGTTTATCTAACAATGCATTCACAGTCAACTATGTAGTGGTTTATATAACAGTGCATTCACAGCCAACTGTATGTGGTGGTTTATCTAACAGTGCATTCACAGCCAACTGTATGTAGTGGTTTATCTAACAATGCATTCACAGCCAACTGTATGTGGTGGTTTATCTAACAGTGCATTCACAGCCAACTGTATGTGGTGGTTTATCTAACAATGCATTCACAGCCAGCTATGTAGTGGTTTATCTAACAATGCATTCACAGTCAACTATGTAGTGGTTTATATAACAGTGCATTCACAGCCAACTATGTAGTGGTTTATATAACAGTGCATTCACAGCCAACTGTATGTGGTGGTTTATCTAACAGTGCATTCACAGCCAACTGTATGTAGTGGTTTATCTAACAATGCATTCACAGCCAACTGTATGTAGTGGTTTATGACCTATGACCTTTACCCAAGCTATTACATTTATTGGGCTCAGTCAAAAGCAAATACATATTACAGTGATAGTGATGGACTCACAGACTGCTTCATTGATTGGGTGCTTCACAATGAATGGGCTAATCAGTATAATAGAGTTTGTATAACTTAATCCTGACATGGATCTACTGTTGTGGGCATACAGGAGTTTATGGCCGGTGTTTGGTGTAGTGAGACTGAACAAGTCAGACACCTGGAAGCCTGTTACAGGCAGACTGCGGGACCCTATTTAGGATTAGGTACATCTGCAGAATGAAGGGACTGGGGGGTGGGGGTGGGTGACAAGGTGAGATAAAAGTAAGCTCCCTCAGTGGACAGAAGTGATACACCCACATTCAGCAAGTGATAGGGACAGTTGGTATACACACCTTACATTGGTTACTGGATTGAGCAGGACAGTTGGTATACACACCTTACATTGGTTACTGGATTGGGCAGGACAGTTAGTATACACACCTTACATTGGTTACTGGATTGGGCAGGACAGTTAGTATACACACCTTACATTGGTTACTGGATTGGGCAGGACAGTTAGTATACACACCTTACATTGGTTACTGGATTGGGCAGGACAGTCAGTATACACGCTTTACATTGGTTACTGGAATGGGCAGGACAGTCAATATACACACCTTACATTGGTTACTGGAATGGGCAGGACAGTCAGTATACATGCTTTACATTGGTTACTGGAGTGGGCAGTGATGCAGATAATGTCCCAAATACAGTGACACCACCTCCTGATATCAATCAGTCAGTCATGTTCAGCAATACCTAACCATGTAATCTTTTAAATGTTAGCAGCAGACTAAGACAAGAGATTGAAGGTTTTAACAGTACACAAATACCATTTCTAACAAATGGCATGTGCATGATCTGTGTTGGATGTACACTATGTTGTGAGGTTTGATAAAATGTAGGAAAATAGAATGTTCTCCCTAAACTGACATACAATCCTTGTTTCCTGGCATTTTCAAATATTTATTTCAGACAAACATCCACGTTGAGGCCAGCTTATGGCTACATCAGATTGTGGTGTTAGATCAGTACCGAGGTGCTTGTCCAGCATTGCTAGACCATCTGGCAGACACCAACAAGCTCATGGAGAATGAGGACAGTGAGAAGCAAACGGTGGTGATGGAAGTTGTTAACTTTTCTTATCTTCTCAATGGTGAGAATGTCATTTTAGCAGTTAGTTCCCTGCCTAAATTCTGTTTTAGTTCCAGCCTAAATTCTGTTTTAGTTCCCTGCCTAAATTCATTAACTGCCCTGGACTGTTCTAGTTTTTTCATCTTCTCCTTCATTGGTCAAGTTTAGGTTATGCAAAATCTGGGAGTTCACAGTTTTCATGTAAGTTTTTATGACAGTAGCTTCTGCCTCAGGTTCACCCTTGTGGCAGGTCTGATGATATAAATCTCAGCAAACTAGCTTTCTAAAATTCTGCTTTTCATATTTCACCACATTTGTAGTAGAGGCAGTTTATCCATATACTCTTTTTTCTAGATCATCTTTATGTTTGAAGTATTTTATTCATCTCTGCCAACTTTTGGTCTTCATTTTGTTAGATTTATTCAATTTCTGTTATTTTGGGACTCCATGAAACTCTGAACAGGACGTTGTTAACTCTTTCCGTGCCCGCGGGAAAAAACGTGGACGTCGCGTTGGTGCCAAGCAAAATGCGTGGGTGTCGCGATATTTTTGGGGTATAGTTTAAAAAGTGATTTAACAATTATTTCCATCTTACACAAATATACTTATTATACATCAAAAAAATTAAAAATGAGTGAAGATTCCATAAATGCAGAGTTTGTTTAGAAAAAAAATAACTGGTGAGAAAATATGACAACATTTTCAGCCCCCAAAGGAAAAAAAAATTTATGAAACACAAATAAAATTATTTTCTGCTTACCATTTGAGCTGTAAATATCCACTTGGAAATCACAAATCGATGATAAATGGAAATCCTCACATGAAATGTAATCACATGATCACTTTGTGCACAAATTTGCAGAAACAAACAAACAAAAACACAAACACAACAGAAAACATCAGACGAGCTATCAGAATCATTGTCAGATTGCCGGTCAAAAGCATGGTCAGAAACAGTGTCAGAAGATTTCTTACCACAATATGCAAGAAAAAACTGCCTAGCACCTGTTTTAGCTTTTCTTTCTGGTAAAGACCTAACTAGTGAACATCCAGTAACATGTGTCTTGTCTGAAGGCTTGTCCATTATCTGCTAGGGTTAGAAAAATATTCACAAATTTGAAGAGAAACGTAGGAAAAAATGGCTACCGGCTGGTGACGGGAGCAAAAAGAATTGCTGGGTAATTCTGACATGGGCAGATAACTTGCTAGCGAAAATTAAAATGGTATTTTACTCGAATCGTGTTTTAAACAACTGAATTATAATTATATCGACTATGGCACCCAACGCAGTAACCGGAAATTCTCACTATAGCGACTATGGCACGGGAAGAGTTAAGAGAGGCCAAATTAACAGGCATAAAATCCTTTGATGAGGTTGAAGGACTCGCCGAAGATAGGAAAAGTTTGCGAACTACTTTGCGAGCCCTATGTGACGTTTAGCGCCACGGGAAGGATATTAGATATAAGAAGAATTCAAATAGGACAGTAATTGTATCGGCAGCAGCTGTCAGGGTGAGGGTCATACATTTAGAAACATCTGAAAGTGCTTACATTACCAGCAGCTGTGAATCTGAGAGTAGCTGTGAAATCTGAGAGTAGCTGTGAAATCTGAGATTAAGTGTGAGATCTGAGAGCAGCTGTGAAATCTGAGTAGCTGTGAAATCTGAGATTAAGTGTGAGATCTGAGAGCAGCTGTGAGTCTGTTTCAGTGTGGGTTTGTTAGAAACTTTCAGAGGTAAATAGAAGTGTTAGATGAGCATGGAGCATGATGTAATCAGAAAAAGCTGAAACTACTCACTGTTGCTTTGGTATAACACTCTCAAGCAAACTGTCAAAAACTGGATAGTACAAGATATATATATATATATATATATATATATATATATATATATATATATATATATATATATATTATATATAACCAGTTTAACTCAATAGATAACCATTGATGAGCTCAAAGTGGTAGGCGAATATATATTCAACCAGTTTAACTCATCAGTTGATGAGCCAACAAGCACTGATGGAATACTTTGATGAATAGTATACAATCATTCATTTAGAATAGTATACAATCATTCATGTTTGATTACTTAAGGTAAGTGATTGTTTTTTATCTGCTTCCTGTCCTGATTGATGGTACTTAGTTATGAACAGTGCCACTTTATATATTTTTAAAAATTTTTGTTTTCATTTTTGTCCAAAGTATTATTGAAATATTTTACAGATCGGAGGTTTGTACAGTTTGTGACAGCTTACAATAATTGTTCAGTGATTGGATTCATCAATTTTATGTTGCAACATTACTGCACGGAGAAGTCATCAATTTGATGTTGCAGTATTATAGCACAGAGGGGTCATCAGCTTGAGGTTGCAACATTACCAAATGGAAAGGTCATCAATTTGATGTTGCAGCATTACCAGCTGGAAAGGTCATCAACTTGATGTTGCAACATTACCAAATGGAAAGGTCATCAACTTGATGTTGCAACATTACCAAATGGAAAGGTCATCAACTTGATGTTGCAACATTACCAAATGGAAAGGTCATCAACTTGATGTTGCAGCATTACCAGCTGGAAAGGTCATCAACGTGATGTTGCAGCATTAAAAATTGGAAAGGTCATCAACTTGATGTTGCAGCATTACCAGCTGGAAAGGTCATCAACTTGATGTTGCAGCATTACCAAATGGAAAGGTCATCAACTTGATGTTGCAGCATTACCAGCTGGAAAGGTCATCAACATGATGTTGCAGCATTACCAGCTGGAAAGGTCATCAACTTGATGTTGCAACATTACCAAATGGAAAGGTCATCAACTTGATGTTGCAACATTACCAGATGGAAAGGTCATCAACTTGATGTTGCAACATTACCAAATGGAAAGGTCATCAACTTGATGTTTCAACATTACCAAATGGAAAGGTCATCAACTTGATGTTGCAACATTACCAAATGGAAAGGTCATCAACATGATGTTGCAACATTACCAAATGGAAAGGTCATCAACTTGATGTTGCAACATTACCAAATGGAAAGGTCATCAACTTGATGTTGCAACATTACCAAATGGAAAGATCCCAGAATGGAGAAGACACTTCACGATGTTACAGCAGAAACATGATTGCATGGCTCTTCTTATGAAAAAAACTTGATACGTGACTGTTTATTAACTACTTGTCTTTTCTTACAAGAGATATGCTTATCTGTTTGCACAGACACATGAATGTTGCTGTTACATAGATAATCTGAATAGTTTTGTGTAGTTACCAAACTCAAAAATGACTGTGAAGTGAAGGGACCTGAGAGACACAAGTGAAGCAACAAAACAAGAACAGAAACCTAATTCTGAGGCACTGCAAGGAGGAAGGGCATAAGTTTACATTCTCAACAAAAGAAATCAAGAGAATATGAAGGCAGAAACTCAGCAAGAAAGTGAATATTAGTTACTGAAGTGCCTTTTGTTCTGTTGATGGGTTGCAAGTTGCCAGGGTTGTAAGTAGTTGCTGAGTGCTCAGAGAGTGCTAGTTGTTAGGGTGGTCTCTGACAGTATTGGTTGCTGATTGCTCAGAGAGTGCTTGTTGTTAGGGTGGTCTCTGAGAGTATTAGTTGCTGAGTGGTCAGAGAGTGCTAGTTGTTAGGGTGGTCTCTGAGAGTATTGGTTGCTGAGTTCTAGTTGTTAGGATGGTCTCTGAGAGTAGTGGTTGCTGAGTGCTAGTTGTTAGGGTGGTCTCTGAGAGTATTGGTTGCTGAGTGGTCAGAGAGTGCTAGTTGTTAAGGTGGTCTCTGAGAGTATTGGTTGCTGAGTTCTAGTTGTTAGGGTGGTCTCTGAGAGTATTGGTTGCTGAGTGGTCAGAGAGTGCTAGTTGTTAGGGTGGTCTCTGAGAGTATTGGTTGCTGAGTGCTAGTTGTTAGGGTGGTCTCTGAGAGTATTGGTTGCTGAGTGCTAGTTGTTAGGGTGGTCTCTGAGAGTATTGGTTGCTGAGTGCTAGTTGTTAGGGTGGTCTCTGAGAGTATTGGTTGCTGAGTGCTAGTTGTTAGGGTGGTCTCTGAGAGTATTGGTTGCTGAGTGCTAGTTGTTAAGGTGGTCTCTGAGAGTATTGGTTGCTGAGTGCTCAGAGAGTGCTAGTTGTTAGGGTGGTCTCTGAGAGTATTGGTTGCTGAGTGCTAGTTGTTAGGGTGGTCTCTGAGAGTAGTTGTTGCTGAGTGGTCAGAGAGTGCTAGTTGTTAGGGTGGTCTCTGAGAGTACTGGTTGCCGAGTGCTCAGAGCGTGCTAGTTGTTAGGTGGTCTCTGAGAGTATTGGTTGCTAAGTGGTCAGAGAGTGCTAGTTGTTAGGGTGGTCTCTGAGAGTATTTGTTGCTGAGTGGTCAGAGAGTGCTAGTTGTTAGGGTGGTCTCTGAGAGTATTTGTTGCTGAGTGGTCAGAGAGTGCTAGTTGTTAGGGTGGTCTCTGAGAGTATTGGTTGCTGAGTGCTCAGAGAGTGCTAGTTGTTAGGGTGGTCTCTGAGAGTATTGGTTGCTGAGTGCTAGTTGTTAGGGTGGTCTCTGAGAGTAGTGGTTGCTGAGTGGTCAGAGAGTGCTAGTTGTTAGGGTGGTCTCTGAGAGTACTGGTTGCTGAGTGGTCAGAGAGTGCTAGTTGTTAGGGTGGTCTCTGAGAGTATTGGTTGCTGAGTGCTAATTGTTAGGGTGGTCTCTGAGAGTATTGGTTGCTGAGTGCTAATTGTTAGGGTGGTCTCTGAGAGTATTGGTTGCTGAGTGCTAATTGTTAGGGTGGTCTCTGAGAGTATTGGTTGCTGAGTGGTCAGAGAGTGCTAGTTGTTAGGGTGGTCTCTGAGAGTATTAGTTGCTGAGTGCTCAGAGAGTGCTAGTTGTTAGGGTGGTCTCTGAGAGTATTTGTTGCTGAGTGGTCAGAGAGTGCTAGTTGTTAGGGTGGTCTCTGAGAGTATTTGTTGCTGAGTGGTCAGAGAGTGCTAGTTGTTAGGGTGGTCTTTGCGAGTATTGGTTGCTGAGTGGTCAGAGAGTGCTAGTTGTTAGGGTGGTCTCTGAGAGTATTGGTTGCTGAGTGGTCAGAGAGTGCTAGTTGTTAAGGTGGTCTCTGAGAGTATTGGTTGCTGAGTTCTAGTTGTTAAGGTGGTCTCTGAGAGTATTGGTTGCTGAGTGCTAGATGTTAGGGTGGTCTCTGAGAGTACTGGTTGCCGAGTGGTTTTTGAAGGTGCCATTTCTTAACATGTTCAGTAAATGGACATGTTGCTAATATGATCTTTGAGAATTTGCACTAGTTCAGAAGTTTTCAACATTTGATATCTCCCCAAGTATACCTTCTTCACCAGATTGTCAACATCATCAGAGATAAACCCCATTCCCCCATCATTTGGTTAAGAGACTCCTGCTGTAGGTAATGTTCTTCGTCATGGCTGGAGCTTTTTTTCCAGTCTCCAAGTTCACAGATTTTCACTCTTTTTTCCTTGTAGCAAGTAGTGGAGTGTGCGGATCAGTTTAGTTGTTCTGTATCTCTGTTTGGTAAGTTGATGATGGAGAAGTTTATTGGTAGCAGGTTTTTCTGAAGATCTTTCAGAGCAGCCCAGTCCAGCATGTGATGCTGAACAGCTGCTTCTCTTGTGTTACAGAGCATGCAGTATGTGGTGTGTGATTACTTGGTGCAAGTGCTTCTTGAGGGCATTGTGTCCTGTGAGCAGTCTGAAGATTGTGCACTGGTCTCCACAACTTGATGATGGTAATGATGGTGTATATATTTATGCTCTGCTACTTCCTTATTTGCTCCTGTATAACCATACTAGGTTGTTTTTTTGTGTTCTTTTAATGTAACGATGACTGTCTATCCCAGACATTTCTTATTGAGCCTCACTGTCTCAGTGACAGGCTAATACATTTGAATATCACTCGTCTTAACATAGCACATTAGATATCAAGTAATGAGGAAAATCAGGTAGCGCTGAAGAGATATATTTGATGTTTTGTTAAGTGAGTTAAGACAAAAAGTAATCTATACATCTTTCTTGCAACAAAAAGATTCAGTAGAAGAGATGCTGTGTATTATGGGCAGCAGTCATATGTGCTGTTTGGAGTCTGCTTGTGTTGAGACTGTAATTCAGTGCAGACATAGACATAATATCATCCATCAAGCCTGAGATGTGTGCTAGGACATAGAAGAATTTTCTGAATATACACATGGATAGTTGAGAGCCTTCTGATCTGAGTGTACACATGGATAGTTGAGAACCTTCTGATCTGAGTGTAAACATGGATAGTTGAGAGCCTTCTGATCTGAGTGTACACATGGATAGTTGAGAACCTTCTGATCTGAGTGTACATGTGGATAGTTGAGAGCCTTCTGATCTGAGTGTACACATGGATAGTTGAGAGCCTTCTGATCTGAATGTACACATGGATAGTTTAGAGCCTTCTGATCTGAGTGTACACATGGATAGTTGAGAGCCTTCTGATCTGAGTGTAAACATGGATAGTTGAGAGCCTTCTGATCTGAGTGTACACATGGATAGTTGAGAGCCTTCTGATCTGAGTGTACACATGGATAGTTGAGAACCTTCTGATCTGAGTGTACACATGGATAGTTGAGAGCCTTCTGATCTGAGTGTACATGTGGATAGTTGAGAGCTTTCTGATCTGAGTGTACACATGGATAGTTGAGAGCCTTCTGATCTGAGTGTGCACATGGATAGTTGAGAGCCTTCTGATATGAGTATACACGTGGATAGTTGAGAGCCTTCTGATCTGAGTGTAAATATGGATAGTTGAGAGCCTTCTGATCTGAGTGTATACATGGATAGTTGAGAGCCTTCTGATCTGAGTGTACACATGGATAGTTGAGAACCTTCTGATCTGAGTGTACACATGGATAGTTTAGAGCCTTCTGATCTAAATGTACATATGGATAGTTTAGAACCTTCTGATCTGAGTGTACACATGGATAGTTAATAGTCTTCTTATCTGATTGTCTTATATCTTATATAATCTTATAACCTTCCCATGCCGTTAAACGTCACATAGGGCTCGCAAAGTAGTTCGCCAATTTTTCCTGTCTTCGGCGAGTCTTTCAGCCTCATCAAAGGATTTTATGCTGTTAATTTGGCCTCTCTTAACAATGTCCTCTTCAGAGTTTCATGCGGTCTGCCTCTTTTTCTTTGGCCTGATTGTACACATGGATAATTGAGATCCTTCTGATCTGAGTGTACACATGGATAGTTGATAGCCTTCTGATCTGAGTGTACACATGGATAGTTGAGAGCCTTCTGATCTGAGTGTACATATGGATAGTTGATAGCCTTCTGATCTGAGTGTACACATAGATAGTTGAGAGCCTTCTTATCTGAGTGTACACATGGATAGTTGATAGCCTTCTGAAAGAAGATGACATCAGATGAACAAGTATGAACTGTTATATGAGTGTGAGATGAACTGTATAAATCAGTGTTATTATTTTGGGTGAACTTGTATGAATTGAGGCTCATTTGATTGGTGGAAAAATCATTTGACCTTGATGGTGAATATCGGCGGTCATGATGTGTGGATGTATACATATTTTATTTAATATTAATGAATTAGTAAATGGATCTAACGATATTGTGTATAAATGATGTGTTGATTATGAATATTTCATGAAATCATGCTTAATGTATAACTATAGATATTGTCTGTATAAAACAATGAGTATATAACAGAACATCAAAGTGTTTGAGTTGTATTTACTTGTTTGTTTCAGGATGTTGTATTTATTTTATTGTGTTTGAAATTTATACATTGTATGAAGCTTATATTTGACTTGCTGTGACTTTAAAACTTTCTGTTCTGATTGACTTGCTGTGACTTTAAAACTTTCTGTTCTGATTGACTTACTTTGGCTTTCAAACTTTGCTGCTCTGATTGACTTACAGAGCCAGCCACTGAAAGATATGGTACAAAGGAACTTTAGTGAAAAGAACAGCAAACACTTGCTGGAAGCTTGCATTTAAAAACTGAGGTTAATTCCTACAGGGGAAAAAATGCTTTTGAATAGTCAATTTAACGCCTTTGTAGATGAGTTAGCTCCCTTAGAGATCAGAATAAGTCTCGCGTTTTAATCTTGAAACCCACTCAGATTGATCGCTCTAGACATGAACAACAGCCTCCAGCAAACTTCTGAACTCGGTCCTACAACAAGACCGATGACATCTGCTGCTGAAAGTAGCCTTTAAAGTCATGGAAAAATGAAAGACAACAAACCAGAATTGATCAAGACCCTCCCCGCAATTGCAGCTAGTAACAGGTTCTTACGTTGCGTCGAGTGGGTGGACGTGTTTTCAACGGTGGTGGAGTTTATCGAGAAGCCCGCTCTCTGAATTCAAGAAAGTCACGGTGACCCACACAAGTTTGATTCAGTGTTGCTTTCCAGATCATAGCAGCAGAATCAGCTACCAGGGGGTGGGGGAGGGGAGGGGGTGTCAAGTTGTCTACAACATGTAGGTCGCGTCTCAAAACTTGCAGGAAAATCTTGACCACAAACTGATGATGATGATGATGGAGAACTGTATAAGTCTTTTCAGTCCTGGCGTCTACTTTCCAAAAATGGTAGTCTTATCGTGTCAGTGCACCCCTGACAAGCGAAGGTCGTCCCGTTTTCTTTGTAAGGAAGATCAAATACACGTATTCCGTAGCGCCAGAAGAATTATTATTAACTGAAGGGCGAAGAAGGATTTTAGTCGGAGAAACTGTTTAATCATCGATTCGGAGAAAAAAAAATGGCAGCGGTGGGATTCGAACCCACGCTTCCGAAGAAACTGGTGCCTAAAACCAGCGCCTTAGACCGCTCGGCCACGCTACCACGTTACTTGTCGTCCAAGCTTGTACACTTTCTTTCGTTCTTCTACTTTGTAGGGTACACATTTTCTATTTTAAAGTTTTGTCTCTGAGCCATTCTTGAAATGAGTATCTAACACTAGAAATTCACTCCAACAATTCTGATTTGATCAATTGAATGTTCTCTCTGTTTGTAAAAATAAAATGGCAGTCTCTTCCTTTGATGTTAAAAAAAGTATGTCAAGATATATCAGGTAAAATTGTGAGGGTCTTGTACCTGGTACAAAGGTGGTCATCATCATCATCATGTGCCCTCTTCAGAAAGAAGTTTGGCGGTAATGAATTTCCAGTTTCCTCGCTCTCTCGCCTTGGTGGTGTATCCTCTCCGTTCTCGTTCGTTATCTTCCAAAGGGAGTTAACAGATGAAAGTATTCATCCTGTGCCGTGTTGGGCTGATTGTTTGCTGATGTCCCCTTACCATTTTATGTCTGACAGAGTTTTGCATCTAGCGACTCTCACACATACTCTCGTTAAACTAGTTATTATTTTCTGTTGGTTACTTCACTTTGACCTCAGTCTTCTTCTTCTTCTTCTTTCGTTCCTACCATCAAGACCGCCCCATGATCCTACTGAATTTACTCCTGTGGTTCTCGCGTTAGTCTCATTTAAGATGGAGACTCAGAGCACCGTGGGGCTTGGGCCTATATTCTCGGTGGGTCACAGAAGCGGCATTGCATGACACCGTGATTTTCGTTGCACCAGTTTTTCTAGAGTTGGACTTTCTCACCTGAAAACCTCGACGTGTTTTGGATATCAGTATATCCCCGCCGGGTGAGAGATGGTTGCCCATCCAGTCCAGAGTTGAACTTTCTCACCAGAAAACCTCAACGTGATTTGGAAATGAATATATCCCCGTCGGGTGGGAGATGGTTGCCTATCTAGACTGGACTGGTCCAGTGTCTCCGACTTCAGCATTTTGTTGTCGTGGCCGCTACCCTTCCTGGTGGTGACCAGAACGGATCTTTTGTCAAGGAGGACGAATTCTCGCCATTAGTAAGTTTCACCCCTAGGTTAAGCCGATGTAGGCGTATTATCCCAGTATATGTGTATATAGGTCGTGCCGGCCTCTAGAGCTGAGGTGCCGTGATATGAGTAGCCCTCACCACGAGACTACTGGCCATACCAATTAAACTTCACTTAAACCTTTCCATCACCTTTTCCACGGCGGTGCCGCGCGGCAAGCATAATCGCATTTTTCTTCATTGGCCGGGAGGAGTTTAACCCCACGTACGGCAGCTGAGGAATCTCGCCAGCAGAGAACTCTGACCTCAGTGTTTTTGACTTACTGTTTTACCGCATTCTTCATTTCTCTTATCTCTGACACAATGTTCCAAATGCTCACCTTGACCAACAAAAACTGCCATGGATTTTATTTAACACGCTACGACTGGTTTGTCGTATTCAATATTCCTTCTCAAACTGTTGCTTGTCGTATCTCCGGTGAGCAGGATTATTTCCTGAAAGTCTTACAGTGGCCATGCTAACTATGCTCTTGAGGTGTTTTTTTATTTGGGGGGGGGGGGGTATTTTAATCCTGCCTATCTACCTATCTCTATTTTTCCATCCATCCATCCATCCATCCATCCATCCATCCATCCATCTCCATCCATCCATCCATGGAATGAATAACTAAAAATATTACAAAATGTAGCACACTCTTGTGGATTGAGTTGTGTCAGGTGAAATTAAGAAAAAGGCGATAAATATTGACAAGAACGCATGTCAGCCTACCTGTCTATCACCCACCAACCAGTCAGCCAACCTGTCTACCCAATATCGATAGATCGAATGTAGAACTTATATACAGAATAAATGTAATATAATGGCAGAAGAAGATAGATGGTTAGTAAAAAAAAAAATAATAATAATGATAAAGTTTAACAGAACCGGGACATTTTCACTGTGTGCCTCCACTGTTTCCCTGCACTAAAAACTGTGATTTTAAATCGTTTATTGTATTAAAATTTTTTAAAACAATTTCTTAAACTAAAAATGGTGAACTGTGAACTCTTAAAATGGCACAATTGCACGAAAGTGCAGTTTTATTTAGTTTAATACACGACCGTTTTAGATATTTTCGAAGAAGCAAAAGAAGAAGAAGAAGAAGAAGTGGAGGAGGAAGAAAAAGAAGAAGAAGAGGAAGAAGAAGAGGAGGAGGAGGAGGAGGAAGAAGAAGAGGAGGAAGAAGCAGAAGAAAAAGAAGAGGAAGAGGAGAGACACGTTTTAAATAATCTTTCCCCGCCAAAGTTACTGATCGTTTACAAATGATGCGTTTTCTCATTATCATAATTTATTATAATCTTGAGACAACCGAAAGAGAAAGATAGTTTTATGGAATGTTCAGAGTAAACATTCTACAATTTTCAGGCTAACTAATGTCTAAGCCTTGTTTAAAAGATACTTTTGTTTATGTTCTCGTCAGACACCAGGAAAAAAAAAAGGAGAAAAGATTGAGAATGGATGGTTTTAATAATGGCAGCAACATGCACACTTAAAAATATAAGAATTTACCACAAGAAAACTCTCCGTGATCACATTCACTCCAAGTATCACACATTTCACATAATAGCAGGCCCTCTCTATAAGCGACATGAGTAGTTTTGTCTGCTTACTTAGTAACGTAAGAATAATTAGTGTATAAGTATACACAACTAAGTATATAACTATACACGAAACCACTGCAGTAAAGCTGTGATAATAAAATTTATAAACTAGGAGAAAAAGTAGGAACAGCTTTATTAATTGACGAGCACACAGCTGTGACGTTTCGATGTGAATCTTAATCATACAAAAATACACGGGACGAAGAAATAGAGATTGTCATTCACATGAATGCTGTGTAAAAAGTAGGAATGGAAAAAAAATAGAATAAAATAAAATAAATGGAGCATTTTGCTGTGTTCTCTATTTCTTCGACCTGCGTGTTTTTGTATGACTAAGTTCACATCGAAACGTCACAACTGTGTGCTCGTTAATTAATAAAGCTGTTCCTATGTTTTTTTTTTCCTAGTTCACACATTTTGTGTGCTAAATTATGCCTTAACCAATATTACCTGAACGTGGATTGATTTCCAGGGTTTAAAAAAGGAGGGGGGGGGGGATTTCACTTTTATTATCGGAACTTTGTAACTGTAGTGCAACATTTCACTTAATATCGAATGTAGAAAATAAATATGCAGTCTCTAGGCCCCAAAAATTGTTTCACAGCTAAAATTCATTTGTATTTTTTAAGTTACTCTACATTACAGAGATTCAGTTATGGATAGAGATGTAGATTATGCACTGGATAAAAGACAAAAATCCCCAAAGAAGTGGCAGAGAAATGAAAACATTTAGGACAATCAAAATTCCTTGGTTGTGTCATGAAAAGTTATCAATCATTACAATCTTATATCTTATATCCTTCCCGTGCCGTTAAACGTCACATAGGGCTCGCAAAGTAGTTCGCCAATTTTTCCTGCCTTCGGCGAGTCTTTTAACCTCATCAAAGGATTTTATGCCTGTTAATTTGGCCTCTTTTAACAATGTCCTCTTCAGAGTTTCACGCGGTCTGCCTCTTTTTCTTTGGCCTGTTGTGTTCCACTTGATAGCTTGTTTTGGGATTCTATGATCATTTCTTTTCATCAAGTGACCAACATATGTCCATCTCCTTTTCCTGATCACCCATGAGCCTGGTTTTTGTTCAGTCATCTGTCTTATCTTTGCATTATTCTTAAATTCGTTCCACTTGATGCCGAGTATTTTCAATTATTACAATACTTACTATAAAAGGAAAATTCGAGGGTGGGGGGCGGCCGTCTGAGTGGCGACGTAGTTAGTGCACTGGTCTCTCATGGCGAAGGTCGGGGAGTTCGAATCCTGCCGGAGGCGCCCCAGTCACCCAGCTGTAGAAACGGGTACCTGACTTCCTCTGGAGTTGAGGAGGGAAAGGCGGCCAGGCGTGATGCTGAGACCACATCACCCTCTAGTGTGCTGAAAGTTCAAAGAAAATACGGGCACTAACACCATATCCCTATGTGCCTCTAAGGCAGGACAGGGTCACCTTAACCCTTTACCTTTCGAGGAAAAAAAAAGGATAAGTAGACTCAGAGGGAAAAAAATGAAATGGTTGACCAAATGGAGGAGTGGAGCACCATCTGTAACTGGCTAAACACAAAGGAGCACACAAAAGAGAATCGTGATCTACAGTGCATACGGAATGAATGACTCTATCTGTCTATCTACTGCTCACCGCACAAAGAATGAATGACACTCTATCTACTGCTCACCGCACAAAGAATGAATGACACTATCTGTCTATCTACTGCTGAGAGCACAAGGAATGAATGACGCTATCTATCTATCTACTGCTCAGAGCACAAAGAATGAATGACACTATCTGTCTATCTACTGCTCTACCGACTGACTTTGGCGATCAAGTTTTCCCACAATTCTCTGTTCTGAGCGCAGATTATCAGCTGTGTTGGCATGTAGTCCGTACCATCTTGTTAGTCCATCCAGCATTCTCTCTCTCTCTCTCTCTCTGTCGCATGTAGTCCGTACCATCTTGTTAGTCCATCCAGCATTCTCTCTCTCTCTCTGTCTACCTCGATCATTTTTGCCCTCTATCTTTCCCGTTGTCACAGTGTATTCTAATTTGCTTCGTCGTAGAATGTGCCCTATGAATTTGAATAATCTTTTCTGACTTTTGTTATTGCTTGCCTCATCTCTTCAGCCTCTCTCAGAACCTCCTCATTTGATTTCTTTGCTGCCCATGATATTCGTAGCAGTCTACTAAGGAAACCACATTTCAATGGCTCCCAGATGGCGGTGTACTTCATCAGTGACTGCCCATGCCTCGCATCCGTAAAATAAAACTGGCTCGAGGTAGCACTGGGGCACTTTTTTCCCTCGTCCCCAATGACAGTGATTTGTTATACAGTATGCTCTTTATTTTCTGAAACATTATTTTGGCTTGCGCAGATTCCTTTCTTTATCTCAGTTAGGTATCTTCCATCTGAGTGTCCCCAGAAGTCTAAACTTGTCCTCCTGTTTCAGTACTGTACCGTTGCATTACTTGTGTTAATGAGTCTGGGAAGGTGAAACTGTAACACAAATAATTTTTTTCCTTTCATAAAATCAGTAACACTGCTGACCATATCTTCTTACATCTTACATCCTTCCCGTGCCTTTAAACGTTACGTAGGGCTAGCATGGTTGTTTGCCAAGTTTTCCTGTTTTCGGCGAGTTTTTCAACTTCATCAAGGGATATTATGCCCACTAAATTGGCTTCTCCTAACAATGTCCTCTTTAGAGTTTCACACGGTCGACCTCTTTTTCTTCGGCCTGTTGTACTCCACTTGATAGCTTGTTTTGGTATTCTCTAATTGTTTCTTCTCATCACCTGACCGATGTATGTCCATCTTCTTTTTCTGATCACCAATGAGACATATTGTTGTTTGCTCATCTGTCTTATCTTTGCGTTGTTCTTAAATTCGTTCCACTTAATACCAAGTATTTTTCTGAGGCACTTGTTTTCAAAAGAGTCTAATTTCTTTTCTATTTCTTTAGTTGCTTTCCAGCTTTCACATGCATAAATGAGGGTGGATATCACATTTGAATTGAATAATCTTAACTTGGTTTTTGTGATATTGAATTCCATATGCTCTTAAGATTTTTGAAGGACAATGCAGCTTTTGCAATTAGAATTCTAACTTCCTTCCTGGTGTCACCATCCTAGTCTATATAGCTGCCAAGGTATGCAAATTGGTTTACTCCATCAACAACTGTTCCTTCTAAGAATATTTTTCCTTCTTGATTAATGAGAAATTTCATAATTTTTGTTTTGTCCTCGTTAATTTCAAGACCCATTTTGCTAGCCTAGGAAGATAGGGAATCTGGTTTTTTTTTCTGCATCGACTTCACATTGCCACTGATAAAAGTTATGCCATCTGCAAAATCAAGATCTTTCAGTTTGGGTCCCAAGTACCCAATCAATGCCGGTCTTACACGTACAGCATCTTTTCATTATGAAGTCTATGACAATTCCAAAAAGCAAGGGAGATAATACACATCCTTGTTTTGCGCCTGTTTGAAACTACTCGCACATTCCTTCTTCTGTCTTGCTTGCTCAAACATATCCCTTGTAGAGATCTCTAATGTTGTTGACAATTTTAGATGGTATTCCATATAGTCTTAAAATTCTCAACAATGAATCTCTGTATATGCTATCAAATGCCTTTTTAAAGTCTATAAAGTTCAGGATTAATGAGATTGCTTTTCAGTATGTATCATCTGCACATATACATTGTATTATTTTTAAGTTTTGGAGAAATGGCCAAGGGTATAACAAACGAGATCCGTGTTACGCGAAAAAGTTAAGAACACATGCACTAGAAAGTGCTACTACTATTTCGTTTTGATAAAATTTCCGATACCACATTTGATCGATTGCTTGCTCCTTGTGTCTGTGAAACAAAAATGGCGACCGCTTACCCTCAGGTCCAGATGTATGACATGAAAAGTGTGGACTTTGCATAACTTTTGGGAAATAACGATTTTGGGGGACATTTAGCTGTTTTATTATAACAATCTGTTTCATCGTCACCCCAGGGAAAACATGTCAGGAAAGAACGACAGAAATGGTAAGTACAGACTGATTTTCCTGTTTGGGATGCTGTTGTATGAAAGAATAATAGACTTGCAAGAAAGATGTCTTTTATAAAGTTTGTATATTTAGAGACTGTTGGCATGTGTTCTTTGCATTGCACGAATAACATCTGGCAGTTTTATAATCGAAATTATGAGCCATTAGTTTGGTTTTTCGAGAATTCTTCCCGTAATGTTACAGAAAACTAAAACGCGTTCATCGGTCATCAAATTTAAACACCTCTCGTTGGTGTATACCGATGCACTGATAACTGATTGCCCATGTGACCATTTCTGTAGTCAGCAAGTATCATTTCAAACTGTTTTTTTAAAATCCCAGTATAATACCCATATATTATAACCAGGATTTCGTGTGTTTATTTTAAATTTTGACCTGTACTTTACTCAAACATTTAAAACTATTTCTTTGGTACCATTGTTCAGTAAGGAAGTTTTTTTTTTCTTTTTTGTTATTATCTTACTCAGTGTCTGAAAGTAGAGAGTCTAAAGTGTTGGAGCTAGACAGAGAAAACTGCACAATAGACTCCATGTCACCCTGCAGGTGGAGAATGGAGGTATCTATTTAAGGAGTGGCTTAAGGCCTTTTCTAGTGATCGAGATCAGTGTGACACATCTGCACTCTCATTTTTTGTTTGTGATAAATATGGCACAATCCTTCATCAATTCTGCATCTAAACACATGTAAAATGTAGCTTTGTTAGACTTGAACATCAACAAATATGAATATATCTCAGATGATTACATGACTCCTGAAACTTACATTTTGAATTTTTATACTTTCTTTCCACTGAGACAGCTGTTTAGAGCTGTGGGATTCATGTCATTAGGGCTGTGGAAGACATGTCATTAGGGCTGTGGAAGACATGTCATTAGGGCTGTGGAAGACACGTCATTAGGGCTGTGGAAGACATGTAGTTAGGACTGTAGAAGACATGTAATTAGGGTTGTGTCTGATATGTAATTATGGCTGTGACTGACATGTAATTAGAGCTGTGGAAGACATGTAATTAGGGCTGTAGAAGACATGTAATTAGGGCTGTGGAAGACATATAACTAGGACTATGGAAGACAGGTGGTTATGGCTATGGAAGACAGGTAACTAGAACTGTGGAAAACAGATAATTAAAACCATGGAAGACAGGTACTTAGGGGTGTGCAAGACATTAATTAGGGCAGTGGAAAACATGCTATTAGGGTTATGGAATTTTGTTAATTAGGTATGTGGAAGACAGGTAATGTGGGATATGCAAGACAGGTAACTATGCATATGGAAGACAAGTGATATGGAATAAGAAAGATGGATAATTAGGTCTGTAGAAGACAGATAATTAGGTTGTGAAATACAGGTAGCATGGGATATGTAAGACAGATAATATGATATATGGAAGACAGGTAATTAGGTCTGTGAAAGACAGGTAATATGGGTTATAGAATACAGGTAATATGGGATTTTAGAAGACATGTAATTAGGTATGTGAAAGATAAGTAATTATGTCTGTAGAAGACAGGTGATACGAGATATGGAAGACATGTAATTAAGTATGTGAAAGACAGGTAATTATGTCTGTGGAAGACAGGTGATACAAGATATGGAAGACATGTAATTAGGTATGTGAAATACGGGCAGTTATGTCTGTGGAAGACAGGTGATACAAGATATGGAAGACATGTAATTAGGTATGTGAAAGACGGGCAATTATGTCTGTGGAAGACAGGTGATACGAGTTGTGGAAGATATGTAATTAGGTATGTGAAAGACGGGCAATTATGTCTGTGGAACTGGAGCTGAAAGTTAGTGTACTAACTCACAGCCCTGCAGGAAGTTAGATGTAAAAGTCATGCTGGGAAATAATGAAGTAGTCATCGCAGTACCATTGTTTTGAAACTGGTAACAGTTTCACCTGTCTTTCTCAACACAACATTCAGTACTTTACACTTTACAAACATCAGCAGAAAGTAAAACTTTTACACTTTACAAACATCAGCAGATAGTAAATTTGTTACACTTTACAAATATCAGTGGATAGCAAATTTTTTACATTTTACAAACATCAGCGGAAAGTAAATGTTTGTATCAGTATTTTTCTTCGCTTATTTGTGGTGAGATTTAAACTTTACAGAGCACTCATATGTTGAACCAGATTCAAAACTGGCTGATTCTCCTCCATGCAAGTTTAGCATCATCATCATCATCCTACTTGGCTGATTCTCCTCCATGCAAGTTTAGCGTAATCATCCTACTTGGCTGATTCTCCTCCATGCAAGTTTAGCATCATCATCATACTTGGCTGATTCTCCTCCATGCAAGTTTAGCGTCATCATCCTACTTGGCTGATTCTCCTCCATGCAAGTTTAGCATCATCATCATACTTGGCTGATTCTCCTCCATGCAAGTTTAGCATCATCATCATACTTGGCTGATTCTCCTCCATGCAAGTTTAGCATCATCATCATCCTACTTGGCTGATTCTCCTCCATGCAAGTTTAGCGTCATCATCCTACTTGGCTGATTCTCCTCCATGCAAGTTTAGCATCATCATCCTACTTGGCTGATTCTCCTCCATGCAAGTTTAGCATCATCATCATACTTGGCTGATTCTCCTCCATGCAAGTTTAGCATCATCATCATACTGACCTGATTACTCTCAAACTGATTTTGCTGATTGCTTTTTACTAGGCTTTTGATAATATAAACCAGTTATGGTAACTGACCACTCCAAAAGTTTCGGTTTTTCTATTTTCTAATTGGTAATATACCAGCATGCCAGTTAATATGATCACTGATGAAATGAAAGATAATTAACCTAAAGCTAACACATTTTTAAAGAATGGAAGTAATATACATTAAGAGCAGTTTCTTGAGCACTTTTGTTGAGAGTTTGCTGATATACAAGCCAGATAACTTCTTCGTTCCATGGATCGAGCCTGTGACATGTGTACTTATTGTCCAGGTAACTAATTTAGCTTCTTTTAGTTTTGAGTGATCTCATTTAGCATCTGCTGTCTGAAATTGGGACCAAGTGTGACTGTGCTGGTGTGAGGACTGTGCTGGTGTGATGACTGTGCTGGTGTGATGACTGTGCTGATGTGATGACTGTGCTGATGTGATGACTGTGCTGATGTGGTGACTGTGCTGATGTGGTGACTGTGCTGATGTGATGACTGTGCTGATGTGATGACTGTGCTGATGTGATGACTGTGCTGATGTGGTGACTGTGCTGATGTGATGACTGTGCTGATGTGATGACTGTGCTGATGTGGTGACTGTGTGATGTGATGACTGTGCTGATGTGTGACTGTGCTGATGTGATGACTGTGCTGGTGTGATGACTGTGCTGATGTGGTGACTGTGCTGATGTGGTGACTGTGCTGATGTGGTGACTGTGCTGATGTGATGACTGTGCTGGTGTGGTGACTGTGCTGATGTGATGACTGTGCTGGTGTGGTGACTGTGCTGATGTGGTGACTGTGCTGGTGTGGTGACTGTGCTGATGTGATGACTGTGCTGATGTGGTGACTGTGCTGATGTGGTGACTGTGCTGGTGTGGTGACTGTGCTGATGTGGTGACTGTGCTGATGTGGTGACTGTGCTGGTGTGATGACTGTCCTATCAGCTGATGCTCAGCCTGGAAATGTGTTCAGGGCTGGCCATGTTTCCTGTGGGGGTTCAGTCTGCAAAGAAACTTTCTGTTTGGATCCACTAACATCCTCAAGCAAGTCACAGTAAATCTCCCCCAGTTTGATGTGATGCTTGTGTTTCTTGGTTGGGATGATCATTCACAGTTCCAAGGAGAAAACACCATCACCAATAACAACACCAGCAGCAGCAGCAACACCAATAACAAGAGCAGCAGCAACAAAATCTATCTAAAACCAGCACTCAAGATCTGTTTCTCAACAGGGACCCATTTTGCCTCAGTCCACCTAGAAGACAGCACTTCCATTTCTCCCCTTTACTTTGGTCATATTCATCCAATTGCTGTTTTATAAAATCTAAAGGTTACTTGAAATGTCAAGTTCACAAATATCTGTCCTCTGACCCTAACTGTGGTTTCTAGATTGTGGTGGTGGAGGAGAATTATCATGATGTTATCTTCAGCTTGCACAACTATCCAAGTTTCTCTGAGAGTATTTGTCTTCCTTGATGAGCATCTTCATGGTAAGTTTTGCATACATTTACTATGTCATGTCCTAGAAAGCTGCCAAGTTTGTGTGAATTCATGGATCCACCAGCATGCAGAACTCTTACAAGAGTTGTCTGTGCCATGTGTGTTTATTTCTGTTTTAAATTGAACAAATAAGTGATTCCTTAACCTGCTGTAATTTTCTGTGGTGTGTAAAGATGGTTACATGTTCCAGTCTTTTGAGCAGTTCATATAGTTTCTGTGGTGGCCAGGATGCTCAGAGTTAGTTGGTGCAGTTCTATGATGGCCAGGATATTCTTTCTCATAGGTGGTATAGTTTCTGTGGTGGTCTAGGTGTTCTTTTTTGTGGTTAATATAGTTTCTGTGGTGACTAGTGTGCTCTTTCTACTTGTTGCCATAGTTTCTGTGGTGACCGGTGCATTCATTCCGAGATAGTTGATATATTTCTAGAATGGTCAGGGATTCTTATAGTTAGTTTGTATAGTTTCTGTGATGGTCAGAGTGCATATTCTTATAATTAGTTTCTATAGTTTCTGTGGTGATTTGTGTATTTTGTCCCCTCATAGTTGGTATAGTTTCTATGGTGACCAGGGTGCTTTTTCAGCTAGTTAGTATAATTTCTGTGTGACCCTTATGCTTTTTTTTTTGAGTATAGTTTTTGAGATGACTGTGCTGGTGTGGTGACTGTGCTGATGTGGTGACTGTGCTGGTGTGGTGACTGTGCTGATGTGATGACTGTGCTGATGTGGTGACTGTGCTGATGTGGTGACTGTGCTGGTGTGGTGACTGTGCTGATGTGTGACTGTGCTGATGTGATGACTGTGCTGGTGTGAGGACTGTACTGATGTGGTGACTGTGCTGGTGTGAGGACTGTACTGATGTGGTGACTGTGCTGGTGTGATGACTGTGCTGGTGTGATGACTGTGCTGGTGTGATGACTGTGCTGGTGTGATGACTGTGCTGGTGTGGTGACTGTGCTGGTGTGGTGACTGTGCTGGTGTGGTGACTGTGCTGGTGTGATGACTGTGCTGGTGTGATGACTGTGCTGGTGTGGTGACTGTACTGATGTGGTGACTGTGCTGGTGTGGTGACTGTACTGATGTGGTGACTGTGCTGGTGTGATGACTGTGCTGGTGTGGTGACTGTGCTGGTGTGGTGACCGTGCTGGTGTGATGACTGTGCTGGTGTGATGACTGTCCTCTCAGCTGATGCTCAGCCTGGAAATGTGTTCAGGGCTGGCCATGTTTCCTGTGAGGGTTCAGTCTGCAAAGAAACTTTCTGTTTGGATCCACTAACATCCTCAAGCAAGTCACAGTAAATCTCCCCCAGTTTGATGTGATGCTTGTGTTTCTTGGTTGGGATGATCATTCACAGTTCCAAGGAGAAAACACCATCACCAATAACAACACCAGCAGCAGCAGCAACACCAATAACAAGAGCAGCAGCAACAAAATCTATCTAAAACCAGCACTCAAGATCTGTTTCTCAACAGGGACCCATTTTGCCTCAGTCCACCTAGAAGACAGCACTTCCATTTCTCCCCTTTACTTTGGTCATATTCATCCAATTGCTGTTTTATAAAATCTAAAGGTTACTTGAAATGTCAAGTTCACAAATATCTGTCCTCTGACCCTAACTGTGGTTTCTAGATTGTGGTGGTGGAGGAGAATTATCATGATGTTATCTTCAGCTTGCACAACTATCCAAGTTTCTCTGAGAGTATTTGTCTTCCTTGATGAGCATCTTCATGGTAAGTTTTGCATACATTTACTATGTCATGTCCTAGAAAGCTGCCAAGTTTGTGTGAATTCATGGATCCACCAGCATGCAGAACTCTTACAAGAGTTGTCTGTGCCATGTGTTTATTTCTGTTTTAAATTGAACAAATAAGTGATTCCTTAACCTGCTGTAATTTTCTGTGGTGTGTAAAGATGGTTACATGTTCCAGTCTTTTGAGCAGTTCATATAGTTTCTGTGGTGGCCAGGATGCTCAGAGTTAGTTGGTGCAGTTCTATGATGGCCAGGATATTCTTTCTCATAGGTGGTATAGTTTCTGTGGTGGTCTAGGTGTTCTTTTTTGTGGTTAATATAGTTTCTGTGGTGACTAGTGTGCTCTTTCTACTTGTTGCCATAGTTTCTGTGGTGACCGGTGCATTCATTCCGAGATAGTTGATATATTTCTAGAATGGTCAGGATTCTTATAGTTAGTTTGTATAGTTTCTGTGATGGTCAGAGTGCATATTCTTATAATTAGTTTCTATAGTTTCTGTGGTGATTTGTGTATTTTGTCCCCTCATAGTTGGTATAGTTTCTATGGTGACCAGGGTGCTTTTTCAGCTAGTTAGTATAATTTCTGTGTGACCCTTATGCTTTTTTTTTTGAGTATAGTTTTTGAGATGATCAGTGTGTTTATTCTCATAGATGGTATAGTTCTGTGGTGACCAGTGTTTTTTTCTCTCATAGTTGTATAGTTTCTGTGTGAGCAGTGTGTTCTTTTCTCATAGTTGGTATAGTTTTTATGATAACTTTGATGTTTTTTCTCATAGTTCCATCCGTCCTTCCATGTTTTTGGTTGGTGGTTGAGTTATCAGTACACTTTGAGGCATCTTGCAGGGCTACAACAAATTCTCTCCATTTCCCATGGTTTGGAGCCAGCCTTTATTTGATGTCCCATCTGTGTTGCATGTTTTGTCATAGTTAAGCATATTTATTAAGTTTCCTCTTTGCATTGATGTGTGTAATGAGATCATATAAGGTTTTGGCTGTCTTCTGATTCTTTTTTGTCATATTGATGTAATTTGATACGTGTTATCTGATGATCAGGTTACATTTTCAGATTTGGAGCAAAGATGGATTCTCTGGTGGCCAGGATGCTCAGAGTTAGTTGGTGCAGTTCTATGATGGCCAGGATATTCTTTCTCATAGGTGGTATAGTTCTGTGGTGGTCTAGGTGTTCTTTTTTGTGGTTAATATAGTTTCTGTGGTGACTAGTGTGCTCTTTCTACTTGTTGCCATAGTTTCTGTGGTGACCGGTGCATTCATTCCGAGATAGTTGATATATTTCTAGAATGGTCAGGGATTCTTATAGTTAGTTTGTATAGTTTCTGTGATGGTCAGAGTGCATATTCTTATAATTAGTTTCTATAGTTTCTGTGGTGATTTGTGTATTTTGTCCCCTCATAGTTGGTATAGTTTCTATGGTGACCAGGGTGCTTTTTCAGCTAGTTAGTATAATTTCTGTGTGACCCTTATGCTTTTTTTTTTGAGTATAGTTTTTGAGATGATCAGTGTGTTTATTCTCATAGATGGTATAGTTCTGTGGTGACCAGTGTTTTTTTCTCTCATAGTTGTATAGTTTCTGTGTGAGCAGTGTAATTTTCTTCATAACTGGTATAATTTCTGTGTGAACAGTGTGTTCTTTTCTCATAGTTGGTATAGTTTTTATGATAACTTTGATGTTTTTTCTCATAGTTCCATCCGTCCTTCCATGTTTTTGGTTGGTGGTTGAGTTATCAGTACACTTTGAGGCATCTTGCAGGGCTACAACAAATTCTCTCCATTTCCCATGGTTTGGAGCCAGCCTTTATTTGATGTCCCATCTGTGTTGCATGTTTTGTCATAGTTAAGCATATTTATTAAGTTTCCTCTTTGCATTGATGTGTGTAATGAGATCATATAAGGTTTTGGCTGTCTTCTGATTCTTTTTTGTCATATTGATGTAATTTGATACGTGTTATCTGATGATCAGGTTACATTTTCAGATTTGGAGCAAAGATGGATTCTCTGGATGGATGACCTATTCAGAGAGTCCAACAGAATTGGCTGGGACTCTTTGGTGCTGTTTGACTTATATTGGGTTTCTTGAAGCAGAACAATCCCCTAATAATCATTGTGTTCCCTATGGTAGTGGAGCTTGCAAAGAAATGTGCTCATTTGGCCTTTCCAAGAGTTAGAAAATCATTGATGTTCTTGGACATCAGAGTTGTCCTGTATGACATGCCATCAAATGTTGTTCTGCATGATGTCATCGGATGTTCTGCATGATGTCATCAGATGTTCTGCATGATGTCATCAGATGTTGTTATACTTGACATGTCCTACCTTTTTGTACAACATGCAATCATCAGAGTTTGCCAATGTCTGTCATGAATGCCCAGCTTCTTTGTACATTCTTGCACATGCAATGTCTCTTAATCAGTATATCCTTCAACTTTTATCTTCACATATTATTACCATATTTCTTATCTTATCATGCTTATTTTTTCATGCAAATGACTGAGGTTATGCAGGTTTTTATTATTTTTTTTTCCTGTAACTAAAATAGATGAATCTAACAGGTGCTGTATTTTTAGTTTTTATCCTGACATATGGTTTGTTTCAGCTTTTACTGTCAGTAGTTTTATCCCAGCAAGTGATTTGCTTTACCTTATGCTGTCAGTAGTTTTATCTCATCAAGTGGTTTGCTTTACCTTATGCTGTCAGTAGTTTTATCCCATCAAGTGGTTTGCATTGCCTTATGCTGTCAGTAGTTTTATCCCAGCAAGTGGTTTGCTTTACCTTATACTGTCAGTAGTTTTATCCCATCAAGTGGTTTGCTTTACCTTATACTGTCAGTAGTTTTATCCCATCAAGTGGTTTGCATTACCTTATACTGTCAGTAGTTTTATCCCATCAAGTGGTTTGCTTTACCTTATACTGTCAGTAGTTTTATCCCAGCAAGTGGTTTGCTTTACCTTATGCTGTCAGTAGTTTTATCCCATCAAGTGGTTTGCTTTACCTTATACTGTCAGTAGTTTTGTCCCAGCAAGTGGTTTGCTTTACCTTATACTGTCAGTAGTTTTATCCCAGCAAGTGGTTTGCTTTACCTTATGCTGTCAGTAGTTTTATCCCAGCAAGTGGTTTGCTTTACCTTATACTGTCAGTAGTTTTATCCCATCAAGTGGTTTGCTTTACCTTATACTGTCAGTAGTTTTATCCCATCAAGTGGTTTGCTTTACCTTATACTGTCAGTAGTTTTATCCCATCAAGTGGTTTGCTTTACCTTATACTGTCAGTAGTTTTATCCCAGCAAGTGGTTTGATTTACTGTCAGTTGTCAGTAGTGTCCTGTGAGGAGTTTTAATACTTTTATTTTTTAAATCACATCATTTAGGTTTGAAAGTTTGTTTTTTTTTTCCTAGTGAAATTGTGTGTTCATGATTGTTTTGGTTTGTCCTCTCATTAGACTTTCCCCACATCCTGGACTTGTAGAATAACCTTTAGGATAATTATGAGCCCAAGAACAAAGTTTGCCATTTTTTGAAGTTTATTTCAGCCATTTTTCAAATAACTTGTAGCTTTTCAGGGTTTTATTTGATCTTTGTATGATGTGCTACATGATCCTTGTATGATGTGCTACATGATCCTTGTATGATGTGCTACATGATCTTTGTATGATGTGCTACATGATCTTTGTATGGTGTGCTTTAGCCTTGTTTGAAAACAAGTCTCCAGGTAGAAATAGCTAGAGAGTTAACTTGTGGCAGGTGTTTGTTGTGGCTACTTTTGTTGTATGTTTGTGACAGGTGTTTGTTGTGTTTAGCTTTGTTATATGTTTCTGGTGGGTGTTTATTGTGACTACTTTTGTTAAATGTTTGTGGCAGGTGTTTGTTGTGGCTACTTTTGTTGTATGATTGTGGCAGGTGTTTGTTGTGGATACTTTTGTTATATGTTTGTGGCAGGTGTTTGTTGTGGATACTTTTGTTATATGTTTGTGGCAGGTGTTTGTTGTGGCTACTTTTGTTGTATGATTGTGGCAGGTGTTTGTTGTGGATACTTTTGTTATATGTTTGTGGCAGGTGTTTGTTGTGGCTACTTTTGTTATATGTTTGTGGCAGGTGTTTGTTGTGGCTACTTTTGTTATATGTTTGTGGCAAGTGTTTGTTGTGGCTACTTTTGGTGTATGTTTGTGGCAGGTGTTTATTGTAGCTACTATTGTTGTATGTTCTTGCTAGTTGTAATCATGTTAATGCAGAGTTTTTCCTATCCTTCCAGGAGCTAGAAGTTTAGTTGCTAAGTTGTTGTTGGTTTCTTTACCCGGCTGATATTAGACGTACGTGACTGGTTGACAGTGTTAGAGTAGTCAGTGTTTGTTGTCTTGTATGGATGTTTAGAAAAATGTCTAGAGCTTTGATGAGTAAGTTTGTGATAGACATCACTTAGTCACGCGGAAACGCTGTCCGACTTTAGCGGCCTCGAGGGCCACAACTGTATGCCAGAGGCAGACCGCATCTAAATCAGTTTTCGCTGACTTAAATAAAAAAGTGGTAGTTATAAAACAAAGGTGAATTGATTGTTTGTAATTAGTTTTACAGGTCTTTAACGTGTTTTTACATGCCTTTTAACATGGTTGTGTAAAGTTTCATCAAATAATCGACATTTTCGTAATAATCTTGCCGAAAAAAAAATCTAGCGAGCCTGGTTGTTGGACAGCCCTGATGTAGAGTTTTATGTCATCACACTTTTGAAACAAGTGTTTATCTGGGCCCAAGTACTGAAAGCTCCAGAGCTGAACTTGTCTGTGTGGCAGTTGTTTTCTTGCTTCACCTGAATTGTACCTTATATCTTCAGTTTATGCTCTAGTTTACATATGGTCTAGCGACCTTCGCTCTGCACACTAGTGTTCTCAGGTGACACAATTTTTCATGTAATAGTCGTGTCAGGTACCGGTCTTATAACAGGGGTGACCCTTACTCCCAGACACACCAAGCAAGATTCTTCTTCTTCTCCTCTTTCTCTCTCGCTCTGTCTGTCTGTCTCTCTTTCCTGTATGCGACTTACATGAACTACAAACATTCCTGGACGGCAGATGTACTGATTTTAAACAGTTACACATTCCATTCTTAACAGTCAGTGAAGTTCACAGTTATCTCTTAGCCTTAAAAAACAACAATACAGCTGGGCTTGATGATATTAGTAACAAGATCTTACGTTATGCTGCACCTGTCATTTCACATACACCATCATACATTTACAATCATAGCATTGCACAAATGTTATTTCTCCGAGGCTTTTAAAACTGCTAAGGTGTATCCTTAGGGAGTAAAAGTTGCGCAAGGGATATACAAGTGAATGAATGAAGGTGTATCCTCTCTTTAAATCTGGCTCATTCAACAATCTTACCAACTATAGACCAATATCCATATTATCGTCACTATCAAAACCACTCGAAAAACACATACACAAAAGAACTCTACGACACATGCAAGATAACAATTTACTCATAGATATAGTCAGTCAGACTTTAGACCCAATCATTCCTGCCACACAGCTCTCACTAAAATGACAGAAGACTGATTAGTAAACATAAATTACGACAGACTATTTGATGCCATTTTTGTCGACTTTAAAAAGGCATTTGATATGACTGACCACGATATTCTTGTAAGAAAAATAAAGACTTATAAATTGCACCCTGACCTAATAAAATTAATTGCATCATTTCTTTCAGACAGACAACAGGTAGTATTCTTCAGCAATTCTCTATCAAATTCTGCTATAGTTGACACTGGTGTTCCGCAAGGTTCCATTCTGGGCCGGTTGCTCTGTGCTATCAGTATCAATGATCTTCCACTTCATCCTAAACGCTCTTCTTGTGACCTTTCTGCTGATGATTGCTCGGTCTACACCAGTGACTGCGATTGTATTAATCTAGAATCAACTCTTCAGGTCGAGTTATACACTTTAATTAGATGGAGCAAAAACAATGGCATGGTTATAAATACGGATAAAATCAATGCTCATAACAACAAGACAGAAACTACAAAACGCAACAAAAACAACACTACGGCTCAGCACGGAAACATCACAGATAGAAAACATTAGCGAGCACAAAACACTAGGTCTTATTATTGACCAACATCTAACCTGGAACTCTCATGTGCAAGGTCTAACAAAACTAAACGCACAAAAAGTATAGCAGTTAGCCAAAATCAAGCACTTCGTCGATCAAGACACAAGGAAGACATACTACTTATCACATATACAAACACATTTAGACTATTGCTCAACAATATGGGATGGTTGCTCAGTGTCAAATACAAAGACGCTTTGCTCACTCCAAAAGCGAGCAGTAAAGCTTATCAGTGACAAAGATCAAGCACAAACAACCTACCAGTACAAACGTAAGAACAGGTTCCTCTTCAACAAAGCCAAGTTGGTACATCAAATTCTTTCACGGCATGCCCCGCCTTATCTATGGAA
The DNA here is from genome assembly GCA_009760885.1 of Achatina immaculata. Taxonomy (NCBI): domain Eukaryota; kingdom Metazoa; phylum Mollusca; class Gastropoda; order Stylommatophora; family Achatinidae; genus Lissachatina; species Lissachatina immaculata. The sequence continues at coordinate 36,979,928 of CM019695.1, forward strand.
CCTGTTTAAATTTAGCCCGAAGTACAGCCAACGCTTGAACAACATATCTCTTCCAAAATCTAGACTTGATCTTTTCAAGAAAAGCTTTAGTTATTCTGCTGCTCATCTTTGGAATACCCTCCCATCCTGTATTAATTCATTCATTTGCACGTCCCTTACGGAACTTTGCTTCCCTGACAGCACTCCTGTAGGCCTCTCGGTTGTGAGCAAGATGGCCTGCTGCTGATGCATCCATTTGCAGATCATCAACGATGTCTTGCAGCCATCTTTGCCTTGGTCTTCCTTTCTTTCATTTTCCCATTATGTACCCTTCCAAGACGGTTTTCTCTAGATTATCATGACATTTAATGTGTCCAAAATATTTAAGTTTTCTCTCTTTAATCCTATTTACCAGCCAGCCTTCTTCATTATTACGTTTTTGTAGTATGGATATATTTATTCTTTTTTGTGTCCATGATATTTGAAGAACTCTTATGTAGCATTTACATTCAAAGGCATTTATGCGTTTCTCAGCTGTTTTGTTAAGTGTCCAGGTCTCACAGGCATACGTTGCGATGGGAAAGATGCATGCCCTTAAAAATCTTATTTTTGTAGTTCTGTCTGCTCCTCTCCACATATTCTTTAGTTGTTTTATTTTCTGAAGAGCGATAAATGCCTCCTTTTAATTTTCCTCATTGTATCTCCATTATTAGTTAGCAGTGATCCAAGATATTCAAAACTCTCCACTTCTTCCAGTTTTTCCTCATTGATACATATATCACCTGCTTTGTTTGTTTTGTCAGTTGTCATCCTTTCTTCACATTAAGATCGAGGTTTTGCTCTTCACTATTCTTACAGGCTGACATAATTAGTTTTTCCATTCCTTTTTTGTGTTGTGGACAGTAATACTGTGTCATCAGCATATCTAATCTCTTTTATTTCATAACCTCCAGTTGTTATGGCATCATACTATTCTTTGTCTACATCTTCTCTAACATTCCTCATTATATTTTCAGTACACAGGTTAAATAAGTAAGGCGACAATATGCACCCCTGACGGACCCCTTGTTTTATATCAAACCAAGTTGTTGTTTCACCACTTATTCTAACTGCTGCTTGTTGGTCTAGATACAGCAGTGATGTTAATTGTATCAATTTACCATCCTGTATAAAAAAAAAATAAATTATACTCCTTCCTACGACTACAGATGTTCCCAGTATCTATTTGATGTCGACTACATGCCTCCATGAATCATAAAACTTAAAAGTTATTTTAGACTGCTCTTACAGACACCGGATACAGTTAATTGTTTATTCTGAATAGTTTCGAAATTTTTGTTTAGTAGATAGTCATTTATATATGTATGTAGTTACTTCTGTACTGAGTGAATGTTTAACGTAAATGTTATATTTTATTTTATGTCTCTCAGCTTCAGTGTTAGTTATGTTTGTTACATGAACAGCATATGTGTAGAATGTCTGGAATAGAGTGAAAGATGTTTGATAAAGGACAGAATGTCAGACGGGCCTGCGTGCCCAATTCTTAACACTGGTGAGTGTCCTTGAAGTAACAGGTAAAGTGACCAACCGTCAGGTGCTATAGTGAACAGTCCAGGGAATCGTATTGCTTATGTAGGCGTGACTGAATGTCCCTTATTTTAAAACATGAGTCCCATATTGCCCCGTATTCTTATCTTCGATCGCCACATGTTCGGAAATAGCCAGAATTGTTGAAGTGATCCTAGCCAAAGTGTCGGCATTTTGAAGAAAATTTGCTCTGTAGAGAACCACAATTAGATTTGATAGGCACAGTTGTAAGTAAAGTTATAAATCTGGTATACTGGTTAAATGCCACCCCCAGGGCCTCATTGAGTGTCCCAGAAGATAGCCACATTATTTCCGGGCCCTCCTTTGGAACAAGGGAAGCCTTCCCGGGCCCTTCCTTAGAACAAGAGAAGCATTCCCAGGCCCTCCCTTAGAACAAGGGAAGCCTTCCCGGGCCCTCCCTTAGAACAAGAGAAGCCTTCCCGGGCCCTCCCTTAGAACAAGGGAGGCCTTCCCAGGCCCTCCCTTAGAACAAGGGAGGCCTTCCCGGGCCCTCCCTTAGAACAAGGGAAGCCTTCCCGGGCCCTCCCTTAGAACAAGGGAAGCATTCACGGGCCCTCCCTTAGAACAAGGGAAGCATTCCCGGGCCTTCCCTTAGAACAAGGGAAGCCTTCACGGGCCCTGAGTGATGTACCCCCTAGAACACATACCCCCAATCTCACACATTTATTTATCCTGCTCACAGATAAGATAGTTGCCGTTATAAAGAAATGACAGGTGACATTAAGAAAGAGGGTCTGATGTTTTTGTAGCCAGACATCTTGCGTCATAGCATTCATGACGCGCCCATCCTAGCACATTCGTTGTACAGGATGAAAGTGAAAACAGGACGTCACCAGTGTCAGACAGATCTCTCTCTCTCTCTCTTCCCCCCCCCCCCCCCCCCCCCACTGACAGCGTCTCTTTCACGTTTGTTAAGACGACGATACCTGGACAAGCTTTAATGTAAACTTTGAAATAATGATCGATTTCTGCGACAAGCTGGTCGAAGAGCTGGAACCTGTACACCCCGCTTCCTCAGGCAGTATTTGGACTGTCCCGGTTTCTATGGACGCGTGAGTGGAGGGTGCCACACCGGCACGTGCTTACATGACCAGTGTTATAGACGCCGTGTGCAAGAAATAACTTTATAAACTTCCTTATCCTTGTTAATGATCTAAAGTGCACAGTCCCTACACTGTATTGACACGTCGTGCAGGCCTCGTATGTTATTAAAGCGCTGATTTTAGCTCTTCTGTTTGTTTTAGCTGGCGTTATTTTGTCAAACTGGGGCAGAAATGATTGCTAGTATGACGGTTCTATTGTTAGTGTCTGCCAAGTAGGGCTGGTCATGACGCTGTCGAAGCTCAGCGCTGTCACTGCTTCTAGCTGGCTAGTTGGCCAGTGCTTTGCTGTGGCAGTCTCGTGTGTGTGCCCATTCCAGGTTTTCAGTCCCATACGATAGTTGTGCTACATCTCCACGACATCAGCTGCTGACAACATTCTGATGGGAGCTGAAGTTTACAAAACGTTCTGAAAACATTTACCGGTAAATTTCGGGAGAAAAAAAAACTCTCGAGAAAAACCGGAAGTTGTGTAAGTCATCGGTAACTTGTTTATATTACCAAAAAAAAAAAAAAAACGGCAGAAAAGCAAGCAGCCAAACTGGCCAGTAGGATGACGAGGCTCATTCTGCATGGAGAAGAAGCAGTCAGTTTTGATTCAACGTGTGAGCATTTTGTCAACAGATCTGGTATGGAATAAAGTAAGAGAAATTTCATACGAGCATTTAGTTCCCTTTGATGTTTGTAAACTGTGCTTAATTTCACATTTAAAGACAAGTATAAAATGCAAGATACTGTATTGACAGAAGCGGTGTTTCAGAAGGTACATCATGCAAGCTGGAAGACGGGTGACCAGCTGCCCCAAGAGCTGAAACCTCTACACCCCGGCCGCTGGTTTTCAATAATCCTAGTCTCATCACTGACTTACGTGCTCAGAAATTCTTCTTCTTCTTCCTTCTCCTTCCTTCCTTCTTCTTCCTCCTCCTCTTCTTCCTTCTTCTTCCTTCCTTCTTCTTCCTCCTCCTCTTCTTCCTTCTCCTTCCTTCCTTCTTCTTCCTCCTCCTCTTCTTCTTTCTTCTTCCTCCTCCTTCCTTCCTTCTTCTTCCTCCTCCTCTTCTTCCTTCTCCTTCCTTCCTTCTTTTTTTCCTCCTTCCTTCCTTCTTCTTCCTCTTCCTCCTCTTCTTCCATCTCCTCCTTCTCCTTTCTCTTCCTCCTCCTCTTCTTTCTCCTCCTCCTTCCTTCTTCTTTCTACTCCTCATCCTCTTCCTTCATCTTAACTACTACTACTACAACAGCTACAACACAACAACAACAACAACAACAACTCCTACTTAACTAACTAACTACTACTACTAATACTACTAGTACGAGAGAAAGTGTCATGAGAGCTGTTCTGTTGCAGATGTGGCGAGTCTGAATTGTGTTAGTAACGCACAATAATTAGTGTACCAGTATATAACTGTACCCGGAGCCACTGCAGGAAGGCTGTGATATCAGAGTGTAGGAAACAAGTAGAAACAGCTTTATTACTTAACCATTTCACAGTTGTGGCGTTTCGACCTGAGCCTTAATCATACCAGAATATGCAGGACGAAAAGATAGATAGATAGATAGATAGATAGATAGATAGATAGATAGATAGATAGATAGATAGATAGATAGATAGATAGATAGATAGATAGATAGATAGATAGATAGATGATAGATAGATAGATAGAGATAGATAGATAGAGATAGATAGATAGATAGATATAGATAGATAGATAGATAGATAGATAGATAGATAGATAGATAGATAGATAGATAGATAGATAGATAGATAGATAGATAGATAGATAGATAGATAGATAGATAGATAGATAGATAGATAGATAGATAGATAGATAGATAGATAGATGCATAGATAGATAGATAGATAGATAGATAGATAGATAGATAGATAGATAGATAGATAGATAGATAGATAGATAGATAGATAGATAGATAGATAGATAGATAGATAGATAGATAGATAGATAGATAGATAGATAGAGATAGATAGATAGATAGATAGATAGATAGATAGATAGATAGATAGATAGATAGATAGTAGATAGATAGATAGATAGATAGATATAGATAGATAGAAGATAGATAGATAGATAGATAGATAGATAGATAGATAGATAGATAGATAGATAGATAGATAGATAGATAGATAGATAGATAGATAGATAGATAGATAGATAGATAGATAGATAGATAGATAGATAGAGATAGATGATAGATGATAGATAGAATAGATAGATAGATAGATAGATAGATAGATAGATAGATAGATATAGATAGATAGATAGATAGATAGATAGATAGATAGATAGATAGATAGATAGATAGATGATAGATAGATAGATAGATAGATGATAGATAGATAGATAGATATAGATAGATAGATAGATAGATAGATAGATAGATAGATAGATAGATAGATAGATAGATAGATAGATAGATAGATATAGATAGATAGATATATAGATAGATAGATAGATAGATAGAGAGATAGATAGATATAGATAGATAGATAGATAGATATATAGATAGATAATAGATAGATAGATAGATAGATAGATAGATAGATAGATAGATAGATAGATAGATAGATAGATAGATAGATAGATAGATAATAGATAGATAGATAGATAGATAGATAGATAGATAGATAGATAGATAGATAGATAGATAGATAGATAGATAGATAGATAGATAGATAGATAGATAGATAGATAGATAGATAGATAGATAGATAGATAGATAGATAGATAGATAGATAGATAGATAGATAGATAGATAGATAGATAGATAGATAGATAGATAGATAGATAGATAGATAGATAGATAGATAGATAGATAGATAGATGTTTAAAAAAAAGCACTCAAATAAAATGAATAGAGCACTTAGCTATAACTTGTATTTCATTTTATTTGAGGTTTTTTTTTTAAACATTGCATTCATGTGTGTAGTTTTTGTTGGAAAAGATCTGGTGAAAGCAACATACAAAGAAATAGACAAGAAAGTAAAAAGTTCAGCTAGAAGGGATAAAAGAGAATACATAGAAAATATGGCTAAAGAGGCAGAGAAAGCAGCAAATGCAGGAGACAGCACAACTTTATATAACATGCAAAAGAGGCTACCAGGTACTATTACATCTAAAGAAAGACCAGTCCTTAGAAAAACTGGAACCTTATTAACATCAAGTAAAGACCAAAAGCTGAACACTTCCAAGAAATACTTAATCGACCACACCCAAAAGAATTGTTAAACCTTGAAACCGACTTACCAGCCCCACAACTAAATATCAGCCTAGATGAAATTACATTGCATGAAATTGAAACTGCATTGAATTTAATGGCTAACAACAAAGGTGCAGGTGAAGATGAAATAACACCCGAAATGTTAAAAGCTATCAATAGTGACAACATGAGACAACTATAGAGAATATTTAATAAGATTTGGAAAGAAGAAAAAGTCCCTTCTAAATGGAAAAAGGAACCATTGTTAAAATACCAAAAAAAAAAAAAGGCAACCTTAGTGACTGTAACAATTGGATAGGAGTAACCTTAGTATCAGTTGTGTCAAAAGTATTTTGTAAGGTCATTTTGAATAGACTCAAAGATATAGTTGATACTGCAATGAGAGAAGAACAAGCAGGATTTCGAAAAGGGAGAAGCTGTCTCGACCAGATCTTTACTCTCAGAATAATACTTGAAGAACATATTGAAAAGCAGAAACCATTAATCCTGAACTTCATAGACTTTAAAAAGGCATTTGACAGAATACACAGAGATTCATTGTGGAGAATTTTAAGTCTATATGGAATACCATCTAAAATTGTCAACATCATTAAGGACTTATACAATGGATATGTTTGTGCAGTCAAGACAGAAGAAGGGATGAGTGAATGGTTCCAGATTGAAACAGGTGTGAAACAAGGATGTATACTGTCTCCTTTGCTTTTTGGAATTACAGTAGACTTCATAATGAAAAAATGCTGCACAGGTAACACAGGTATTGACTGGGTACATGGGACCCAACTAGAAGATCTTGATTTTGCTAATGACATAACTCTTATCAGTAACAGTGTGAATTCCATGCAAGAAAAAACAGATATCCTGTCTTCACTGGCTAGCAAAATAAACTTGAAATTAACAAGGACAAAACAAAAATAATGAAACTTCCCATTAATCAAAACGAAAACACACATAGAAGGGACAGATATTGAAGATGTCAATCAGTTTGCATACCTTGGCAGCTACATAGACCAGGATGGTGACACCAGAAAGGAAGTTAGAATTAGAAGTGCAAAAGCATCATCGATCTTGAATTAGAAGTGCAAAAGCAGCATCGATCTTCAAGATTCTTGAGAACATATGGCATTCAAAAGTTATAAGCACAAAAACCAAGTTAAGCCTATTCAATTGAAATGTAATATCCACCCTCATTTATGCATGTAAAAGCTGGAAAACAACTAAAGAAATAGACAAGAAAGTAAAAAGTTCAGCTAGAAGGGATAAAAGAGAATACATAGAAAATATGGCTAAAGAGGCAGAGAAAGCAGCAAATGCAGGAGACAGCACAACTTTATATAACATGCAAAAGAGGCTACCAGGTACTATTACATCTAAAGAAAGACCAGTCCTTAGAAAAACTGGAACCTTATTAACATCAAGTAAAGACCAAAAGCTGAACACTTCCAAGAAATACTTAATCGACCACACCCAAAAGAATTGTTAAACCTTGAAACCGACTTACCAGCCCCACAACTAAATATCAGCCTAGATGAAATTACATTGCATGAAATTGAAACTGCATTGAATTTAATGGCTAACAACAAAGGTGCAGGTGAAGATGAAATAACACCCGAAATGTTAAAAGCTATCAATAGTGACAACATGAGACAACTATAGAGAATATTTAATAAGATTTGGAAAGAAGAAAAAGTCCCTTCTAAATGGAAAAAGGAACCATTGTTAAAATACCAAAAAAAAAGGCAACCTTAGTGACTGTAACAATTGGATAGGAGTAACCTTAGTATCAGTTGTGTCAAAAGTATTTTGTAAGGTCATTTTGAATAGACTCAAAGATATAGTTGATACTGCAATGAGAGAAGAACAAGCAGGATTTCGAAAAGGGAGAAGCTGTCTCGACCAGATCTTTACTCTCAGAATAATACTTGAAGAACATATTGAAAAGCAGAAACCATTAATCCTGAACTTCATAGACTTTAAAAAGGCATTTGACAGAATACACAGAGATTCATTGTGGAGAATTTTAAGTCTATATGGAATACCATCTAAAATTGTCAACATCATTAAGGACTTATACAATGGATATGTTTGTGCAGTCAAGACAGAAGAAGGGATGAGTGAATGGTTCCAGATTGAAACAGGTGTGAAACAAGGATGTATACTGTCTCCTTTGCTTTTTGGAATTACAGTAGACTTCATAATGAAAAAATGCTGCACAGGTAACACAGGTATTGACTGGGTACATGGGACCCAACTAGAAGATCTTGATTTTGCTAATGACATAACTCTTATCAGTAACAGTGTGAATTCCATGCAAGAAAAAACAGATATCCTGTCTTCACTGGCTAGCAAAATAAACTTGAAATTAACAAGGACAAAACAAAAATAATGAAACTTCCCATTAATCAAAACGAGAAAACACACATAGAAGGGACAGATATTGAAGATGTCAATCAGTTTGCATACCTTGGCAGCTACATAGACCAGGATGGTGACACCAGAAAGGAAGTTAGAATTAGAAGTGCAAAAGCATCATCGATCTTGAATTAGAAGTGCAAAAGCAGCATCGATCTTCAAGATTCTTGAGAACATATGGCATTCAAAAGTTATAAGCACAAAAACCAAGTTAAGCCTATTCAATTGAAATGTAATATCCACCCTCATTTATGCATGTAAAAGCTGGAAAACAACTAAAGAAATAGACAAGAAATTAGGCTCAGATTAGGAAAATACGGGGTATCAAGTGGAACGAATTCAAGAACAATGCAGAGATAAGACAGATGATTGAACAACAACCAGTCTCATGGGTGATCAGGAAAAGGAGATGGACATATGTTAGTCACGTGATGAGAAGAAACAGTCAGAGAATCACAAAACAAGCTATCAAATGGAACACACCAGGCCAAAGAAAAAAGAGGCAGACCGCGTGAAACTCTAAAGAGGACATTGTTAAGAGAGGCCAAATTAACAGGCATAGAATCTCATGATGAGGTTGAAAGACTCGCCGAAGACAGGAACAATCGGCGAACTACCTTGCGAGCCCTATGTGACGTTTAACGGCACGGAAAGGTTATATATATATATTTTTTTTTTTCTTCTTCCTATATGTTTTTGTATGATTAAGGCTCATTCCGAAACGTCACAACTTTGTACTTGTTAAGTAATAAAGTTGTTCCTACTTTTTGTCCTAGTTTATACATTTTAAGTCTTTTAATATCCTCCACCACTTTTATACCGGCGAGTTATCCGCCCCTCCTTCTGTGTTGATCAGGGGCAAACAAACATGATTATCTCCCTGTAGTCTGTATTCTTGTACGCCAGTTTGTTGTTGTTGTTGTTGTGCTAATGAAGATTCTAAATGCTTTTGATTCATATGTCAGGCGAGGGTTGAGGAAGTATGGTTCATGTGTTTCATGTGTATGGAGAAGTCAAGTTTGTCGCTGTCCTCACTAAACTTAAGATTGTTGCTTCATGTAGTGGTTGTTGGTGCAGTGATTGATGCTGCAGACGTTGTTTTGAGTACGTGTATAGTTTTTTTTTTAATGGCACACGGAGGAGGAGGATGAGGAGGAGGAGGAGGCATGGCGCCGACATGTCGGGTTACCGGTCAGCGAAGTTGTCGCTGACAGATCGATAAGTGATCTGCTGGCAGAAATACTGGCAGCGGCCGTAGTGGCGGAGAGTGGCTAAGACTGTGACTCATTCTAGGAGTGTGAGTGGAGGGAGTAGGCAAGAGTGGTGGAGGAGAGTGAGAGAAATCTTGTCAAGCAAGAGTGGTGGAAGAGAGTGAGAGAAGTCTTGTCAAGCAAGAGTGGTGGAGGAGAGTGAGAGAAGTCTTGTCAAGCAAGAGTGGTGGAAGAGAGTGAGAGAAGTGGTGTCAGCAAGAGTGGTGGAGGAGAGTGAGAGAAGTGGTGTCAGCAAGAGTGGTGGAGGAGAGTGAGAGAAGTCTTGTCAAGCAAGAGTGATGGAGGAGAGTGAAAGAAGTGTTGTCAAGCAAGAGTGGTGGAGGAGAGTGAGAGAAGTCTTGTCAAGCAAGAGTGGTGGAGGAGAGTGAGAGAAGTGTTGTCAAGCAAGAGTGGTAGAGGAGAGTGAGAGAAGTGTTGTCAAGCAAGAGTGGTGGAAGAGAGTGAGAGAAGTGTTGTCAGCAAGAGTGGTGGAGGAGAGTGAGAGAAATCTTGTCAAGCAAGAGTGGTGGAAGAGAGTAAGAGAAATCTTGTCAAGCAAGAGTGGTAGAGGAGAGTGAGAGCAATCTTGTCAAGCAAGAGTATAGATAAAGACACTTCCTTCTGGAAATACATGAATGCTTCAGTGTGGTGAATGATAATACATGTGTGAATGATAAAACGTTCTTTCCAGCCAGACAAAGAAAGCATCATTTCAAGTTAACAATAAGATGTGATTTTTCCAGACACACTCACTAATCTAAGGTGCTGAAGTATGTACACGAAGACAGAGTCTGAGTTATATTCCAGAGACAGGCTATTTTCATCAAGATGATCAAGGCATATTGTCCAGACGTTGATTTGTTACTGTTTATGTTACATTTCTGCCTGCTCCTCACATTGCCTCTTGCCATTCCTTGTTATCTTCTTTTTTTTAAATAACACTGCACCATAAACAGCTGTCTCTACTAGCACTAGCTTTACCGCAGTTCTCAGCTCACTTGTCTTGTAGACATGGCATGCTTTGATGCTTATAATGATGATGTTATTAGCAGTATGATAGTGTTTGAAGAGTGACAGCTTATGATTAAGTTTTAAGAGTGACAGCTTATGATAAAAGTTTTAAGAGTGACATTATATGACAGTGTTTGAAGAGTGACAGCTTATGATAAAGTTTTAAGAGTGACATTATATGACAGTGTTTGAAAAGTGACAGATTATGATACAGTTTTAAGAGTGACATTATATGACAGTGTTTGAAAAGTGACAGATTATGATACAGTTTTAAGAGTGACATTATATGAGAGTGTTTGAAAAGTGACAGATTGTGATAAAGTTTTAAGAGTGACATTATATGACAGTGTTTGAAGAGTGACATTATATGACAGTGTTTGAAAAGTGACAGATTATGATACAGTTTTGAGAGTGACATTATATGACAGTGTTTGAAGAATGACATTATATGACAGTGTTTGAAAAGTGACAGATTATGATACAGTTTTAAGAGTGACATTATATGACAGTGTTTGAAGAGTGACATTATATGAGAGTGTTTGAAAAGTGACAGATGATGATAACGTTTTAAGAGTGACATTATATGACAGTGTTTGAAGAGTGACATTATATGACAGTGTTTGAAGAGTGACATTATATGTCAGTGTTTGAAGATTGACAACGTATGACAGTGTTAGAAAAGTAGCAATGGATGAAAAAAAGTGACAAGGAAACGGCGCTCATAATTCGTGGAGCAATCTCTGGTTTCCAACAAAATCAGCCAAGAAAAGCGAGCCAGATTATACGTGTACACGTGATGACAGTACGGGATGCACGTATGGGAACTGTGATTGTTTAGAGGCGACACGTTCCTATAGATTTGTTTTAGAAGAGCGTTTAGAAGTATTTATTTATAGTGTGCGTGCATTTCTTGACAAAAGCTGAGACTCTGTCACTCTGCTTCTGGATAGGTTATCAAGTATCTTGGAGAAAAATAGGGTTTTCTCTCTCCTCTCCTTCTACAAAGAGGAAGAAACTGAGAAATCCATAAAATGTTCAGCCATTCCCTCCCATACCCCGCTTTCTCTCCTCAGAACAAGTGTCCCGTACAGTGTGGAGCAGTTTCCCGTTTTCCCAGCAGTTGTCCCCACAAAAATTGCCATTTTGGACCAGACGAGGGAGAACCCCCACCAGAACTTGATCGCCGTCTCCTTTGTCGTGGCAACACTAGCTCACTTGAAGCGAGGTACGGCTGGACGGCCACCTATTGTTGTAGTTTAGTGTTTGCGTCTTAGCCGAGCCGAGTTATCAGCCGTGCGTGTTGGGGACGAGGGTGAGTCATAGCTGAGAATTGATCGCTGCCTCGTCAAGGCTGTGTCTGTGTGTGTGTGCCTTCTCTGTTCTCTTCATGTCATTTAGTCAACTTTGGGGATCTAGTCAACTTTTGCCATGTTGTGAATTAGGAAGCGCGGAAGGGAAACAAACCCCATTGTAGTTCAGTGGTCGGAACTAAAATGAACGAAGACGTGTTTGATAATAACGGTAATGAAAGTGTAAGTTATGATTTAACGTTTATTTATTGTGAGATAGTCAGTGTGGACACCTTCTTGAAGGATATGCTTGTGCAGAGATTATGTGTTAGAAAAGGCTAGACAGTATTTATTAGGATAGCTTTGTTGTGCATTTGTGATTCTTTATTGTCTCGGTTAACGATAGCTGTTACGACCACAGTTTGCGATAGTTGTTACGATCACAGTCTGTGATGGTTGTTAGATCATAGTCTGCGATAGTTGTTACGTTGTTGTTACGATCACAGTCTGTGATGGTTGTTATGTTGTTGTTAGATCACAGTCTGTGATAGTTGTTAGATCACAGTCTGCGATAGTTGTTAGATCACAGTCTGCGATAGTTGTTAGATCACAGTCTGTGATAGTTGTTAGATCACAGTCTGTGTTGGTTGTTACGTTGTTGTTAGATCACAGTCCGTGATAGTTGTTAGATCACAGTCTGCGATAGTTGTTAGATCACAGTCTGCGATAGTTGTTAGATCACAGTCTGCGATAGTTGTTAGATCACAGTCTGTGATGGTTGTCACGTTGTTGTCAGATCACAGTCTGTGATAGTTGTTAGATCACAGTCTGCGATAGTTGTTAGATCACAGTCTGTGATAGTTGTTAGAACCACGGTTGGCCCTAGTTTGGCATGAGCAGTTTGCGACTGTTGTTACTGCTACTTACGGAAGGAAGCACAGATTTGACTTCCTGTTGTACCAGCATGTGGCACTTCAGACTGCGCCAGTGAGAGCAGTTCTTAGTATTTGTTTCAACTTTGTCGAACGTAAAACGGCAGCCGGGTTCATGTTTGTGACACAACAAAACTGTTTTATTCATGATTTTCTGCAGCTGTTGCAAGGCACCGTTTTCACGTTTGATAACAAAGCATGAAGTGAAGCTGTAGCTGGCAGTAGATGGTTCATGGTTCTGTGTCAGAAGGTAGAGAGGTTTTGTCGTGACTTGGAAGCTCGGAGACGCTACACACACGTTGGGGGGAGATGTCGTTAAAACAAACAAAAAAGTCGTAAAAACAAATAAGTCTTTAGAATAAAAGGAGTCGTTAAAACAAAACAAAGAAAAAAAAATGGTTAAAGAATGATTGAGAATGGAAGCTTCTATGAGTAAACCTGCAAGAAATGATCAGAAAAACTCCACTCTTGAACTACTGTACTCAGATCATCCTGTGCTTTTCTGTTGTATGCCTGCAGTCGAACCTTGTCAAGTGGTCTGTTTGTTCCGTCAACATTGATAGGTACGCAAAGAAAGAGACAAGACGAGACCCGAGTCAATTGATTAGTGTCTTGATATGTCTTAACTTTCTGACAGATATGATGTGATCAGGTGATTAGTGACTTGATTTATCACTTTAATATCACTAGCAGGATACGGTCACGTGATTAATGCTTGATTTATCTGAATGTTCTCAAGTACGATGTAGACTGAATGTTCTCAAGTACGATGTAGACTGAATGTTCTCAAGTACGATGTAGACGGAATGTTCTCAAGTACGATGTAGACTGAATGTTCTCAAGTACGATGTAGACGGAATGTTCTCAAGTACGATGTAGACTGAATGTTCTCAAGTACGATGTAGACTGAATGTTCTGTATGAACCAGACAGGAGCATTCATGTCAGTCATTTGTATGTCCCTTGCGGAACTTTGCCACCCTAACAGCTCTCTTGTAGGCCTCTCGGTTGTAGGCAAGATGCCCTGTTGCTGATGCATCCATTCACAGATCATTAACGATGTCTTGCAGCCATCTTCGCCTTGGTCTTCCTCTCTTTCTTTTTTCCCATTATGCAACATTCCAAGACTGACTTCTCTGAATTATCATGACGTTTAATGTGTCCAGAATATTTAAGTTTTCTCTCTTTAATCTTCTTTACTAGCTGGCCTTCTTCATTATTAAGTTCTTGTAGTATGGATATATTTGTTCTTTTTTGTTTCCACGATATTTGAAGAACTCTTCTGTAGCATTTACATTCAAAAACATTTGTGTGTTTCTCAGAGGTTTTGTTAAGTGTCCAGGTCTCACAGGTGTATGTTATTTTGGGAAAGAGGCATGGCCTTAAAAATCTTATTTTTTTGTAGTTCTATCTGTACAGATTCTTTAGCTTTTTTACTTTTTGAAGAGTGATGAGTGTCCTCCTTTTAATTTCCCCTCATTGTATCTCCAGTATTAGTAATTAATGGTCCAAGATATTCAAAACTCCCCACCTTTTCCAATGTTTTCCTCGGTGCGTTATTTGTTTTGTCAGTTGTCATCAGTTTAGTTTTCTTTGCTTTATGATAAAGGATAATTAGTTTTTCCATTCCTTTTTGTGTTGTGGACAGTAATACTGTATCATCAGCATATCTGATCTCTGGTATTTCATAACCTCCAGTTGTTATGGTATCTTAATATTCTTTGTACACATCTTCTCTAACATTCTTCATTATATTTCAGTATATAAGTTAAATAAGTAAGGCAACAGTATGCACAACAGATTGTTCTTTCACCACTTATTCTAACTGCTGCTTGTTGGTCTAGATACAGCAGTGATGTTAATTGTATCAAATGTGTTGGGAATCCCATTTTTTCCCATTATTTCCCAGTTTCTGGTATTGTACACAATCAAATGCCTTTGAATAGTCTGTAAAAGATAAATATAGATTCACATTAGATTCTCTGCAATTCTGTACTATTAATCTTATATTGAATATGTGATCCCTTGTTCCTCTTCAGTATTGTTGAGAAAATCCTCATAAAACACTTGTATACTTGGAGATAACATTGTGTTGCAGCGTGTAACAAACGTAAATTCTGTGTGATAACGAGTATTGACAATGAAATTGGGTAGTCTAGGAGAGGACAGATTATGAAGTTGTAGTTAGGTTTTAGATGGGAGAAGCTGAGAATAGAAGTTGTAGTTAGGTTTTAGGTGGGACAAGCTGAGAATAGAAGTTGTCTCCATTCAGTCTAGTCTGCATCATCATTTGTGTCCCGTAGCTCAAAACTTGACTTTTGTCTCGTTGTTTTGTCTGTGATGTTACCGCTCCACAAGGCTGTGAACGGTTAGTGTAATTGACGATTCTCTCTCTCTCTCTTTTTTCTTTCGTTCTTTCTCTCTCTCCATATCCCCCACTCTCTCTTTCTTTCTTCCCTTCTCTCTTTTTCTTCCCCCATCCCTCCTCTCCCTCTATTTCCTTCCTCTCTCTCCCCCTCTCTTTCTCTCGCCTTCTTTCTCTCTTTCACCCTCTCATTCTCTCTCCTCCTCTCTTTCTCTTCTTTCTTCCTCTCTCTTATCTTCCCGCTTCCCTCTCTTCCCCTCTCTCTTTCTCTCCCCTCTTTCTTTCTCTCCCCTCTTTCTTTCTCCCTCTCCCCTCTTTCTCTCTCCCCATTCTCTTTCTCTCTCCCTTTCTCTTTCTCTCCCCATTCTCTTTCTCTCTCCCTTTCTCTTTCTCTCCCCATTCTCTTTCCCTCTCCCCTCGCTCTTCCCTGTCCGCTCTCTCCTCTCCCTTTCTCTTCTCCTCTCATTCTCTCTTCCCTCACTCTTTCTCTCTCCCCTTCTCTTTCTCTTTCCCTTCTCTCCCCTCTCTTTCTCTCCTCACTCCCCCTTCACGCCTTCTTTCTTTCTTTCGCCCTCTTTCTCTCCTTCCTTCTATTTCAGAAAGAGAAAGAGAGAGGAAGAGAGAGAGAGAGAGAGCTAACGGGGAGTTTCAGGAACATAAAGAGCCTTGTTTGAGTGAATGTGTGTCTAGAGAGAAAGTCTTCTGTTTGAGAGAGAGAGAGAAGGAGAGAGAGAGAGAGAAAGAAAAGAGAAAGAGAGAGAGAAAGAGAAAAAGAGAAAGAGAGAGAGAGAAAGAGCTAAAGAGAAGTGTCAGGGACATAAGAGCTTGTTCGAGTGTGTGTGTGTCCAGAGAGAAAGTCTTCTGTTTGAGAGAGAGAAAGAGAGAAAGAGAGAGAAAGAGAGAAAGAGAAGAGAAAGAGAGAGAGAAAGAGAAGAGAGAAAGATAAAGATAGAGAGAGAAAGAGAAGAGAGAAAGAGAGAGAGCTATCGGGGAGGAGTATCAGGGACATAAGAGCTTGTTCGAGTGTGTGTGTGTCTTGAGAGAGAGTCTTCTGTTTGAGAGAGAGAAAGAGAGAAGAGAGAAAGATAAGAGAGAAAGAGAGAGAGCTATCGGGGAGGAGTGTCAGGGACATAAGAGCTTGTTCGAGTGTGTATGTGTCTTGAGAGAGAGTCTTCTGTTTGAGAGAGAGAGAAAGAGAGGGAGAAAGAGAGAGTGAAAACCTTTTGTTTGAGAGAGAGAGAGAAAGAGAGGGAGAGAGAGAAAGAGAGAGAGAGAAAGCCTTCTGTTTGAGAGAGAGAAAGAAAGAGAGAAAGCTATCGGGGAGGAGTGTCAGGGACATAAGAGCTTGTTCGAGTGAGTGTGTATCTAGAGAGAAAGTCTTCTGTTTGAGAAAGAGAGAGAAAGAGAGAGAAAGCCTTTTGTTTGAGAGGGAGAGAGAAAGAGAGAGAGAAAGAGAAGAGAGAAAGAGAGAGAGAGAGCTATCGTGGAGGAGTGTCAGGGACATAAGAGCTTGTTCGAGTGAGTGTGTGTCCAGAGAGAAAGTCTTCTGTTTGAGAGAGAGAGAGAAGAAAGAGAGGAAAGAGAGAGAGAAAAAGAAGAGAGAAAGAGAGAGAGAGAAAGAGAAGAGAGAGAGAAAGAGAAGAGAGAAAGAGAAGAGAGAGAGAGAGAGAGCTATCGGGGAGGAGTGTCAGGACATAAGCGTACTTTCAGAACCACTGACAAATATGGACGGATTAAAAGTTGTTAGAGGCCCTCATCCACAAAATAAGATACGCCATTTGAAAACGTTATCGGAGGGATAAGTGGTTAGGGTCAGGGGAAGATGGGGGTCCTCTTGCACGG